>CM022298.1:14064474-15264474 GCA_011799875.1 Thinopyrum elongatum | reverse complement strand
ATTTGCTACATCCATTCAAGGCAGAGATGCGATGCGGTCGAGGCGGCGGCGACAACCTTTTTTCATGGCAGAGAAACGTTGCTACCACCGGCGTTTTTTGCTACAACCAGCCTCTCATTTTGATACAGCCCCGCACCCCGGCGTTGAAACACTTCCTAGAACCGTGTCACTTTTCTGCTACAACCAGCCCTCGTTTTGCTACTAGCCATCACCGGCGTCGATCATGTGCTACAACGGCGATGGTTTTTGCTTCAACCGGCAACCGCAAAAGCTACTAGCTGGTGAGCGTTTTTTGCTACTATGGGCGGTGGTGGCAGTAGCGGCGAGCATTTTTTTGTTGGAAGCGGCATGTTTTTTTCTACGTCCGGTGAACATTTTTGCTGCTACTGGCTCCCCATGGGAGAGTATACTTTCGCGAGCTCGTCGCCGGAGCGCCGCGACCGGCGACGACACCACCGGAGCTGCGACAGTCGCACCGGAGCTGCGACAGTCGCCATGGGGAGCTACAAACGCGAGCACACGCTGCTGCACACGCGTAGCAAACGAGAAAGCAGAAGACGACGGCGGCGAGGTGCGACGACCGGTGGCGAGGTGCGGTGACCGGCAACGAGGGGGGCGAGATGCGTCGGGGTGGTCCATCGAGGCAGGGCGTGTCGCTCGTCTGCGGCGGCATGATTAGAGGTTTCCTGAGAGAAAAACACGCCATGGGGAGGAAGAAAGGGGATCGTGCGGTGTGTACCTCGTCTAATCACAACTAAATCGGGTGGTTAGGGGCTGACCGGCGGAAATTTCGGCCGGTGCGCGGGCGCCCATCAGTGCCCTTAAACTAATATATGTCAATTTTTCTTGTTGAAAGTGTTTTTTTTTCTTGACAATACACAGCGGCGTGCAGTGCACCGTGATCTAATTTCACCAGCTACACTGTGACCGAAGCAACACATGCATAAAGCGCGACAGAGTGCACTAAAGACACGCTTCCCCGCATGACCGGGCTGTCCGGGTCTTTTCCTTTTCATTGCCTTCAATCTGCGAAAGGTTTCCACAAAGCACCTGTTCGTACATACTCAATCTACTGTATGCATAGAGAGGGGTATCTAGCTTCCTTTAGATAGCTTTAGTAGACACCCTTTATCACATATTCCGGCTGTTCCATGAGGTGTCTTCTCCAATCTTTGGTAATCGTTACGCCGCGCCGATCGACGTCCATTTATATGCCAAGTACTCCCTCTGTCCAGGTGCATAGGGCATCTAAGAAGGTGCATCGCAACCTAGGTACGTGTAGATTGGATAGAGAATATTAAACCAAGAATCAATGACAATAATTTCTCCTATTTGTCCCGCTTGGGAAATTGGGAAGAGCCAACCACTATGTTGGTTTTCTATGTCATTAATTTCTTAAGAGTAGCATGCAAATCCTATTTAATGTCTCATCCAAAAATAGCAGCATGTAAAATAAAAGTTAATGATCGCGGGGAATGAGGAGCTTCTTTCATGCATGGTAACTTATGTATTTGGAATACTAAATTTCCTTTAGATGCCCTATGCACCTGGACGGAGGGAGTACTTAGCACGTACGTACGCCCCGCCTCCTTATGGTCGGGATTGTACTACACATACATCAAACCCGTAGCACATGTTCCGTACAAGGTAATTTTCGAGAATGTCAATGGATTCCAAACTTGACATGATCGCCTCGGTTATCACAGCATAGGGATGATGGGAAAATTATAAGCAATTCCATTGGTTATGATTTAAACGATGCTCAATTCCCCCAATCTTCAGATTTTTGTGTGCACTGAACGTGCTACATTGAAGCTAATTTTAAGGCCCACGCACCTAAAAATACAAGTTGAACCACTCAAATTCATTGAACGCATTCAAGGCAAGATCACTTTTCTCCACCATTGACTGGACTGTTTTTTTTTCGAAATGGCAGAATTCTCTGCATTCATTAAGAAGAAAAGGTTGCCCGGTTAATTAGGGAAAACCGGGCGAAAACCAGATACAAAGGGACGAAAGCCCAGCATTAGGACACACTGGGACAAACCCACACTTGCCGACGGCGTGTTGCACACCACAACAAACGCCAACCAAAACAAACACACAACAACGGGAGGCCCCGCACCGCCAAGCTAGCCCGCCTCCCACCACTGCCGGAAAGAAGAAGTCGAGACTGCTATGGGAGGAGCAGACCGGGACTCTCCCGCAGAGGTGAAGAGTCAAGCACCCACAAAGCCATGCGCTGGTTACAGCAGACGACATGTCGACGACCAACTGTGACGGCAACCTCACCGCCCACACGCCCCAAGGTCAATGCAGTCGAAGCTGCCAAGCTCTCGAGGCCGCCGCCCCGACATCCACCGCTCCGTCGCGCCCGGCGCACTCAACCGGCACCGCCTTTCGGGGCCGCCGCCCCGACATGCCACTGCTCGCCTCGAGCCGCAACGCCGCACGACCCAGCTGCCCGCAGCCCATGCTGCTCAGAGTAACCGCTCGCAGACCACGGACGTCGCACCACATCCGGGGCCGCCGCCTCGACATACCATCCAACCGTCCCCGCTAGGACACGTCGACCGAGCCGACCACCCTACTGCCCATGCAGCCGAAGGTTGCCACCCAAGCCATGCCGAACAGCAACCCTACCTCATGGAGTTGCCGCCGCACCTCTGCCCGAGACCGCCATCTCGGCGCACAACAAGGATCCGGGGCCGCTGCCCCGGCGTACCCCACCCATGATGATGGGAGAACACCACACGACCGCCATAGGCCAACCCTCCAAGGCGACGCCTCCAAGGAGGTCACGACGTAGACGCCGCCGCCGCCCACTCTGAAGAAACGGAGTTTGAATTTTCACCCGGAGAGTCCAAGCACCACACGAGGAGGGAGAGGAAAGGATCTCCGGGGCAACGCCCCCAAGGAGGTAACGACGACCACAGGCGCCGCCGCTGCAAAAAGGCTTTCGCCTGAGATCCTCCTGTCCCGTCGGTGGCCCGCCGTGCAGCACATCCACCATCGCCAGCCGCCGAACCTCCACGCAACGATCCACCGCAACCCCTCCTTCCACGATGCAGCATCGCGCCCGCCAGGGTCAGATCCGACCAGAACGCGCCGAACCCATCGCACTCCCCAGCCACTGCAAAGGCCCATGCCGTCGCAGCCAACCACCCGGGGCCGCCGCCACGGCAGCCACACCCCGCAGCACGCAGCCACGGGCCCCGGCGACCTGGCCCAAGCTGGAGCGAGCAGAAGAGCTCCGCCGCCGAGCAGACCAGCGCCACCACCGCGCCACACCCGGTGCAGAGCACCAGAACCGGCGCCGCCACCCCGCACGAAGACCCGCGCAGCCGCGCGCCACAGGCGCCCGCCCGCGAAAACTGGATCGAGATCCAGCGGCCGCCGCGCCGAGATGCAGCCACCACCGCGCCGTCCACGGCCCTCTCCCACCAGCACGGCCCGCAACAAAATCGCAGCCACCACCTCCTGGGGCCGCCGCCCCGGCATCCCGCGCCGGCGAGCCGCCGGCCACAACCCCAAAGCACCTGACGACCTCCCCAGCGCCACCAGCAGACTAGACCCCCCCTGGAACCTTCGGCAGCAGGGGGCCCGCCGCCACCGTGGCGTGCGGCCGGCAGCAGCGGCGGTGAGCGAAGAGGCGGCGGGAGAGAGCTTCCGGCGGAGGCGGAGTCGCCCCCGGTGTCGCCTGGGGCAGCGACACGAGGGGATTGTGGTATAGGTCAGATCTGTTTTTCATTGACTGGGCTATTATGGTATTTCATGGTTCTAATAGACACATCTACACGATTGTCTAGAATACCCAAGTAACGAACGGCAGATCTAACTCGATACTACTCCCTCCTAACAGTAATAAAATGTGCTATAAGAAACCTCTTAAACTAATACTCCCTCCGTCCAAAAATAAGTGTCGCTGATTTAGTACAACTTTGTAAAATAAGTGTCGTTGATTTAGTACAACTTTATAAAATAATTGTCGCTGATTTAGTATAAGACAGAGTATATGTCAATTTTTGTTGTTAGTTTCACCTGCTGCACTGCTGAGCCAACGGCAACACATGCATAAAGCGTAACAGACTGCACCAAAGACACACGCTTCCCCGCATGACCGGGCTGACCGGGCTTCTTGTCAAATCTTTGGTAATCGTTACGCCCCCGCCGATTGACGTCCATATAGATGCCAAGTACTTAGCACCCACGTACGTATAGTAGCTAGCTCTAGCTAGTACCGCATATGTGGTAGCTAGTTCTACGAGTAAATTGCAGAAAACCATCACTTTGAAGGCTAGGTTTGTAGAAAACACTACATTACATCTTTTCGACAAAAAACACCACGTCTTACGTAATCTTTTTACAAAAAACACTGATCGGCGAATTTGGCTGGATTGAGCATGTTTATAATAGATTGGGCCCGCTAGTCAGGCTGACGTGGCACCGCCTAAGTAACGGCGACGTTGACTAACACTATCATCAGTTATCATCATGTGTGGCCCTGTGGGGTTCACCTGTCATTCAAAGAAAAAAGAGAAGAAAAAAATCTGGTGCTCCTCAACCTCCCGCCGCTGCACCTATTCGTGAATTCGTCTAGATCGACCCGCTGCTGCTCGCTGAGTCCGCCGCGCGCCGCGCCGGCTGCTTGCCGCGTCCGCCGTGCGCCGCACCCGCTACTGTCGCGCATTGCGACCATGGTTTTAAATAGCCCGCTATAGCTTCGCTATAGCACGCTGTAGCGTTTACGAGAGGTCTTGCGTTAAGAGACTTTCATTCAAACACATGAACAAACATTTTAAATAACACGCTATAGCTCCGCTATAGCACGCTATAACACTTAGAAGAGGTCCGCCGCTAAAAGGCTTAGGGCGCTATTTAAAACTATGATTGCGGCTCGCCACGCCTCGCTGCTGGCCGCGTCCGCCGCGCGCCGCGCCCGCGAGTGCTGCGCCTCGCCGTCGCCAAGTCCACCGCTCGCCGCGCCCGCTGCTGCTGGCCGCGTCTGCCGCTCGCCGCGCCCGCGTCCGCCGCGCGCCGGCCCTGCTGCTCGCCGCTAGTGCTGCTGCTCGCCTCGCCACGCCCGCCGCCTGCGACGCTTGCCGCTAGCCGGCACTGCTGCTCGCCTCGCGTGTTGCTGCTGCGGCTCGAGCCGCCATGGCCTCGTCCCGCCCCTGGCCGAGGCAGAGACCGCCGCCGGCCCCGCCCCCGGCTGAGCGCGCCACGCCCGCTGCATGCTACGCGCCAGCCCTGCTGCACACTACCGCTGCTCATCTCCGCGCGTGCTGTTGTTGGTGCTTGAGCCGCCATGGCCTCGTCCCGCCCCACGGTCGACCTGTGTGCTGCATGCCAGCTGCTTGATGAAATGCTTAAGAGAGGATTGTTACACTGACAAATGGGGCCATGTGGAGCAAAGCGATCCAATGTAACGGTGTGAAAATTTTGTGTCACGTCAGCCTGACTGGCGGGCCCTATCTGTCATAATCTCACTTAACGGAGGCTGATCCGCCGATCAATGGTTTTTGCAAAACGATTACACACGACGTGGTGTTTTCTGCAAAAAAATGTACGATAGTGTTTTCTGCAAACCTAGCCGTCAAAGTGGTGGTTTCGTATAATTTACTCCTAGTTCTACATATGCGCAAGCGTACAGAATGTGTTGCATGGTGCTACGTACCTACGTATACGCAAGGCATCCACGGCTTTCCCAGCCCTTTATATGAGATGTTTAACCGAAAGCTGATTAAGCTGAGCTAAAGAAGTCTAATACGATGGACAAGTACAGCATAAGGATAGAGGAGGCTCCGTCCATCGACTCTAGCAGCTGGGTGGTACTCCATGAGCTGCCTGACGTCGTCGTACGACGACCCGCCCTTCTCTACGGCCTTATTTGCCATCACGCCGTGCTCCTTCGCCTTCTTCCGCATCGCGTCTGGTGGAGATGGAGGAAACGATCAACGACATCGACCCGGCGGTTGAGATGGCACGGTGGAAGAGGAAGTCCATCTACCAGGTGCCGGAGCGGATCAAGAACCTGCATAACAGCAAGGCATACCGGCCGGAGCTGGTGTCGCTGGGCCCCTTCGACTACGGCGAGCCCGACCTGCTCCCCATGGAGGAGCAGAAGAGCTGGGCGGTGGTGCACCTTGTTGGGTTAAACCCCGTCTGCCAGCAAGGGGCAGCCCCGGCAAGGTAGCCCGCGTCAGGCCCCATGTGCGTCGCACATGGGTGGCCCCGGTGGGGCCTCATGTGTTTGACTACACATGGGGCGGCCTGTACCGCACGCTTGTGTCATAATCATGACATAGGCGGATGTAGTATACAGTAGTACTCAACCACTGCCATGATGATGTCATGGAGTGGTCTTGTCTAGGTTAGATAGTAGTTTTATATTTACCTTGTACTGCATATACAAATATCAATTAATGGAACGCTCTCAGTGGAGAGCGAGCGAGTCCCAAAAATATCACATACACACTCGTTGCTCCCTCGGCTGCTCTTTCGTTCTTCTCCATTGCTCGACACTGAAATTCCTTTGGAATGCTCATTCCGGCGGCTGGCAAAGCTCGGGTTTGGCTCACAATTGGCATCAGAGCGCTAGGTTATGTCTAAGCATATGCGTAAAGACGGCATCACCGGCGACGGTTCCAAGACGGCCAAGGAGATCTCGGCTGAGGAGGCGCGCGCGGCCGATGTGCTCGTGCTGCGAGGCAGGCCAGGAGGCGAGCTGGGTGTGCCACGCTCCGTGCGCGACGTGTGTATGTCCAGCACCTCCTTCCGTCTCCTCACGTGAACCAACTATCCCAGTTAGTCACTCCTGATGAAGGTCATCATGGAGGCACGACATATGTGGAAAGCCGTGTAAACCGGAGATGTCGAGTACGCCAAGGACTGGCTGGCGGTGGATGCAATCCAGCGCTCCGTTCCACCAGAGATGGTGCCTACCCTAGGGGCCAAGAAGACGGCCAAGGAGGCGTGGGACACCATCAAGATTCTACGCATCGGCGTAGAGCGCGTACTAGAGTCTAAGGCTCAGACCTTGCGCCTCCAGTACGAGGAGATCAGTTCTAGCACGGTGAGCTGGTCGACGACTTCGCCATGTGGCTGCAGGGTCTCGTCAACGAGCTCACAACGCTCGGGGATCCCATCGGCGACAAGAAGATGCTCCTCAAGTTCCTCCTTGTCGTCCCCAAGCCATACAAGCAGCTGGCCTGGTCCGTCGAGAGCCTGGTGGATCTTTCCACCATGACAATCGAGGAGCTGGTAGGCTGGCTCAAGGTCGTCGAGGAGCGTGGCGACGAAGCCGATGAACGCGCTGGCGGCCAATTGCTACTCACAGAGGAGCAGTGGAACTCGCGCCTTTAGCAGCGCGGCCATGATGGCTCTTCTGGTGGTGGGGGAGGTGCCTCCATGGGAAGCAGAGCTCGCGGCAGAGGCAGAGGCCGCGCCCAGATCGGCGGCAGCAACCGTGGTCGCATGTCAGGTCAGTACCAGCAACGGGGCGGGCCTGTGCAAAGTTACGGCAATGGCGACGATCGGAACAAGTGCCACTACTGCGGCAAATCGGGTCATCGGACCTAGGACTGCCGCAAGAGAATACCCGATGAGGCAGCCATGGCAACGGCAAACCTCGTCCATTATGAAGTGGATGGTGGGCCGGCAATGATGCTAGCAGGCATCGAGAGCGTGAAGGAAAGCCCAGTGTCTCCCGCGACCACGGCCCGGACGACCACCCAGTCCGTGGAAGAAGCGCGGAGTCCGTCCACGGGATCCATCCCTTCAGTGACAGGCCATTTCCCGACAATGTCGTTCTCGGGGCCTGTCGACTGGGAGGCGATGAAGGCACGGGTGTGGGAAGCCACGACCCGGCAACGGAGGTCCCGACAATGTCGGACCCCATCAAGGCCGTGCAGGACACGGCGTACTAGGTGGACCATGCTCCGACCATGATCCTGGCGGCCATCGAGTCCGTGCAGGAGTGCACGATGACTCCGGTTAGCTACGTCTGGACGATAAGGTGCTCGGGGTCAAGTGTGCTGACAGGACAAGGCCCCATCAACAACATGTGTGTGCAGTTTCGTCTTCCTAAATGAGGAGAGAGCCATGACCACACCCGCGCTTGTAGGCGGCAAGCACAACGAGGGTTGGTCCCTCGACACCAGTGCCATGAACCACATGACGAGTTCTGTCAATGCATTCGCGAAGCTGGACCGCTCGATTACCGGGAAGCTGCATTTCGCGAATGGCTCCGTGCTGGATATCCATGGGCGCGGGGCCGTCATCTTCGCCGAAAAAGGGGGGTGATCACAAGGCGTTCACGGACGTCTACTTCATCCCGGCGCAAAAGAGCAGCATCATGAGCGTCGGCCAGCTCGACGAGGGGTGGATCGACATCAGAATCCACCGCGGCATGCTCACCATAAGGGATCAGCAGAAGAGGCTACTCATCGAGGTAACCCGCTCACCAAATCACCTCTATAAGCTCTTCTTTCGACCCGTGCTTCCTGTGTGCCTTGCTGTGGGTCATGTCTCCGATGCTTTGTGTTGGCATGCCCCGCTAGGACACCAGCACTTTGACGGGATGCAAAATATGGTGGGTGGTGATCTCGTTCACGGGCTGCCTCACATCATGCACGCTGACAAGCTGTGCGATGCGTGTCTTACCAGGAAGAAGCGGCGCCTGCCCTTTCCCGAGAGGGCACATTATCGGGCGCAGAAACCCCTGGAACTGGTTCACAGGGACCTCTACGGCCCAATCACCCCAGCAACGCGAGGAGGGCATCGCTACAAACTGCTCCTCATCGAGGACTACTACAGGTTCATGTGGGTGCTGCACCTCACCTCCAAGGACGAGGCAGAGCGAGCCATCGTCAAGCAGTAGGCAGCAGCGGAGGTCGAGTGTGGCCACAAGCTACGCATGCTCCACACAGACCGTGGCAGCAAATTCACGTCGGCCATGTTCTATAAGCACTGCGACAACAAAGGGGTGTAGCGTCACCTCATGGCCCCATACTCGCCGCAGCAGAATAGCGTCGTCGAGCAAACGAACCATACGGTGCTTGGGATGGCACGTTGCTTGATCAAAGTGAAGCATGTGCCGAGCACGTATTGTGGGGAGGCCGTGCTCACGGTCGTCATCATCCTCAACCGCTCCTTCACGAGGAGCGTTGACAATAAAACGCCCTATGAGGCGTGGTATGGGAGGAAGCCCGACCTGCGCTTGCTCCGAACCTTTAGTTGCACCGGGCACATCAAGACGGCACGCCCACAGCTCAAGAAGCTCAATGACATGAGCACTCCAATGGTGTTCATGGGCTACGAGATGAGCTCCAAGGCATACAAGATGTACGACCCCGTCAACAAGCGTGTACATGTCTCACGCAATGTCGTCTTCTATGAGGACACGCACTGGAGTTGGGAGGCACCGGGGAAGGCCACGGAAAGGAGCTCCTTTAACGTGTAGTACCTGACATACTCCAGGACCCCAGGAAGTGAGGCGTCCAGCGCAGCGACCCCGGGAAGGGCGTTCCTAGCCAGTGCGATGCCTAGCTCACCGATCCTGGGAACACCGACCCCGGGAACAGTGTCCCCGAGCATGCCTACGAGCAAGGTGGTTCTTGGGAGGCAGTTCGCAACACCGCCAATGACAAAGTCAGAGCTGTTCGATGCGGATGACAACGTTGGTGCCCCACACAGGTTCTGACACCTAGGAGGTCTTCTCGACAAGCCTGCGGCAACACTGCAGCTGCCTGAGAACAAAGACGTCAACGACGATGTTGACGTGCTGCATCTGATGGCTGGCAAGGAGCCGACCATGTTCGCGGAGGCAGAGCAAGAGGATTGTTGGTGACGCGCGATGCTAGATGAGCTCATGTCGATTACCGACAATGCCACTTGGACAGTCACCACGCTGCCTGCAGGGCATCTAGCCATAGGGCTCAAGTGGGTGTTCAAGGTGAAGAAGGATGAGCACGGCACCGTCGTCAAGCAAAGGGCTACGTGCAGCTCAAGTCCATGCGACTGATACTTGTTATAGCTGCTCACCATGGATGGGAGGTGCACCACATGGATGTCAAGTGGGCGTTCCTCAACGGTGACCTTGACGAGGAGGTGTACGTCTCCCAGCCACCGGGTTTAATTGCCGGTAAGCACGAACAAGCCGTGTACAAACTGCACAAGGCCTTGTACGGTCTCATGCAAGCCCTAAGGGCGTGGAACGCCAAGCTCGATGCAAGTCTTGCATCACTTGGGTTCTCAGACGGCGCTTCTAAGCATGGTGTGTACTTGCATGGCACCACGAACATGCTGCTCATCGTCACTATCTATGTCGATGACCTGGTCATCGCCGGGGCAGAGCCCGAAGAGTTTCAACGCTTCAAGGGAGAGATGCATCGTCTCTTCAGCATGAGCGACCTCGGGCTGCTCATGTACTACCTCAGGCAGGAGGTGAACTAGGAGCGTGGTCGCATCATGATCACGCAGGCGGCCTATGCCGCCAAGATGCTCGAGCGAACAGCCATGGAGGACTACCATGCTGTGCACACTCCAATGGAGGCACGGCTGAAGCTTAACAAGGAAAGCCCCGAGAAGGCGGTGGAGGCTACTTTCTACATCAGCGTTATCGGGAGCCTCAGGTACCTCGTGCACACCCGACCTAACATCTCATTCATTGTCAGGTACCAGAGTAGATTCGTGGAAGCCCCGGGAAGCAATCATCTCGCTGCCGTCAAGCACCTACTCCTGTACATCGCGGGTACCCTCACGCATGGATGCTTGTATCATTGTGGCGACGGCGAGAGCTTGGTCGGCTACAGCGACTCCGACCATGCTGGTGACGTGGGCACCTCGGGCGTGCTATTCCTTCTCGGGAGTAGTGTCATCAGCTGGCAATCTGTGAGGTAGAAGGTTGTCGCCGCGTCTTCGTGCGAGGCGGAGTACATCGCGACAGCTACAACGGCTTGTCAAGGCGTCTGGCTTGCTCGCCTCCTCAGCGAGATGTTGAACCAAATCACAGCCCCTGTGCTCATCCTCGTCAACAATAAGTCAGCGATCTTCCTCAGCAAGAACCCAGTGCTCCATGACCGCAACAAGCACATTGATCTCCGCTATCACTTCATACGTGACTGCGTCGACAGGGGCAAGGTCAACGTGGAGTTCAAAAGGACTGGTGAGCAGAAGGCTGACATCCTCACAAAGTCCCTTGGCCACGTCTGGTTCTAGGAACTGCGCGATAAGATCAGGATCGTCGATGTCCAACCCAGGCGACAGGGTTGAGGGGGAGAATGTTGGGTTCAACCCCGTCTCCCGGAAAGGGGAAGCCCTGGCAAGGTAGCCCACATCAGGCCCCATGTGCGCCGCACATGGTGTGGCCTCGGTGGGGCCACATGTGTTTGAGTACACATGGGGCGACCCGTACCGCACGCCTGTGTCACAAACATGACATTGGCGGCATGTAGTGTATAGTGGTACTAAACCACTCCCATGGTGATGTCAAGGAGTGGTGTTGTCTAGGGCAGATAGATAGTTTTCTATTTACCCTTTACTGCATATACAAATATCAATGGAACGCTCTTAGTGGAGAGCGAGCGAGTCCCAAATATCACACACACACTCATCGCTCCCTCCTCTGCTCCTTCATCCTCCTCCATTGCTCGACACCGAGGTTCCTTTGGAACGCTTATTCCGGCAGTTGGCAAAGCTCGGGTTGAGCTGACTCAACTCTTCAGGCGCTCCGACAAGCCACTGTGGGAGTTCGTCATTGCTGTGGTGGAGGTGAAGCAGCAGTTGTAGGAGGCGTATAAGGACCTCGGCGAGGAGTGGCGCGGGGCGGAGAACATGCAGCGATCCATGGAGCTCATTCTTGACACCAAATTTTGGCATGGCAGAAAATGTAATTAAGCTAGCCTCAAATGAAAAACTTTTCAACATGAAAAAGCTCTATATCGTCAAAATGAACAACTTTTATGTTTGGGTCATTGCCATCAAATCTTATCTTGGGGGCTGAAGCTGTGCTCGAAGTACTGAGATTTGGTATTTGGAGTACTGTTCGGCCTATTATGCCTCCAGGACAACCTTGGATGAAAAGGTGTTCTAGATGGAATGTCTTTGTCTCGTCGAGGTGATTGATTTTGATATTTGAATCATCTCAATCCAAAATCGTATGCAAAAGTTACAACCAACGCAATGCGGCTTGACCGTGAGTAAAAAGCAGTGAAAAAATAGCACGCTATAGCATCGCTAATACCACGCTAATAAATCAGTGAGCAATGCCTCGCTAATAAGTCAGTGTACAATGTATCGCTAATAGCATGCTATAGCGCGATATAGCACACTAATAGCATATTTTAAGGGCCACACTATTTTTGTCATAGCACATTATTTTTTCATTGGTAAAAAGTGGCGCCCGGAACCAGACACCCATATAACCGATGTCTGATGGGTAGCGTGAATTGTCACCTGTTTTGCGCAAGCGATTGCACCCTCAATATTGCGTCGTATGAAAAAAAATTCAACATGAAAGTTGTCTATCTCGTCGAAATGGATACATTTTCTTTTTGGCGCATCTCTATCCGAGGAAGTATGTGGCCTATGGGTCAAAAAAACCAAACTGCTGTCTCAGAACTACCTAAATCCAAGTTTGGTTAATTTTCGAAGGATTTGGATGGGATTTGGAGTCCTTTTCTTGTATGGGAAGTCCAACCGCCTCATAAATAGATGAGAGGTGATGGCCAATTGAACAACACACTATCACAAAACCCATCTACTACTTTTTCATCTACATTATGTCTCTCCCTCGTTTTTGCTCCCTCGTTCTTTGCTGTTCTTTGTGATTGAGAGCTGCGAATCCCGAGGCTCTAGGGGCGGTTGGACCGACCTAGGGCAGCCCATAGACACCGCACTCCCGGAAAGGGTCCCTCCCAGGTGTGTGTCGTTTCGGGTCTCAAAAGTCCTCGCCGGCAGTCCTGCGAATCGCGCTTCCAGCAAGGCCCCTCCGGCGACATGTCCTGCGTATCGCGCTCGATGCTAGGGGTCCATGGTGATGTTTTCAAGTGCGAACACACTTTTTGGCGACTCCGCTAGGGAAGAAAGATCAAGAATCATCATCATCCATCATGTTCGCCAATGACAAGCTTCCTAAGCACATAGAGATCGACACTAATAACATCATCAAGCCCAATCTTGAGAAATTATCGGAGGAACATCGCCACTCTTATGAGGAGTATAAGAAGGTGTGTGAAGAGAAGGAGTTACAGGAGTTCCTTGCAAATTTCAAGATGGACCGCCAAGGCAACATCACTCCGGTTGGAGAAATCAAGTTCCCTCCTCTTCATGATGAGCAGGTTAAAACCTCTGTGAGTAGTTCATTCTCTCCCGAGCAATCAGCTGAAATTAATAGTCTCATTACTCAGAATAGCGGTCTTTTGTACCAAGCTTTCATGGAAAATACTAATGCTCAAAAAAATATGCCACAATCGTTTAGTGGTAATGTTGGTGTGCCTACTAGTGTAGAAAACCCTAATCCAATTTTGCCTATTTCATCGGCACCTTCTGCACCGTTTAATTTTCATCCTAGCAAGACAAATCAAATTGTGGCTGCACTTATTAATCCTATCATGAGTATGCCAGGTTCGGTGGCAACACCGAACCAAACCCTACCTCTAGGTGCAAATGCAATTAGATCATTGCCAAATTATGGTTCAACATACGCACCACAAATCACACCTACGGCTAGTAACCCTATTCCATCTATGCCACAAGCATCATCGTCCACTATGGATGATGTTCTAGCTAATCTTAGGGAGGAGATGGCTAAGATGCTCTGAGAGAATTATGTAGTTGAACTACCAAGAAACAAGATTTATCAAAAGCCGTATCCGGAATACTTTGATGCAATTCAGTACCCTCAAGGATATAAAATTCCAGATTTTGTTAAGTTTAATGGAGAGGGCACAAAAACCACATGGGAATATGTTAGTCAATTCTTAGCTCAATTAGGTGAAGCAGGTTCATGGAATGAACTAAAAGTATGTTTGTTTCCCTTGTCTTTAACTGGTACCACTTTCTCATGGTTTTTTGCTTTGCCACATGGTTCTATTCATTTATGGTCTCAACTAGAACAGAAATTTCATGATCACTTTTATAGCGGCAACATTGAACTTAAGTTGTCACATCTTACATCGGTTAGATAAAAGCATGATGAATTGTTCTCTGATTACGTCAAGAGATTTGGAGACACAAAAAACTGGTGTTATAGCATGGTGATAACCGAGAGAGACTTGGCAGATCTTGTGCTTAGTTGTCCGAGAACTCATATTATAGAAAAGTTAGAAGGCTATGAGTTTTCAAGTATCAATCAAATCTTACAAAGAGCTTTGGCTCAAGAAAGCCGAAGCAAATATCTTAAAGTGGTGCATAGGTATAAAACCTGTCGTCCTAAGATGCATATGGCTGAATATGGTAGTGAAAATTCGGACGATGAGGTTGAAGTTTATGCTGCTGAATTTGTTTGGCCCTCAAAGCCCAAACCATTTACTTGGGATGATCTAAACCTGATTCATAAGAATCGTGATGAGGAGATGAAATTCACCTTTAACATTGCTACGTGTGACAAAATATTTGATGCTTTATTGCAAGGTAAGATTATTAGAATATCTCAAACTTTACCGCTGTTTGAAGAGCTAAAATAGCGTGCTTATTGCAAGTATCCTAATTCTTTTTCTCATGCTACTAACGATTGCAATGTTTTTCAATGACAGATATAATCGGCCATTAATGATGGTCGATTGAATTTTTCTGACATGCAAGTTGATAAGCAGCCCTTCCCAATGTACACCATGGATTTGGAGGGGGAAAAGATGTTAATTCGGCCCAACATAGCCGAATTAGCTAATAAAAATAATGTTGTTATTGGTGTGCCCAGGAAAAGCAAGGAGGGCGACAAGGCCTTGGGGAGACAGGTTGTGCTTGACAAGCAACCCGGTGGCAAGGAGGTAATAAAGATCACCATCAAGAATCCCACACTGGGGGCAACCACAAGTGCAAGAGAACACTCATATTAAATTTGTTAAGCCCAAGAGTCCAGAAGTTGGCAGGTGGAAGATGAATGAAGCAAAGGTGCAGCACAAGTGAATCAAACCAACTTTTGATATGTTGTTGTCCAAATATGCCAATCAAGTGGCCGGTTCTAGCTCTAACTGGCCATCACATTTGAAACACTAAAGATCACTTTCGAAGCAAGAATTTTAGCATCATACAAGGCCATATGGGTCACGGGCACCGGCACCATGGATGGTGCCACCCCCCTATGCGCCATACTACATTGGAGACTTCAACGGAGGATGGGGGCAGCCCCCAATGGCTCCTTATGCTTTTCATCCGGGGTGGGCAGGACCTAGGAGGTCCGCTGGTGAGAGCCTTTGTTACCCCACACGAGGCTGTTTGAACAATGGTGCAATTCAGCCAACACAAGATTATTCAAGAAAGGTCAACAAGCAAGTGTGGCATGCTAAATCACCAAGCACTGAAATTTCAGAGCCTAGCAAGCAAAAGGAGGAGAATATTATTGCTGAAACTATTATGATAGGCACTAAGGAATTAACAATCAAAGAGCCGACTATTGTTGATAATTCAGCTAATTCTAGTAATGATGTGGTTGTTGTCTAGCAGGATCCCATGGCTAATGATCATGACGCTAGTACAAGCAAGGCCAAGCCTAGGGATCCCTGCTTTCTCTCTTGTGAGAGTGGTTGGGTAACCCCCAAGTATAAGGGTGAAGTAACCTAGCAATAAGTATTTATCTCAGTAGAGAACCAAGGTTTATTGAACCAAAAGGAGTTCTTCCTGCAAACAAAGTCACTGGCACCTGCACACAAAACACGAAACACAAAACACAAAACAAGCTTATCCCCAACACATCAAGAAGGTTGTCAAGCTTCTTGTCTGGCTAGATAGAAGATTAAATTGCATCGTATGGTAGGAATTGATAGATAGAAAACGTAAAAGAAATGATACAACAAGGTAAAATATTTTTGATGAGGTTTTCATAAAAGCAAAGTAGACTCCCGGGACCATAGGTTCACTAGTGGCATCTCTTGAAGCATAACAGTGTAGTGTGGTGAACAAATTACAATTAGGTAGCTATTAAATTGCAATATTTATATTTATGACTATGATCATTCATGGTATAATCTCATATAGGCATTACGTCCGTGATATGTAGACCGTTATCAAACAACATCTACAACTAATACTCCACCCCAAGACCGCTATCCAGCATGCATCTCGAAGTATTAAGTTCATGACAAACAGAGCAATGCAATAAGCAAGATGACATAATTTAGATTGTAAAATATCAAATAGTATGACAAGAAACCATCATTTTATCCTTAGTGGCAACAATACAATACGTGTCTTGACCCTTTCTGTCACTGGGATATAGATCACCGCAAGATTAGAACTCACTACACTGCACAACTCCCTCTGAAGAACTACCCATCCAACTTGGCCAAAGAAGACAAATAGATTCGAGAGCATACAAAGCTATTCAATTATACAACAAAGAAACTTCAAAAGATTCAAGTGATTTCAATGAGCAATGTGATCATAAAGTGACAATTCATCATATCCCAACAAACACACCACCGATTACATAATGTGGATTCCGATCATGTGAGGCAGCTCACGGGAACTTTGTATTGAAGAATGAGAGAGAGAGAGAGAAGATGCCATCTAGCTACTGCTATGGACCCAAAGGTCCTAAAGGAACTACTCACACATGATCATGGAGGCAGCAAGGTTGATGAAGAAGTCTTAGGCAATGGATTCCCCCTCCGGTAGAGTACTGGAACAGGCTCTAGATTGGATCTCCTCGGAATAGAAACTTGCGGCGGCAGAAAAAATCGTAGAAGATTGGTAGTGAGGGTTTCGTGAAATATAGGATTTATAGGTGGAAGAATGGAGCTAAGGCGGTGCACGGGGGCCCATGTGGCCTAGGGGTGCGGGTTAGCCCCTGGCCGTGCCCCTGCCTGCGTGGAGGCCCTGTGGGTCCTCTCGTCTTGCTCCGGTACTTTCTGGACTATTCTCGTGTAGAAAAAAATCGTATTAAATCATAAAGTGAAATATCGATCAAAAACACTATAAATAATAGTAGGAAAACATGCTGCAAAATGGACGTTTCAGGCCTCCCATGGGGGAGCCCCAAGCTTGGCCAGCCAAGGTGTGGGGGGGGGTCCCCCCATGGTGCTTCCTCCCACCTTTGGTGGGTTGATGTTGTGGAAGGGGCCCCCCCTGCGGCTTTCATCCGCAAGCCCCTTCACCCCTTGCCCACACTGTAAAAGGAGGAGGAGAGGAGCTCTCCAACTCACTCAAGTTTCTCACCACATTGCATGCAATGATCTGCCTCTCTTTCTCCTCCACGAGATAGTTTCGTACTACCGAAAGGTTGTCTAGTCTTCGGCAGGAATTAGTTCTGGGCGGCAAAGCCCTGGTGGATAAATGACACCATATGTGTGCAACCCATTAGAGAGAGCATATGTTCGATCTTCTGTTCGAGAGACTGTCCGAGGTTTTATCTGAGGTTCTGTCCGAGGGACTGATCGAGGGACCGTTCAAGGTAGGAAATCCTCACGGTTGGGAGGTTGTAAATTCCTAGCTGTGGGGATCTGCACCAATGATCTACACAAGCTCTACTTCCGCTGTGCTATGAGTTGGTAACGATCAGATCAAACCTTGCATGCATCTTCGAAGTGGTCCTGGGTTGGTGCGTAGGACGATATTTTTGTTTTTGGCCGCTGTTGGGGATATTCCCCACGGTTATAAACTGGCTAAAGGTTTGACCCGGCCTAGAGCTTGAAGGCTCTATGGGTCGCCCCGTTTTCCGGGTAAAGACAAGATGGCAAGGAGGAATCCAGGGCCCAGTGACGAGACCCGACAGGAGGCCGGCTTGGCAGGAGCCCAATGTGCCGACTCGCGGAGATGGTCCAAGACGAGGAAAGTTCCCTGACAAGAGAAGCAAGACCCGGACTAGGATTCGACTTGTAATAGAAAATAGACTAGTCCTAATCCTACTAGGACTCTATATGTAAGCCGCCCACTTCAACTTATATAAGAAGGGGCAAGGCACCCGAAGAGGGACAGGTGAATTAGAGACAAGTCGGGATAGACAGACAAATTAGTAGCTCTTGAGATAGAGGTAGCGAAACAGCACCCTTGTAATCAAGATCATCATCATCAATAGTAATTAAGCAGGATGTAGGCTTTTACCTCCACCGTGAGGGGCCGAACCTAGGTAAAACTCACGTCTCTCGATTCCGATCAACCCTGTTCAATCTACCACCTAGGTACGATGGCCTCACCAATAAGTCCTTTCACGAGGGCATCTTGCCGTGACAAAACCATAACAGTTCGAACCCACCGTGGGGCCGAGCACGATGGTGTTGTGTTCTTGGAGGGAGCTTTTCAGGGATTGAGAAGCTTGCGATTGGCGAGATGAAGAAGAGCCGGCACAGAACAATCGCGTAGGATATCCCAACATGGGACTACTTTGGGCAGAGCCAGCAAATTCATCGGTTTTTTGTGGTTTACTTCAGAGCTGGCAGTATGAATTTTGATTGCACGAGAAATTAGGGTTTGGCGTTGTGTGCGCCGCCGAAGCAAAACGCAATCCGTCGAAACTAAAGAGGAGATCGATTTCCGCTGCTGCTGCCGCGCATCGCCGAGACCGACAAGAATTCTGCTGCACCCGCCATACGCCATGTCATATTATCCTTTATCAAACACGCGTGTGAGTTTCGCAAAGGTGGTCTCGAGGCGAATCCGTAAGGCAATCTGCCCAAGGTTGCGCAAAGATGCCGGACTGTCTGGTCAGCTCCACGCAGTCCTCTTTGCTATGCCCGTGGACAACAATCGGCCAGCCGTTTAATGGATCAACTAGCATTACGGAGAAAAAGATCAGGTTGAGCCCTGTGCACCACGTGCATCCACAAGACAAAGGTGTTACTCCTAGTACAAAAAGTACTAAATGAGGAGCACGCACTTCAAAGGCTTGATGGATGTGTGGCTGTTGTTTGGTCGTGGAGGGCATCAGTTGGTCAAACTGCTATCGGTACTAGTCCGGCTTTAGTACAACTACTACATCCACCCGAGATATCCTACGGGTATGGAAACCAGCGAAGAACAAAGGATCAAGGAGTTTGACTGGGTAAAAAAAAAGGTGGATCGATCTGCGTGTCGAAACTCGGTTTGCTCCGTCTGTGTTCATCCGACAAAAATACCAGGTGCTATCCGCCTTATTTATTTTATCATTACACTTTAATTTCTTCGTGAAAAATTATTCTGCCTTTAATATTTTTATACACAGGACAATTGTTCACTGTTCATGGGAGACATGACAAAATCATCTGTCGTCTAAATATATCAGGGCAATTATTCATTACAAAATTTGAGTTATATCGCGAATACGGAGCTCGTGCCAAACATAATCATGCACCTGCATTTGTCCGTGCCGTGCTGCCCAATGGACGCGGCCGCGACGGTTTCCAATGCCGCGGCCGACTCCCGCGTCTACATCAACACACCGGAGCTACGCCCGTCCACACGACTGCTCAGCAGACGCGCGCAGGCCGCCACCCCTGCGGCCCGGTCTACTCCAACAACTCTGAAGCAAATAATGATAGATTATCAGCCTCCGCCTGCACCGAGTTGCGCAATGGATAGGCGCATTGGCCTGCCATCCCCATGGTCCAGTCTCCTTCAGTACATTGAGGAAACAAGAGAGCCGGTCACGGAGGAACCGTCCATGGTGAAGCTAGATGAGCTGGCGATTCAAAGCCAGCAAAAAAAAAAAAGGCCTTGGAGGAGCCAAGATAGCCGGACCAAAAGGCGTACGAAATCACTTTGGGCAAAAACGTCCCTGCAAGATCATCAAGTGGCCACATCACCTTTGGTTTCAATAAGTTCTGACTTTCTGTTGTCGACTCAACTTAAGACTTGGGGGCTATACAGACATGCCTCGGCAGATTTGACCGGTTTCAATTAATACAAGAACCCCGGGTCATTGCAAGAAAGATAACCTGGTCCCGGGGACTGCTGCTTCATTGGCGAAAAAGTAAAGGTTGCCAAAGAGAACTAGCTGCGACGATGCGCAGTTCAAACATGGGTACCCTGCCATATTGGCGAAAAGTAAGGTTACCAAAGAAGACTAGTTACCATGATGCATAGCCTAAACATGAATATCCTGCTCAATTATGATCAATGGTTACTTGGGGGCTTCCAACTCATCGAGTTTAGCTTACAAAACCCTTTAACCCGGCGAAATGCCAAACTATACTTGGTTAAACCTGCCTGTTAGCAAGATGCTACTCCGAAAAGGTGACCCGGCGTACGCCTGATGAGTCAATCACAGAGGTGACCCTGAATTCATCAGAGTTAAAACGTCAGTTGGTCATGTGAGAGCCGGCTTTCAGAGAGTTAGGACAAACGAAAGGAGGCTAAAAAGCCTGCTTCACAGAAGCGAATCAGACTCGAGCTTCGAAAGCCGGTCTTATGTCATGCCTCGAAAGCCGCCATTTTTATACTCTGTTACCATACACATACATCATCATACATACATCATCATACATTGCATCATCATGCATTGCATCATCATACAATGCAACATCAGACAATGCATATCTGTATTCGTTTATGTTGCAGGAACCGGTTTTTAAAACCGGGTCACAATGTAACTATGCAGGAACAAACAAATCCTTGATGGCCAAAATGGCTGGGTCTTCATCATGGTTTATCATAACCAGTATTAAATGATTGAGCTTTTAAAAGCCGGCTCAGAGAGATGGCTATTCTTTTTAAATCCAAAACACCGGTTTCCAGTAATGAGCATGGTATAATAAATTACCCGTGGCAATTCGCAGATTGGATTATTGCAATGCTGCAAAGAAGAACAAAAATTCAAGCAAGATATCATGGCAAAGATCATGGCAACCTGTTTTATCAAAGGCGATGCAATATGAAGTGTTATGCGAGGCAGCATTCTTAATGGATTTAGCAGCAAATTCAGCATTGATATGCAAAACTGTCCGTCAGTCCCGAGCTGTTGCAGGCAATACAACCCAGCACTTAGGGGATATAGTGCATATTATAAACAATGGAAAGAAAAGTCCCATGTCACTGCAAGCATGCACAACGGCACTTGGGGGCTAATGCTTTGTCTTTGAAAACAACTTTCATGGAAGACTTAGCCCATCCTATAATGATGAGCCAGCCCTTAGGGGGCTGCCACTAGATCCGGGCAAGGTTCAAAGTTTCGACACATAAGACCCGGCTCACTATTAATAGTGACCCGACCCTTGGGGGCTACAGTCAATGACTCTATAGATAGTTCACGTTCTAGATGAGGACAGCTAACCCGTCCCTTGGGGGCTACACTATTTGCAGCTATACATCTACAAACATCAAAAGCTAATTTCAAGTCTCAGGTTGCTACAAGCAAGACAACCCGACACTTGGGGGCTACAACGTTCAGTTGTTTAAACAGATCATAAAGTCCACATTGAAGACCCGGCCCATCACATGCTGATGAGCCGGCCCTTGGGGGCTACACATGTGAAATGCAAAACATTTAGTTTATGATTGCTGACTCAGGTGAACAGTCTGGATTTCTCCAAAGTTGCAACGTTTATATTTAAGCAAGTCTTAAGCTATCACTACGGTCCACTCTTAAGACTTGGGGGCTATAGGTAATATGGATATAAGGGAGGAACACCTTCAAATCCTCAGTTTTGAGTGAACCAGGATCTCATAGTCTTGAAGGAAAAATTTGCAAAGTTTATTTGCTCCAAGTTATTCATAGAAGGCCAAGAAGCATTGAAAGGCGGCTCAACATCAGAAGAATTTATTTGTTTTCTAATAATTTTATCAAGACGAAGCATTGGAAGCCGACTCAAAATGTCAGATGGGTTATTTTTCCAGTATTTTTCTGCGTGGAACCAGCGTCAGCAAGATGATTTTGAAACCGGAGCATAGCATAAATAAATTCAAGCTAACCTGGGGGCTAATGTTGGGGATATTCCCCACGGTTATTACCCAGCTAAAGGTTTGACCCGGCCTAGAGCTTGAAGGCTCTATGGGTCGCCCCGTTTTCCGGGTTAAGACAAGATGGCAAGGAGGAATCCATGGCCCAGTGATGAGACCTGGCAGGAGGCCAGCTTGACAGGAGCCCAATGTGTCGACTCGCGGAGATGGTCCAAGAAGAGGAAAGTTCCCTGACAAGGGAAGCAAGACCCGGACTAGGATTCGACTTGTAATAGAAAATAGACTAGCCCTAATCCTACTAGGACTCTACATGTAAGCCGCGCCCTTCAACTTATATAAGAAGGGGCAAGGCACCCAAAGAGGGACAGGTGAATTAGAGACAAGTCGGGATAGACAAACAAATTAGTAGCTCTCGAGATAGAGGTAGTGAAACATCACCCTTGTAATCGAGATCATCATCATCAATAGCAATCAAGCAGGATGTAGGCTTTTACCTCCACCGTGAGGGGCCGAACCTGGGTAAAACTCGCGTCTCTCAATTCCGATCAACCCCGTTCAAGCTACCACTTAGGTGCGATGGCCTCACCACTAAGTCCTTTCACGAGGACATCTTGCCATGACAAAACCATGACAGCTGCATTACCCAACACGATACGATGTAGAAAACTGTCAGATCCCTGCATAGGGTTGCTAATGGGGCGGAGTGTGCATAGAGGATCAGAATAGGGGACACATAGGACGTGGAGTTTTACCTAGGTTTCGGCCCTCGTGGTGAGGTAATACCCTACATCCTGCATGTCATATTGTATTAATGTGTTTGTCTCGTGGAGAGATTGGATCTATTGGAGAACTATTGGATGCCGACTTGGGAGGCCTCTACCTTCCCTTATATAGGTGGATTAGTGGTAGGGTTATATGTGCCCAAGTCGGTTTACATGTCTTGACGCCCAAGTTTTCTACTAGAGTATACGTCTTGTAGTACAAGTTGTATCCTTCTGGAAGAGGCCCGCTAGCAGGGCGAGAAGCACAGGCCATAGTGGGGCTTCTGAGGCTGGCCTGGCGACCTTGTTCCCCAGAGGTCGGGTACCCCCGGTGTATTGTACCATCAGTCGGAGGGCACATACGCGTGCTAGGACAACGGTGTTGGAGGTGGCCACCGATGTCAGGGGTCTCGGGTGGCGGAGCTGGAGCTGGTGGCGATGGCATCTGACCGAGGGCGATGGCCGAGGGGCACGGGCGTGTCCTCCATCGGGTGGCGGCGCTCGGGGAAGGGAGAGATTGAGAGATTGTGAGATTGGGGATCGACAGGCGAGAGGTTATGGGGGAAACATTACAAGTGACGGGAGCAGCATACTGCCCGCCACTAGTAATCAGATTACCAGTGGTGCGTGAAGCATGGCCCCCACCACTGCTAAGAGTTACCAGTGGCAGGTAAGTCCTGCAGCCCGCCACTGCTATGTTATTTTTTCAATTTTTAAAATCTTAGGGTTTTATTGTCTTAGGGATATATTTAGGGTTCAATTTTTTTCTATGTTGTAGGTAGAGCATTATAAGCATCATGTAAAACTTTGGCACATTTTTGGGTTAATTTGCAATTTTAGGGCATTAAATGAATTTCTAGGTATTTAATGGAGGTAAATGGTTTTTGTTTTGAAAATGTGTAAATGAAGTCTGAAAAAGATGAAACTTGGCATGGTGTTACGGTACTACCCATAGAGGGTGTGGTAAAAATTTGAGAGTGTTACGGAAAAGTTGTGATTTACTTCACTTAGAAACGGAAGAATCTCTGGGGAAGAATCAGAGTTTTGAAGGGAACGTGTCCGGTTTGATGGGGAACTCAATCTTTTTCATCATTTCCCCTTGAAACTTTTTCTATGTTGAAGATACACAATTGCAAGTTCCATGTAAAAATTTGGCACATTTTTGGGTTAATTTCATATTTTAGGGCATTTAATGCATTTCTAGATATTTAAGGACATAAACCAAATTAGAACTACATGTACGTTACAAAATTAACAAAACTTGGGGCAAAAATCATATTTAAGTTGTTGAGCATATATTTAGGTCATATGCAAGAAATGCTTGGAAAAACTACATGTTAAGTTGATATGCGGCACGCCTCAAGGTTGTCTTCAGTTTCTAAGCAACCTACATGATAACTATTTCAAATCTTTATCAAATTTTAACCACATACTCTACATATCATATAATGACCATGCAAAGTGTCATAGTTTGCTGGCAACATTTAAATTTTACATAAATTCAAATAATCATTTATCTAAAATAATATTTGTGTTTGAATTTTCTTATCTACCTGTTAGAAGTTACGAAACTGTTGACACTAGATTTTAGTATGGCAAGAAACATAATTAAGATGGCCACATATGGTAAAGTGTTCAACATGGGAATTCTTCGTCTCGTTGAGATGAATGATTTTTATTTTTGAATCATCTCAATCTAAGGTTGTATGCAAAAGTTACAGCCAAAACAGTGAGCTCCAGCAGCAGGATTTGAAGTTCGTCGGACTGTCCGCCCAAATTCTGGCCGGACAATCCGGCTGTACCGTATAGTCCAGGCATCGTCTGGGCAATTGTCTGGGTAGCTAAACGGAGACACCCAAAGCTCAAAAAACGTTCAACATGAAAATGAGCCAAAACTCCCTCAAGATGACCTCGAATCGAAAAACGTTCAACATGAAAATTCTTCGTCTCGTTGTAATGGATAAATTTGCTTCAGTGTCATCTTCATATGAAGTCATATGAACTTTTTAAGTTCAAAAACCATACTACTATATGCATGCCCGGAGTTGGCTGGACTGACTGGCCAAATTCGGCCAGACGCCCGTGAGTTATTCTGAGTTAGGTTGGTTTTGCACAATTTGAATGGAATTTGTAGTCCTTTTCTTGCACGGGAAGTCCAACCGCCTCATATATAGATGAGAGGTGATGGTCGATTGAACAAAACACAATCAACAAATCAGCCTACCAATTTTTATCATTTACCTTTTCTCCTTTACCCTAGCTTTCTTCTTCCTCATTCTTCGTCGTTCTTTGTGTTGCAGGGCAGCGAACCTCGAGGCTGTTGGGGAACGTTGCATGGAAAACAATTTTTTTTCCTATAAAACACCCAAGATCTATTCTATGGAGATGCTAGCAACGAGAGGGGAGTGTGTCTACATACCCTTGTAGACCAAAAACGTTAACAATCTAGAGATCGTAGTTGGCGTAGTCGTACTCACGTCGCTATCCAATCCGACCCAAACACCGCACGAGTGGCACCTCTGAGATATGCATACGTACGGCTTGGTAACGTCTCCTCCTTCTTGATCCAGCAAGCGAAGGAGAAGAGGTAGATGAGATCTGATCCAGCACAATGGCGTGGTGGTGGTGGCAGCGAAACTCCGGCAGGGCTTCGCCAAGCGCGTACCGGACAAGAAGAGGAGGGAGAGGGAGAGGGCAGCCGCCGTGGTCAAAGGGGTGCTGCCCCCTGTGCCTCCCCACCTATATATAGGCTTGGGAAGGGTTGGTGGCTTGCCCTCCAAGCCCCTAGGGTCATTGGTCAAGGGGGAGGAAGGAAATCCCTCCTTTCCTTCCCCACCATTCGTTATCCCCCCTTTTTAGGGATCTTGCTCTTATCCCTTCGGGATATGATCCTATTCCTTTTAGGGGGGATCTTGGTGCATCTAGACCAGGGGTGTGGGGCCCTGCCCCACTACCCATGTACATGTGGGTCCCCCATGCAGGTGGGCCTCACTTCAGAACCTTCTATAACCTTCCCGGTACAATACTGAAAAATCCCGAACATTTTCCGGAACCCTGAATATGACTTCCCATACATAAATCTTTACCTCCGGACCATTCCGGAGCACCTTGTGATGTCTTGGATCTCATCCGAGACTCTGAACAATATTTGGGACTGCCATTATCTATATCTCAATACTACCCTAGTGTTACAGAACGTTAAGTGTGTGACCCAACGGGTTCGAGAACATGTAGACATGACCAAGACTCCTCTCCGATCAATAAAAAATAGCGGGACCTTGATGTCCATATTGACTCCCACATATTCATTGAAGATCCTTATCGGTTTGAACCACTATGTCCAGGATTCAGACAATCCCGTATACAATTCCCTTTTTCCAGCGATATGTTACATGCCCGACATTCGATCGTCAATATCGCCAAACCTAGTTCAATCTCGTTACCGGCAAGTCTCTTTACTCATTCCATAATACAATATCCGCATGACTAAAATCATTAGTCACATGCTTGCAAGCTACTTTGGACATCATGTTACCGAGAGGGCCCAGAGATACCTCTCTGTCATACGGAGTGACAAATTCCAGTCTCGATCCATACAACCCAACAAACACTTTCCGAGATACATGTAGAGCATCTTTACGATCACGCAGTTACGAAGTGATGTTTGGATACACACAAAGTATTCTTCCGGTGTCAGGGAGTGGCACGATCTCATGGTCTAAGGAATAGATACTTGACATGAAGAAAGCTGTAGCAATTAAACTAAGTGATACGATCATATGCTAAGCTTACTGTTGGGTCTGTCCATCACATCATTCTCCTAATGATGTGATCCCATTATCAAATGACAACTCATGTCCATGGCTAGGAAAATTTAACCATCTTTGATCAACGAGCTAGTCTAGTAGGGGCTTACTAGGGACATGGTATTCATTTATGTATCCACACATGTATTTAGTTTCCGATCAATACAATTCTAGCATGGATAATAAACATTTATCATGAACAAGGAAATATGATAATAACATCTTTATTATTTCCTCTAGGGCATATTTCCATTAGTATCCCACTTGCACTAGAGTCAATAATCTAGTTCACATTTTAATGAATCTAACACCCGTAGAGTTCTGGGGCTGATCATGTTTTGCTCGTGGAAGAGGTTTAGTCAATGGGTCCGCAACATTCAAATCTGTATTTACTTTGTAAATCTCTATGTCTCCTTCCTTGATGTAATCACGGATGGAGTTGAAGCGGTGTTTGATATGCTTTGTCTTGAAACCTGGGCTCCTTGGCAATGGCAATGGCTCCAGTGTTGTCACAAAAGATAGTCATGGGATCCGATGCGCTAGGTATCACAGCAAGATCGGACATGAACTCCTTCATCCAGACTCCTTCCTGCATCACTTCTGAAGCAGCTATATATTCCACCTCACATGATGATGCCGCTACAACGCTCTGCTTGGAGCTACTCCAGCTGACTGCTCCAACATTCAAAACAAATACGTATCCGGTTTGAGACTTTGAGTCATCCGGATCAGTGTCAAAGTTAGCATCGATGTAATTAACCCTTTATGATTAGCTCCTTATCACCTCCATAAATGAGAAACATTTCCTTAGTCTTCTTTAGTTAGTGAAGGATATTTTTTACCGTTGTCCAGTGTTCCACTCCTGGATCACTCTGGAACCTCCCAGCCATACTTAAGGCAAGGCACACATCAGGTCTGGTGCACAGCATGGCATACATGATAGAGCCTATGGCTGAGGCATAGGGGATGACCCCCATCTTTTATCTATCTTTTGCCGTTGCTGGGGATTGAGTCTTACTAAACTTCATACCTTGCAATACAGGCAAGAACCCTTTCTTTGACTTATCCATTTTGAACTTCTTCAAAATCATGTCAAGGTATGTACTTTGTGAAAGTCCTGTCAGGCGTCTTGATTTATCTCTATAGATCTTGATGCCTAATATGTAAGCTGCTTCACCGAGGTCTTTCATTGAAAAACTCTTGTTCAAATATCCCTTTATGCTTTCCAGGAGTTCTATATCATTTCCAATCAATAATATGTCATGCACATATAGTATTAGAGATGCTACAGAGCTCCCACTCACTTTCTTGTAAATACAAGCTTCTCCCGAAACTTGTATAAATCCAAAAGCTTCGATCACCTCATCAAAGCAAAGATTCCAACTCTGAGATGCTTGCAACAGTCCATAAATGGATCACTGGAGCTTGCATACCTTCTTAGCATCCTTAGTATTGACAAAACCTTTGGGTTGCATCATATACAACTCTTCCTTAAAGAAACCATTATGGAAAGTAGTATCGACGTCCATCTTCTAGATTTCATAATCGAAAAATGCAGCAATTACTAACGTAATCCTAACAGACTTTAGCATCACTATGGGTGAGAAAGTCTCATCATAGTCAAACCCTTGAACTTGCCAAAAACCCTTTGTGACAAGTCGAGCTTTATAGACGGTGACATTACCATCAACTTTTGACTTCTTAAAGATCCATTTGTTCTCAATGGCCTTTCGGTCATCGTGTAAGTCCTCCAAAATCCATACTTGGTTTTCATACATGGATCCTATCTTAGATTTCATGGCCTCTAGCCATTTGTATTAATCCGGGCCCATCAATTCTTCCTCATAGTTCATAGGCTCACCGTTGTCTAACAACATGACTTCCAAGACAGGATTACCGTACCACTCAGGGGCAGTACGTGTCCTTGTCGACCTACGAAGTTCGGTAGGAGCTTGATTCGAAGTTTCATGATCATCATCATTAGCTTCCTCTCCAGTTGGTGTAGGCACCACAGGAACATCTTTCTGTGTTGCGCTACTCTCCAATTCAAGAGAAGGTTCGATAACCTCATCAAGTTCTTCCGTCCTCCACTCACTTCTTTTGAGAGAAACTCCTTCTCTAGAAAGGATCCATTCTTGGCAACAAAGATTTTGCCTTCAGATCTGTGATAGAAGGTATACCAATTGTCTCTTTAGGGTATCCTATGAAGACACACTTCTCCGCTTTGGGTTCGAGCTTATCAGGCTGAAGCCTTTTGACATAAGCGTTGCATCCCCAAACTTTAAGAAACGACAACCTAGGTTTCTTGGCAAACCATAATTCATACAGTGTCGTCTCAGTGGATTTAGAAGGTGCCCTATTTAAAGTGAATATGGCTGTCTCCAATGCATAACCCCAAAATTATAGTGGCAAATCGGTAAGAGACATCATAGAACGTAACATATCTAATAGAGTATGATTACGACGTTCAGACACACCATTACGCTGTGCTGTTCTAGGTGGCGTGAGTTGTGAAACAATTCCACATTGTCTTAAATGCACACCAAACTCATAACTCAGATATTCACCACCATGATCAGATTGTAGAAATTTTTTCTTCTTGTTACGATGATTTTCTACTTCACTCTGAAAATCCTTGAACTTTTCAAATGTTTCAGACTTGTGTTCCATCAAGTAAATATACCCATATCTACTTAAGTCATCCGCGAAGGTCAGAAAATAATGATATCCACCGCGTGCTTCAATGCTCATCGGACTGCATACATTGATATATATTATTTCCAATAAGTCGCTTGCACGCTCCATTGTACTGGAAAATGGGGTCTTAGTCGCTTACATTGATATATATGTTTCAAGCGATTCAAAATCGAGTGATTCTAGAAGTCCATCAGTATGGTGTTTCTGCATGTGCTTTACACCAATATGACCTAAGCGGCAGTGTGACAAGTATGTGGTACTATCATTCTCTACTTTGCATCTTTTGGCATCAATATTATGAACATGTGTGTTCCTACTATTAAGAATCAACAAGAATAAACCATTCACATTGGGTGCATGACCATAAAAGATATTGCTCATATAAATAGAACAACCATTATTCTCGAATTTAAATGAATAATCATCTCGCAATAAACAAGATCCAGATATAATGTTCATGCTTAACGCAGGCACCAAATAACAATTATTTAGGTTCAAAACTAATCCCGAAGGTAGACATAGAGGGAGCATGCCTACGGCGATCACATCAACCTTGGAGCCATTTCCAACATGCATCATCACCTCGTCCTTAGCTAGTCTTCGTTTATTCCGCAGCTCCTGTTTTGAGTTTCAAATAGTAGAAACCGAACTAGTATCAAATACCCAGGCACTACTACGAGCATTAGTAAGGTACACATCAATAACATGTATATCAAATATACCTTTGTTGACTTTGCCAGCTATCATATCTGCCAAGTACTTGGCGCAGTTCCGCTTCCAATGGCCATTCCCCTTGCAATAGAAACACTCAGTCTCAGGTTTGGTTCCAGCCTTGTGTTTCTTTATGGGAGCAACAACTGGATTGCCATTCTTCTTGAAGTTTCCCTTCTTTCCCTTACCCTTCTTGAAACTGGTGGTCTTTTTGACCATCAACACTTGATGCTCTTTCTTGATTTCTACTTCCTTAGTCTTTAACATCTCGAAAAGCTCAACCAGTGTTTTGTTCATCCCTTGCATGTTATAGTTCATGACAAAGCCCTTGTAGATTGGTGGCAGTGACTGAAGAAATCTGTCAACCGAAACTTCCTCAGAAATGTTTTGTCCCAACTGATTTAGGTGGTTGGTGTACCCAGACATTTTGAGTACATGCTCATAAACGGAGCTATTCTCCTCCATCTTATAGCTAAAGAACTTGTTTGAGGCTTCATACCTTTCCACGCGGGGGTGAGTCTGAAATATCATTTTCAGTTCCTCCATCATCTCAAATGTCCCGTGGTGCTCAAAACATTTTGGGAGCCTTGGTTCTGAGCTGTTAAGCATGGTGCACTGAACTATCGAGTAGTCATCATTGCATGTCTGCCAGATGTACATAGCATCTATGTAACACCCCAAAAATTTAATCATGTTTTTACTAAATAAAAATTTGGCCAGAAATAAAATTTTGAATTATATCAAGTCCTTTATTATTTTCAGGGTATTTTCTGTTTCTGTTTTCCAAAATTCTTCCCTCCATATAGAAATTTTTGGTAATAATATTTTGGTTTTGGTAGTTTTCTCATTTATACTTTGATAACAGTAGGAATTAATTTCATAATAAAATTTGCCTCTAAATAATTATTTTAATAGCATTTTCAATTCTTTAATTGCCTCTGTTGCACTACAACTATTTTAAATAAATCATTTGAAATTCCACAAAAATTATGGGAGGTCATGTGATGTCCACAGATCACTTTTATGCAAAAACCTAACTTGGTCTTTTGTAAATTTTGAGCAAAACAATCTCTTTTCATTTCTGTCCCATTTCTGAGTTATAACTGCAACCCAAATTTTCCTTGCTCCAAAAATTCTGAAACTTTGCCACCTTATAGTCCTTCCTAAGAAACCCTTAAGTCTTGAAGATCAGTCCCATTTGCTTCTTTTAAGATCACCAAATTATCCCCTATAGTTTTGGTCCAGAACTAAAATCCTTCAAAACTTGCACTTACAAGTTTTTCTTTTGGTCACACCAACCATGCCAACCTCTTTATCATATAAAGAGACACTATCCTACCAAGTCTCACTTCCAACAAAATTTCCTAGCTAGCTCTATCATTTTGTCAAACAGGTTGTAGACATGGCAGAAACCTTGCACCTTTCTAGCTTGCATTGCTCACTAGCCCTATGATCAAACCAGCATGTCCATCACTCCTCTCATGATCAGAGGCACCCTCCTGTTAAATTTCAGCTCATTTTGATCCCTGTAGATGCCATTGGTATTTTATCAAACGCATAGCGTGCGTGCACAGAGCGCAGCCAGAGCGCGTGCATTGCAGCCACTGCATCGAGCTCCTGCCGCCGCTCTGCTGCCTCCCCCCCACCTTATCCAAATGGTCCTATGGATCAGCCCGACCACCTGGAAGCTCACTCACACCTTCCCGCATCCGCTAGCGCCGGCCTCCGCCGACCACCGCCACCAAAATCGCCGACCGAAGCTGCCTTCTCTGTCACGTCTCCGCCGGGATGCGTGGCTCGCGCGCAAGCTGCCTGGCACCACCTGAGCTTATCTGCAATGCGCTGACCCCACCAACTACTTTGCCGACCACCATCAACTCCTCACCAGCATCAACGGCACAATAATGGCCACCGCCGTCGTGGTTATCCTCAGAGCTCGCGGAACCGCCTCACCCTCCCTATAAATTGGCTACCCGGAGCTCGCTACGTTATCCACCACAATCCCTCCGTCCTCTGCAAGCTTCTCATAGGAGCAAAACGACCGGAGATGGTCGCCTTCTTCCTCTCCGGCGACCACGTCCTCCGCCTCGGTCTCGATGGTTCCGACGCCACCAAAGCTTCCCCCGCTCCATTCTCTTCACCAGAAGCTCCCTCTTGAACCCACGACTCCGATCCACCTCTCTATTCCACTCATAGGCAGAATTCCCCTTTCGCCCGACGCCGCCGTCCGCCACAGAGCTCGCCGCCGGTGACTCCGTCCAGTCCGGAGATCATGGCGACCACCGGAAGGATCACCACAATGTCCTGAGCACGCCCATGTGCTCAGCACCCCAAGGGACGCCGCCGTTCGCCGGCGAGGATCGCCGGAGCCCGCGCTCTGTTCTGCCATGGGAGGAAAGGCGCCGGCTGACCAGTCAAACCTGACTGGTGGGCCAGCAAGACCCACCGTCAGTGACTGGAGGTCTCACCTGCGCTGGCTAAGTGGAGACGGGTTCCCTCAAAGCCGTCTTCGCGCAAGGGGAAGCGTATTCCCAGGAACTACGCCATCGACATCAGCACCTCTTCCGCACAGCCGATCGGCCGGGCCGGCCCAGTACCGCCAGATGACTATATAGCGCTCATGGCGCTCCTCTGCCTTTTCTTTTTTCTTTTCCAGTGAACTTGAAATAATTCTACAGTGGCCTTTTCAAACCAAATTTAATGATTCAAATTCATGTAGACTTCTAAAATCATGCTCTATTAATCCAGCTAGGGTGAACATTTTTACTAAGATTTATCTCCACTGGACCTTCTAAATAATCCATTTCTTTATTCTTTTCAAATTAGAAATTCTCTAAGTAAATCATCTGGACTCCAAATGAATTGATTTTTTCTGTTAGTTTTGATTTTTCATCTAGTTTATTTTAGTATTTATTTGAAAAATATTTGAAACAACTTTTAGTACTGTTTTTGAATTATGTGGTAATTGCTATAATCTTTAAAATAGGAAAAATGGAGGGAAGAAACTTTTCAAACTTTTGGAGTGCACCCAATATCTCTGCATATTAAAGTCAAGCATCTTGAACACTTGATATGGTGATTGCATGGTTGAATTATTTGCAAGGATAATTAAATCATGAGTATGTTGAGTTCATATAAAGTTGGCATATTGATAGTTATGCATACATGACCCATGAAATATTTAACCTTCATTTAGGCATGAAGTAAGAGCAAGCATGGCTATTTTTCTTATGTCACATATGCCTGTGCCGGTCCGGACTAAACTGCAGGAAAGAATCAGTCACGGGTAAAGTGACCATGAGCCTGAAATTTCTCATGGTGACGAGAATGATCAGTAAGGGCATATCGGGACATGCCGGGTGGTGATGCTATTGGGTATCACCACGGAATATATTGTGCTAACCACTGTAGGAAAACTTAACCTGCTGAGTCGACCGTAGATCGAGTCTTGTTCCGGTAACCCCCATACTTGTTCATGCTACCACATGTCCCTGCCATAGGTAGGGTATGGTTCAGTAAGTTGTTAACCCCTTTCCGTGCACACACCAAATAGATAGCTACGATGAGGGTTTCCATGTTGGTGGACTAAATCCCGTCATCGGGTCAGGGGGCATGGGTGTTTCCAGTTGTGACTGAGAGGGGGCACCCCTTGTAATCCGCGCGTATTAATAGTGATCCCATGCAGGCCATTGGTCTCTCCGTCTTAAAGTTATTCTTGAACGATGCCTTGGGTGATTCCTGGCATCCGGAAAGTTAATCTGGTGTGTGCTCGTCAGGTGTGTTTTCAACCCAAAGACCGTAATGGGAATTAGTCAGTGTCACGGTACTGACTAAAGCAACCCTTTACTTGTGGGTAAAGAGTACACCCTCTGCAGAGTTTAAACCTATTCGAATAGCCGTGTCCGCGGTTAAGGGCTACAGTCTGGGTTGGTCAAGTGTCGGTCTTCGGAGGAAAATAATTAAATATGCCTGAAATATTTTGCAGGATAATATTTGACACCCTGATGCTACCATGAATATTCTATGTTAAATATTATTATGATTATGCATTTTATTGAGGACTAACTCGTTTCTCTACTTTTGTATTTCCTGAGTGTCTCAGGGGCTGGCTAGACTACCCCGGGCACTCAGCTTAATTTTCAAGACCTCTTGTGGCATCGCCAGAGTTCTCGGATGGTCCTGTCTTGTTCGAGTTCTCCTTTAGACACCCGATTGGCATTTCTCTACAAGTCCGACCGTGGCGTCACTTGACAACCGACTGGCATTTCTCTTCAAGACCTTTTCGTGGCGTCCCCCAAGTTAACAGGCGGTCCCGCCACTGCTCTTGTGGACGCCCGATTGGCATTTCGTTTATTTTGCTGAATGTCACTTGGGCTGGCAAGACTACCCGTGGCATTCATTTGTATTATTTCTAATAAGTTTGATCATAACTGACTTGCTATGTTCACGTTCATATCATTTTATCGTCATGATTTAAATTTCTGTCAGCATGAGCATATGCATATAGTTTGGCTCATCATGATCAAATATTTTTATCTGCTGCTTTCGGTATATCTTTTGTTCATGATGTTTGCGAGTACATTCAAACGTACTCACAGGCTTGTCCCTGGCTATTTACTTGGCCAGGTCAGAAGTTCTACGTGGAGTACCACAGCTACGTCCGTGCGGAGCCTAGGATTGCAGCCATGCGGGATAGGAATTATCCGGGTCAGCTGTTCCTGTGGGAATGGAGCCCCATCGACGTTGGGGAACCATGAGTCATTTCCGTCATCCACCACCGGAATCACTATTGTATCATTAGACCTTTATGGTCTTGTACCCAATTCTTGTAATAGCTTGGTAATCTGTGACAAGGATGTGTCCACCTGTAACAGTAATCCTGGGCTGGTGGTAACACGAGGGGTTAAATTTCTGGGATATTTTGTGTCCCTAAAATCTGGCCCAACAATCTACCGACACAGAGGCTGGTAGCACACCTAGCGGTGCATCAAGGACATAAGCCTTCTGTCTAGCAGTGAGGATAATCCTCAGATTACGAAGCCAGTCCGCGTAGTTGCTTCCATCATCTTTCAGCTTTTGTTTCTCTAGGAACACATTAAAATTGAGCAGAGCTACAACACGAGCCATTCGTCTACAACATATTTGCAAAGACATTCTTAGACTATGTTCATGATAATTAGTTCAACTAATCAAATTACTAATGAACTCCCACTTAGATCAACATCCCTCAAGTTGTCTAAGTGATACATGATCCAAATTCACTAACCCAAGTACGATCATCACGTGAGATGGGGTAGTTTCAATGGTGAACATCTCCATGTTGATCATATCTTCTATATGACTCATGTTCGACCTTTCGGTCTTCTGTGTTCTGAGGCCATGTCTATACATGCTAGGCTCGTCAAGTTAACCAAAGTATTTCCGCATGTGTAAACCTGGCTTACACCCGTTGTATGTGAACAAAGAGTCTATCACACCCAATCATCATGAGGAGCTTCAAAACGACAAACTTTCGCAACGATGCATAGTAAGGGAGAACACATTTATCTTGATATTAAGTGGAGGGCTTGTCTTATATGCTATCATCATTCTATGCAAAATAAGATGCATAAAGGATAAACCTCACATGCAATCAATATGTGACATGATATGGCCATTATCATCTTGTGCTTTTGATCTCCATCTCCAAAGCACTGGCTTGATCTCCATCATCATCGGCATAGCACCATGATCTCCATCATCTCCAAGGTAACATCACGTAGTTGTCTCCGCCAACTATTGCTAACTCATAGCAATAAAGTAAAGCAATTACGTGGAGTTTAATTATTGACACACATGTCATACAATAAATATTAAGGCAAACCTATGGCTCTAGCCGGTTGCCGTACTCGTTGACATGCAAGTCATGAACCTATTACAAAACATGATCATCTCATACATCAACATATATCAAATCACATCTTGGCCATACCACATCACATCATATGCCCTGCAAAAACAAGTTAGACGTCCTCTACTTTGTTGTTGCATGTTTTACATGGCTTCTAGGGGCAACTAATAAGAACGGTTCTTACCTACACAAAGCCACAATGGTGATATACAAGTTGCCTTTCAACCTTCTACATGGACCTCCATTGTCAAATCAGATTCAACTAAAGTGGGAGAGACAGACACCTGCCAGCCACATATGCAATACAAGTTGCAGGTTAGTTGTGGAACCGGTCTCTTGTCTGAGGAAAAATAAGGTTGGTCTGGGCTACATGATCCCATAATACTGCCAAATCAAAAATAACAAAGGAGGTAATCAATCCAAACATCAATGCCCACAACAAGTTTGTGTTCTACTCGTGCAAATAACATCTACGCATAGACCTAGCTCATGATCTATTCCTAGGAAAACAAAAAAATTCCTACGAAACACCCAAGATCTATTCTATGGAGATGCTAGAAATGAGAGGGGAGCGTGTTTACATACCCTTGTAGACTGAAAGCATTAACAATCTAGAGATCATGGTTGGCGTAGTCGTACTCGCGTCGTGATCCCATCCGATCCAAGCACCACACGAACGGCACCTCCGAGATATGCATACGTATGGCTCGGTGACGTCTCCTCCTTCTTGATCAAGTAAGCAAGGGAGAAGAGGTAGATGAGATCTGATCTAGCATGACGGCGTGGTGGTGGTGGTGGCAGCGGAACTCCGGCAGGGCTTCTCCAAGCGCGCACCAGAAGAGAAGTGGAGGGACAGGAAGAGGGCTGCCACCGTGGTCGAAGGGGTGCTGCCCCCTGTGCCTCTCCACCTTTATATAGGCATGGGAAGGGCTAGTGGCTTGCTCTCCAAGCCCATAGGGTCGATGGTCAACGGGGGAGGAAGGAAATCCCTTCTTTCCTTCCCCACCGATCGCTATCCCCCCTATTTAGGGATCTTGATCTTATCCCTTTCGGGATATGATCCTATTCCTTTTAGGGGGGATCTTGGTGTGCCTAGACTAGGGGTGTGGGGCCTTGCCCCACTACCAATGTCCATGTGGGTTCCCCATGCAGGGGGCCCCACTCTGGAACCTTCTAGAACCTTCCTATTACAATTCCAAAAAATCCCGAACATTTTCCGAAACCCTGAATAAGACTTCCCATACATAAATCATTACCTACGGACCATTCCGGACCTCCTCATGATGTCCTGGATCTTATCTAAGACTCCAAACAATAATCTGTTCTTGCCATTATTAATATCTCAGTACTACCCTAGCGTTACCGAATGTTAAGTCTGTGACCCTACGGGTTTGAGAACATATAGACATGACCGAAACTCCTCTCCGATCAATAACCAATAGTGGGACCTGGATATCCATATTGCCTCCCACAATATTCTTTGAAGATCTTTACCGGATTGAGCCACTATGTAGACAATCCCGTATAAAATTCCCTTTGTCCATTGATATGTTACTTGTCTGAGATTCGATCGTCGGTATCGCCATACCTAGTTCAATCTCATTATCCGAAAATCTCTTTACTTGTTCCGTAATACAATATCCCCATGACTAAACTCACTAGTCACATGCTTGCAAGCTACTTTGGATGTCGTGTTACCGAGGGGGCCCAGAGATACCTCTTCGTCATACAGAGTGACAAATTCCAGTCTCGATCCATGCAACCCAACAAATACTTTCTGAGATACATGTAGAGCACCTTTATGATCACCCAGTTAAGAAGTGACATTTGGATATACACAAAGTATTCTTCCGGTGTCAGGGAGTGGCATGATCTCGTGGTCTAAGGAACAGATACTTGACATAAAGAAAGCTGTAGCAATTAAACTAAGTGATACGATCATATGCTAAGCTTACGGTTGGGTCTGTCCATCTCATCATTCTCCTAATGATATGATCCCATTATCAAATGACAACTCACGTCTATGGTTAGGAAACTTTAACCATCTTTGATCAACGAGCTAGTCCAGTAGAGGCTTACTAGGGACACGGTATTCGTTTATGTCTCCACACATGTATTTAGTTTCCGATCAATACAATTCTAGCATGGATAATAAACATTTATCATGAACAAGGAAATATGATAAAAACATCTTTATTATTGCCTCTAGGGCATATTTCCAACGGAGGCCCTAGTGGCAATTAGGCTAACCTAGGGTTGCCCATAGACACCGTGCATCCTGAAGGGTCCCTCCTGGACATTTGGGGTTTCGGGTATTCAAAATACCTTGCCGGCATGTCCTTCTTATCCCACTCCCGGCGAGTTTCCTCCGGCGATTGTGGCACCCCGCCTGATTAGCACTGTAGCCAGACGGTCACCCCACATGCCAGCCCAGGAAATCACTCTGGCATGCACGTTTACAACACGTATCATGAACACATGCATTCTATCAATGGATATATGAGTCGTACATGATAGCTTACAAGAGTAATGACAGCGGAAAAGCTCTATCTAAGGCAGCATGGTCTTGGTGCGACTCCAATCCACAAGGATCTGATTGGGTTACTCTTCTAGCTCGCGAATGCTCCGGCTCCTCGACGACGGGCGATGGATCCTTATGTGAACCTGGCCACGTTATGGGCCGCTGAGTACTTTTGAATGTACTCACAAGCAAACCAAACTAACATATACACCAAGCAAAGCAATCCATGGCATTCAAGCACACATCAATTATTTGAGCAACATTAATTATCATGACATAACAGGATTATCCAGTGTGATACTACTAAAGTAAAGTAAAGCATGGCAAGTAAATATCTTATACTTCGAACATCACCCGATGTCCATGCATCTGCACTTATAAGTCTGACAAACTTACTCTCTTCCGGGTTGCCCTCGGAATACTCATGAGTCGCCGAGTACTTCCGATCATAAGACGAGTTCCTCCATCATTATTATCATTATTACGGTTGACCACTCAGTGAGACCTAGTACAGACTGTCCAATACCATGGACGCAACTATTCGAATAGATTCTTACACTCTGCAGAGGTTGCGCACTTTACCCACACCATGGAGCTCCCGGCCTCTTGGTCCCATTCGGGTGGACCGGTGCTGCTCCAACGAAACTGGTCTAACCCGTGACTCTTCTATCGTACCACCGACAATCATTCCCTCCTAGGGTCATGTCCTGGGTGGCCCCTGTGTCACCCCGTGACAACTGCCACTGTCGTGGCCAAACAAACTGTCCCAAACGGGGACCTGGTACCATATAACTCAACTGGGCTCACAAGGTTATCGCCGCCTACCGGGCCAGGGTAGCACGCGTGCATAACCTTCCCTCTTTGGAGGTACCAATAAAAGATCACGCGATCAGACCAAGTCAAGGCCGTCCCATACCCGCAAATGTGGCTGCACGGGTAAGTCCGGACAGAAGACTCTGGATCAACCGACTAGGTTTAGTTTTAGCCAGTACTTAGCAAGCATGGTTGTTTATCACAATAACTTGAGATGACAGTTGCTATGCATGATAAAAAAACATAACAACCTATCTCCATATAATATCACGACAAGCCATTAGTGGAACAATATTTAAATGGCAGGCTTATTACTTTACAAGTTGTAGTTATAGGGTAACGACCATCTGAACCCTTGTATGGAACCGGCAAATAAACCAGTAGCCTCCAGAACAGTCTTTACAACTCGGATCTGGGACATTACTAGAATAACTCAACCCCAGCTCAAGACGGCTGAAAAGCAGCTCAGAGCATGAGACGGTGTTGATAAGAAGAATGTAATAGTTCCCTACGACGCCCGAAGAACAGGTCAGAGCATAGGGTCACCGCTACAAAGAGAAATTCAATAGCTACCCGAGATGACTAAAAAGAAGCTCAGAACGTGGGCCAGTTGTTGAAAAGAGAAATATAAAGTCGGCATGCACCCCGGACGGCCAGAAACAGCTCAGAGCACAGGCGTGGTGCCGTCACCAAAGAAAGGCCGGCAAGGGTTCATTAGCGTCCCATACAGCTCACTACTACGGATACAAGCATAAGCATATTAATTTAAACACACAAAAATAACATAGAGCAATGCTTTAGGGCATATATCAGATGGTCGGCTTGCCTGGGGGGTGAAGGAATACTCCGGGAGAGGTGTGATCACCTCGTGGAAGGATTTGCCGGAAAGGTTCTCTCGCGGAGGGCTGATAAAAGGGCAAGGGCAATATGGTCATTTTCAGAATGTTGACCTCATCGGAACAGGATTGACGAAACAAAGACGTGAGCGTTGGTTTTACCTGATTCGGAGTTACGGGCGAAAAGATATTGACATTTTACTGCCAGGGACCCATTTGTAAATAATTTATTCACAAACAACTCCATGGCAGTTTTTTCTGAGAAATGAATAAAGTCCACTGTTTCCCTGGGCTGCCTTGGGCCGAAAGTGTTGCGGCTACTGCTGCTAGTGGGCGCCAGCTAGGGCGTTGCTGCTGCTGGGCCGGCCCACCCGCGCGCCTACCATTTAAAAAACGGAGGGAGGGCCGAGCCACTGGCGAGTCGGGCCCGCCTGCAGGGTGATCTCCCTTCTCGCGCGCGCTCGACCGAGGCAGGGTGGCGCTCGACCGGTGATTGCCGGCGGCTCAGGCCGTCTCCCGTGGCGCTCCGCCTATGGGCGAGCTCAGCGCGGAGAGGCGCGTCCGTTGGAGCAGGTTATGGCCGTCGGGGACGAACGAGGCGGCAGCAGCTCCGATGCCGGCGGAGGAGGCCATCGGCCGTCGGTGGCGCAAGGCGTGCAGGCGCCCTAGGGATGAACTGAAGGTCTGGGGAGGGTGATGGAGGTCCGGGGAGAGCTTTGGCGAGGGTAGGAGGGAGAGAGGGGGCTCGATCAGCTCTAATTTAGGAGGAGGCTGAGGCGGCAATGGCGGCCAGAGGGCGGCGAGGAGAGGTCCTCGAGCTAAATCGAGAGGTCGGGTAGGGCTAGGAGGGAGAGGAGGTGCTGGAGTGAGCTCAATGGGTCCGGGGAACAGCTATATATAGCCTGGCCGTGGCGAGGTGATAAGGGCGGCCACGACGACGATCTCATCGGCGCATTGGAGCACGGGGAGGACGTGGCTGGCCGTTTGCGGTATCGGATGGCTTCGCGGAGGAGTGGAGGGGCCTCGAGGGTGCTCCAGAAGACTCGGGGAGGAAGATGATGACGGTCATGGGCGGCACAGTACAGTGGCGGGGCTCGTCGTGGCATGAGGAGAAGGAATGAGGAGGGGGAATCTACGAGAGAGGATGCACGCGGCTGTCGCGGAGCCACTAGACATGCCCAGACGAGCCAGGGCTGGCCGGAGGAGATCGCACGGAGCTGACAGGATGCAGAGCACCGTTTCTGCGTGACCGTTGCTTGGTCACCACGTGCATGGCATGCTCCCGAAGGCTTCTGCCTGTCTAAGCTTGTCCAACAGGTCCCTTGCTGCTCAAATGGATAAGAGGAGGGTCTGGAACCAGCTAGATAGCTCTGAGGTCAGAGATATATGCAGAAACAGGTTCTGACATGAAGGTGTTTGATCTATTTTGGGGGATGCTCACTTAGTGAAGGTTGCTGGTTTTTGGCGTGTGGCTATGATCTACCAAGGTGAATGCCCTGGTAAAATTTGAGGCCATTTGGGTAAGAATTGAGAACAATTGCTGTAGAATGAACCCCACTGGTCAGAAATGCAAACTTTGATGTGGCACTCACATACTAGCCTGCATTGAGCTGAAATTTGGAGGAGGTGATGATTTGAGCATATGAAGCCACTGTAAAAGTTTCATACCATTTGGGTACACCAAAATGGTACTTGCTTCACAGAGGTTCCAAATGGACAGAAACTTAGGAAAATTGCTGTGGGAAATGGATAGAGGGATTGAGCTGGTTTTTGGTTTCCATGAGTGATTTAGCAATGTTAATCACCATGAAAAATTTCAGCTCAAATAGATCAAGGGTTCAAGCACTTCCTTTGCAAATTGCCCAACTGGTTAGAATTTGCAAATTGATGTTGTGCTCAAAATTTGAACTATGGAACTTGGGTTCTTAATGGAAATGTTGAAGATATGGATAGGAGAAGCTCCACAATTTATTTGGGATTTTTTCTCGCTACCAAACTGGTAGTTCCATTAGAAAGGGCCAAGATGCAATATTGGTTTTAAATAGGAAAAGGCAATTTCCCCTATATAATTGTGGCCAATATTTCTATGGGAGCTCAATAGGATCACAAAGAATATCTCCACAAGTTTTCATGAACTTTGGAGATGGATTGATATTTCCTGGATTTAATTCCTTTAACTGGCAGAAAAAGAAATTAATTATAAGTGAAAAATATTGCAAATGACTTGGCAATATTTTTGCATATCCAGGGTTGATAGATGTGGGATGATCACTGGGAAATGTTTGGGAGGTAACAGATCAAAGGAAATTGGGGTTCCTTTGTAACGGAAAGAATCAGGGTTTCCCTTCCGGTAACTCAGAAGGTAGGGTTTCGGTGGCAATGTCCTGAGAGTATATCTTGGGTTGAAAGATTGGACTGGAGAGAATCTCTAGTTGGGAAGGAGAGGCAAGGCTAAATGACCAACTTCATATACCCAGGAGCTAGAGAAATCCGATAACACCAAGAAAAAAAAGACGGAAGTCAAATCCCGCGAAGGAAAAAAAGGAAGCGAAAACCAGGGTGTTACAGCGATGTGTCTTGTGTACCATGCTCGATGCTGGGGGTACATGGTGATGTGTTCATGTACAAACACACTTTTTTGCAACTCTGCTTGGGACGAACTTTTGGTCAATCCATTGTGATCTATGAAGAAATCGGCATCGTGGGTTTGCAATCTATAAAGGTAGAATGAATACCCCATCCAATTATGTAGATTCAAATAATACATATTTTTTGATATATTGTTTAATGGCCATAATTTATTGGCTAGCCCTAGTTTTATCAATCATGCATCTAATTACATGCAAGAGCCAATGGAAAATAATCTCCATGCTTCAACTTATAATTTAGGCAACATGCAACATATGTATCCCAACCCTCATGCATCGGCAACCAACAAATTCATATGCCGAAGAACAACATGATGAGCTTGGTTAATCAATTTGAAAGACCCCATGTTAGAACTTCTAATGCCATGAAAGAAAGTGTTTCACTGTTTTATTCATCAGCAACTAATAAGCAATATTCTAGTCCAAACATGCCGATGGATAGAGGAATTGGACATGCTACTACTAGTTATTCGACCAATTACTCTCAACCATCATATGCTACACCTCATGCCACTAATTTTTTGGCACCATACACAACTGTAGATATTCATAATTCGGCTCTGCACCTTCACACTCATAGCCCAATAACTGAAATTTTTACTGGAGCACATGTCCCTTCATGTAGTACCATACCATATGATGTTGCCCCTATACAATAACAGAATTCTGCCAAAATCTCATTGCCGAAAGAGTCTAAAAGTGTCGTGGGGCAATTGTGTCCAGATTGGGTTACTGAGAAAAATCTTACATCTTCTTAGGACGAATGCAATGGTATTCACCTTGAACTAATAAAAGAGGGAAATCATGTTGATTCTGCTGCAATACAAACTTGATTAAGGAAAAAATTGAAAGCATTGTGAGTGGATAGAATTATCAATGAAAACTTTAGTGATTCGGATAACAAAAGTAATTCGGTTATTAAATAAGCCGAATCAAATATTACATGTGCCGAATCTACTAATGAAAAAGATGTCTTGCCAATTGCTAGAACCAATGAAAAGAAATATGATTTGAGTGATGAAAGTGCTTCGGTTGAAAAAGCTGAATCAAATAGTATATGCTCGGAATCCATCAAATCCAAGGAGACAAACATCGTTGATAAAGGGCTTTGCAAGCATAGCAAAACAGCCGTGCTTGATTTTTCTGAATTAAAGGGAACCTATTGTGTGCCCTATGAGTTCTTGCCATAGAAGTTGACGAGCATCAAGAACAAGAACAAGAACAAGAGGCCAAACAAAGTTCAGTTGACAAAGACCATCAAACCAATGAGGCATAGAATGCACAAAAAGAAAACAACAAGGTGTTGGAGAGCCATCCAAGAGAGGAGCAAGCTATTGTTGAAGTCATGCAACCATCATGCTCTCCCAACATATTCGAAGAGGTATATCTTGCATGTAATTTACCTAATTTTTGACTTGGTCATAACTTTATTGTTGATGCATCTATTAGGAACATTCTTATAAGAAATCTTGAGAGACCAACGAAGAAGGGTAATTTGTTTGTTAGCAATAAAATTGCTATAGAACATATCGATCAACACACTATATCACATAGAAAGGCCGATAGTGACTTATTATTGCAGCCAAAGCTTTCCCCATTGTTTTATTTAAAGTTTATATCTAAATGGGTAGCTTTGCTTCTTTCATACTTGGCTTACATTTGGTCTCAAATGAGAGATATATGTTTTGATTTCAGAAATTCAAAGCCATGGTTAAATGTTGTTGAGAAAACCAATGATAATATAGTTTGTTATTCAAAGACATCGAAGATATGGTACAAAACACAATGCATATCCGAATGGGGGGGTCTAAAATATGAATCATTAGTTGGCTTACTTCCAAAGCCATTCTCACACTAATATCGGATAAAAAATAAAATGTGTACCTTTAATTCAAGGATGTGTCATCAAATCTTTGAGTTATTGCTAAATAATAATTATATTAGAATTCTTGATCACCATGTCAAGCCATTAATCCAAGGATGAATGTATTGTAACTTGCATGATTTGTTCGATCATAATTTTGAGAATTGTGACATGTTTCATCAAATAGTTAAATCGGCTATTGATAAATGACAATTGAAACTTGTTGAGACACCAAGGGATGAACAATCTATTCCTATTGGTCCCGATGGCAAAAAGTTTTTGAACCTGCTGCTTCAAGAGGATTCATTTAAATACGAGAAGCTAGAAACTACAGGTGATGGGATCTAGCTTTCAAGTAAAGAAATTGTTCAAGAGCATAATGTAGATATTCTTAAAGGTGGGAATTCTATCAAAGCTACAATGAAGACGCCAAGAACTTTGAGGCAGCAAGCAAATCCAAAGATTGATGCAAGCAAACTGAAAGAAAACAAAGGACACAATAAGCAGAAGGGTAAGAAATCAAAAGTCAGTTTCACCGAGCTATTACCTATATATTAAAAAGAGTGTAAAGCAAAAAGTCCTTAATTATTGGCCTAGTAGTGCAAAAGCATGAAGATCACCACCTGGGTGCAAGTGTGAAGACCGGTATTAGTGAAGGGAGAATTTTAATGTAGCATATTCATATCGTCCTTTTGGGCCACCAATGCCAATGTTGGGGATACCTCGATATAATATTTTTTACCCATATTCATCATGGGACAAGTACGATTCAAGGGAACATTTTCTATCTTATTTTATACTATCTCACCAAAATTGTGCAGGTCAATGTAGACCAACATTCAATGAACAATCATATGTTAAAGACCGGTTCAATAAAAAAGAATCGGTCCTGAGCTCAAGGGAGAAGAAAGAGGTGGTCAAGCAAGTTTATTGTATTAAAAAAGATGGCCGCAATAGTGCTAATTCAGATTTGATCTCAAATGATAATGAGCCAATTAAGGTGGTGACATTGGCTGCTAAAGGCAATGAGATGAAGCGACCAATCATTGAAAATCAATGTGCCAAATCTGAACAGATGAAGTTGAGAGTGCACATGGTCAAAAAGTAATTGCCATTGCTTGACACAAAATCACAGTCAGGACGCCCACTCGGCTTATCATATTGGCAAAAGAAGAAATGGCAAAACCTTAGTGCACAAGAGTTGAAGAATAGGAACATGGCAAGGGTTCCCAAGGGAAGTGGTGAAAACAAGAATAAGGTGCAAGCTTCTATTGCAACAAGTGCAACAAAAGTGAAGAAGGAAAATGCTGGAAGCAATAAGCAATTATGCCCAAGGTTTTCATATGCCCAACATAATCTTTGATTAACACATCATCCAGATTCTTCGACCATGTCATTGATGCCTTTTCAATGGAGTTCATCCCCAGGTATGATTGGTTACCCTCCATGTGCTCATTTTGTTCCATGGATGCAACATAATTTCTTACATCATGAAATGGTATTACCATATAATTATATATTTGATTAGCTACACTTTTGATGCTGATACAAGGGCCAAAATATTTGACTTGTTATTTCATGTGTTTATTTTGTCTATACATGCTTTGGTGGATGAAGTTTACATGAGCCTAAACAGGCAATGGCCGATATAAACTTATCGCCCTAAGCCAAATGATGGCCGATATATAATTGTTGCCCTCAGCATAAAAATGGCCGATACAGACATATCGCTCGAAGCACATAAAAATGGCTGATGGAGTGTGGACATCGTCCATAGAACGAACTCGATGCAAGTTATTTTTTGGCACGCTAGTTTGCCAAAAAATAGGGGGCACGTGTTGACACCAGATTTTTGTATGGAAAGAAATGTAAATAAGATGGCCACAGATGGAAAAGTGTTCAACATAAAAATTCTTCATCTCGTCGAGACGAACAATTTTACTTCTTGAATCATCTTAATCTGAGGTTGTATGCAAAAGTTACAGCCAAAATAGTGCACTACAGCAGCGGGATTTGAAGTTGGCCGAACTGTCCTGCTAAATTCAGGCCGGATAGTATGGATGTACTCACAAAGTCCGGGCATCAAGCAGCCAATTATCCAGATAGGTGCGTGGAGACACCCGAAGCTAAAAAACGTGGCCAGACAAGGGCCAAACTGTTGGGGCAATAATCTGGCAAAAATTTCACGTTTTTTCAAGTTCAGCAATCCGAAAACAAGCCAAAACGCCCTCAAGGTGACCTAGAATAAAAAACGTTCAATATGAAAAATTCTTCGTCTTGTCGAAATGGATAAATTTTGTTTCGGGGTCATCTTCATGCGAGGTCATATGCAACTTCTGGAGTTCAAAAACTGTACTACTGTACGCGTGCCTGGAGCTGGCCGGACGCCCGTGCATGATTTCGTATTAGGTCGGTTTTACACAATTTGAACGGATATGGAGTCCATTTCTTGCAAGGGAAGTCCAGCCTCCTCATATATAGATGAGAGCAGATGGCCGATTGAACAACACACAGTTGACCAATTGATCTAACACTTTTTATCTTTTCCCTTTTCTCCTTTACCCTAGTTTTCTTCTTCCTCATTCTTTGTTGTTCTTCTTGTTGTAGGGCAGCCAACCTCAAGGCCCTAAGGCGATCAGGTCGACCTAAGGCAGCTCATAGCCGCCGCTCATCCTGACGGGGTCCCTCCCACACGCTTGGGGTTTCGAGTCTTCAAAAGACATCGCCGGCGTGTCCTACTATCACGCTCTCGGTGAGGGTCCTCTAGCGATGTGTGTTGTATACCGCGCTCGACACTAGGTGTACACGATGACGTGTTCATGTGCAAACACCAACATTATTTCATAAGACCTAAATACATGCTAACTACCTTCAATATGATATTTTTTTCAATTTTTAATGTACTCATAGTGCAAATTTGAATTAGTTTCAATTAAATACATAGATTTTCATAAATGCCTAAAATATGGCTAATGAACCCAAAAAAGTTCAAACAAGTTGACATACAATACCATAAAAACATAAAACCCTAAAACCAAAAAAATAACCTAAATCCGTAAAAAGGAGAAAAATATATCTAAGAATTGGCCACTGGCGGGCAGAGGAATGAACGTGTTATTGGTACTCTGAGCCCACGGCTAATCTAGGCCAATATGGGCCTAGATTACCAGTGGCGGGTGGTGAGGCGCACCCGTGATACGTCTCCAACGTATCTATAATTTTTTATTGTTCTATGCTGTTATATCATCAATCTTGGATGTTTTATATATCATTAACAGCAATTATATATCATTTTTTGGGACTAACCTATTAACTTAGTGCCTAGTGCCAGTTGCTGTTTTTGCTTTTTTTGATTTTCCAGAATATCAATATCAAACAAAGTCCAAATGCCACGAAACTATTTGGAGATTTTTTTCTGGACATAACAAGTACTGGAAGCTTCGGGAGAGGGCCAGAAGACGAAGCAGTGGCCCACGAGGAACCAGGGCATGCCTGCGGGGGGGGCAGGCGCGCCCTGGTGGCTCATGGGGCCCACATAGCTCCGTTTGACCTAATTCCATCTCCATAAATACCCATAAATTAGGAAACCAATAGGGGAGTCCACGAAATACTTTTTCCGCTGCCGCAAGCTTCTGTTCTCGAGAGATCCCATCTGGAGGCCTTTTCCGGCACTCTGCCAGAGGGGGAATCGATCACGAAGAGGCTCTCCATCAACCTTATTGCCCTTCCAATGATGCATGAGTAGTTTACCATAGACCTTTGGGTCCATAGTTAGGGGCTTCTTCTCTCTTTTTGATCTTCAATACAATGTTCTCCTCGATGTTCTTGGAGTTCTATCCGATGTAATCACTTTTTGCGGTGTGTTTGTTAGGATCCGATGAATTGTGACTTTATAATCAGATTATCCATGAATATTATTTGAGTCTTTTCTGATCTCTTTTATGCATGATTATTATAACTTCATATTTCTTATCCGATCTATTGATTTGGTTTGGCCAACTAGATTGATTTATCTTGCAATGGGAAGAGGTGCTTTGTAATGGGTTCGATCTTGCGATGCTCAATCCCAGTGACAGAAAGGGACATGACACGTATGTATCGTTGCTATTCAGGATAAAAAGATGGGGTTTATTCATGCGTGAGTTTATCTTGTCTATATCATGTCATCTTGCTTAAGGCGTTACTCCGTACTTTATGAAGTTAATATACTAGATGCACGCTGGATAGTGGTCGATGTATGGAGTAATAGTCGTAGATGCAGAATCATTTCGGTCTACTTGTCTCAGACGTGATGCCTATATACATGATCATTGCCTTGGATATCGTCATGATTATTTGCTTTTCTATCAATTGCCCAACAATAATTTTTTTACCTACCGTATGCTATTTTCTCGAGAGAAGCCTCAAGTGAAACCTATGGCCCTCGGGTCTATTTTATCATACAATCTATCTTTATCATTTAAAAAAACCTAAAAATACTTGCTGCACTTTTATCTTATTTATTTTATTTTATATTTTAGTTCGATCTATCTATCTATCACATACAATTTAATCTTGCAATTTACCGCCAAGGATTGACAACCCCTTGTTTGCATTGGGTACAGGGATTTGTTGTCTTGTGTGCAGGTACTGTTAACAAGGTGTTGCATGATTCTCCTACTGGATTGATAACCTTGGTTTCATAACTGAGGGAAATACTTGTCTCTACTGTGCTGCATCATCCCTTCCTCTTTGGGGAAATACCAACGCAAGCTACAAGTAGCAACCCGCCACTGGTATGTGATGTACTATTGACGGGGTGGATAGGTGCACCCGCCACTGATATTTTCAGCCCTCGGCTAATCTGGGGCCATGTTAACAGTGCCGGGTAAAAGATGGCTCCTACCACTAGCTTATAAATACCAGTGGCGGGCCTGACTTTGCACCCGCCACTATTAAGTGGCCAGATTACCAGTGGCGGTTTCAAATGCCTGCCCGCCACTAGTAAGGTTCCAGCTATAAGCAGTTTTGCAGTAGTGACAATGTCAACACTCCATCAGCCATTTTTATGTGCTCAGGACGATAATTCTACATCGGCCATGTATTATACTTTGGGTGATCATCATATATCATCCATTGCCTGTTTAGGCTTCTTGACACACACTTGGGTGGAACTCCTTTGAATATTTGCCGTTCAGACCACGAGGTAATGTCCCTTGTATGGATTCTACCAAGCATGAGTTTTCAGGAACCACTCTTGTGATCTTGAAAGGACCTTCCCAGCATGGAGACCACTTCCTGAAGTTCCTATCCTTTGAACCAATTGGTGGAATTACCTTCCACAGTAGGTTGCTCACTTGAAAGCTCTTCAACTTGATCTTTTAATTCGCCACCCTCAACTTGTCCCTCTATATATCATTCAAAGCAATGAAACATTTGTCAATGAATTCATCAAGATTATCCATCATAAGATTGTAAAAATCCACCTTCGATAAGTCATTTTGTTGGCTATTCTCAAAGCATTCATATTCACCTCTGCGGGCAAAATGGCCTCTTGCCCTTACATGAGTTCAGATGGGGTTACCTTTGTAGCACCATGCCATGAGATTCTATTCGCCCATAAAGCCTCGAACAACAACTCATGCCATCTCCTTGCATTATCCTCAATCATCTTCTTGATTACCTTCATTAGAATTTTATTGCTAGATTCAGGTCGTGTGTTGGCATGAGCATAATATGGAGATGAATTGAGCAATTTTATCATATAGAATTCAGCAAATTCTCTAACTTATATTACATGAAAGATGAACCTTGATCCATGATCAATGATTGAAGAATGTTGAATCTATGGACAATGTGTTCAGCTATAAATCGAATTACCTCCGTATGAGTCATATTTTTGACAAGTTCAGCTATAAAATTAATTAAACATGATGCTGATGGGATTCTTATGATGCATAACCAATTCCTCATTAATAGTGCTAATCTTGGGCTGTTACACATATATGAAGATGAATAACATTGGTTGTGCCATGTAAATATCATGCTAGCTTTATATGATCATGCAAAGCAAAATGATAATGACAAATCACATCTCTAGTCATGTAATGTAATGTAAATGGTGATGGAAGTTTCATGGCAACATATCTCGAAATGACTATGGAAATTCCATGATAGGCATCTATGGTGCCTGTTTTGTGGAACATATTTGGGCTTATGTGTAGTAGAACATGAAAAAGTCCTCCGACGAGATTTGGATGTATCAGCGAAGTATGCACCATGTCTCGAGGTTAGAGTCGGCAATGCTCTATACTAAAGAGGCTAGCAATTCCAAGATGAAATGGAAGTGCATAAAGTTTTTGAACATGCATTAATCATATTATTTGTGGCATTAGGTTCGGTCAAATTTAACACACTAACATCTTACTGACGCAAGTTCATCCATCACCATGCCTATCTAATGCCATCAAATTATCTCAAGATAATTGCAAAGAATCCAGTTCTCAAGTTTTTAACTTCTAGAGATTGTTCATGTAATTTTTTGGTCATGCCTCTTATACATACTTAGCATTTCAGTGCCAACACATTAATGCTATGCCAACAATATGCAAATTAATTCATAAGCCAGCAACATTTCCAACCCTTCGGTAGATATAAGTGAAGAACGAAGAGTTTATATTGTTTCTGTCATGCCCTTACTCTAAAAGATGTAAGTGAAGCACATAGAGCATTCTATAAATTTTTGAATCACCAAGAACCATTCCCAAACCATCATGATGTATTTTTATTAAAAATAAAAATAAAAAGGATGCTCTAAGAATTTACGCATATCATGTGAACAAATAAAAACATAGGCCCAACTGCGACAAACTGGTAATTGTTGAGGAAGATCAAGGGATGCCGGGGCCTCCCCAAGCTTGGAACTTGAGACCTCATTGAACTTTCAGTGGGGTTGCCTTGGGCATCCCCAATATTGAATGCTTGCTTCCCTCCAGCATCCTCTCATATCACTTTCTCCCCGAGGTCTTAAAAACTTCATTCACACAAAAATAATGCTCACCCTTCTCAATCACTTCTCTTTTTGAAAAGTTTTTGGTTCCCCTCTTTAATTTTTTTTCCTTTTTGAAAGTTTTACAAGGAGAAAATAAAATAAAATGACTCATGAAACCTTCCAGGTTGCCTCCCTGGAAAAACTTTCTTTAAAGTGATATAGCTTGGGATAAAGTGTTCATTTAATCATTCCACCCGGATCCCAAGGTATATCAAATCGATTTTTAATTAATAAAGATTTTGATCTAAGTAGAGACCACATAGTAACATAGAGCATATGTAATATCGAAGTCTAACCCTCTTCCTATGCATTGGCATATAATTCAAGAACAAATCATTAACAAAAAGTAAAGGCCAATGCATGGTATAAGCAGTTTCTTGCAATTTTATTGTATTGGAGACATAGATAGGGCCCTTATTTCTTCCGCTCTAATAATAAATGCAATTAGTAGCGACAAACTCAATTATATAATTTTCATTGGAATCATCATGAGTACAAGTGAATCACAGGCCACAAATATAATCCTCAACAGAAGCAAATTTCTCCTCTAAAGTGTAGTTGGGAGAGTTCAAAATAAGATAGGACTATTAAGTGTGGGTGAAACATTATCAATTGCATTCTTATCATAAATAATAGTAGCATATTCATCTCCATATATTTCTTCTATAGGTGCATCATGACATTCATCAAAGCAATTATCAAAGTCATCAAAAACAACTTTTTCATCTAATGATCTAAAAGGATCTTGTATTTCAGCAATATAGTTTTCATCCTCCGATAAGCATGGAGGGTAATCAAACATAGTTTGAGTTAGAAAGTTACTATCACCAATCAGAGGTGGGCATGGGTAGCTAATTCAATCTTCCCCCTTTTGTTTTTCACTCTCCTCCTCTTCTTTTTCATCTAATGAGAACTTCTCTTCGGCAGTTTCTTCTTCCTTGATCTCACTTTTTGGTTACTGCAAAACATTAGTCTCTTCTCGGGCGGCAAAGACTCCTTTAATTTGATCAATAACATATGCATTATGACTTGAAATTTTGAAAAATATATTCAACGATCTGATAATTTAGAGATTTAATAACACAAGCAATATCACCACTTTCAACTTTATCAACAACACAAGCAATTTCATAAGCTGCCATAAAGGTAACAAATTCTTCAATTTGTTATATATATCCTAGTAATCATAATTATCCTGAACATAAGTGAATAGTTTGGGATTAACATTATGCTCGCATTGAAATGCAAAGTGTTTATTACTATACCGAGAGCAGCAAGTTATATCACACCTTTCACACAAAACACGAGCATGGTCAGTCAATTCTCTCAGCAAAGCTTTCAAGTGTTTCCATTATTGTGATAAGCGGTGTTTCACAAAATATTCATGCTCTCCCAATGATTTTTACATTAATAAGCTAGTTGGAGTTTTAGCACAAGCATGAATTGATATAGGATATTGCAAGTAGTAAATTTCTTTAGCAGTAAGGATTTTAGGAGGTTCCTCAACTCTTTTGTTAGTAAGTACAACAATTTTTTTTGGAGTTTTATGTTTTGTATGCATGATGAAAGAAAAGACACTAAAAGAAATAAAAAACTAGTTAGTGATAAAGCAAACATATGCAAATGAGAATATTCAACCTAGCGCTATGCAACCCGGTAATGGCACCAGAAAAGAGCTTGATAATCCCCATGTGCAGGGCATTCTTGTAGCACTTTCCAATGTGGAGGTGGAAGTATGGAGTGTTAAAATCCCAAAGGACCTAGAGGTAGGAAGCCTATTCTCTTAGGTTCTACGTACCAATGATACAACCTTTCATACACCAAGCATTTGCTTTACCTTGACTCTCTATCAAAAGATAATTTGCAAGTGCAAAAGTGGTAGTGTGCAAGATTATAAAGTAAATTGAAGTTAGGTACTAAAATTTGAATTTGCAATAATGTTAAAAAGAGGGAGTATGGAATTAGTGGTGGTAGGTGTTGCGGAATTGTCCCTTGGCAATTGGCTACGATAAAATAACAGGATAGACATATTTGTAGTTTTATATGCGGCAGAGGCCTATGGTAGTATGTTGCAAAATCCATTGACTCACATGTAGTCATGATTGAAACCTTAGGAAGCATCCGCCAATACTAAGAATTTATTATGATAAACCCAACATTAGGATTAATATTTATGGTTCCTCTTTATCCGATATGTTACGCCAGCCTCCTTTTGTAAATTCAACATAACACATTACTAACCCTCAAGTGTGATGCAGCATACATGCACGCTCATATATTAGCATAGGTTACAACACCATATCAGAACATACAATTCATATCAATCATAATAGATCACCAATGCCATAGGACAAAAAAAACTACTCAAACATAACGGTAGCGCAAAAAATCATTGAATAGTAATTCATCACATAAAACACCATGTTCAAGTAGGGGATTACAGAGGTTTGTGGTTGTATGGACCACTATAGAGGGAGGAGATGGCGATGGAGATGGTGGTGAAGATGATGGAGACAATGGCGGTGATTGTAGGGTAACGCAGCAGAAAACAAAAAATTTCTGACCTACGGATCAGCCCAGGACCACTATGAAGACTGCATACAAGGTTTGATCTTTTCGTTACCGACTCATAGCGCAGTGGAAGTAGAGTTGATGATGATCGGTGGTGCAGATCTCCGCAGCTAGGATTTACAACCTCCCAACCGTGAGGATGTACTCCCTCGTCTGCCCCCCGGACAGCCCTCCGGGAGGCGGTCGGACAGTCCCTCGGAAGTGTCACGGACAGCCCTCCAGGAGGACCTTTGAGACTCGGACGGTCACTCGGACAGCCCTTCGGGAGGACCCTCGAAACTCAGACAGTCACTCGGATAGCCCTTCAGGAGGCACTCTCAAACTAAGACCGAAACTACAATCTCTCTACAGAGTTGCACACATACGGTGTCATCTATCCGGAACGGCTTCGCCGTCCAGAACTAGTTCCCACCGGAACCCAGACAGCCTTTCCGCTCTATGAAACTATTTCGCTAGGAGGGAGAGAGAAGGCTTGTGTATGTTGAGAAAGAGTGAGTGTGGAGAGTGTCTCTTCACCTCTATTTATAGGAAATCTCAAGGGGTAGGGTTCTTTACAAGAAAACCCAAAATGCACATGTATGGAGTCCTTCACAAGGGCATAAAAGAGAAAGTAAGGGGCAAGTGGGTTTCCATGGAGGAGCTCCACATGTGGCCAGCCACCCCCCAACTGGGCCCCCCCAAGGGGGTTCTCATCCATCCATGTCATTCCCTAGATCTTTGTGAGGAAAGCCCAAAAAGGTTGCTTTCCAAAAAGTAATCCAAAAAGCACTTTCACTATTTATAAAGACATTTTTCTGTGACCGTTAAACCTGAAAATATTTTTGCGAGTCTTAGCACAATTCCAGTACCCACTTAAAAATTCTGGATGCATTCCGAAACATTTCTGCATCAATGTTTTTCTTCAGTGAAAAGGAACCAAAGCGGTTCCGGCAGCTCCGGAAAATTTCTGGTTTTTATCCTGGAAAATTCTGAAAAGTTTCCAGAATGATTCTGGCACCCTCCAAGAATTATCAGGCATGTGCCGAAAACAATTTGACTTAATGGTATACCCTGAAACAACTTTTCAGTTTTACCGAAACTATTGCGGTATTCTCCCCCGGAACGTTTCCGCTGTCTCCGAAACTTTTCCGGTGACTTTCTCTCAGACTCCCTATGTAGTATTCAGTAGATAGATGACCCTTAAGTGTGTGACCCTATAGGTTCGGTGAAGTGTAGAAATGACCGGAACTCTTTCCGATCAATGATCAACATTGGAGCCGTTGACACCCATATTGACCTCTATACCCACACGAATGAATATTTGAGTGAACCTCCAGTTGATGTGTGCTATTCCTGTTGCTTCGCGATATGTTACAAATACCCGAGGTGAGAATATGTTGGCATCCGCGTGGATCAACAACTTGTCCACTATTCTAGTTACCTCGTTACCGGCATCGTTCTCTTTTCACGTTCCCGTGTTCCGGCATCCCCGTGATCAAATCACAATGTGTCAAACCTTGCTTCCTCAGACTGAGCTATGGAGCAACTATCTGCAATAGTGTCCCATTGACCAAAGCCATCTTGGAACCTTACTAAGTTCATGAATGAACTATATGATTCAACATCTTCTTTGTCGCTTCCAAAGCGTCAACATAATTAGCCTTTGTTATAGAATTCGCCACAGTAACTGTTTGGAACAATTTCCAACTACCGTGCCACCATATTGTGTATTACACGAAACCCTTAACGTAAATCAAAAATCGCATGGAGCATTGATGAAGACTGTATCGATGTAATTACTTACAACGAGCACTTCACAATCTCTGCTTGCGATAAAACATGTCATCAGTGCTACTCTAGTACACAATGACATTTTTCACTGTTGTCCCATGATCAGCACTTAGATCACTTTGGTATCTATACTCGCAACAACTTGGGAGTATTGGACATATCTGGTTGTTTTACATACCATGGAATACATGAATAATCCAAAACACAAAAGTGTGTGGAATCTCCATCATGCATTTTGCTCATCAGTGTTTTGGGACATCGAGTCTTGCAAAACTTCTTCCATGTGACTTCGGTAAGAATCACTCCTTGGTGGTTTTAATGCTAAACTGTTTTAGCATCTTGTCAATATGTATTTTTAGCTTAGCCTATTAGGCAATTCTATCTCCGTAGATAAATATGCCTAATATCCAGGCTATTTAGCCCAAGCACTTCATCGGAAAACTATTTTCATTAAAGTCCTAATTCGTGTCAAGAAATATATAATATTTACAATCAACAATGTGTCGAGCACACAATGTTTTTAGAAATATTATTATGCTCCCACTTACTTTCTTGAAACCACAAGCATCTTTGTTATCCATTGATGAAATCAAACTCTTTTGACCATTTCATCAAAAACGAAGATTCCAACTCCATTTTGCTCTCTTCTGTCCATCGATGGAACTTTGAAGTTTGCATACTCACTAGCGTCCTCTGGATCGACAAAATACTTTGGACTGTATCACATACAAGTCCTAGTTTGCATTTCCATCACATGGAAATCCTTTTGGCATCCATGTTTCATAGCTCATGATTGAAATATGTATTAAATGCTAGTTTAACCCGAACCGACTTTAACCGTCGCTACAATGAGACAACCTCATCGTAGTCAACTCCTTGAATTTGTATTTGCAACAAGTCAAGCTTAATGGATAAAACATCTTTATCCGCATCAGTTTATAGTTCCATAAATATTCATTAGACTCTAAGTCTTCCGAAGGTTTCATCAAGATATAATCTTGAATCATTTGTATGGAAACTATCTCGGATTATATTGGCATTTAGCCAATTCCGGAGTCAGGGCCCATCAACGCTTCCTTGTGTATCGTAGGTATATTGTTGTCCAACAACAATATCTTGTTTGCGCACCTGAGAGGTTTGCACAAGTTTTGCCTACGTGGTTCAGCTGTAAGTTCAACCGAAGTCCATACATCTCATGTAGAGGCTTCTGTATCAGTCGCAGTAGGAAACTCTGGAATCACTTGCAAGGTCTCTTTCCTTTGATCTGATAACGAAGATACCATTATCTCATTGAGTTGCACTGTCCTCTCACTCACCTTTTTGCAAGAACCATTCTCTTTAAAAGCATACCTTTTTTGTGGCAAAACCTTTTGCCTTGGTATAGTGAGGGAGGAATACCCAATTACTTGGGATAACCTGCAAAGTAGCACTTGTCTGATTGGAATTGGTTTGTAAATATTTTACGCAAGCCCCATATTCCAAATGTTAAGAAAAGATATAACATGGTGGGGCGTACCATACCATGGCGTCATTTCAACTGACTTGATGGTGCTCTTTTGAGTGTAAAAGCCGCAATCTCTAAAGCATTACATTAAAAGGGATAATGGCAAATTGATTTTTTTTGTCATCTTTGATCTTACCATGTCACAAATGGTTTGAATACATCTTCATAGACATTCCACTCACAGTGGTGTTCCGGGAGGTGTTAGTTATGAAACTCTTTTCACAACTCATCAGACATTCGCTAAACTTGTAACTCAGATACTCCTTTCTGCAATCTAGTTTGCAGAAACATAATCTTTCTTGTTACAATAATTTCTACTTCATGTTGAAAACCTTTCGAATGATTTTAAAAGATCCAGACTTACGTCTCATCAAGCAAATATCCATATATCTACTTGAGTCATTTTTGAAGATAGACAAATCCACTGTTTGCAGCAACATTTATCAGACTACACACATAAAAAATGTATGATCACCAATAAGTTTGTTGCTCGTTTCTTATGGCATGTGAACGGTATTTCAGTCACTTCACTTTTCAGAGGAAATTTGCAAGTGTCAGATGATTCAAAATCAAACGACATCGAAATCCATCATAATGGGATTTTCCATGCGGGTTTCTCCAATGTGAACAAATGCAGGGCCACACTTGTGTGGTATTCTTTTAGGCTTGTGACATTTAACGCCAGTGTTATGGATGTATCATATTACCATCAATATTCATAACATATGTCCCATCGAGGATGGAAGTATGGCTGTTATGTTATTCATAATATTGAACAAAAATTGTTCTTTTATGAACAACACTCTTGCAACAAACATTATGCAAATGGGCTAGAGTGTGTAAAACTCTAAAATTAGTTATGAAAGTAAATACAGAGGTAATGTATTATTATCAATATTCATAAAATACATCTCATTCATAATGAAGGTATGGCCCTTATGTTATTCATAACACCGAACATGAAAAGTTCTCTTATGAATAACCTTCTTGCAAGATACTTTATGCAATGGGCTAGAGTGTATGAAACTCCAAAAATGAATTATGAAAATAAATACATATGGTAATACACCGATGGAAGGTATAGTACCATTTACTATATTTACAACGCGTATCAAAACCTCACTCCGACAAGGCCTTTAGGCCGTAGTAGTTCTTGCATTGAGTCGCAGCAGAATGCAATCGAGCAGGTATCTTTGTGATCAACTCACAATACCCAAGAATCAGTGATTAACATGTTTAATCATAATTCCCAAGAACTATTTCTTTGACCAGCCTTCTATACATCAATAGCTTGTATGACTATCATACATGAGCTGGATATTCCAGTCTTCTCTCTTTTTGCCTTTATACTTCTAACAGTTTAACTTTTAGTATTTCTCCTACGCTCAGAAGAAGCACCCATCTTAAGAGTGGCGTTAGCCCCGCACTTCCTAGGTGTGAAAGTCTCACTAACACCCTTTGGACATTTCCTTTCTCTTTAAGTTGTTGTTTTATTCACCTCTCATCATATGATAGGCGTTCTTCTGGATCCCTCTTGTATTAGTCAGATGCATAGTAAACACTTTTACTAATGGTTTGCAAAACTAACATTGCTTTGGATATCACATATCTTTTAGCCTTTGTTTGTGTCTGAAAAATGATTTTCAGTTCCATGCATATCACATAGCTATCCCAAAACTTTTGAAGTTCGGGTCTCATGGAAGCAAACATATTTCTCTTGACCATAATAGAATTCTAGCTTTTGGATCGAAGGACGAGAGTCACATTATCCATAGCATTAGCGGGAGGATGCCAAAAGCATGCGATAGGACAAAGTCCTTCTCGGCACTCTTGAGGACAATCCTCACATTACATTACCAACCGTAAAGTTTTAACCAGATATTTAATAGCTATTCAATTTTAACCTGGAAGGTGGAAACGCGAGCCATTATTCTACAACTATTATGCAAATCACACTTAGACAGTGTTCATAATTAATTGCACTGAGAATTAAACAAGTTAATTCTATAGTGCGCTCCCACTCAAATCAATATCTCTCATAATTGATTGTGAGTGATTCAAGATCCGCATTTTAATTCAACGCCATTGACGGGTTCATCACCGATGACGCGAATTTCAATCGGTAGGCCAACTTGCCAATCACATCTCTATGTGACTCTTGTCGATCTTTCGATGCGTGTGTTCCGACCTCAGGACTGTCTTCCCTGAACATCAAGACAACCAAGTGATCACGCAGTGAGGTCTGACCTTCACCCACCTTACACCTCTCTAATCGTTCGTGCTCATGTGTACATGGCGCACCCCAGAAAGATACGTGTTGTAGACGGTGCTACACTTGGGAGAACACTAACTACTTGAAATTTTTTGAGAGATCACCCAAATAAAAAGTGACTACCGTGCAATCAAAAACGGTGCATCATAAGGGATAAACATCTCAGGCAATTCATAATAGGATGATATGGTATAGCCCTTTTTGATGGAGAAGTCTTGTATTTCTTCGTCTTCGGCATTCGCGTCGGTGTTCACCTTCGCGAAGATTGCCACCACCTTGTCGATGCACCAGATAATATTGCTATCTCTATAGCGAATAAATTAAGTGAATTACTTAAGGTTGACACGCAGGTCATTAAAGTGAAAATCATATGGCTCCAGCCATCATGCCGAATCATGACACACAGGTCATGTTAATTTTACATCATATAGTCATCTCATACATAATCAAATTAATATGAGCACAACTATACCACATCACATGCACATGCAAACCATCCTGCAAAACCAAGTTAGATGCCTCTAATCGGTTTATGCAAAAATTTATATTTCGTGGCTTCTAAGGTTTCGAAACAAACCGAGGCTACCAACGTTCGTCATCAAGCAAGATTATTCAAGTCGCTAGATTAACTTTGCGGGGTGTATGAAAAACGATATAATAAAATCTCGAGCCCCATACTGAACTTTGTCATACGCATGACCCCCGCACAGATCATATCTGCATTGCCCTTTCGTCTGCGAAATTTCATCTTTCTTTTTAACTATTGTGGAATTCAATGAACTGTTAGCACTTCGTTGATCAATCAGGATCACGGATTGGCAGAACTTTCAAACTCCACCATGCCATTATCAAGATCAGAAATATGCAAATTCCTGGGAAGCAACAAGAACATCGGGTAACAGATTTCATCAGCTACCCGCACAAATAATTTCCAGCAATAGAACTCATCTACTGCAAATTATATTGTGCAACACCCATACATCTCAATGTATTCTAGATCGTAACCTACATCTACGCATAGCACGGGTCATGATGCCACTGCCAGGGTAACGCAGCAGAAAACAAAACAAATTCGACCTACGCACCAGCCCAGGACCACTATGAAGACTGCATACAAGGTTTGATCTTTTCGTTACCGACTCGTAGTGAAGTGGAAGTAGAGTCGATGTCGATCGGCGGTGCAGATCCCTGCAGCTAGGATTTACAACCTCCCAATAGTGAGGATGTACTCCCTCGTCTGCCTCCCAGACAACCCTCCGGGAGGCGGCCGAACAGTCCCTCGGATGGTGTCACGGACAGCCCTCCTGGAGGACCTTCGAAACTCGGACGGTCACTCGGATAGCCCTTCGGGAGGACCCTCGAAACTCAGACAGTCACTCAGACAGCCCTTCGGGAGGCACTCTCGAACTAAGACCGAAACTATGATCTCTCTATAGAGTTGCACACATACGGTGTCATCTATCCGGCAGGGCTTCGCCATCCAGAACTAGTTCCCACCGGAACCCAGACAGCCTTTCGGCTCTATGAAACTATTTTGCTGGGAGGGAGAGAGAAGGCCAGATCATGCATGGCTTGAGTATGTTGAGAAAGAGTGAGTGTGGAGAGTGGCTCTCCACCTCTATTTATAGGAAATCCCAAGGGGTAGGGTTATTTACAAAAAAATCCAAAATGCACATGTATGGAGTCCTTCATAAGGGCATAAAAGAGAAGGTAAGGGGCAAGTGGGGCTCCATGGACGAGCTCCACATGTGGCTGGCCACCCCCCAAGTGGGGCCCCCCAAGGGGGTTCTCATCCACCCATGTCATCCCCTAGATCTTTGTGAGCAAAGCCGAAAAAGGTGGCTTTCCAAAAAGTAATCCAAAACGCACTTTCACTATTCATGAAGACATTTTTCTGTGACCGTTAAACCCAAAAATATTTCTGTGAGTCTTAGAACAATTCCAGTACCCACTAAAACAATTCTGGATGTATTCCAAAACATTTTCGGATCAATGTTTTTCTTCAGCGAAAATCAACCAAAGCGGTTCTGGCGGCTTCGGAACAGTTCCGGTTTTTATCCTGGAAAATTCCCAGAAGTTTCCAAAACGATTCTGGCACCCTCCAAGAATTATTAGGCGTGTTCCGAAACCAATTTGACTTAATGGTATACCCTAAAATAACTTTTCAGTTTCACCGAAACTATTCCGGTATTCTCTCCCCGGAACGTTTCCGCTGTCTCCAAAACTTTTTTGGTGACTTTCTCTCAGACTCCCTGTCTAGTATTCAGTAGATAGATGACCCTTAAGCGTGTGACCCAATAGGTTTAGTGAAGTATAGACATGACCAGAACTCTTTCCGATCAATGATCAACATCGGAGCCGTGGACACCCATATTGACCCCTATACCCACACGAATGAATATTCGAGTGAACCTCCAGTTGCTCTGTGCTATTCCTCCTGCTTCATGATATGTTACAAATATCCGAGGTGAGACATGTTGGCATCCCCGTGGATCAACAACTTGTCAATTATGCTAGTTACCTCATTACCGGCATCATTCTCTATTCTCGTTCCCATGTTCCAGCATCCCCGTGATCAAATCACAATGTGTCTGGCCAGACGATGATGGATACCATAACACCGAGAAGGCCCAGAGATATCTCTCCATCGTCGGAGGTGCAAATCCTAATCTTGAGCTATCAAGTTACTTGACATACTTTTCCATGAACCCGTAAGCCGCCGTAATAGCCACCCATTTACGGATGACGTTTAACAAACCCCAAAGTTCATGAAGCAAGCATGAAGAAACTCGATACTCTCATGGTCTAAGGAATTATGCAATTATTCACTTCTCTGTGTTATTAACCATTAACTTATGATGAATGTATCTTATAGCATAACATCAATTCGGGTCGATTCAACACAAGTGTTCTCCTAACATTGTGCCCTCAAAGTTGCCGGCATAGTCATGCCCATGATCAGGAAAACAGAACCATCATGCAACACTTGAGCTAGTCTTAGAGGCCAGACTAGGAATACATTTTTTCGTTTATTATTCCACCATGCATATGAGTCTTCCTCCGAGCCTCATGGTTACTGCAAACTTGAGAACCATAGTAGTTATAGCATGGAACATAAACATAATTATGAAAATGAAGATAAATAATAGCATTTATTATCGCCTCAAGGGCATATCTCCTACAGTGATGACAGTTCCCCGGCGGCATTCTGGCGCCACGGGAAGCGAGTGGGAGAGAGCCCTCCTCCGACTTATTCTTCCTTGGCCTTCCCCCGAGGTGGGGGAAGGGTTTCCCCTTTATTTTTTGGTGGACATGGCTGTGGAGGACAAGAGCCTCCCCCCATAAAGGCAAATGTGGTTGCACTTGTGAGTTGGTTCTGTGGCACTATGACTCTATCCAGCCGATGGAGGAGGTTGTTATCATTAAGTCACATTCTTTGTTGTTGCAACAGATAATCTTTGTTCTACCATATGTTCAGGTTAATATTTTTCAGGATAAAGAATTATAAGTTATTATAACAGTATAACCATCTAGTTTCGTGCTAACATTACACATGAGTCATTAGTGCGATAATATCCATGATACCCAAAAAATTAGTGAGTAAAGTAAATAACAAATTCAAACTTGCAAGGGTTAATTAATTCATTTACTTCTAGCACAAACATGTTCATTCTATGAACACACAAGAACAACATATATGCAATGCTTTAGGGCATATATCAGATGGTTGGCTTGCCTTGGGTTCGAAGATTCATCGGGTGGAAGTGCGATAGCTTCGTAGAAAGATTTACCAGAATAGAACTTATCCGAAAAAGGGTTATAGATAGCGGAAGGGCAAAAGTGTCATTTTCACAATTTGACATCATCATGGAAGTGATACCATTGGAACAGGCTTCGAAAAATATGAATGTGGGCTTTGGATTCACCTGAAACATAGTTACAAGCAAAAAGTTGTGAAAGTTTTACTATCAGGTATCTTTGACAATTTTTTCGAAGTTGTGAAACATAATTACATTCAGGTCCTTGACAATTTTTTCAGTGAAATGACTAAATTACACTGTGCACTTGGGCTACACGGGCCGAATATGACCACTGCTCCTGCTGCTGTTGGGCCGACGGTGGCTGTGCCGTTAGTGCCTTCAAGCAAAGTATATTTTCCTTAAAGGAAAACACATTTCTTTCAAATGTGCCTCCACTTAAAGGGCAGTCCACCGTCTGGGTCACTTATAGCCGGACCCCAACCTGTGGCACTCTGATTCGAGGAACAAGAGCCCTCGTGTTCCAGCCTAGAGATCTACATCTTCTGGAACACAATATAGCTTGATACAGATTAAACAATGATTTAATAGAGTGCTTAAGAGTACAATGTCTTAATATTACAATACTCTTGCGAAGCAAGGTGGCACTTCTTGTGCGACTACACTCTGTACATTATTCTCCGAATGACTTGATGATGATATACTAATGGTGGACGCAGAATAACACAGCAGAAAGCATGATGATGGTGGGCCTCCAATCCAAAGGGACGCTGCTGGGACACATCCTAGTTCGCGTACTCGAAGTCTTCGAGGTACTCCTCTATGATCTCTCCTACATCTGGCATGATAAGCCAGGTGAGTACTTTGAATGTCCTTGGAAGCTCACAAACAATCCAAAAGCAAGCAAGGAAGCAAGAACATGACAATTAAACAAGAAAATAGATCAAGGACTTGAACAGTAAAACAACAAGTTAACTAGTGGGTGAACTTAGCCTCCCCGTTTAACGTCCCGTGGACCACTCCTGGCAAGCCCCCAATCATTCAGTTCTCATCAACTGACCACCTCGCGATCGATCCAACTACCTGTCATCCCTTGTTTCCATTAACTTAGTTTGTTCATCAGGTTAACCAAATAGTGTGACTTAATACGAACTATGTCCAATACCGAGGACGTGGCTATTCGAATAGATTTTATGCACTCTGCAATGGTTGTACACTTTCCCCAAACCATGGACTAATAATCCAACAAATCCTGCTTATAGCATGGCCCTCTAACCGTGCCTCCAACATCCCGTAGGCTAGCTTTGGGTGAGAGAAACTGGGTCCCTGCCACCCTGTGGCACAACTTTCCCCTCATCCAGGAATCAACAATCTCTGAGCTCAATCCTGCCAACCCAACCTCCCGTGAATGGATGACAATCCTTCAACCAAGGGAATAATGAGCGTCCAACCATCCCGATTTGGCGACACGCGTAAGAGACATAACAATAAACGAATTAGGGCCTTCCCTGGAAGGCAAATGTGGTCGTACGGAAATGGCCCGGCTCAGTGGCACGATGAATTGACCAGTCATGAAGGTTTAATTTAATGAACTTACTTCAATTATAATTAACACCCCTGTGTAATGAGCTACAGTGATCCTCATGTTTATACTAAGTCACTTTGATTTGCAATGAGGGATCACAGTGGAATCATATCTCATTTCAAACACATCACTAAATTCAATTAAATTTGCAAGTGAAAGTTGAAGTTGCACAAAAATTGTTGCAAAATAATCCACCATTTAGCAAATATTCCATAACAAATGTTTGTTAAGAAAAAGAACATCATCTTAGTGCTAAGATGGGCTATAGCAATTAAAACAATGTCATTTCAGCATTTTAAAATGCCATTTCATTTGTGAAAAATTCAATTGGATTCAGTTGCCTCCCAAACTTTTTGTGGCAATCCCAAATAATACAAAGTAATTATGTGGCCTAGTCCCACATTTTACAAAAAAATGATTTGGCAGCTCAAAATAACCCTATACAGTCTCTGTTTAAAAAAAAAGAGAAAACAGAAAACTATAAAGAAGTAAAGGAGCTTACCTGGCCTAAGGCCCAGTGTGGCCTAGCCCAAACCATAGTCGTCTACCTGCTCCCGCCGCCGTGTCGCTACGCCCATCGCTGCGCGTGCTCCCACCGGCCGCTGGCCGCCACGGTGATGGAGTGGTTGGGCCGAGGGGATAAGGATGACCCCCGTCGAGCCCCTGGACGCCACTAGCCGCTCTCTCCCCCTCTCCATCGCTCCTCCCTTCTCCTCCTCCCTCGGCCGACGTTGTCGTCGCCGGTCGTCACTCACCGTCGCGGTGAACGTCGTCCCCGAGCCTTCCCACCGTGTCAGGCGGCTCCGCCACAGTCGTCCACATCGCCTACGCCGAGCCGTTCGCGTCGGGGGGGGGGGGGGGCTGCTTCCACTCCGTCCCATTCGTCTCCATCTCCGTCGGCCACCGTGAGCTCTGCGTCGATTCGCCACCATTCTGCAGCTACTAATCCTATAGCCGGCCTACTTGAGCCGCAGGTGAGCCTCTGCATCACTCCCTTCCTCGCTTTTGCGCTATCGTTCGCTCCGCCATAGTTTCGGCAAAGGCCCGAGCCGCCGTCCGCCATGGCCGGCGAGCTTCGCGCTCCTTTGCTTCTCCCCACGCACCAGTGATGCCATCGTGCTCCTAGTACTCCCCAGCGGCTGCCTAGTCTCTTTGCTTGGGCATTGGAGCCCCCATCGCCAAGCCCGTGCTTCATCGAGCTCTGGCCTCCGCCCATGTCAATGCCGCCATCATTCCCAACCGCATCAGCCCGCACGCTTAGCATCGTTGGACACGGCTCGGTGTATGCTTTCGAAAGCAACCATCCGCGTGCATTTTTGCCACCGGACGGCGAATTCCGAGCCTCGTCGTCGCTTCTCTGGCTGCCGCAGGCGCGCCACCGCGTTTTAAACGCCGGTGAGCAGCTGACCAGTGGGGCCCACCCATTGGCCATCTAACCACCGCCCTATTGGCCACTGACAAGTGGGACCAACACTGTAGCGTTTAGATTAGGTGTTAATTAACCCTCTGCTAAGTGAGTCACTGACAGTCTGGGCCCGCACCCTAATTAAGCTAGATTAGTTTAGTTTAAACTCTGTTAAGGTAGCAGTGTATGACAGCTGGGTCCCCCTCGGCCCAGTTGACAAGTCAACCAGCTGACTGGGCAAGCCCAGTCACTGGCAGGTGGATCCCCCGTGGGCCCACTTGACCAATCAAACCTCCAATTGACTGCTGGTTGGGCAGTCAACAAGGGCCCACTGTCACTCTCTGTAAGCACTGCTGTGTACACTCTTCTGGGTGCACATAGCATTTTCAGTTTACTATTTTTTTGAATTAAATTAATTCCAGGATTTTCAGAATGTAGTTAAAACTTTGATAAATCATAGAAATTAAACCGTAGCTTTGATGAAAATGTTTTCTATATGAAAAATGATCAGAAAAATCTAACAAATCCGAATTTATCATCTGCATTCATGTTAGAATCTTCAAAGTAGGCGAACATGTAACTTTTGGCCTGTTTTTGATAGGTGAATACTGCATAACTTCTGGTAAATAATTCCAATTAAATTCCTAAATCACCTAAAATTGTTTAGAGATGCATTAGGTCACCCATGCATATCATATTGCCATGTCATGCCTTGTGATTGCATTTGTATGCTTTGTATTTCCCTATTTATTCCCCCTCTCTCCTTGGGTAGACCTAGAGACCGACGTTGCCCCTGAGTACGACTACGTCACAGACGACCAGCCACGTGCCGCAGAGCTTCCAGGCAAGCAAACCCCCCTTGATCATTTCAATATCGCCGACTCTTTCTGTCCCGTGCTTGCATTAGAATTTGCTCCTATTCACATCTTCGTCTTGTACTGGAAAAGCTTCGAGAGCATCAGCTATATGCCAAATATTCCAAGTGTGAATTCTGGTTATCCGAAGTGACCTATCTTGGTCATGTGATTTCCAAGGATGGTATTGCTGTTAACCCAGAACGAGTTCAGGCTATTCTTGAGTGGACTCCCCCAAAGAATGTCAAGCAAGTCAAAAGTTTTCTTGGACACGCCAGCTATTGCCACTATTTTGTCGAGAACTTCTCCAAGATTGCCAAGCCTTTGACTAATCTGCTTCACAAGGGCGTTAAGTTTGAGTGGGCAGAAAAATGTCAGAAAAGTTTCCAAACACTCCAAGAGAAGCTGACATCTGCCCCAGTGCTTGCTCCACTGGATTCTCGCAAGGAATTCGTAATTTATTGCGACACATCACGTCAAGGATTAGGCTGTATCCATATGCAAGAGCGTAAAGTGATTGCTTATGCCTCCCGCAAGTTGCGTACTCATGAAGAGAACTACCCAGTTCATGATCTTGAACTTGCAGCAGTTATTTATACACTGAAGTTGTGTCGACATTACCTTCTCGGTAATCGTTGCGAGATCTACACTGATCATCAAAATCTGAAGTATTTGGTTACTCAGCTGGATCTGAATCTCCATCAGTAGCGATGGTTGGAAACAATTACAGTCTACGACTGCGGTATTTCTTATACCCCTGGTAAGGCTAATGTTATGGCCGATGCTTTGAGTCACAAGTCTTATTGCAACAACCTCATGGTTCAGCAAGCTCAACTCCTTCTATGTGAAGAATTCCATCAGTTGAACCTTCATATGGTTAAATAGGATTCTCTCAATACCCTTTTCTTGGAACCAACTCTCGAGAAAGCTATCAAGTCTGCGCAAGAGAAAGACACTAGAGTTGACCGGATAAAGAATGATCTTGCCTCCGATAAGGCCTCAGATTTCTCGCTTGATAGCGATGGAGCTTTGTTCTTCAGAGATCGCCTTGTGGTACCACAATTCGATAATATGACAGAGAAAGTTATGGAGAAAGCACATGATACACCTCTGTCTATTCATCGGGGTAGTACCAAGATGTACCAAGACATTCGTCAAAGGTACTGGTGGTCTAACATGAAGCTAGACATTGCTCGCTATGTTGCTGAATGTGACGTTTGTCATCGCGTCAAAGCAAAACATCAGAAACTTGCTGGACTTCTGCAGTCGTTTCCTATTCCTATATGGAAATGGGATAAGGTTCAAATGGATCTCATCATTGGCCTTCCCAGATCCCAAAAGGGTCACGATGCTCTTCTTGTCGTCATCGATCAATTCTCCAAAGTTGCACATTTTCTGCCAGTCAAGGAGACGATCAACACTAGTCAGTTAGCAGATTTGTATATCTCCAGAATTGTGACACTCCATGATATTCTGAAAGAGATCATTTCAGACTGTGGCAACCTCTTCACCTCAAATTTCTGGGAAAGTTTCCAAGAAGCTATGGGAACTCATATAACCTGGAGCACAGCTTATCACCCCCAGTCCCAAGGTCAAGTTGAATGCCTTAATCAAGTGCTTGAAGATATGTTGCGTGCTTGTGTCATCTCATTTGGCAAGAAGTGGGAAGAATCTCTCCCGTATGCTGAATTCTCGTACAACAACAGCTATCAAGCTAGCGTGAAGTTGGCACCCTTCGAGGTACTATATGGATGTAAGTGTCGAACCCCTCTAAATTGGTCAGAAACTGGGGAACGGCCGCTCATTGGTCCGGATATTATCCAACAAGCTGAAGCGCAAGTACGTATTGTCCAAGAAAATCTTAAGGCGGCTCAGTCCCGCCAGAAGAGCAACTAATGATCGTAAACATTGGGGATCGATCTATCAACCTGGTGAGCAAGCTTATCTGCGTGTCACTCCTATGAAGGGCCCTCATCGCTTTGGAATCAAGGGCAAGTTAGCTCCTCGCTACATTGGTCCCTTCTGCATTCTCGCTAGACGTGGATGGGTGGCTTATAAATTGGAGTTGCCACCACAGTTCTCTCACATCCACGATGTCTTCCATGTGTCGCAACTTCGCCGTTGCTTCAAGAATCCGCACCGTCCAGTGGATCTTGAGATGCTGGAATTGCAAGATAATCTCTCTTATAAGGAGCATCCGATCCGCATTATGGATCAACCTGAACGTTGAACCCATGAGAGGGCAACCAAGTTCTTAAAGTGCAGTGGTCGAATCACACTGAAGATGAAGCCACCTGGGAATGTGAAGATCGCCAACGGGAAGAATACCCCGATCTTTTTCCTTCTACCTCCTGAATTCTCAGGACGAGAATTTCTTTTGGAGGAAGAGAATTGTAACACCCCTGTGTAATGAGCTACAGTGATCCTCATGTTTATGCTAAGTCACTTTGATTTGCAATGAATGATCACAGTGGAATCATATCTCATTTCAAACTCCATCACTGAATTCAATTCAATTTGCAAGTGAAAGTTTAAGTTGCACAAAAATTGTTGAAAAATAGTCCACCATTTAGCAAATATTCCATAACAAATGTTTGTTAAGAAAAACAACATCACCTCTGTGCTAAGATGGGCTATAGGAATTAAAACAGTGCCATTTCAGCATTTTAAAATGCCATTTCATTTGTGAAAAATTCAATTGGATTCAGTTGCCTCCCAAACTTTTTGTGGCAATGCCAAATAATAGAAAGTAATTATGTGGCCTTGTCCCACATTTTACAAAAATGATTTGGCAGCTCAAAATAATCCTAAACAGTCTCTGGTTAAAAAAAAGAGAAAACAAAAAACTGTAAAGAAGGAAAAGAGCTTACCTGGCCTAAGGCCCGGTGCGGCCTAGCCCAACCGTCATCGTCTACCTGCTCTAGTGGCCGTCTCGCTGCGCCCGTGGCCGCGCAGGGTCCATCCGGCCGCTGGCCATCACGGCGATGGAGTGGTCGGGCCGAGGGGATAAGGATGACCCCCGTCGAGCCCTGGATGCCTCCAGCCGCTCTCTCCCCCTCTCCATCGCTCCTCCCTTCTCCTCCTCCCTCGACCGATGCTATCAATGCCGTTCATTGCTCACCATCACGGCGACCGTCGTCCCCGAGCCTCCTCGTCGTGCCAGGGGGCTCCGCCGCGGTCGTCCAAATCGCCTTCACCGAGCCATTCACGTCGGGGGGCTGCTTCCATTCTAATGGCCACTGACAAGTGGGACCAACACTGTAGCATTTAAATTAGGCTTTAATTAACCCTCTGCTAAGTTAGTCACTGACAGTCTGGGCCCGCACCCTAATAAAGCTAGATTAGTTTAGTTTAAACTCTGTTAAGCTAGCAGTGTATGACAGCTGGGTCCACCTGGGCCCAATTGACCAGTCAACTAGCTGACTGGGCAAGCCCAGTCATTGGCAGGTGGGTCCCCCCTTGGCCCATTTGACCAGACAAACCTCTAGTTTATTGCTGGCTGGGCAGTCAATTGGGGCCCACTGTCAGTCTCTGAAAGCACTGTTGTGTACACTCTTCTGGTTGCACATAGCATTTTTAGTTTACTTTTTTTGAATTAAATTAATTCCATGATTTTCAGAATATAGTAAAAACTTTGATAAATCATAGAAATTAAACCGTAGCCCAGATGAAAATGTTTTCTATATGAAAAATGATCAGAAAAATCTAACAAATCCAAATTTGTCATCTGCATTCATGTTAGAATCCTCTAAGTAGGTGAACATGTAACTTTTGGTCTGTTTTCGATAGATGAATAGTGCATAACTTTCGGAAAATAATTCTAATTAAATTCGTAAATCACCTAAAATTATTTAGAGATGCATTAGGCCACCCATGCATATCATGTTGCCATGTCATGCTTTGTGATTGCATTCTTATGCTTTGTATTTACCTGTTTCTTCACCCTCTTCTTTTCGGTAGTCCCAAAGACTGGCGTTGCCCCTGAGTATGACTACGTCACAGATGACCAGCCACTTGTCGCGGAGCTTCTAGACAAGCAAAAACCCCTTGATCATTTCAATATCGCCCACTCGTTCTCTCCTGTGCTTGCATTAGAATTTGCTACTGTTGTCCATTAGCTCCTATTCTGATGCATAGCCTGTTTTTGTGACTGTTGTTGAGACCTTACCTGCTATCCAATATGCTTAGTATAGGTTGGTTAGTGATCCATCAGTGGCCCCGCACCCTTGTCCGTGTTGCCTTGCTTTTGTTACCGGATGACTCGATCAATGTGATCGAGGTGCAGAGACCGAACACATCACCGCATCCCCCCACCCCATAGTTGTACAACGCTATAGAGATACTACCGAGTGCCGAGGGTGATACCTCGTATCTCACTCCTAATGATATCTCTGTAGTGTAGCTAATCGGTTGTGGATTGTCGAGGGTGATTCCTCATTCACCACCTCCGATGATGACTCTGTCGTGCAACCACTCAGGTGTGAACCCATCGAGGGTGATTCCTCCAAGTTTAACTTGACGGTTACATCGGGTAGGAATCCATCAAGGGTGATTCCTCGGATTTCCCCCTTGATGTTTTGGACACACGGATACCCTATCTTTTACCTCAATCCCTTGTTGAAGTCGGGTCGACCCCGAGGGGTACCCGCAAGAGTTGATGAAGTCGGGCTAACTGTGAGGGTACCCGCGAGATAATGATGAGGCACGACCGAGTAGGCAGACAGCCCTAGAGAGGGATGGGCCTAGCCCTTGTCGTAAGTCCATGAGACGGGGCGACAAGGTCACTGATTGTTTTCGCGAGCTCCCAATACACTAATGGGTTTGGATATGTGATCTGACTAGGCCTCTGGCCATTTACGCAGTGACCATCACGCGGGAATAAGTATGGGCACTCGGCGTCGTACGTTCTCTCGAAAGTTCTTCAGACGTCAGCAGTTGTGCGGCTCGCGCCCCTGGTGAACTGAATGCCTGCGTGTGTATATAGGGGCTAGGTTTACTCCCGGCCGCGTACGCAACACACATGAGTGCAAAGGGTGATGGGCCCAGACCCCTGACCGCTTTGGATTTAGAACGATGTGCTGACCTCTCTAGTGTGCCTAGGTAGGGCTACGGCATGTCGATCAGCCGAGGCCGGGCATGACCCAAAACATGGGTCCGGCCGGAGTTACACGAAAATGTTGGGTAAGTTGGTGCACCCCTACAGGGAAGTATATCTATTGGAATAGCCATGTCCATGTTAACGGACGCTCAGAGTTGTATCCCGATCTACTACAACTAGAACTGGATACCTGTGTTACTTAATAATATGATAGCTCCGGGATCACTTTCTTGCAGGGAGTCGAGGAAGGATCTCTGGGCATTGTTGCTATAACTTATTACTGTATTATATACTACTGTTGTACTCTTCTGATGCTGCAAGATGCTAGTCTTCGATAGGCTAGGCCTTTCCCCCTGTTCTGGCATTTCTGCAGTCTAGTCCATAGATACAACCCCTTCAATTGATACCAATGCATATTTAGCATAGTTCTGATGTAAGTCTTGCGGGTACTTTGGATGAGTACTCACAGTTGCTTTGTTACCTCTTTTCCATACCCGATTGCCGCGATCAGATGATGGAGCCCCGGAGCCAGCCGGTCCCGTCGACGACTACGACCACACCGAGGAGCCTACTACTACGTGGAGACCGACGACCAGGAGTTATTCGGAGGCTCCCAGGAAGGAGGCCTGCGTCTCTTCGATCTAGTGTCGTTGTTTTGCTCAGCCTTCTTAAGGCAAACTTGTCTAATTATGTCTGTACTCAGATACTAATGCGGTGCGGCCCAGACATTAGCCACCTAATCACCGCCCTAATGTCCACTGACAAGTGGGACCAACACTGTAGCATTTAGATTAGGCTTTAATTAACCCTCTGCTAAGTGAGTCACTGACAGTCTGGGCCCGCACCCTAATTAAGCAGGGTTAGTTTAGTTTAAACTCTGTTAAGCTAGCAGTGTATGACAGCTGGGTCCCCCTGGGCCCAGTTGACCTGTCAACTAGCTGACTGGGCAAGCCCAGTCGCTGGCAGGTGGGTCCCCCCGGGCCCATTTGACCATTTAAACCTCTAGTAGACTGTTGGCTGGGTAGTCAATTGGGGCCCACCGTCAGTCTCTGAAAGCACTGTTGTGTACACTCTTCTGGGTGCACATAGCATTTTTAGTTTACTTTTTTTTGAATTAAATTAATTCCATGATTTTCATAATATAGAAAAAACTTTGATAAATCATAGAAAATAAACCGTAGCTAGGATGAAAATGTTTTCTATATGAAAAATAATCAGAAAAATCTAACAAATCCGAATTTGTTATTTGCATTCATGTTAGAATCCTCTAAGTGGGTGAACATGTAACTTTTGGTCTGCTTCCGATAGATGAATGGGGCATAACTTTCAAAAAATAATTCTAATTAAATTCCTAAATCACCTAAAATTGTTTAGAGATGCATTAGGTCACCCATGGATATCATATTGCCATGTCATGCTTTGTGAATGCATTTGTATGGTTTGTATTTACCTGTTTCTTCACCCTCTTCATTCCGGTAGTCCCAGAGACTGACGTTGCCCCTGAGTACGACTACGTCATAGACGACCTGCGACTTGCCGCAGAGCTTCCAGACAAGAAAACCCCCTTGATCATTTCAATATCGCCCACTTGTTTTCTCCTGTGCTTGCATTAGAATTTGCTACTGTTGTCCATTAGCTCCTATTCTGATGCATAGCCTGTTTTTGTAACTGTTGTTGAGACCTTACCTGTTCTCCTATATGCTTAGTATAGGTTTGTTAGTGATCCATCAGTGGCGACGCACCCTTGTCCGTGTTGCCCTGCTTTTGTTACCGGATGACTCGATCAATGTGATCGAGGTGTAGAGACCGAACACATCACCGCACCCGCCCCCTAGTTGTACAACTCTACAGAGCTACTATCGAGTGCCGAGGGTGATACCTCGTATCTCACTCCTAATGATATCTCTGTAGTGTAGCTAATCGGTTGTGGATTACCAAGGGTGATTCCTCACTAACCACCTTCGACGATGACTCTGTCGTGCGACCACTCAGGTGTGAACCCATCGAGGGTGATTCTTCCAACTTTAACTTGACGGTTACATAGGGTAGGAATCCATCGAGGGTGATTCCTCGGATTCCCGCCTTGATGTTTTTGACACACGAATACCCTGTATTTTACCTCAATCCCTTGTTGAAGTTGGGTCGACCCCGAGGGGTACCCGTGAGAGTTGATGAAGTCGGGTTAACTGTGAGGGTACCCACGAGATAATGATGTGGCACGACCGAGTAGGCAGACAACCCTAGAGAGGGATGGGCCTGGCCCTTGTCGTAAGTCAACGAGACGGGGCGACAGGATCATTGATCGTTTTCGCGAGCTCCCAATACAATAATGGGTTTGGATATGTGATCTCACTAGGACTCTGGCCATTTATGCAGTGACCACCACGCGGGAATAAGTATGGGCACTCGGCGTCGTACGTTCTCTTGAAAGTTCTTCAGACGTCAGCAGTTGTGCGGCTCGCGCCCGGGTGACCTGGAATGCCTGCGTGTGTATATAGGGGCTAGGTTTACTCCCGGCCGCGTACGCCACGCGCAGGAGTGCAAAGGGTGATGGGCCCAGACCCCTGACCGCTTAGGATTTAGAACGATGTGCTGACCTCTCTATTTTGCCTAGGTAGGGCTACGGCATGTCGATCAGGCGAGGCCAGGCATGACCCAAAACGTGGGTCCGGCCGGAGTTACCAGAGAATGTTGTGTAAGTTGGTGCACCCCTACAGGGAAGTATATCTATTCGAATCGCCATGTCCATGGTAACGGATGCTCAGAGTTGTATCCCGATCTACTACAACTAGAACTTGATACCTGTGTTACTTAATAATATGATAGCTCCGGGATCGCTTTCTTGCAGGGAGTCGAGGAAGGATCTCTGGGCATTGTTGTTATAACTTATTACTGTATTATATACTGTTGTTGTACTCTTCTGATGCTGCAAGATGCTAGTCTTCGATAGGCTAGGCCTTTCCCCCTGTTCTGGCAATTCTGCAATCTAGTCCACAGATACAGCCCCTTCAATTGGTACCAATGCATATTTAGCATAGTTCTGATGTAAGTCTTGCGAGTACTTTGGATGAGTATTAACAGTTGCTTTGCTACCTCTTTTCCTTACCCGATTGCCACGATCAGATGATGGAGCCCCGGAGCCAGCCGGTCCCGTGGACGACTACGACCACACTGACGGAGCCTACTACTACCTGGAGACCGACGACCAGGAGTTGTTCGGAGGCTCCTAGGCAGGAGGCCTGCGTCTCTTCGATCCAGTGTCGTTGTTTTGCTCAGCCTTCTTAAGGCAAACTTTTCTAATTATGTCTGTACTCAGATACGAATGCGGTGCGGCACAGACATTAGCCTCCTAATCACCACCCTAATGGCCACTGACAAGTGGGACCAACACTGTAGCATTTAGATTAGGCTTTAATTAACCATCTGCTAAGTGAGTCACTGACAGTCTGGGCCCGCACCCTAATTAAGCTAGATTAGTTTAGTTTAAACTCTATTAAGCTAGCAGTGTATGACAGCTGGGTCCCCCTGGGCCCAGTTGACCTATCAACTAGCTGACTGGGCAAGCCCAGTGACTGGCAGGTGGGTCCCCCCGGGCCCATTTGACCAGTCAAACCTCTAGTAGGCTGCTGGCTGGGCAGTCAATTGGGGCCCACCGTCAGTCTCTGAAAGCACTCCTGTGTACACTCTTCTGGGTGCACATAGCATTTTTAGTTTACTTTTTTTTGAATTGAATTAATTCCATGATTTTCATAATATAGTAAAAACTTTGATAAATCATAGAAATTAAACCGTAGCTCGGATGAAAATATTTTCTCTATGAAAAATAATCAGAAAAATCTAACAAATTCGAATTTGTCATTTGCATTCATGTTAGAATCCTCTAAGTAGGTGGACATGTAACTTTTGGTCTGTTTCCGATAGATGAATAGTACATAACTTTCAGAAAATATTTCTAATTAAATTCCTAAATCACCTAAAATTGTTTAGAGATGCATTAGGTCACCCATGGATATCATATTGCCATGTCATGCTTTGTGAATGCATTTGTATGGTTTGAATTTACCTGTTTCTTCACGCTCTTCTTTTCGGTAGTCCCAGAGACTGACGTTGCCCCTGAGTACGACTACGTCACAGATGACCAGCGACTTGCCGCAGAGCTTCCAGACAAGCAAAACCCCCTTGATCATTTCAATATCGCCCACTCGTTCTCTCCTGTGCTTGCATTAGAATTTGCTATTGTTGTCCATTAACTCCTATTCTGATGCATAGCCTATTTTTTTAACTGCTGTTGAGACCTTACCTGCTATCCTACATGCGTAGTATAGGTTGGTTTGTGATCCATCAGTGGCCCCGCACCCTTCTCCGTGTTGCCCTGCTTTTGTTACCGGATGGCTCGATAATGTGATCGAGGTGCAGAGACCGAACACATCACCGCACCCCCCTAGTTGTACAACACTACAGAGCTACTATCGAGTGCCGAGGGTGATACCTCGTATCTCACTCCTAATGATATCTCTGTAGTGTAGCTAATCGGTTGTGGATTACCGAGGGTGATTCCTCATTCACCACCTCCGATGATGACTCTGTCGTGAAACCACTCAGGTGTGAACCCATCGAGGGTGATTCCTCCAACTTTAACTTGACGGTTTCATAGGGTAGGAATCCATCGAGGGTGATTCCTCGTATTCCTCCCTTGATGTTTTGGACACACGGATACCCTGTATTTTACCTCAATCCCTTGTTGAAGTCGGGTCGACCCCGAGGGGTACCCACGAGAGTTGATGAAGTCGGGTTAACTGTGAGGGTACCCGCGAGATAATGATGCGGCACGACCGAGTAGGCAGACAGCCCAAGAGAGGGATGGGCCTGGCCCTTGTCGTAAGTCAATGAGACGGGGCAACAAGATCATTGATTGTTTTCGCGAGCTCCCAATACACTAATGGGTTTGGATATGTGATCTGACTAGGCCTCTGGCCATTTACGCACTGACCACCACGCCGGAATAAGTATGGGCACTCCACGTCGTACGTTCTCTCGAAAGTTCTTCAGACGTCAGCAGTTGTGCGGCACGCGCCCGGGTGAACTGGAATGCCTGCGTGTGTATATAGGGGCTAGGTTTGCTCCCAGCTGCGTACGCAACGCGCAGCAGTGCAAAGGGTGATGGGCCCAGACCCCTGACCGCTTAGGATTTAGACTGACGTGCTGACCTCTCTGTTGTGCCTAGGTAGGGCTACGTCATGTCGATCAGCCGAGGCCGGGCATGACCAAAAATGTGGGTCCGGCCGGAGTTACACGAGAATGTTGGGTAAGTTGGTGCACCCCTGCAGGGAAGTATAACTATTCGAATAGCCATGTCCATGGTAACAGACGCTCAGATTTGTATCCCGATCTACTGCAACTAGAACTGGATACCTGTGTTACTTAATAATATGATAGCTCCGGGATCGCTTTCTCGCAGGGTGTCGAGGAAGGATCTCTGGGCATTGCTGCTATAACTTATTACTGTATTATATACTGCTGTTGTACTCTTCTGATGCTGCAAGATGCTAGTCTTCGATAGGCTAGGCCTTTCCCCCTGTTCTGGCATTTCTGCAGTCTAGTCCACAGATACAACCCCTTCATTTGTTACCGCTGCATATTTAGCATAGTTCTGATGTAAGTCTTGCGAGTACTTTGGATGAGTACTCACAGTTGCTTTGCTACCTCTTTTCCCTACCCGACTGCCGCGATCAGATGATGGAGCCCTGGAGCCACCCGGTCCCGTCGACAACTACGACCACACCAACGGAGCCTACTACTATGTGGAGACCGACGACCAGGAGTTGTTCGAAGGCTCCCAGGCAGGAGGCCTCCGTCTCTTCGATCTAGTGTCGTTGTTTTGCTCAGCCTTCTTTAGGCAAACTTGTCTCATTATATATGTACTCAGATACTAATGCGGTGCGGCCCAGACATTAGCCACCTAATCACCGCCTTAATGGCCACTGACAAGTGGGACCAACTCTATAGCATTTAGATTAGGCTTTAATTAACCCTCTGCTAAGTGAGACACTGACAGTCTGGGCCCGCACCCTAATTAAGCTAGATTAGTGTAGTTTAAACTCTGTTAAGCTAGCAGTGTATGACAGCTGGGTCCCCCTGGGCCCAGTTGACCTGTCAACTAGCTAACTGGGCAAGCCCAGTCACTGGCAGGTGGGTCCCCCCTGGGCCCATTTAACCAGTCAAACCTCGAGTTGACTGCTGGCTGGGCAGTCAATTGGGGCCCACCGTCAGTCTCTGAAAGCACTGCTGTGTACACTCTTCTGGGTGCACATAGAATTTTTAGTTTACTTTTTTTTGAATTAAATTAATTCCATGATTTTCATAATATAGTAAAAACTTTGATAAATCATAGAAATTAAACCGTAGCTCGGATGAAAATGTTTTCTATATGAAAAATAATCAGAAAAATCTAACAAATCCGAATTTGTCATTTGCTTTCATGGTAGAATCCTCTAAGTAGGTGAACATGTAACTTTTGGTCTATTTCCGATAGATGAATAGTGCATAACTTCCGAAAAATAATTCTAATTAAATTCCTAAATCACCTGAAATTGTTTAGAGATGCATTAGGTCACCCATGGATATCATATTGCCATGTCATGCTTTGTGATTGCATTTGTATGCTTTGTATTTACCTGTTTCTTCATCCTCTTCTTTCCGGTAGTCCCAGAGACCGAACACATCACCGCACCCCCCCTAGTTGTACAACGCTACAGAGCTACTATCGAGTGCCGAGGGTGATACCTCGTACCTCACTCCTAATGATATCTCTGTAGTGTAGCTAATTGACTGTGGATTGCCGAGGGTGATTCCTCATTCACCACCTCCGATGATGACTCTGTCGTGCAACCACTCAGGTGTGAACCCATCGAGGGTGATTCCTCCAAGTTCAACTTGATGGTTACATTGGGTAGGAATCCATCGAGGGTGATTCCTCGGATTCCCCCTTGATGTTTTGGACACATGGATACCCTGTCTTTCACCTCAATCCCTTGTTGTAGTCGGGTCGACCCCGAGGGTTACCCGCGAGAGTTGATGTAGTCAGGTTAACTGTGAGGGTACCCGCGAGATAATGATGCGGCACGATCGAGTAGGCAGACAACCCTAGAGAGGGATGGGCCTGGCCCTTGTCGTAAGTCCACGAGACGGGGCGACAAGTTCACTGATCATTTCCGCGAGCTCCCAATACACTAATGGGTTTGGATATGTGACCTGAGTAGACCTCTGGCCATTTCTGCACTGACCACCATGCGGGAATAAGTACGGGCACTCGGTGCCGCACGTTCTCTCGAAAGTTCTTCAGACGTTAGCAGTGTGCGGCGCGTGCCCTGGTGAACTGGAATGCCTGCGTGTGTACATAGGGGCTAGGTTTTCTCCCGGCCGCTTACGCAACACGCAGGAGTGCAAAGGGTGATGGGCTCAGACCCCTGAGTGCTTATGATTTAGACCGACGTGCTGGCCTCTCTGTTCTGCCTAGGTACGGCTTTGGCGTGTCGATCAGACGAGGCCGGGCAAGACCCAAAAAGTGGGTCCGGCCAGAGTTAATCGAACGTGTTGGGTAAGTTGGTGCACCCCTGCAGGGATGCATATCTATTCGAATAGCCATGTCCACGGTAACAGACCCTCAGAGTTGTATCCCGATCTACTACAACTAGAACTGGACCGACGACCAGGATTTGTTCGGAGGCTCCCAGGCAGGAGGCCTGCGTCTCTTCGATCTAGTGTCATTGTTTTGCTCAGCCTTCTTAAGGCAAACTTGTCTAATTATGTTTGTACTCAGATACTAATGCTTTTGCTGACGCTTGTACTTGAGCTTTTGTATTCGAGCCTTCATGGCCCCTGGCTTGTAATATAAAGCTTGTTATTTTAATTTGTGTTTAGAGTTGTGTTGTGATATCTTTCCATGAGTGAGGTGAGGGGCGAGTGTGAGGTTTAGAGGGCAAGGGCGGGGCCTTTTCTAGCCACGGCAGGGGTGCTGAGGCCATGGCGCCCCCGCGTGCAAGCTGGCGTCGGGCAGGACTTGCGCCGGCCTCTACTATGCCTCGGGTGGTGCGGTGGAGGGCCGTGGGGGTCCAGTGAAGCTGTCGTGCGGCCTGTCCTGGCCGTGGAGCTACGCCACGACGGTGGCGCACGGGCGCATAGTGCCCGTGTGTTGGAAATATGCCCAAGAGGCAATAATATTTGTATTATTATGTTTTTGTATTCATAATTAAGTGTTTATATTCTAACTATAACTCCTATGATCCTGGAATATGTGATTCAGTGCAAAACTCATATGCACATGTGGAATGATAAACGGTTAAATAAAAGGTTCGTAGTCTTGCCTCTAGGACTAGCTCAAGTGTTGTTGGTGATCATGTTTTCTGGATCTTAGGATATCGTTATGTGTAAACGATAGTCCTAAAACAACATTGAGATTATGACGTTGGAAGAACGATCATATTGAATCGACCGAAACTTGTCTGTTATGAATTGAGTTTCTATCGTCTGTAATCAATTGTAATAACATGGAGTGTTAATGTGTGATTTTGCTCCTTAGACCATGAGAGTATCGTAGTCACTTCTTACCATACGATGGACTTTAGGGTTGCTCAAACATCACCTGTAACACGGTGATCATAACGATAACTTACAGGCTCATCGGAAAGTTTGACAAGGGACTAGATAGCTTGAGAGTGGGATTTGCTCCTCCGACGATGGAGAGATATTCTTAGGGCCCTCTCGGTGTGACGCATCCATCATCATCTGGCCACACACAGGTGACTAAGTCACGGGGATGCCGGAACACGACAACGAGAAAGAAGAACAAGACCGGTAACAAGGATAACGATATAGTGAGCATGTGATGACTCAGGAGGATACCGACACTTCTCGGGTTTTGTGAAGTATTGTGAAGCAAAGGGAACATCACATCATAGCCAAAGGTTCATTCGAATATCATTCATGTGCTCCTAGGGATCGATATGGACGTCCATGGTTCCGCTATCAGTCATTGAACAAATGGTTTTGTTCGTGTCTTTGAGTTACCAAACCTACGGGGTCACAAGCTTAAGGCAATCATGATCTACCGGGTGTTAGTAGGATGGGAGTGGTGAGAATATATTTGTGGAATTATTTCATAAATATTTGAAATAGTTTCAAGAGGATCCGAAAGCGTTTCGGGGTCGCCGGAAGGGTTTCAGAGAGTATTGGGTAATACTGGGTATTACCGATAAATAATATATTGGTGGAAAATGTTTCCGTGGCTGTTAAATTATATATAAAAGGGTCTAATATTTTTTAGAAGGCTTTTATATTAAATTGAATACCAACGAGCCTTAAAAGGCCAAACTTGGGAAGGAGCATTGGGCCAACTTGGCCCAATAGGAAGTGGCGCCACCCCTTCCTTGTGTGTGTGTGGGGGGGGGGGGCGAATTGGAGTGGGGGAGGAGTCCAACTCCTCATCCCAACGCCGGCGCCCCAAGGAGGTACTTTGCCTCCTTGGTGGCTGCCCTCTCCCTCCCCTCCAATTTATATATACTAGGGATTCTTTTGCTCTATGGATAGACAAGTTTTGAGCCTCCTCTAGTTCCCTCTAGTTCTAGTTCTAGTTGATCCTAGTTGATCTAATTAGAGCTAGACCTAGATCCTCTAATCCTCATAATTAGAAGCCCAGTGTGGTTCTAATCTCCTCCCTCTAATTCTCCGGCGATGATTATTTCAGGACGGTGAAGCGCTGCCGGATCGTGAAGGCAGCACGCTTGCAACCAAGTAGAGAGGCCATGCTTTCGGTCTTCGGTTTGAGGGACTGTTCGTGGGAGGTTCATGGAATCATTCATCGACGGTTCGAGGGACTCCAAGTATGATCTACACCAACATGTTCGCAACTTGGTGACGGTAACGATCGTGATCCCAACCCGTAATGCATCTTCATATTGATCTTGGGTGTGTGTGTAGGTGCGAGTTTTTTTGTTTTCTACTAAGTTTCCAACACCGTGGCCACGGCCGCGGTCGGTGGGGGGCCTAGGTGAGAGGGGCGGCCCTGGGGCGTTCTGTTGGCCGTGGGCGTGGTTGTGCGCGAGCGAGGGAGGGCCGGGGACGTGCGTTTGGGTGGTGGCTAGTGTGCCAGGGGCCAGGCGTTGCGCAGAGCGCGCTTTGTGGCATGCTAGCCCCTTGGTCACAAAGGCATCTATGGCCTCGGCATGCACGGGTGCCTGTAAACTTGTCTGGTAGCTTAGGGGGGGGGGTGTTTGGGTGGTGTGTGTGTTTGCCAACCAAGCCCAGGTGCTCTGGGTCAACAGCTGGTTGCCCAAGAAGTTTCTGGTAGTGAAGTGTTTGTGCTATGCCCAGTGTAAATGGTGGGGGTTCTCGTTGTGATCTTTGGTGCAGTGTGTTTACACACTAAGGTGAGTGTGTGTGCGCCAAGTTTTAGCTCATTTGCACCAAGTTAGATGGTAGTTGCTGTGTAAACTGAAATTTAGGTCAGAAACTTAGGTGGAGAAGAGTGTCCAATTGGAAATGTTTTTGTGAGGGTTAATGACCTTTCTGGTGTATATTTGACCCAAGGAATTTATGTGAATTATTTAAGAATTTTTAGAAAGGCAGAAGGGTTAGTTGCTTCACAACTCAAGTGTTATAAGGCACATATTCTTTTGGGAAGAAGAATATACTTTTGCGAGTTTGAGAAATGGGCAAGAGTGAGAAAGTTTAAGGGTTTGGGGTGAGTGACCAATATTGGAAATGTTTTTATATACATTTTTAGTTTGCTAAGTCTAGAAAAGCTAATTCAATAAGATCCAAAGTAAAACCAGAAGAACCAAATTGTTTTTCAAAAAAAAGGGGGGCCAAAATCTGGAGTGTTACACACTCTCTCTCTCTCTCCCCTCCCATTCATCCTCTTCAACCTCCCGACGGGGAGAGGCAGCCACACCTACCTCCGAACACACAGGCATGCTCAGCGGGTTGAGCCAACCCCATCCCGGTAGCTCTCGGATGCCGGGAGGCTACGGAGAGACGGTGACGTTGAGTGGGTGGACGATGGCTTCCTAGTGTCTCGCGAGCTCACGTAGTATGATGGGAGGAGGCTTTGGGGCACGAGAGAGCATCATGGTGGCGAGGAGGTGGTGCTGCATGGGTCTAGCCAGTGAAGGGAGGCCGGGGAGGCTCGGTTTGGTCCGAAACCATGGCGGCGGCCATTTTCCCGGAGAGGAGGAATGTAGCGTGTGAGCTCAATTCTTTGGGGGAGGAGGCTTACAGACAAGAGAGGAGGATGCTGGAGTGCTCAGCTGAGCTCGGGACCGTCTGAAATAGCCTGGCTGGCCGAGGGGATAAGCACGGCCATGGTGATGCGCTGGCTCTAGCACAGTTGCTCCGAGGCGATGTGCTTGGCAGGTTGCTGGAGTTTTGGAGCTTCGTTGGGATCAGGGGAGCGAGCTGGCGCCCTCGGGAGAGCTCAGCTTGGCTTGATACGACGGTGACTGTGCGGCAATAGTGGCGGGGAGGTGGCATTCGTCGTGGCGTGGCGATGAAGAAGATGGTGATGCGAGGTGACCAGATGACTTGCATGGACGGAGAGGAGGTTGCCCGTACAAAAGGACAGGCTGCGGTGGCTGGAGCTGGCTAGGCCGACACGACGAGGGCGCAGAGCACCGTTTCTGCGTGTCTGCCGCGTGGTCACCACGTGCCTAGCATGTCCAAGATATCGCTTTGACATCAAATCATGTCTAGTGCCTTTCTCGTTGCTCAACTAGATGACAGAAACAACTAGAGCTAGCAGGAAGGCTTTGAGCTGAGGAATTTTTCCAAAACAAGATTCTGGATAGTAACTCTGATGAATATTTGTGGATATATAGCTGAAGTTATAGGGCTGATTTTTTGTGTGTCATAGTGATCTAGTAAGGTGAATCACTTGGTAAAATTTCAGATTATTTGGATAATATTTTAGGGCACTTCCTTCACAACTTGGCAATCTGGACAGAATTTGCAAATGGATATTGTGCTCAAAAGTTGAATTGTGGACTGCAATATTTTGGTGGATTTTGAGATTGTGTGGCTGTCTTGAGCACAACAAATAATTTGGGAACTTTCCAAGCAATAGAAATGATGGTTGCTTTTGAAAGTGGCGAAAATGAGATATTGGCTTAATAAAGGAAAAGGCAATTTCCCTTATTTCCCTTTAGCCAATATTCTTACCAGAGCTCAAGATTGATACAATGATCATCTCCACAAGTTTTCATGGTTTATGGAGTTGGCTAGATATTGTTCTGGATTTAATTACTTCAAAGGGCAGCAAAAGGAATTAATTGCAAATGGAAAATATTGCATTTGACTTGGCAATATTTTTGCACATCTGGGGTTTATAGATGTTGGAAGGTCTCTTGGAATTTCTTGGGGAAGCAACAGAGCAAAGGAAATTGGGGTTCCTTTGTAGTGGTAGGAATTAGGGTTTATTCCCCGATAATTCAAAAAGTAGGGTTTTGGCGGCAAAACCCTGAGAGAAATATTTTTGGTGGCACGGATGGCTTGAGAAGAATCTCTGGGTCGAGGGAAAGGCATTGCCATATGGCCATCTTCATATACCCGGGATCCCAAGAAAATTTCAGTAACACAGAGAGAAAATGACAAGGGTTAAATCTTGTGAAGGAAAAATCGAGGACCGAAAATCAGGGGATTACACACACTTCACCTTAAAACCTGACACATTCCCTTTCAAAACTACGATTCTTGCTCAGAAATGCTTCGGTTTCTAAGTAGTGTATATGACAACTTTTGTGAAACCTTCTCAACTTTTTACCACAGGCTGTTGATGTCGTATATATAATGACACCATGCCAAGTTCTATGTAATTCAACCAAAGTTTGGCCATTATCTCATCAACTTGTAGTTCAAATTTTGGGGAAAGAAGTGGCGGGACAGAATGGTTGGGAAAGAAAGGGTGGGAGAGAAACAACGACAAAGAAAGGGCGGGGGGGGGGGGGGAGATGAAGAGAAACGGCGGGAAAAAAGTAGCGGGAGAGAAACAGCGGGAAAAATAATGGTGAGAGAGACACGGCGAGAAAAAAACAAGCAGGAAAGAAAGGGCGGGAAAAGTATGGACTGCGACTGAAAATTAAGATACATTGCGACATCTGGAAAATAAAGTACATTGCAACATACTACAACTAAAAATTAAGATAGAACACAATGCTTCAGCATCGCCGTACAAAAACTACATGAAGTCGTCATCACTATTATCATTAGCCTCTTTCCCAGCTTGACCTTCACGAGAGGGTCTAGATGTGACCTGCAATAGTTTGCTGGGCATAAAGTCATCATCGGCATCGTTGTTTGCAGCACTCTTACCTGATCTACTACTCTTTGAGCTTCCATTAATCTTTGACAATGTACCACCCTTCGATGATGCAGGACCCTTACATCGACGAACAACATCGGATCCACACCATAGTAGCTCCATTCACCCGAAGTTATGGATCTGTTTGTTCATCAACTCTACATCCTCTGGGTACCACTACACATTACAGATAGTAATATATAAAACCGAATATTAGAACTATGCCACTACCTTCTAACTGAATGGAATCTGTAATATCAATTACCTGAATGTGGTAGGCATATTCCTCTGGCCAGAACGTTATTACTGGCTGTTAAGCATCCATAGGCAACCTATGAAGGCGCGCCTCCATTTCTTTGAGTTCAACCACCATGTTCTATCTATCACGCAACCTCAGAAGTTCTACTCATATTTCCTCCTAGGGATCCTTTCAGGGTGCCCAAATTTGGGTAAAATCTTACCACACTCGATGAGGTGGCTATCTTTCCTCAATAACTCATCTAATGGATCTATAGGAACCCCGCCCTCTAATATTACCCATCTTGATCTTGACGGCACTTCTCATAACCTCATGAGACATCAAAGGAGTAAACTCACTAACAGAAGGATTAGCAGACATGTATGGAGAAAAGGGCCAGAGATAGGCTAACACACCGATGCAACACAAACATACGTGTGAGGGCCTTTTATAGGATGAGGATGGACTGGAGAAAAGGGTGGGAGAGAGGTGGCGGGAAAACATTGAGCGGGAGAAATTGGCGGGAGAGAAAGAGCAGGACGGAGGGGGAATGAAAGGGCGGGAAAGTGAGGGGGAGAGAAATGGTGGAAGTAGTGTAGGAAAAGGGCTGGAAAGGGAGGGAAAAATGGTGGGAAAAGTATGCCGAATGCTGTATATCGGGCAGTTGGCAAAGATGTACAACATTTAAAAAAAGAAAATAAAAAATGTTTCCCGTGTGCCGTCTGACAGACACTCGTCAAAGATGAACATAACTAATGGGGCCACAACTTTGCCGAGAGTTTGTCAGGCGGCAGTAAGCAAACGAGGTAGCGCCATTACCCCTCCATCAACCGCGCCGAGCAGGGATACGTGTCCACAGGTTTACCGAGCGCCCAGCTCTTTGCCAAGTATTTTCTGGCCAGCACTCGGCAAAAACGAGGCTTTGCCGATTGTAAACTGTTTGCCCAGTGGTTTTTGCATGCACTCGGTTTAGGAACGCCTTTGCCGAGTGCCCGATAGAAAACAATCGGCAAAGAGCCGGGCACTCTGCAATCTCGTCAATTCCGGTAGTGTGGTTAATGGTAGAGTTGATTTCAATATGAAATTTGGGTTGGTAAAATTAATTTAGCCGCGTTGACGAATATACTGATTGAATATACAACGAGGTACTTTCTCGCATTTCTTTGTCGACAACTAGAAGCGACCTCTGGTGCCCCCCTATGCACTTCATTTGCATCTACACAATATAAAACCAAAGGTCACTTGTGCACTTCATTTGCATCTGTACTACTCTCAACCTAGCTGTTTGTCATTTTTACCACTGAGCGAGTATCATATATATAGTTTCACCTGCCGCACTGCTGAGCCCCCGGCAACACATATGCATAAAGCGCGACAGAGTGCACCAAAGACACACGCTTCCCCGCATGACCGGGCGGTCCGGCCGGGTCTTCTCCTTTTCTTTGCCTTCCATCTGCGAAAGGTTTCCACAGACCAGTTCACTGTCATTTGTCTTTTCCTTTTCTTTGCCTTCCATCTACAGCATGCATATTGAGGAGTATCTAGCTTCAATAGATAGCGCTTTATTCCCTTCATCACATATTCCGGCTGTTCCAAGAAGTCTCTTTCCAAATCTTTGGTAATCGTTACGCCGCCGCCGATTGAAGTCCATATATATGCCAAGTACTTAGCACGCACGTATAGTAGCTAGCTCTAGCCAGTACCGTATACGAATCCATGTAAAGCCAGCCTTGTTCGATCAGTTCTACGTATGCGCAAGCGTACAGAATGCGTTGCATGGTGCTACGTACTTTCCCCAAAGGTCCCCAAAGGTAACTGAGCTCTAAATAAAATTTACGCTGCTATGGGAATATGAAGGGCAGAACCAAACTTTTTTGTCCGGACCAATACAGGAAACAACTACACAACATAAAACCAAAGGTCACTTGTGCACTTCATTTGCATCTCTCAACCTAGCTACTGTCATTTTTACCACTGAGCAAGTATCATATATTCATATATAGTTGCTGCCATTTTTTCACACTGAACACATCACTGCTAATTGGGCCATTCTTTTCAACAGTACTACCAAGATAATTTTCTACTACATGCTTGAGACCAAGAAGACAAGTGTGAACGTAGAGATTTACTACAGACCATGGCCAAAGAAAGTTGGCAACAAAAATACACTACATTCTTACAATTACCAGTAATAAAACAAACTAGCTTGCACTATTAGATGTTCTTCTCTGACTCGACAACACAAAACAAATAGCAAGTTCAAAATTGACGGCGCACCAAAAAGGACATGTACATCGTATATTATTTCTGATACTCAGGATGAATTGTAGAAGAAAGATCACCATATACTCGAGGTGACAGCGTGGGGCTGATATAGCTCAAGCACCAACCTGTACCAGCACAAAATCCACTCTCTATAAATTATAGTTAATCGGGTACTTCGTCAACTGGTTATCCAGAACGATAGTAGGAATGTCGTGATGGTGTTTGCATTGCGCTTGCACTCTTTCTTTATAAGAATAAAACCATTTATTCTAAGCATATGCGTGGGAGAACTTCTTTGTTGCTTCTAAACGTCTGGTTAATTATCATGCGATACTATTCAAGTTTTTCCAAGCTGACACCATCATCATCCATCGTGTAGAACTGTCAACAGCAAAGCATCAAACTTGTCTTACATATATCTTAGATGTAAAATTAACCAAACATAAAACAGACAAAAGGTATTAAGTGTGCTATGTGATATCACACTAGGCAGAAGCAGAGCAGACCTTCGGATCTTCACCTAGGTACCAGTACGTAGTTCAGATCGATGCTAGATGAGATCATCCCATATTTTGATATTATATTTATTTTTGATTTGTTGGAAGTCTTGTTCTGCCAATGATGTATAGTCCAATTAATGCAAAACAAGTTTTGAGCAATCTTTGGTGAGCAAAGAATGTTTAATCCAAATTGTTATGATGCACATTAAGTGAAAATGAAAAAAAAACACATATACACAAACCGAACCAGACACTCAAGTCTTACTTATCACACAAAGATGTCTCTCAGGAACCGGCGGGGGCAGGACCGGGCAAGCGAGCCAGTGTGCGCAAGCGGGCGGAGGGTGATCAGCGGTGGGGAGGCGGATGATCGGCCACTGGCTAGAGCATGGCTAGAAGAGCTTAACCGAGGTAGCGAACGACCAGCAATTCGCTGCCCTGCTTCTGCTCCTCCCAAATCACTCTCTCGTCTTCCTCTCACTCCCTCGCCGGCCTGAACCCTACACTGCTAGGTTGGTGCAGGAACGGTTTTCTTAAGCAATTCCATTGTTTATGATTTAAATGATGATCAATTCCCCCAATCTTCAGAGTTTTGTGTGCACTGAACATGCTACATTGAAGCTAATTTTAAGGCCCACGCACCTAAAAATACAAGTAGATATTCCGGCAACTCTTATTCTGATGCATAGCCTGATTTTGTAACCGCTGTTGTTATCTTACCTGTTATCCTAAATGCTTATTATAGGTATGATAGTACCCCATCAGTGGCCCTTCACCTTGTCCGAGTGCCATGCTTCATTGACAGGGTCAACTAAACCAGATGACCGATGTAACGAGACCTGACCCCCCCCCAAACACGTTTGGTCTATGCAACTGTACGACTCTGCAGAGCCGCACTAAGCATGATACTATCGAGGGTCATTCCTCGTATATCACTCTCAATGATGACCCTGTAGAGTAACACATCCGGTGTGATCTTACTGAGGGTGATTCCTCATAGTTCACTCTCGATGATGTCTCTGTCGTGCAGTGTGTCAACTGTGGATTCCTCGAGGCTGATTCCTCATATTCCACCTTGACGGTATGGACCTGAGTTACGACTTTCCCCCTTTACTAAGTCGGGTCTGCCCCAAGGGCACCCGCGAGATAATGATACAAGTCGGGTCGGCCCCAAGGGTACCCGCGAGAGAGATTACTGTGGCGGAGCGATAGGGCAGGTGGAGACCACCTAGGAGAGAGGTGGGCCTGGACCCTTGTCGTGGTCCGCGGATTACCAAGTCAGAGCGACAGGAGCCCTGTTCATGTCCGCGAGCAACTAATAATACACTAACGGATTGGGTATTCGATCTGAGTTGTGCGCTGGCCTATACGCACTAACCACCATGTGGGATAATTGGTTTATGGGGCTCTCGGCGTCGTACGTTCCACCAAAAAGCTCTCTCAGATTTCTAGTTCAGCATTGTGAGCCGGTCGGGACAAGTGCCAACCTGGAAGAGATGGGCTTGGACTCCGATCCGCCACACAACGACCCAGAGTACTTAGGGCGATCGGTCCATGACCCCTTCGCGCTTAGGATGTAGACCAGTGGGGACCTCTCTGGAGAGCCTAGGTAGGACTACGTCATTTCGATTACCCGAGGTCAGGCATTACCCAGGCAAGTGTGTCCGGCCAGATGTAATCGAGCGTGTTGGGTAACAGTAGTGCACCCCTGCAGGGAAGTTAATCTATTCGAATAACCGTGTCCATGATAATAGGACGCTCGGAGTGGTATCCTGATGCTGCAAAGGAATAAGGATGTATCTTTGATACCGATGCATGTTTAGCATAGTTCTGATGTAAGTCTTGCGAGTACTTTGGATGAGTACTCACGGTTGCTTTGCTACCTCTTTCCTCTACCCGGTTGCTGCATTCAGATGACGGAGCCCAGGAGCCGGAGATCGCCGATGGTGACTACTTCTACGTGGAGACCACCGACCAGGAGTAGTTTGGAGGCCCTAGGCAGGAGGCCTGCGCCTTTTTGATCTAGTGTCGTTCTTATGCTAGCCTTCTTAAGGCAAACTTGTTTAGCTGTGTCTGTACTAAGATATTTTTGCTTTCGCTGACTTATGCATTCGGGTCCTCGTGACCCCTGGCTTGTAATATAAAGTTTTATGTTGAATTGGTGTCGTAGAGTTGTGTTGTGATATCTTCCCGTGAGTCTTTGATCTTGATCATGCACGTGTGCGTGTATGATTAGTGCACGATTGAGTTAGGGGCGTCACAAGTGGGTATCACAGACGACTGCCCGTAGGAAGTCCCTTTCCAACTCCTTGGTCGAAGTTGAGTCTAGTCTTTGAAAAACTATTTTACTAACAGTGTTCTGTGGCTTACGGGCCCACATCACCTATGGATGGGATTAGGATCTTTTATTCTGCATCTTTACTCTGGGTTCTGTTCTCTCATCTTTTTGGGTTAAATATTTTACTAACTCTGACTCTAGGTTCTCGTGATCACATCCATCCGGAGATCTAACTATCTGCAGTTTTCCCCAACGTTGATGTAGCCTTTGCTATGTCCTGTTGTTGTATCCCTCCACCGCGTGCCTGCGTGCTGCCTAGAATGTCTAAGTTATTTTCTTTTCTGAACTCATGCTAAGAGCGTGTAATCGACTCCGTGTATGGATCTGTATGTCAAAAATGACTACTGCTATGTACCTACTGCGCCATTTGCTCGTTGTTCATGTTACATCATGAATGCCTCCATACACTTGCACTTGCTCTTGCTAAACTGCTCCCTGATGCTTTTAGCAGGATGGCTGACGATCCTCCGCCTCCACCCTATATTGCCACTATGATGTAGCAATTTGAACTGAACCGCCAGCTCAACGGGAGTCTAGTGAACCGTTTGGAACGCAACAATGCTTGTCAGGAGCCTGGTCCAATCTCACTTTAAGAGTTCGTGCATCTCAACCCATCCGTTTTTCGCAACTCTGATCCTATGGATGCTGATGATTGGCTCCGTGATATCCTGTTTGAGATGGAGTCAGCTAACGTTGCCCCTGCCAGTTACGTCACCTTTGCGGCATTTCACCTGAAGGGTCCAGCTGCTCAATGGTGGGAAAGCCAGAGGCATATGCTGCCTGTTCGAACCATAACCACTTGGCAGGAATTTCATACAGCCTTCCGTGCATGCCACATTCCTCAAGGTCTGATGGACCAGAAGAAGAAGGAATTTCGCAAACTCACCCAAGACAAATTGACTGTGGATGAATATCAGTGGAAATTTCTCGATTTATCCCGCTATTCTGAAGATGACGTCTGCACTGACGCATGCACGCAAGAGAAGTTTCGTGAAGGACCACATCCTGATCTAAAACTTGCACTTACTCTCCATGAATTCACCGACTTTGCAACGCTTGTCAGTCATGCTTTCCAGGCCGAAACTGGTCTGGCTGAGTACCAGGAGTCGCTCAAGCATACTCGTCATGTTGGCTCATCCTCGGGCCAGGCTACTCAGAAACGTCGAGTCTGGATTCCTCACAATGTCCATCACCGACCTGCCCCTGCATCGAGGCCGTCTTATATTGCCCCTCGTCCACCTACACCGTTAAGACAACTGAATATCCAAAGTGGACAGCCCAATACTATGGCTCCTTGCCCCCAATGATGGAAATTGTTTCAAGTGTGGACAGCGAGGACACCGTGCTGTCAATTGCTGCCCGAATCTGTCTTAGAATGCGCGACCTACACAGCCCAGAAATTCCAATGCCAGACCGTCTGCAATCGGTCATGGTCATGTCAATCATGTCAAGATTGAAGAAGCTCGACAAGACACGAGAATTGTGATGGGAATCCTTCCTGCCAATTCCGTACCAGCCTCTGTTCTCTTTGATTCAAGAGCATCACATTCGTTTTTGTCTGAAGCATTTGCACTTGCGCACGAAATGCAATTTGAAGAGCTGCACCCTCCCTTATCGGTTCATTCTCTTGGTGGGAGATGGAACAGAGCTATGATAGGTCACAATAACCAGATCGAAATTGGAGGGTTACTATTCTCTGCACCTCTCACCGCCCTCAAGGCTTCTAACATAGATGTTATTCTCGGTATGGATTGGCTAATAGCCCATAATGCTTTGATTGACTGTGCTGCGAAGACAGTCCAGCTCACACACCCTTCCGAGTAAATTATCAACTACTCAACCCAGATAGTCCAGAATGCAGAAACCCAAATATATACACTCAATGCACTGAATGCTTCACCTCTTGAGGGAATCGAGAACGTTCCCGTCGTTCGCCTCTTAGAGGCCATAGGTGTAAAGTGCATTAGCATTGACTAGATTATTGACTCTAGTGCAAGTGGAAGTCTGTGGGAGATATGCCCTAGAGGCAATAATAAATGTTATTATTATCTCCATGTTCGCAATTATGATTATATTCCGTGCTATAACTGCTATGCTTCTCGAGTCTACAATAACCACGAGGCTCGGAGGAAAACTCATAAGCATGTGTGGAATAATAAACAGTAAAATGTATTCCTAGTCTGGCCTCTAGGACTAGCTCAAGTATTGCATGATGATCATGTTTTCCTGATCATGGGCACATCTATGCCAGGCAACTTTTGAGGGCACAATGTTAGGAGAACACTTGTGTTGAATCGACCCGATTGATATTATGCTATGAGATACATTCGTCACAAGTTATTGGTTAATAACACAGACAAAGTTAATGTTTGCATAATTCCTTAGACCATGAGAGTATCGAGTTCCTTCGTACATGCTTCGTGAACTTTGGGTTTTGTTAAACGGCATCTATAACAGGGTGGCTATTACGCCAGCTTACGGGTTCACGGATAAGTATGACAAGTAACTTGATAGCTCAAGATTGGGATTTGCTCCTCCGACAATGGAGAGATATTCTTAGGGCCCTCTCGGTGTTACTGTATCCATCATCGTCTGCCCAGACACAATGTGATTTGATCACTGGGATGCTGGAACGCGGAAACGAGAAAAGAGAACAAAACCGGTAACAAGGTAACTGGCATAGTGGACAAGTTGTTGATCCACGGGGACGCCGATATGTCTCACCTCGGGTGTTTGTAACATATCGTGAAGCAACAGGAATAGCACACGCCAAACTACAGGTTCACTCAAATATTCATTCGTGTGGGTATAGGGATTAATATGGATGTCCACGGTGCCGCTATTGATCATTGATCGGAAAGTGTTTCGGTCATGTCTATAGTTCACAGAACCTACAGGGTCACACGCTTAAGGGTCATCTACCTGCTGAATACTAGACAGGGAACCTGAGAGAAAGTCACCGAAAAAGTTTCGGAGACAATGGAAAAGTTCTGGAGAGAACACCGGAAAAGTTTCGGTTAAACCGAAAAGTTGTTTTGGAGTAAACCATTAAGCCAAATAAGTTTCAGCGCGTAGCTGGAACTTTTTGGAGGTACCAGAATTGTTCTGGGAACTTCTGAAATTTTTCCGGAGAGAAAAATCGGAAATGTTCCGGAGCAGCCAGAATTGCTATGGTTGCTTTTCGCTGAAGAAAATCATTGATCCCGAAATGTTTCGGAACGCATACAGAATTGTTTTAGTGGGTACTAGAAATGTTCTGGACCTACAGTAATATTTTAGGATTTATCGGACGCAGAAAAATGTTTTCATGAATAGTGAAAAGCACTTTATGGTTGCTTTTTGGAAAGCCACCTTTTAGGGCTTTCCGAAAAGATCTTGAGGGAAAACTTGGGGAGGAGGGAACCCCTTTTAGGGGGCCCCCACCAAGGGTGTCAGCCATGGGGAGCTCCTCCATGGAGCTCCACTAGCCACCCCTTTATGCCCTTGTGAAGGTCATATTTTGAGGGCATTTTGGTATTTTCAAGTGTGCTCTACCACTTGCATTTTCCTATAAATAGAGGTGGAGAGGATCTCTCCTCACTCACTCTTCTCTCACATACAAATGCCATGCATGATCTGGCTTTCTCTCTCCCTCGCACGAAATAGTTTCGTAGAGCCGAAAGGCTGTCTGGGTTTCGGTGGGAACTAGTTCTGGGCGGCGAAGCCCTGCCGGATAGCTGACACCGTATGTGTGCAACCCCGTAGAGAGGTCGTAGGTTCGACCTTTTGCCCGAGGGGCTGTTCGAGGGTCCTCCTGAAGGGCTGTCCGTGACACCGTCCGAGGGATTGTCCGAGGGGCACACGAGGGAGAACATCCTCACGGTTGGGAGGTTGTAAATCCTAGCTGCGAGGATCTATACCGACGATCTACATCGACTCTACTTTCCCTGCGCTACTTAGTCAGTAATGATCAGATCAAAAACCTTGTATGCATCTCCATAGTGATCCTGGGCTTGTTCGTAGTGCGGAAATTTTTGTTTTCTGTCGCGTTCCCCTACAGTGGCATCATGAGCCGTGCTATGCGTAGATGTAGGTTACGATCTAGAATACATGAGATGTATGAGTGTTGTACAATATAATTTTGTAGTAGATGAGCTCTATTGCTGAAAATTGTTTGTGCGGGTAGCAGATGAAATCTATTGCTTGATGTTTTTGCTGCTTTCCTTGAATTTGCGTAGTCCTGATCTTGACGACATGGTGGAATCTTACAAAGTTCTGGCAATCCGCGATCCTTCCATGCTCCTCCTGAGTATGCTGGTTGACAGATCAACGAAGTGCTTCAGTGTCTTTGGGTTCTACCATAGTTAAAGAAAGATGGATGTTTCGCAGACTAAAGGGCAATGCAGATATGATCTGCACGGGGTTCTTGCGTATGACAAAGTTCAGTATGGGGCTTGAGATTTTATTATCTCGTGTTTCATATGCCCTGCAAAGTTAATCTAACGACTTGAATAATCATACTTGATGATGAACGTTGGTAGTTGCCGTTTGATTGAAACCTTACACTTGTGCAGAAAAGCCTAGCTATTGCGTGCCAAAAACAGCCTTGCTAGCGTGGACACACGACGCCACCAATATGGCGCCATTGCTAAAAACTAGTGGTGGCGTTGGAGCACATGTCAGCAGTATCCTACATGATGCTGGCGTGTCACCAGCCCAGCGCCAGCAGTAAGTTCATCTTAACTCTGTCGTGCCTCCTTGGCCAACGCTAGCAAATGGCTTTTTTGGGAATAAAAAAAAATTGCTCATCAACACTAGCTACTTACTTAATAGATACTCATTAACACAATATACTCATCAACACTAGCTACTTACTTAATAGATACTCATTAACAGAAGATGCTCATGAACTAAACAAGTTAATTAAACTTCACAAAAGTTGCTCGTCAACTCTAGTTACTCGATCATCAGCAACTAATAAGATGGACTAGCTAGTTAAAAAACTACTCTTCATCAAGGAGTACGCTCAGCTGGCGAAGCTTCTTTCTATTGCCTTCTCCATCTCTTTTCAAATGATCTATGTCCATCTTGAGATCAATCCTCTCTGCCCTGAGGAGTCTTCTCTCCTCCTTCAGTTTATCCCGATCCTCGATGAGCTTATCCCTCTCATCCCTTAGCACATTAGTATTCCTAACGAGCTGAATAGTCTCATTGTGCAGCTCTTTAATCTCCACCTTTAGCTCATCATTTGCCCGTTGCAGCCTGGTGATGCTATAGTGATGATAGTCTAAGAGATCTTTGTTGACCATTTCCACATCGTACACCAACTCGTTGTTGCCTCCAGAACTGGCCATGACCTACAAACACATCGTATACGATCAAGAATACATGGCATTTTCTACACATACAAACACATACTATGATCGAGAATACATGGCATTTTCTACACATACAAACACATACTATGATCAAGAATACATGGCATTTTCTACACATACAAACACATACTATGATCAAGAATACATGGCATTTTCTACACATACTATGATCTAGATACCACAAGTGAATAGGAGCACAAAAGATAATATGCAATTTCATATCAATGAATATTGACACCAATGAAAAGTAGTTCCAATATTGCATATGTTGGCACTGAACTTGCAATGTATAGAACTAAATGCAACTAAATGTTGGCACTGTTTTGAATAATAGTGAATTACTAGGAGGATAGCAAATACCACAAGTGAATAGAGTATTTTTCCAATATCATAATAGCGAATTAGTAGAAGATTCCCATTATATACCAGAAGTGAATAGAAACACAAAAGATAATATCTCAAACTAGCAATGTATACTAAATGTTGGCACTGTTTTGGCGCAAAAGATAATATAGAAGCACAAAAGATTATATACTAAATGTTGGCACTGTTTTGGCTCTGAACTAGCAATGTATAGAATTAATCAAACTAGATAGCATCTCAATGTCGAGGGTTGACCTATAGCAAACTAGATAGCATCTAATTCCATTTATTTCGGATCCTAAGCAAAATTACAGTGGCAGTGACCTACAGCAAAAGAGGGAGGGATGATATGCTCACTTGGGTTGGAGCCGAGGGTCGCCTGTTGTCTACTCCATTGCCTGCTGTCGTCTCGATTTGTTGTTGTAGCCGAAACCCTAGCATAGGGAATGCAAATCACACCTCTAATTAAAAACAAATCCAAATGGACCATTTCACTCGACATTGAGAGGGGGAGGCTCAGATGTGTACCTCAGGACCGGAGAACGCTGGAAATCGCCGGAATCGGAGTGATGACGACGAGCAGCAAGAGAGGGAGAGAAAGGGGAATGAGAACAGAGCAGGCAGAGAGAGAGGGAGTGGGTCGACGGGGCCGTTGCCCCCTTGGTTTTGACCCCCACGGCCTCTTAAAACTATTTGGGCTTGGCCCAATACGAAATTTAAAATAACATAAATTTAAAATCATCAGTATTTCTATTTAATATAATATAAATTTCATAAAAGTAAACTATAATATACTATAAAAATGATCACCACCTAAAAAAAATAAAAGGAAAAAATTTGGAAGTGTCAAACTACAAATTTGAAAGCTCAAAACTACATATTTCAAGTCTCAAACAAAAAGAAAAAAATTTAAAATTGAAGTCTCAAAGTATATATTTTAAAAAATGTCAGTATTTCCATTTAAAATAATATAAATTTAATAAAAGTAAACTACAATATTATAAGTGTCAAACTACATATTTGAAGTATCAAATTACAATATACAATAAAAATGATAATATAAGAATGTTCACATTGACAAAATAACAATGCTGACGTGCAAACCAATGACACGCCACAACTAAACATAATAGTGTTGGCGTTCCATGTTATACCGCGCCAGCACTATATTACACCTTGTACAAATTGTTGATCCCATAAACTTCTGATGCTCACCTGTTTTCCAGTGCCACCACTATGCCCCTACTAATGTCGTACCAAATAAACCAACGCCACCACTATTTGAAAAAAATAGTGCTTGCGTTGGTTGAAAATGGCGCGCCACCAACGAAAGTTGTGGCTAGCACTTTTTCCACTAGTGTTAGAAGCCACGTAAAATAAAATCTTGCATAAATCGATTAGAGGCGTCTAACTTGGTTTTGCAGAATGACATGAGATGTGGTATAGCAGTTCTCATATTAATTTGATTATGTATGAGATGACTATATGATGTAAAATTAATTAACATTACCTGCATGTCATGATTCGGCATGATGGCTGGAGCCATGTGATTGTCACTTTAATGACCTGTGTAGCAGCCTTATGTAATGCACTTATTTTATTAGCTATAGAGATAGAAATATTATCTGGTGCATCGACAAGGTGGTGGAAATCTTCGCGAAGGTGAACACCGACGTAAATACCGAAGACGAAGAAATTAAAGACTTCTCCGTCGAAAAGGGCTATACCATATCATGCTATTATGAATTGCCTAAGATGTTTATCCCTTTTGATGCACCCTTCTTGATTGCGCGGTTTTTACTTTTTATTAGGGTGATCTCTCACTTAAAAATATCAAGTAGTTAGTGTTCTCCCAAGTGTAGCACCGTCACGGCACCTATTTCTTCGGGGCATCACATGGATACATGGGTACGAACGATTAGAAAATTGTGAGGCGGGTGAGTTGAGACCTCGCAGCGAGATCGCTTGGTTGTCTTGACTTTCCGGAGGATCGTCCTGAGCTCGAAACACGCCCATCGAAAGATGAACAAGAGTCACATAGAGATGTGACTGGCAAGTTGGCCTACCGATTGCAATTCTCATCACTTGAGATGGATACATCCTTGGCGTTGAATTTCAATATGGGTCTTGTATCACTCAAAATCAATTATGAGAGATATTGATTTGAGTGGGAGCGCACTTTAGAATTAACTTGTTTAATTCTCAGTGCAAATTAATTATGAACATAGCCTAAGTGTGATTTGCATAAAAGTTGTAGAAAAATGGCTCGCGATTCCACCTTCCCTAATAAAATTGAATAAGTTGTTTTTATCTGGTTAAAACATTACGGTTGGTAACGTAATGTGAGGATTGTCCTCAAGAGTGCTGAGAAGGACTTTGTCCTATCACATGATTTCAGTATTCTCAAAAGTTGGATAATATTTTAGGGTACTTCCTTCACAACTTGGTAATCTGGACAGAATTTGCAAATGGATGTTGTGCTCAAAAGTTGAAATGTGGACTGCAATATTTTGGTGGATTTTGAGATTTTGTGGCTGTCTTGAGCACAACAAATAATTTGGGAATTTTCCAAGCAATAGAAATGATGGTTGCTTTAGAAAGTGGCAAAAATGAGATATTGGCTTAATAAAGGAAAAGACAATTTCCCTTATTTACCTTTATCCAATATTTTTACCAGAGCTCAAGATTGATACAGTGATCATCTCCACAAGTTTTCATGGCTTATGGAGTTGGCTAGATATTGTTCTGGATTTAATTCCTTCAAAGGGCAGAAAAAGGAATTAATTACAAATGGAAAATATTGCATATGACTTGGCAATATTTTTGCATATCTGGGGTTTATAGATGTAGGAAGGTCTCTGGAAATTTCTTGAGGAAGCAATAGAGCAAAGGAAATTGGGGCTCCTTTGTAGTGGTACGAATTAGGGTCAACTCCCCGATAATTCAGAAAGTAGGGTTTTGGCGGCAAAACCCTGAGAGAAATATTTTTGGTGGCACAGATGGCTTGAGAAGAATCTCTGGGTCGAGGGAAAGGCATTGCCATGTGACCATCTTCATATACCCAAGATCCCAAGAAAATTTCAATAACACAGAGAGAAACTGACGAGGGTTAAATCTTGCGAAGGAAAAATCAAGGACCGAAAATGAGGGTGCTACACATTTCACCTTAAAACCTGACACATTACCTTTCAAAACTACGATTCTTCCTCGGAACTGATTCGGTTTCTAAGTAGTGTACATGGCAACTTTTGTGAAACCTTCTCAACTTATTACCACAGGCTATTGATGTCCTATATATAATGACACCATTCCAAGTTCCATGTAATTCAACCAAATTTTGGCGATTATCTCATGTACATGTTGTTCAAATTTTGGGGAAAGAAGTGGCGGGACAGAATGGTTGGGAAAGAAAGGGTGGGAGAGAAACGGCGAGAAAGAAAGGGGGGGGGGGGAGGGGAAGAGAAACGGTGGGAAAAAAGTGGCGGGATGGAAACGGCGGGGAAAAAGTGGCGGGAGAGAAACAGCGGGAAAAAGACAAGCGGGAAAGAAAGGGCGGGAAAACTATGGACTGCGACTGAAAATTAAGATACATTGCGACATCTGGAAAATAAAGTACATTGCAACATACTACAACTAAAAATTAAGATAGAACACAATGCTTCAGCATCGCCGTATGAACACTACATGAAGTCGTCATCACTATTATCATTAGCCTCTTTCCCAGCTTAACCTTCACGAGAGGGTCTAGATGTGACCTGCACTAGTTTGTTGGGCATAAAGTCATCATTGGCATCGTCGTTTGCAACACTCTTACCTGATCTACTACTCTTTGAGCTTCCATTAACCTTTGACGATGTACCACCCTTGGATGATGCAGGACCCTTACATCGACGAACAACGTCAGATCCACCCCATAGTAGCTCCATCCACCTGAAGTTATGGATCTCTTTGTTCATCAACTCTGTGTCCTCGAGGTACCACTACACATTACAAATAGTAATAAGAATGAATATTAGAACTATGCCACTACCTTCCAACTGAATGGAATCTGTAATATCAATTACCAGAATGTGGTAGGCATATTCCTCTGGCCAGAACGTTATTACTGGCTGTTAAGCATCCATAGGCAACCTATGAAGGCGGGCCTCCATTTCTTTGAGTTCAACCACCATGTTCTATCTATCATGCAACCTCAGAAGTTCTACTCGTATTTCCTTCCAGGGATCCTTTCAGGGTGCCCAAATTTGGGTAAAATCTTACCACACTGGATGAGGTGGCTATCTTTCCTCAATAACTCATCTAATGAATCTACTGGAACCCCGCCCTCTAATATTACCCAACTTGATCTTAGCGGCACTTCTCAAAATCTCATGAGACATCAAAGGATTAAACCCACTAACAGAAGGATTAACAGACATGTATGGAGAAAAGGGCCAGAGATAGGCTAACACACCGATGCAACACAACATACGTGTGAGGACATTTTATAGGATGAGGATGGATGGAGAAAAGGATGGGAGAGAGGTGGCGGGAAAACATTGAGCAGGAGAAATTGGCAGGAGAGAAAGAGCAGGACAGAGGGGGAGAGAAAGGGCGGGAAAGAGAGGGGGAGAGAAAGGGCGGAAGTAGTGTAGGAAAAGGGCTGGAAAGGGACGGGAAAAATTGCTGAAAAAGTATGCCGAATGTTGTATATCGGGCAGTTGGCAAAGAGTGTACAACATTTAAAAAAAGAAAATAAAAAACGTTTGCCGAGTGCCGTCTGACAGACACTCGTCAAAGATGAACATTACTAATGGGGCCACAACTTTGCCGAGTGTTTGTCAGGCGGCAGTCAGCAAACGAGGTAGCGCCGTTACCCCTCCGTCAACCGCGCCGAGCAGGGATACATGTCCACAGGTTTGCCGAGCGCCCAGCTCTTTGCCGAGTGTTTTCTGGCCTGCACTCGGCAAAGGCGAGGCTTTGCCGACTGTAAGCTGTTTGCCCAGTGGTTATTGCCTGCACTCGGTTTAGGAAGGCCTTTGCCGAGTGACCGATAGAAAACACTCGGCAAAGAGCCGGGCACTCTGCAATCTCGTCGATTCCGGTAGTGTGGTTAATGGTAGAGTTGATTTCAGCATGAAATTTGGGTTTGTAAAATTAACTTAGCCGCATTGTCGAAAATATTGATTGAATTCCTTTTACTATAACGCTTCATACAAGACTATGTCATCAGCGAGTACATTTTTACCCTTTTCCAACGAGGTACTTTCTCGTATTTCTTTGTCGACAACTAGAATCGACCTCTGGTGCCCACCTGTGCACTTCATTTGCATCTACACAATATAAAACCAAAAGTCACTTGTGCACTTCATTTGCATCTGTACTACTCTCAACCTAGATGTTTGTCATTTTTACCACTGAGCGAGTATCATATACTCCATATAGTTTCACCTGCCGCACTACTGAGCCCCCGGCAACACATGCATAAAGCGCGACAGAGTGCACCAAAGACACACGCTTCCCCGCATGACCGGGCCGTCCGGCCGGGTCTTTTCCTTTTCTTTGCCTTCCATCTGCGAAAGGTTTCCACAGACCAGTTCACTGTCATTTGTCTTTTCCTTTTCTTTGCCTTCCATCTACAGCATGCATATTGAGGAGTATCTAGCTTCCATAGATAGCGCTTTATTCCCTTCATCACATATTCCGGCTGTTCCATGAAGTCTCTTTTCAAATCTTTGGTAATCGTTACGCCGCCGCCGATCGAAGTCCATATATATGCCAAGTACTTAGCACGCACGTATAGTAGCTAGCTCTAGCCAGTACCGTATACGAATCCATGTAAAGCCAGCCTTGTTCGATCAGTTCTACGTATGCGTAAGCGTACAGAATGCTTGCATGGTGCTACGTACTTTCCCCAATGGTCCCCAAAGGTAACTGAGCTCTAAATAAAATTTACTCTGCTATGGGAATATCAAGGGCAGAACCAAACTTTTTTGTCCGGACCAATACAGCAAACAACTACACAACATAAAACCAAAGGTCACTTGTGCACTTCATTTGCATCTCTCAACCTAGCTACTGTCATTTTTACCACTGAGCAAGTATCATATATTCATATATAGTTGCTGCCATTTTTTCACACTGAACACATCACTGCTAATTGGGCCATTCTTTTCAACAGTACTACCAAGATAATATTCTAATACATGCTTGAGACCAAGAAGACAAGTGTGAACGTAGAGATTTACTACAGACCTTCGCCAAAGAAAGTTGGCAACAAAAATACACTACATTCATACAATTACCAGTAATAAAGCAAACTAGCTTGCACTATTAGATGTTCTTCTCTGACTCGACAACACAAAACAAATAGCAAGTTCAAAATTGACGGCGCACCAAAAAGGACGTGTACATCGTATATTATTTCTGATACTCAAGATGAATTGTAGAAGAAAGATCACCATATACTCGAGGTGACAGCGTGGGGCTGATATAGCTCAAGCACCAACCTGTACAAGCACAAAATCCACCCTCTATAAATTATAGTTAATCAGGTACCTCGTCAACTGGTTATCCAGAACGATAGTAGGAATGTCGTGATGGTGTTTGCATTGCGCTTGCACTCTTTCTTTATAAGAATAAAACCATTTATTCTAAGCATATGCGTGTGAGAACTTCTTCGTTGCTTCTAAACGTCTGGTTAATTATCACGCGATACTATTCAAGTTTTTCGAAGCTGACACCATCATCATCCATCGTGTAGAACTGTCAACAGCAAAGCATCAAACTTGTGTTACATATATCTTAGATGTAAAATTAACCAAACATAAAACAGACAAAAGGTATTAAGTGTGCTATGTGATATCACACTGGGCAGAAGCAGAGCAGACCTTCGGATCTTCACCTAGGTACCAGTACGTAGTTCAGATCGATGCTAGATGAGATCATCCCATATTTTGATATTATATTTATTCTTGATTTGCTGGAAGTCTTGTTCTGCCAATGATGTATAGTCCAATTGATGCAAAACAAGTTTTGAGCAATCTTTGGTGAGCAAAGAATGTTTAATCCAAATTGTTATGATACACATTAAGTGAAAATGAGAAAAAAACACATATACACAAACCGAACTAGACACTCAAGTCTTACTTATCACACAAAGATGTCTCTCAGGAACCGGCGGGGGCAGGACCGGGCGAGCGAACCAGTGTGCGCAAGCGGGCGGAGGGTGATCAGCGGTGGGGAGGCGGATGATCGGCCACTGGCCAGAGCATGGCTGGAAGAGCTTAACCGAGGTAGCGAACGACCAGCGATTCGCTGCCCTGCTTCTGCTCCTCCCAAATCACTCTCTCGTCTTCCTCTCACTCCCTCGCCGGCCTGAACCCTACACGGCTAGGTTGGTGCATGAGCGGTTTTCTTAGGCACGGACAACAACTGCACGACCGAAGCAGCCAGCAGGCGATCTGCTTGTAACAGGCGATCTAGACGACCGTACGTTAGATCAAACTACCCTCGCCGAAAAAATTACTCACGCGAAAAATGTCTGGAATACTCACGTAATCGGTGCGGCGTGCAGTGCACCGTGCGTGCAGCACCTGTTCGTACATACTCAATCTACTGTATGCATAGAGAGGGGTATCTAGCTTCCTTTAGATAGCTTTAGTAGACATCCTTTATCACATATTCCAGCTGTTCCATGAAGTGTCTTTTCCAATCTTTGGTAATCTTTACGCCGCATTATATGCAAAGTACATAGCACATATGTATGCCGTGCCTCCTTATGGTCAGGATTGTACTACACATACATCAAACCCATAGCACATGTTGCGTACAAGGTAATTTTCGAGAATGTCAATGCATTCTAAACTTGACATGATCGCCTCGGTTATCACAGCATAGGGATGATGGGAAAAATTATAAGCAATTCCATTGGTTATGATTTAAATGATGATCAATTCCCCCAATCTTCAGAGTTTTGTGTGCACTGAACGTGCTACATTGAAGCTAATTTTAAGGCCCACGCACATAAAAATACAAGTAGAACCACTCAAATTTGTTGAACGCATTCAAGGCAAGATCGCTCTTCTCCACCATTGACTGGACTATTATGGTATTTCATGGTTCTAATAGACACATCTACACGATTGTCTAGAATACCCAAGCAACGAACGGCAGATCTAACTCGATACTACTCCCTCCTAACAGTAATAAAATGTGCTGTAAGAAACCTCTTAAACTAATACTCCCTCCGTGCAAAAATAAGTGTCACTGATTTAGTACAACTTTGTGCACTGCTGAGCCCCTGGCAACACATGCATAAAGCGTAACAGAGTGCACCAAAGACACACGCTTCCCCGCATGACCGGGCCGTCCGGGTCTTTTCCTTTTCGCTGCCTTCCATCTGCGAAAGGTTTCTCACAGCCCAGTTCACTGTCATTGGCGGCCCTGTACGTACCACCTGTTCGTACGTACTCAATCTACTATATGCATAGAGAGAGGTATCTAGCTTCCTTAGATAGCTTTAGTAGACACCCTTTATCGCATATTCCGGCTGTTCCTTAGATATATTTAGTGGCTTCTTTTCAAATCTTTGGTAATCGTTACGCCCCCGCCGATTGACGTCCATATATATGCCAAGTACTTAGCACACACGTATAGTAGCTAGCTGGTTAAGGTGAACTAAAAAAGTCTAATACGATGGCCAAGTACAACGTAAGGATAGAGGAGGCTCCGTCCATCGGCTCTAGCAGCTGGGTGGTGGAGATGGAGGAAACGATCCGCGACATCGACCCGGCAGTTGAGATGGCACGGTGGAAGAGGCACTCCATCTACCTGGTGCCAGAGCGGATCAAGAACCTGCATAACACCAAGGCATACCGGCCGGAGCTGGTGTCACTGGGGCCCTTCCACTACGGAGAGCCCGACCTCCTCCCTATGGAGGAGCACAAGCGCCGGGCGGTGGTGCACCTGGTCAAGCGCTCCGGGAAGCCACTGCGGGAGTTCGTCGTTGCCGTGGCGGAGGTGACGCAGCAGCTGCAGGAGGCGTACAAGGACCTCGGCGAGGAGTGGCACGGGCCGGAGAACAGGCAGCGATTCGTGGAGCTCATGCTCACCGACGGCTGCTTCCTGTTGGAGGCCATGCGGTTGGACGCGCTGCGTGGGAAGGTGCACGAAGATTACGCTCTCAACGACCCCGTCTTTAGCCAGTACGGCTACCTTTACTTGTGGCTATATATCCAGTCCGACATGGTCATCATGGAGAACCAGCTGCCTCTGCTTCTTCTCCACAGGCTACTAGGAGTTCTGGATCACGACAGATATCAGGTACTCCGTCTGTTCCACAATGCAGTGCCTAGATTTTTTAGAAAGTCAAACCAACAACTTTGATTATGTGTGTAGCGAAAAGTATCTACATATATAATATGAAATCAATATCATCATATACATCGGTAGACTTAATTTTATATTACATTTATTTACAATTATTATTGTTGATACTTTTCTCAATCAACAGGGTCTAACTTTACAATGTTTGACTTTTGAAAAAATCCATATGCACTACATTGTGGAATGGAGGGAGTACTACTTAATTACCGGCACATCTATTAATTAGCATTTCTTCACTTTTTTCCATTTTCATTTTTTTTGGGATAATTTTCCATCTTCATTAATTTCATGTGCAAAGGAATACCACCCTACCATTTAAAATAACTGTGTCAATATAGGTGGTGCAAACTGCAATGTACTAAAATTAAAATTGTGCACATATACTTTTCTATAGTTACATATATATATTATTTATTTAGTTGAGCTATTAAAATTGAATAAAATGTAATTATGTAAGTGAACCATACGTGGTCGGACCTATAATGAAGATCAACAATGCAGAATGAAACTTCCAAAATAGTAATAATAATGCAGAATGCACGTTAACTCTAACTATCTATACATGCCAACTGGTTGCTACAGAACGCTCGAGAGATCAGCAAGTTGGTGCTTGATTCCCTGTGTCCATGGCGCCGACACGTGGTTGACACTAACCCCCTGGGGCTCCACCCCCTCGACATCTTATACCAAAGTCTCACCCGCGACGATCACCAAGACCGGAAAGGTTCGAAGGCGTATGTCATACCCTGCGCAATGGAGATCTACGAAGCAGGAATCAATTTCAAGGTGAGCGATACTGACAGCCTCCTCGACGTCCACTTTGAGCATGGCGTGCTAAGCATGCCAGCGCTTAGGGTCAACGAAGGTACCGAGAAGAGGTTCCTCAATCTGATGGCATTCGAACGACTCCACCCTGCTGCTGGCAATGACGTGACGGCTACGTGATCTTCATGGACAACTTGATTAGCTCGGCCAAGGATGTGGCACTGCTCAGATCTAAGATGATAATCGAGAGTGGGTTGGGCAGCGATGAGGAGGTAGCTAAGCTCCTCAACAACACCCTAAACAAGGGAGGAGTGATGAGCCCGTCTAGCAGGCTCCACGACGTGCAGCGACAGGTGAATGCCCACTGCAAGAAGAGATGGAATAGGTGGCGTGCTAACTTCATACAAACCTACTTGAGAAACCCTTGGGTGTTCATTTCCCTCATCGCCACTGTTATTCTACTAGTGGCCACACTCCTGCAGACCGTCTATACGGTTGCACCCTTTTACAAGCTCTCCTAGATGTAAATTAGTATCACCTAAATATACATTCAATGATCTGCTCTTTAAGCATATAATGTGTTTACAACATGTCAGTAAGTTGCATTGCATGTGGACACTTGTTCGACGAATAATTTGTCAACAAAATCAAGTGTCTTGAGTAAAAAGCTTTTATTTACTAGTATACAATGGCCCTTTTCAGCCAGACTATATCTGTCGGTGTTAACATGTGTCAGAAAAATATCTCATTTGATTATTCAGTGAGAATCCGCCGAGGACTGTGCTGAGATAAATTCTCAGTTTTACCTTAAATCTGTGTTAAAAGTATTTCAGTCGTGTATTTAGGAGGAATTGTCTGAGATAATATATGTATCTCGGTTCTCTTAGCATAACAGGCAGTGATGTATCCTAGCACACCAGTGGTGGGCGCGTGCTCCCACCCACCACTGGTAACCTTCCCAGGTAAAAAAAAAACGCTGCCATGACAGCGTTTTGCACATTACATCACATTACATTATATCAATACATGCAAAGACCCTCATTTGTCATTATTATTTAATATATCACATACATACACATCCATATACATGCATACACCACATTTCATTGATGACACTAGCATCAGCCCACTAACCAACTAGATGCTAACTACATGCAACTAATTCCTACATGCACGTCCAGCCCTTATCCACTCAACGGATCAGTACATGCATGCAAGTCTACCACGCATCTGACAACTAGCTAGCTAGATGCACTCCCCTCAAAAAAAAAAAAACTAGCTAGATGCACCACGTCCGCCGGTCGTGCTGGTTCTCCACAACGGCACACGACCTGGCCAGCTAACAACACCCGCACTAAGTCAAGATTATGGCTAACATGAGCATCCCATTCCTCCGTCGTCTCTTACACACTGTAGAAGATCCTGCTAGTGATGACAACTTCCTTGTTGATGATAAGCGCCAGCACGTTTCGGAAGCGTTCAAACTCTCTCCTCCAGTCGTATGGCCCTTTCTCGATCTATGTTGACTACTTCCTCGTGGAAGCAGCATCTTTCCACATGGAATGCATACGTACATAGTCCTCAATGTGGGACATGACATAGTAGCCAGACCCGACGTTTGACTAGTCGGGTTCTTGCCTGCAACAGAAACTCGTCCGGGACTTGAACTTCTTAAGCTTTGTGGCGCTTCCTCTGGAGTGATAATACTTGTGGAGAGCAGCATCCAGAATGCTCTTCAGTGCAGTCCAGTTGTTCTTACTGCTTCACTTTGAATCGAAGAAATAAGCCCAGTCATCCCGCGGCATCAATATTAGTAAGATCCAGTGGTTGTCACTGCGCAAAGAAGTGAACGAACCAATATGCATGAGATCAACCCACGAAGTTCAGTATATGTGCAAGCATAAAGGAGAGAATGACTTAGATGGCACGGTAGGGCATGAGTATGTTGTCCTTCTCCTTATTAGCGAGCATGCCTTGCTGGAGGTAGTCCACCATGATTTCCTTGCCATGTGTGGATCGCACGTTGTTCTCGTACATGTGATAAGGATCAAGGATGGTGACTTTACACTTCAGGCGTCTGGCCTCCATGGCATGATAAAGTGCCCAGAGCCTTATGTAGCTTCTGTCGATCCTAAAAAGGTTGAACCTATTGAAGACAGCCCCAAATAGATTTATCCGCGGGGTAAGATTCGATGAAATGAAGACCCTGTTGCACCTAGACCATGTAACAATTGGCTTGTTGTGCAGCTTCCAACCTTCGAACATTCTCATGTAGAAGCTTACCTTCATTGGGAGGTCGTTGTACTCACCCGCCGGTACCATCGGTTGACCACCCGTTTTTTTTATTTCCTGCCCATCAGCTGATTGGTGCTAGTGCTGGTGTCGGTGCCTTTTATCTTCTGCCGCTTTTTCTTCTTTGATGGTGGGTCATCCTGACCAGCCATCGCATCTTTGGCCACACCAATGTTCGGAGTTAGAATTGGCGTCATGGTGGGTTGATCTTCATCTTGCGCTGCCGGCATATCTTTAAATATACCTCCGCCCTCAAGGTCCTCCGCAATGTCTGCTAGGGTGGAAAAGGGATCAAGGTCCCCAAAGGTCCGATCGCCGTCGCCAGCAGCCGAGGCAGGATCGTCATCATCATGCATCAGTGATGGTGGAGGGGCCTGGTTCACAACTATATCATTCTTCGGCCACCTCAGCTGCCACCCATGGCTTTGTCCAAGTGTCATGGCTTTCTCTGCCCCTCCAGGGATTTTGTGCAATGGCCATGCTTCAAAGCCCGACCTAACCTCAAGCACCATCACCCTCGTTAATTGTGGTGGTATGTCATTGGCGTGTATCTTCCTGTCACCTTTAAATGTGATGACTTGCCCCCACGCAATCGGTTTCCACTCGCCCTCCACATAACCCAGCAGAGTGCATGGAGTATATTCCTACGAAACATGTAGACTAGTGGATGCTTCATCCATATGTTGGAGACCGAGTAATAATGACACTTTGTGGATGATCTGTTGAGCCAGTGACGCTTACCGTGTTGTTGGCTCGTGGCTACTACTCGGCATATCCGGCTGGGGCCTAGTGGGCGCCTTCAACTGTACTTTCACCAGGGTTATTTCGTCAGTAAGATGCGAGAAGAGTTCTTTCAAGCTTCGGGACACTTCCCATTTTACTGCGGCACTTAGCCTTTATTGCACTCTTTCATCGATTTTCTCATCGATCTTGCTTTTCCTTCTGGCGCGTGCCAGCTCGCTGTTTTGGCGAAAGTGTTCGTCCCAACTAGCATCCCCCACACCCAGCACACAACCAGTCTTCGCCTTCCTCGTCTTTCCGTAGGCCAGGTTGACTTCCAGTTTAAGAGGTTCTTCCCACCTTTCGGTGTGGGGAGACAACTCCAAAGAGGGTCCTTGTACGATATAAGTTTATCGACCAGAGGGGAGGTGAATGGGAGATTTAAAATTTCTTTCGAAACTTCATAACTCTTAGCATAGCATAGCGGAAATGAACTATCAGAAGAAATTCTACTGAAGATAAACAACTGAAGGTAAACACTTAGATGAAAAACTAAGTCAGACAGAGGCAGGAAATATATCAGAACAGAGGCTAGATTAATAACTCATAGCGCGATATGAGGAGCTTGAGGACATTGTAACTAATCAACCTAAGAATTATGAGAATTAAAATGAACCTAAACATGATATCAACTCAGATAGAAATGCACGAGGTAAGTGAACATACAAAGTCACTGAAGAACAACCACACGAGAGATAACACAGTAATGAGAAAGGACTAGTGGTGCTCGATGGCGACAAGTTCATTGTCCGACCATTTCACTCTTCTGCAAAAGAGCTACATCTGTTTGGAGGGACTTGTGATTGAGCACAGGAGCAAACCTCTCTCCGTCCTATTCTCGTCAACATGAAGTTCCTCGAACTTCAGTTGGTTTTACTCATAGATTCTTCTCGGCGATCTCCAAACCTTCAACAAAACCAGTGGTGCTTGATGGAGACAAGTTGATTGTTCGACCAGTTTACTCTTCTGCAAAAGAGCTATGTCTGGTTGGAGGGACTTGTGGTTGAACACAAGGGCAAACCTCTCACTAGTAGAAAAAGGACTTTACGTGAGCCCCATTGGTCACGGTTTGGAAACGGACCGGTACTAATGTGACCATTAGTCCCGGTTCCAACAGCTAGGGTGGCGGGCATCATTAGTCCCGGTTCGTATTGAACCTCTAGTACCGGTTCGTGACATGAACCGGGACTAAAGGTGTTGTGGCAGGCTGGTGTCTGGCTGGGGCCCCACGATCACCTTTAGTCCCGGTTCGTGTCACGAACCGGTACTAGAGGCTCACCTTTAGTCCCGGTTTGTGTCACGAACTGGGACTAAAGATGCTCCTATATAAACCCTTCGTCCAGCCCTAGCTCTCTGTTCTTCCCCTTTCCTCTCCTCTCTGTTCTTCCCCTCTTCCTCGAGCTCATCCTTCATTTTTACCAAAATTTGTCAAGATTTGGAGGCACCCCATCCATCCAAGTGTTCACAAAGGTTAGTAACTTTATCCTTTCATCTCTCATTGCTAGATTAGCTCTTGCAATGTTCTATAAGTATAGTGATTTCTGGGTTTTAGTTTGGGAGTATTTATATGTGGTAGTTTATTTGATTTATATGCAATTTGAGCTCAAATTAACTTCTTAGTTTGAATGTGTAGGTGTGGTTTACTTAGTGCCTTCCCGTCCCCATCCTAACCACCGTCGATCGCCGGCACCACCTTGGTGAGCCTCTTGTTGTTATCCTTTTTATAAAAAGAAAATCATGTTTGTGTGATTTAGATAGTTACTTGTATAATTTTCTTACCCGTACGTTGTTTGTTATATATAGTGGCATGGTTTTGATATCCGTCCCCATGGGCCCTCGTCCGATTTATGATTCGGATGTGGTATATTCTCTTTTATAACTATTTGTCGCATTTCGTGTTTATGACAATTATGCCCATCAAGTTGACATAGATATTTTTATCTAGGAGATATGTGAACCGGAAATTGCAACCGACCCTCTTGTCGAGAAGTTAAATTTAGTTGAAAAAGAAAACGAGTATTTGAAAGAAAAATTGAAAAGAATTGAAGAAGAGAAGATGAAACTGGAGTTGTATGTTGCCTATGTTGTCAATGATCACAAGATCAAGATGGATGCAATGCGCTTGAAGATTAGAAAATTTAAAAAATATGCCATTGATGGTGAGGCTTGGTATCACTATACTGTTGGATCAATTGTTACCTTAGTTGCGATCTTGATCGCATTTGTTGTTGCATTTAAATGCTTTAGCTAGAGAGTTTGTATGTTGTTTTATGAGAACAAGTGTGTATGAACTTTATGGATGAACTTGTATTAATTTGGTCTTTTCGGTGTTGTGTAATGAAGATGAGCCGACAATGGATGTACGATGACCGATGCTCTCCCCAGTTCATTAATGGCGTTCGTACTTTTCTGGTTGCGCTTGAGGCAAACAAGCGGGCGGATGGTTTTATGTATTGTCCATGTGCTGGCTGTAAGAATGATCAAAATTACTCTAACTCAAGAACCATTCACGTCCACCTGTTTGAGTCCGGTTTCATGTCCGGCTATAACTGTTGGACCAAGCATGAAGAAAGAGGGGTTCTAATGGAAGAGAATGAAGAAGAAGAGGATGACAACAGCTATCCTGGCCATGGGTTCCCTGAATACGATGGTACAACAATGGGGGAAGAAGCTGAGCCGGCAATGGGGGAAGAAGCTGAAGAAGAGGTATCAGATGAGCCCGCTGATGATCTTGGTCGGGCCATTGCTGATGCAAAGAGAAACTGCCCAAGTGAAAAGGAGAAGCTGAAGTTGCAGCGCATGTTAGAGGATCACAAGAAATTGTTGTACCCAAATTGCGAAGATGACAAGAAAAAGTTGGGTACCACACTAGAATTGCTGCAATGGAAGGCAGAGAATGATGTATCTGACAAGGAATTTGAAAAGTTGCTGATAATGTTAAAGAAGAAGCTTCCAAAGGACAACGAATTGCCCGATAGTACGTACGAAGCAAAGAAGGCTGTCCGCCCTCTAGGATTAGAGGTGCAGAAGATACAGGCATGCCCTAATGACTGCATCCTCTACCGCGGTGAGTATGAGGATTTGAATGCATGCCCGGTATGCGGTGCATTAGCCATGATGACCCTGGTGATGTTGAGGGCGAGCACCCCAGGAAGAAGATTCCTACCAATGTGATGTGGCATGCTCCTATAATACCACGGTTGAAACGTTCGTTCCAAAATAAAGAGCATGCCAAGTTGATGCGATGGCACAAAGAAGACCGTACGAAAGACAGGAAGTTGAGAGTACCCGCTGACGGATCGCAGTGGAGAAAAATCGAGAGAAAGTTGAAGGACTTTGCAAATGACGCAAAGAATGTATGGTTTGGTTTAAGTGCAGATGGCATTAATCCTTTTGGGGAGTAGAACAGCAATCATAGCACATGGCCTATGACTCTATGTATCTATAACCTTCCTCCTTGGTTGTGCATGAAGCGGAAGTTCATTATGATGCCAGTGCTCATCCAAGGCCCCAAGCAACCCGACAACGACATTGATGTGTACCTAAGGCCATTAGTTGAAGAACTTTTAGAGCTTTGGAGTATAGAAGGTGTATGTGCATGGGATGAGCAAAAACAACAGGAATTTGACCTGCGAGCATTGCTGTTTGTAACCATCAATGATTGGCCTGCTCTCAGTAACCTTTCAGGACAGACAAACAAGGGATACCACGCATGCACGCACTGTTTAGATGATACCGACAGTATATATTTGGATAAATGTAAGAAGAATGTGTACCTGGGGCATCGTCGATTTCTTCCGAGCAGGCATCCCGTAAGAAAGAAAGGCAAGCATTTCAAATGTGAGGCAGATCACCGGAAGAAGCGTCGCCACCGTACTGGTGATGATATACTTGATATGGTCAAGTATTTAAAAGTAATCTTTGGAAAGGGTCCTGGCGGACAATCTGTTCCGAATGACGCTGACGGACGCGCACCCATGTGGAAGAAGAAATCTATATTTTGGGACCTATCCTATTGGAAAGACCTAGAGGTCCGCTCTGCAATCGATGTGATGCACGTGACGAAGAATCTTTGCGTGAACCTACTAGGCTTCTTGTGTGTGTATGGGAGGAACAACAACGTATGCATGGAAAAGACGACATGGATCCAAAGCAGTTTCAGGGTCATGCCAGCTACGCTCTTACCAAAGAAGAGAAGGAAATCTTCTTCGAATGCCTGCTCATTATGAAGGTCCCGTCTGGCTTCTCGTCGAATATAAAGGGAATAATAAATATGGCAGAGAAAAAGTTCCAGAACCTAAAGTCTCATGACTACCACATGATTATGACGCAACTGCTTCAGGTTGCATTGAGGGGGCTTCTACCGGAAAACGTTCGATTACCCATTGTGAAGCTATGTGCATTCCTCAATGCAATCTCTCAGAAGGTAATCGATCCAGAAATAATACCAAGGTTAGAGAATGATTTGGTGCAATGTCTTGTCAGTTTCGAGTTGGTGTTCCCACCATCCTTCTTCAATATCATGACGCACGTCCTAGTTCACCTAGTCGAAGAGATTGCCATTCTGGGTCCTATATTTCTACACAATATGTTCCCCTTTGAGAGGTTCATGGGAGTCTTAAAGAAATATGTTCATAACCGTGCTAGGCCAGAAGGAAGCATCTCCAAGGGCCATGAAACAGAGGAGGTCATTGAGTTTTGTGTTGACTTTTTTTCTGACATTAAGCCGATTGGTGTTCCTGAATCGCAGCATGAGGGCAGACTGGGTGGAAAAGGCACGCTAGGAAAGAATTCAGTAATATGCTAGGACGGGCATTCTTGGGCGCAAGCACACTACACAGTTCTACAAAGTTCCGCCTTGGTGGCTCCGTACATCAAGGAACACAAGAATATTCTACGCTCCAAACACCCGGAGCAATCTGACGACTGGATTACACATGAACAAATGGGGACTTTCGCCGGTTGGTTGCAAACACGTCTCATGCATGACGACACTGTTGCAGATGACCTGTACATGCTGTCCAAGTTACCATCTTCGACTATATTGACTTTCAAAGGGTACGAGATAACTGGGAATACATTTTACATGATCGCCCAAGATAAAAAGAGCACCAACCAAAACAGTGGTGTCCGCTTTGATGCAGCAAACACCAATAGGGCGAAGGACACATATTATGGTTACATAGAGGAGATATGGGAACTTGACTATGGACGTGGTTTGAAGGTCCCTTTGTTTCGGTGCAAATGGGTCAATCTGACAGGAGGCGGGGTAAAGGAAGACCCGTAGTACGGAATGACAACAGTGGATCTCAACAATCTTGGGTACGCAGACGAACCATTCGTCCTAGCCAATGATGTGGCGCAGATTTTCTATGTGAAGGACATGTCTACCAAGCCGAGAAAAAGAAAAGTTAAGGAAGCGAATACATCATACGATGAGCCAAAGTGCCACATAGTTCTTTCACGGAAAAGAATCATCGTGAGAGTGGAGGACAAGACAGACATGTCAGAAGATTATAAAAAGTTTCATGAAATTGCTCCCTTCACAGTGAATATTGACCCGAGCATCAAGTTAAACGATGAAGATTGTCCATGGTTACGGCGCAAAGGGACACACGCGAAGAAAAAGTTTTATACCCAAAGATCCCACTCTGGGATGTGACCGGCTTCACTGTCATCACTTTCTTCTCTAGTGAGTTTCCGGACTTATATATCTGGAAAGTCACACTTCGGACAAACGGGAGGGAATCTTTGTAATAGTTAGGGTACTTATGTGTTTTGGCATTTGAAACGCGAAGAAATATTATGTCCAAAGCCACGTCATCAATTTTCAACCCTTTCTGACTTCATTTGCTACTTTTTCCTGCATTTACTGATTTTTTTGAGCTAAATGACCCTGAAATTGAAAAGCACTACAAATGAACACGGAAAAGGTTGAAAGTTGGCATGGTATCATCATTTCACCGACATAGCATGTGGTAAAAAGTTGAGAGGGTTACGGCAAAAACTGGATGCACTTCGTGTACAAAATGGACAATCTCTTTCGAAGTATCAGGGTTTCAGATGAAAACTCATCTGTTACAAAGGCATTTCATTTTTTTAAACTTATTTCAACTCCAGACTTTTTGTACGTTCAGTATGCACCATTTGAAGCCACGTCATCAATTTTCAACCCTTTCTGACTTCATTTGCTATTTTTCATGCATTTACTGCTTTTTTTGAGCTAAATGACCCTGAAATTGAAAATCACTACAAAACTCTGAAAAGGTTAAAAGTTGGCATGGTATCATCATTTCACCCACATAGCATGTGCTAAAAAGTTGAGAGGGTTACGGCAAAATATGGATGCACTTTGTGTACAAACTGGACAATCTCTTTCGAAGTATCAGGGTTTCTGACGAAAACTCGTCTGTTACAAAGGCATTTCATTTTTTTAGATAACCAAACACTACTAGGGAAAAGCCTAGCAGTAGCGCGGGTCTAAGGTGTATCAGTAGTGCGGGGTCCCGCGCTACTGATACGGCGCTACAGCTAACTTGTAGCAATAGCGCGCGTTGAACCGCACTACTGATATACATCGGTAGCAGTAGCGGGCTTACCATAAACTCGCTGCTGATAATAGCTGTAGCGCTTTACCATGAGCAGCGCTACTGCTAACTTCATTCCCCTCGCTACTACTAGTTTTATTAGTTTTCGATATTTTTTTGCATATTTCTTTTGTATTTGTACAGGCTTTATACAATAACATCTAGCATATCATGCACATACAAATGTAGTCATAGCATACACATACAAATAGTCTCATCAAATCATGTCATCATCATAATCATCATCCAACACAAACTCGAAATAGCGATACAAGTCTCGAATACTTGCAACTACATCGTCATCCATCTAAACAATGATATACATGAGAAGAGCTATCACTATGAGTGAGAGCGGAACTATGTAGTACATGAGGCAGCGGTTATGATTCCTCTCTCGTGCTAGCGTGAACCTCAAGTAACTAGCTTCTGCTTCTTGTCTGCTTTTGAAGCCTTATTACTAGCGCTCGAGAACTGCTCAACTTGCGCCTGACACTCGTGCCACTCGTCGTACAGTCCTGGAACCTTCCCTATGTACACGACATAGCACTGCTTCGTCGCCATCAAGGATCTAGGTACCTGTTAGAGATGCATCTTCATAAAGAGAATGTACAATCATATGCACCAAAATATACTTGAGCAACACGAAAAGAAAGGGTATGCAAATAGATGCAACATATAGTAAACATAAATAACCAACGCAGTTTCATCGTACGCAAACTAATTAACTAGAGGTACGCATGTCATCGTACCCAAACTAACAAAGTAGCATTACATAAGTTCGGCAGGGACCGTGGACATCCCAAAGTTTCATCGCTACAGAAAGTATGCAAGTTCAACCGCCACATATCATCATCATCGGCATCGTAAATCACTAGAAGTTCCATCCATCCATATCCAGGAGGATGCACCCTAGCTTTGCGAACGGCATGAGATCCTGACATTGCATGCCTATGCGAGTTCGGACGTCAGCTCGCGATATAGGGCCGTGGTGGAACATCCCCTTCTCTTCGACGACTTCTTTCTTGATGAACGTCGCAATGTCCCTCTGGATGTAAAAGAAGTCAGCTCTAAGTTTATAATCCGGTTCTCCTTGGGATTCTACCCACTTGCGGATATGATCATCGCTTCTGGTTGTCATGCGAAGCTGTTGATGATCCCTTCTGAACTCCATCATGAGATGGAGGAGGTAGAATTCATCATTCCTGCTAGGTTTTGGGAAATGGATGCTGCAGAAGTTAGTTTTATGTGAGAAACCCGGCCTGCGGTTCCTATTTTTCCTGATCTGGATGTAGCCACCCTTCAAGCTGAAGCCGTGGAGAGCCTCATCTAGAATATTCATTACATGGGTGTAGTCCTTCTTCTCGTAGTTTCTGGTAGGGTCGAAATACACGGTGTGGGAGACTCGCGGGTAAAGAACGATAAGGATGGCGCGTCCGTTGTTGTGGGAAAAAAACACCTCAAATTATTCTCCATATGAACGAGGCGGAATGATTGAAACGTACGAAAGGGTTGTCCGGCAATGACTAACATTGGATGATAAGGCAGGAGGATAATTTCATTGTCCTTATTACTTATCATGAAGTTTTCCAGGTAATCCCTAGCAGCTTCACGCTCAAAGTCACCGAGACTCAAGAAGGACTCGTCCATGTAGTATGGATCCGCCACACAGATTTGCGAGACTACTTCTCTCTTCATGACGGAACTCATATGTAGCGCAAAAAGGCGGATGATTGTAAAATCGAGCCGCCTTGTCAGAAACATCTCGAAGATATGGTCAAACCGTAGGAAGAACACCTCCGAGGGTCGTGTGTCGATGTAGCACTTCCCGTCAGGCACACGAACCGGGTATAGTGGATATCCTGGATCCTTCGAGGGGTATTACCCTGCCGTTCCAAGTAAATTTGCATGTGCCATCTCCAAAACCTTCAAATGAACATCTATTTTGTATGCCCTTACTGCTCATGGAGCGATGGGGTAATCAATATCTTCCATGCTAAGTGTGTTTTACTCATCGACGAGAGTTTATTCACTCATCAAATTTTATGGAGGTGGGTAATAGGGATGCCAGTCCCGAACAAAAAAATAAAATTTATGAAGGACACTCCCCCGGAAAAGTTGAAAGTTGGCATGCACCCGTGGATTCGGCTAGCCATGGTTTGTGTTGGTATGGTGGAGGGGGAGTGTAAAAGCATGGGTTGTTGTTTATCATGCTAGGAAAAGTGATTGAAATTATCATTGATCATACTAATGCACTATGCTAGCATTCACATTTCATAAATTATTTCTTTTATCATTTACCTATTCGAGGACGAGGAGGAATTAAGCTTGGGGATGTTAATATGTCTCCAACATATCTATAATATACGAAGTTTTCATGCCATGTTTACAATAATTTTATATGGTTTTGGTGCACATTTATATCATTTTTATGGACTAACATATTAATCTAGTGCCTAGTGCCAGTTGTTGTTTTCTGCTTGTTTTTGGTTTTCCAGCAAATCCAAACGAAATGAAGTCCAAACGCGATGAAACTTTTTGACAATTTTTTCTGCAACACAAGAGACCACCAAAGCTTCATGGGAGGACCAGAAGACCCACGAGGTGGTGACAAGACATCACCATGCCCCCTGGTGGGTAGGGCGGGTGTTGTTGTCTTGTGGGCCCCTCGTAACTCCTATTGGCATTATTCCAATGCTGAAAAGTCCTATATTTACAGAACCCCACAAAAGTTAACCTAAATGAGTATTTCCGCCGCCGCAAGCCTCTGTCCCGAAGCGATCTCAATCGGAGCCCTGTTCCAGCACCCTGCCAGAGGGGGAAAGCCATCACCGGAGGCCATATTCATCATCCCCGCTGTCTCCATGACGAGAAGGGAGTAGTTCATCCCTGGGACTAAGGGTATGTACCAGTAGCTATGTGTTTGATCTCTCTCTCTCTCTCTCTCGTGATCTTGATAGGGCACGATCTTGATGTACCATGAGCATTGTTAATATAGTTGGATCATCTGGTGTTCTTCCCTCTCTATCTTGTTGTGATGAATTGAGTCTTGCTCTTTGAGGTTCCATTTTTATCGGATTGAATATTTGGATTTGAGATCACTTGATGTATGTCTTGCTTGTGGATTCCCATGGTGAGAATGGGGTAATTTATCGAGAACACATGACATATGTTTTGGTAATCAACTTTCGGATTCCCGTGGTGACATTGGGATAATCTAGGCATAGAGGTTGATACATGTTTTCCTCCTATGTTCTCCGATAGGAACTTTGGAGTGATTCTTTGTCGCACGTTGAGGGATTGTTATATGATTCAATTATGTTAGTACTGCTGAGAGATTGCACTAGTGAAAGTATGAACCCTAGGCCTTGTTTCAAAGTATTGCAGTACAGTTCGTGCTCACTTTTATCACTTCCTACCTTGCTGTTTTTATTATTTCAGATTATAAAAACCTAAATCTACTATCCATACTACACTTGTATCACCATCTCTTCGCCGAACTAGTGCACCTATACAATTTACCATTGTATTGGGTGTGTTGGCGACACAAGAGATTGCTTATATTTGATTGTAGGAGAATGTGGAGCTCATGAGAGAACACGCGTCCACGGCCGACAAGTTCCACCAGTCGCAGGTCGCCATGGGGTAGGCGGCGGATCGCCTCCACCGGGAGGTCGCCTCCTGGATGGAGCGCCTTGGCCAGGAGCGTGCCAAGCGAGACGGGATCAAAGACCGTCTTGGCAAGGCACTGCTAGATGTGGGCGCATAGGTGGAGCGGCGGAGCCATGCCTACTACCAGGCCAGTGCGGTCATGCCCGCCCTCAGCTTGAATCCCTTCGATCATCATGCTGACTTCAGCAAGCGGCGCTCGTCGGACATGGCGTCCTTCTTCTCCTTCCTTGCTGAGGACCTCGTGCGCCTTTGTGTCATCAAGAAGAAGGCACTGAATGGGGAGGGTATTCGGGCTGCCATCGCTGTGGCATCCTACATCCTCTCGAATCATCATCACCGGGATCCCTTCCTCCCAACGACCGTCATCTTGGATGACCTAGCGTCCACTGTGCAAGCAAGGGAGCTAAGGGCGATGTCCCCCATGGTGGCCACCATGGTGCGCTTGGAGAAGAAGAGGGACTTTGGTCCCATGTAGGTGCGTCTTGTTAGCAATCGTCCCATTTGTACTGTTGAACCAAAGAAGACAACAGGAGCTAGATGCTAGTAAGCGAAGTTAGAGTGGAAAATATATTAATGTCCTCTCCTTTTTGACTAATGTAAATAGTAACCCTGGTCGCCTTATTCCCTGTGAACCCTTGCTCCTGTATTTGTCTGTCTTTTTGGTGTTAATTGATCAAGGTGTATTCGGTTGCGTGAGCCCCTTCTTAATTGTAAGATAGGGGTGATACCCCAAACAGTGTCTGTGGGAACCGCGCCTTCCGGAATACTCGTGTTCTTGGGGTAATTATGACCACGCGGCTAGCGTTAGGTGTGCAATATACCCTGGGAATACCCTTTTCTGCTCATAAGAAATACCATACAGTGAACCGGTTCCCGGGTGGGAACAAGGCGAGAGCTACCTGTTTTTGTTTGTTTATTCTTGCCCCTAAAGTCTATGGGTGGCCAACCTGTCGGCTTCTGTAGAACCAGGTTCTGTGCCTGGGTTATAGTATGATGCTTGCTTCCCAGAACGGATCCGGTCAGTTCCCTTAGGTGGAATTCTTGCAAAGATGATTTTCCGTCAAACACCCAACGCCATATTGGAGGCGTGCGAATTTGCTACTCTGGGCTATCGACCGATTCTTTGCTCGGTCTAGCGCCCAAAGTTAACCTAGAAGGGCCTTCCCGCATCGGTGACATCTCGTTGTTTTCCTTCTGAATAAGTTCAGGCGAAGGACAAGATCACCTCCTTCACATCCTCGAAAGTAGGTAAAGTGGCTAGCCAAGTCACGGTAAACATGGCCGCATGCGCACGTCACGTACATCAATTCAGGAATGATCCCCCTCAGGGAAGTTAACATCATCATGTTTTCTTCTACCCTGATGATGTACAACTAAGGGCGAGTACCGGAGGAGAAACCGTACGTGGGTTCAGCATGGATTACCCCTTCTGCTCCACAGGAGGAAGCGAAGGGTTTTTTTCATGTTCCTCATCTGGTTATCATTGAGAGGGACCACAGAGTAACATGTCCTTCATCAGATTAGCACCTACCGCATTTTTTCGGTTTGTCAAAAGCCCGGGTACGGAGCCCACGCAGCCTTCCCAAATCCTCCCCCCTGTTCTCCTTGTTTTGATGTTCCTTGGGTAACTCCAGTCGAAGAACGAATCTTGGTACCATCTAGGGAGGTGGTATTCGGGAAAAGCCATTCGGGGGTTAGGCTCCATTACAGGTTTTGGCACTGCTTGTTTGAACCAGTGGAAACCGAGCCCCCTACGGAACTTGATTGCAAATCGACGGTGGCTTTCATGATAGGCTCCACCTTTGGTCACTCCGGGGCTGCCAGTGCTTCTCTGGCACCCGAAGCCCCCGGTAGAATGGGGTATTCGACTAAGGAGGCCCATCCCCCTTGGCAAGGACTCAGATCGCAACAGAGTCTGCGCTAACTGATGGGTCGTTTGAGGTACTAGCATGGCGATTGATGCATGTGTCATTCCCCCAGGCCTTTGTCGGGTGGTGGTTTCGCCGGAGTTCTCTACGAGAAACTCGCTCGATGGCCACTAGGATCCCGTCATAAGCCCTTTCGCAAACCCCTTGGTGGAACTCCAGCAAGGAGACTCATGTGTGTGTGGCTCTCTTCTCGTGTCGTAACATCACTACCCTCGAACAATTGGACTGCCCTTCTCGTCAGGGTAGTGGCATTGCTCGATCAAATGGTTATCCCGGGCTTCTAGGGAAAGGGCTTTCAGCTCTTTGTAAATATCAAAAAACTTTGACCATCCGGGACCGAAACCTGAGGTTCACCAACGTCTTCAACTTAGTTGAATGGTCCTTCATTCCTGGAAGCGAACTAAGGCAAACTCCCTAGGATTGAACTCATGGTGCAATCAATAAATTTGAGGGCATCAGATCCTTAGGTTAAGGCAGAGGCACTAAGTTTTAACGATCTCTTCCCTTCCCCCGGGAACACACGACACCGTGCATTTTGGGGAAGAGTTTTACAATATGCTTGTTCCCATATTGCCCATGCCAGGAAGTATGTGTCGACAGTGAGGGTAACAAAGGTACTGCTTGATATACCGCGTCGCCTCGCTCCATGCTCGATGCCTTCGACAAAGAGGAAAAATACGAGGTTTTAAATGCGGCGCTTTGAAATAGCAAACTGGCTCACATGTAGTTAGGGGCCGATTGGTGAACGTTCTCCAGAATATAAAAGTGTGCACATTGAGTTAAGCCATGAGTAGAAGAAGCGTTCAACTGAATTGGGAGCATTATCAACGCACGGGATAAGCCGAACGTACGTTATACTTCCCGAATCAAGGAACTTGGTGGTATTTTGGAAAACCAGAAAATAGTCACCATACTAATTCTTAAACTTATAGCTTAACTGGACGATCACACTTCATATCCGGGAACGAGCATTCTTGGCACATGTTTGCATCATGTAATGGCTTAACGGCAAGATAACTTTTAACAGGAGTACTTAGCTTATTCGTCACACGAGGTGCCTGATGATGGCTCCAGAGGGGTGCTTCAAGGTTCGGTGATCAGGTGCTGGCTAGGTCAAGGTCGATGATGACCGTGTGGGACCCGTCTCCAGCCCGATCAATCCTGATGACTAAGGAGTTCTTCAGCTCGACAGCCTTCCAGGTAGCTCCGGCCCCATAACCACCTGCTGCCGCGCCGACCCGGGTCTTGAAATAGCAAGCCGGCATCCGTCAGCCCCCCAAAGGTTGCTAGCTTCCTCCGCCCGGGTGCACTTGTAAGCAAGAGCATAAAGCTCCGCCACAGTGTGCACCTAGTGAGCCACCATCGCTTCGCGTACCCGGGCGCTGCGGACGTTCAAGTAGAAGGCCGTGATGACGGAAGTGGCTGGCAGTCCATGAATCCCGTCCTGCATCTGGCAAAAATGCTAGATGTACTCCCGAAGCGACTCGCCTGGCTTCTGTTTCAGGTAACGAAGCGAGATGTAGGTGGGACGAGCCACCATGAGATCCTTTTCTCGATGAGGGACCTTCATGGCGGCCGCGCAGGGGCACTGTGGGTGGTGTCCTACCTCACCGTCCTTGGAGACAAACAACATGGTCTCGGACGTGCCAGACGGGCGGTCCTCCGGTGGGCAAGGTGGGGCACCATCCTGTCGCTGGCCGGGACGAGGCTTATGCTGGCGCACGGAACGTGTAGCTGCAGGCTTAGGCAGCCGTACCCTGGCTATCCTTGACTGGTGATGAATGGGCTGATGAAGATGATGATAAATGTGGCATCATCAGGGACGCCGGCGGCTTTGTCGATGTGGATCTGCACGAGCACCCCCATACCTGGCATGCCAGATGTCTATGGTTGTGTGCCGAACATGTGCATGACACCGTGGACTAGAGAATTCCCTTTGCTGATTCATGAGTGGGGCGCCAAGGTGAGGACCTACACTACCAAAATGCATGAAGTTGACACGATGATTTACCCAGGTTTGGGCCGCAGGGTTGCGTAATACCCTACTCCTGCTTTGTGTGTGGTTATTCTTGGTGGATGATGAACTACAAGTCCCCTCCTGGAATGGGAAGTGTTGTGTAATCCTACTGGTGTTCTACCCAGGGTCGAACCTTGTTCCTCTCTTTCTCCCTCTTTTCCACCCTTTTTCCTCCCCCCCCCCCCACATTGTGGCTTGGTCCTCCTTTTATATCTCAAGGGGTACCACAATGGCTTCACCACTAAGGAAGTACCCTGGGTCTTACTAGGTAGATGAGTGCATTAAATGTTTGGTAAAATGTCATTGCCTTCTGTCTTCCAGGAACGAACGCCTGTCTTGTCACCACCGCCCATGGTGCCACCTGCGTGGGGCATGACACACCTCTGTACAGTTGTGCGCCATGCGGCGGGGCGAGGGAGTGATTCACACCTTGTGTCTTGTCCATCTTTTGGCGCGCCTGCCCACCTGCCGCGTGGCACAAAAGCTCTGGTGTACACAAAACAGCCGCGCCATGCGTGGGTGAGGCGATAGCTTGGTCTCGAAGGCTTGCTGAGTGCGGGCCAGCTGGGGGCGGTCGTTGTCGGGCGAGGCCGTTCCCGGGTTTTGGCTGGCAAGTGTTGTTGCCGGGTAGTATGGTTTTGCTTCCTTCTTGACTTGGGTAGGCTCATTCGATAGCCATGGAGATCTTTGAACATAGATCTTCGTGCCAGAACAGAGCCTCGGCTTCTTCTGGAAGAGATTGCTTGATGTTGTTCTTGACGAAGATCTGCATACCCCCACTGGGTTAAAAGAGAATAACCCGTGATGAGTGATTCCTTCTCCTTCTTTAATCTGGTTCAAGGGCGACCGTGGCGTGTGCGTAGCTGGGTGCGTGAACCTAGCGGCCACGGTACCGACACGGTGCATCATCCGCCGAGCTGCCGCGTATACCCAGCAAGAGGGAGAGCTGTACAAGCACAGTGTTGCGGGGGTCTTCCAGCAGCTGCATATCTCCCGAGGAGGGCCGACAACTCCTACATGAGATTCATGTAGGCACTTGCGGGCAACATGCGGCTCCTCAAACCCTGGTGAGCACGGCCTATTGTGCAGGCTTCTATTGGCCTACCGCAAGGGCAGACACCATAGCCGGCTAGTTACTGGCTACATCCCTTTAAACAGTTCCAATAACCTGGCCTTTTGAGGTCTGGGGGCTGGACATGGTCGGACCTCTGCGAAGGGGTGAGGGCGACAAGTTCACCAAATGGATTGAAGCGAAGTCGGTGTCCAGTGAAGCTGCCGAGCCAGTCATCAAATTCTTGTCCGGTGTGATTCATCGTTCCGGCATGCCCGATATCATCATCACAGATAACGGGAAGAACTTTACATCAGGAACAGTCCAAGATTATTGTGAAAAATGCAACATAAAGCTAGACTATGCCTACGTGTATCACCCGCAGACAAATGGGCAGGTCGAATGAGCCAACAGACTGGTCCTCGGTGGTATTAAGCTGAGGTTGGTCAGATATCTAGAGAAGGCTGATAGGAAGTGGGTTGAGGAGCTCGACTCTGTCCTCTCGAGTTTGAGGACCACACGCAACCGATCTACCGGCTACAAACCATTTTTATGGTTTATGGTGCTGAAGCCATCCTCCCTAGTGACATCGCACACGACACTCCTCAAGTATGTTAGTATGAAGAGCTGGATGTAGAGATGGAGTGCCAGGATGACGTGGACGCACTAGATGAAGACCGGGACATCGCTATAGCCAGGTCGGCCATCTACCAGTAGCAGCTTCGCCGCTATCAAGCATGCGAAGTATGAGGCTGGGTGTTCAACGTCGGAGATCCCGTTTTACGTCAGTTTCAGGATAAGAAGGGGAGGACAAGCTCTCCCCAATGTGGGACGGTCCGTTCATCACTGACAGAGTTCTCGCTGGAAGAGTAAATCGAATCCGGGAAGCAAAGGACAGACGCGTCGAGCCCAACCTCTGGAACATCTCTCTGCTATTTTGATTTTATGCTTAGCTCTGGTTATCTTTATCTTAGTTTAAATTATTATTTATGTCGATCCATTGTATGAATTAAATAAAGTTTGTTACCCCCAAGTCGTGGTATCTTATATTTGCTCTTGTGCTTTTATTTAATTTGTTGATCGTGCTCAATAATTTACCCAAGTCCGGTTTTTGCCTCGAAGTTTGATTTTGTTCCCCCAGGCCTGACTTGGGGTCTGTTAAATCCTCTACTTTCATCTGCGTCGCAAGCCTATAACATGTTAAATTTCACTCCTAAAAAATTTCTTTCGCAAGATTTGGCTTCCGTCTTTTTCTTTTGGTGTTCTTGGATTTTCTTTGGATCATATGCATACCAGATGATGATTAGCCATGCCTTGCTCCCGAGGCCTAGATATCCAACTCAAGTATCCTTACCCCTAGGAATATTTATCTTAGGATTTTGCCATTGAAACCTTAATTCCATTTATCATGGAATTAGACACTAGAGACTGCCATTACAAAGGGACCCCAATTTCCATCGATCTCCTGACCCTACCAAAGTTTTCAAAGACTCTCGTATATCTATCAACTCCATATCTACAAAAATATTGCCATGTCATATGCAATATTTTCCATCTAGAAATAATTCCATCTTCTACCCCGTTGGGAGCATTGTGAAGGAGCTAACATTTCTAGGGCCCAAGTGCTTCACAAATTATTTGTGGAGCTTCCCTTAGGTCTATCTTCGCCATTTCCATCCTAGATCAACTTCCATAGTTTAACTTTTGAGCGAAGCATCTATCCCTAGGTTCTGCCCTAGTGGATAGCTTGTGAAGCAAGTACCCCATAGCCTTATCCATTGGGGCTGAGATTTTGCAGAGAGCCTCACCCCTGCATAGTATCCTTAGCCACCAATTATCATCACCAAACTATTCTTCGAGCTCACCCCATAGTTGCACAACCAAGACCACATTGTGAAGGAAGTGCTTGATGCACCTATCCATTTGAGCTGAAATTTGTCAGGGTGCGTAATATTGCTATATTAAGGCTGCACACAAAACTTCAGCTAAATCCATCAAGCCATTTTCCCACAACCAACTATCAAAGTTTCTGTCCAGGAAATAAGTTTGTGAAGGAGGTACCATAAAGACTTTTCCAAATGGCCTCAAACTTTGCAAGCCTACTTATCGTAGCAACTATCTCACACCCACCAGTAGCTCTGTTAATGACACAAGTGACCAGTGGAACAGTGCAAACACCTTGCTGTCAGATCATGTTTTGGATGAACTTGCTTGATCTCATCCATTAGAGAACAACTATTTGCACTACCAGAAGAGCACCAGAGCACCAAGTACCCGTGGTGTCCATGGCAGTGGCATGCAATGGGCGAGCTCTGTGCACACACAGCGCAACTGCCGTTGCCTCCTGCCGGCACCCCCGTGTCCAAGCTCGCCCCGAGAGCGTCGTGAATCCCAGGCCCCCTCCAGGACCCTCTCCCCTCGCCTGCTTGCTCCCCAAGGCACGGCGCCACCGTCGCCACCGCCACATTGTTCCACCATGGCATCAAGCGCCAGGACCCCCTCGAGCTTCGTCCGCACGCCAAAGAGCACCCCGCACCCCCTGATCCTTCTCGACACCCAGAGCTAGACAACCCATCGCCCGAGCCCCGGCATAGAGCTCCACGGCTGCCGATCCAATCCTGTACCACCGCACACCTATAAAAGCCACCCAGAGCTCTCTAGATCTCGCACATCTCGTTCGCTCCCTCCCAATTAGCCACTACCCGAAGCACTCGAGCTCCGGAGCAGTTCTTCTCCTCCTCCGACAGAAGCGCCACCACAACTGACATCGACCACTAAGAGCTCTCCACCGCCGCCTCCTCCCTTTAGCCGTTCCAGAGCACCCCCATGACCACCACTAAGCCCTCCAGAGCCCCAATTTCCCCGCGGAGCAACCCTAGCATCGAGTTCATCATCACCATCATCTGTCTCTGCCACGGCCGATGCTCTGCCCACTCCGGAGCTCCTCGATGATTGTGCCATGCTTGGACAGTTCCAGGTTGTTCCCCTGAGCACGCCGGCAGGCTAGCCACCATGGATGGTGGCCTCCATCGCCGGCAATCATTGTCGGCGTCACGTCAACCGTCGGGCGCGAGGTTGACGACGGCCTGGTCAAACCTGACCGGTGGGTCTCACCTGTAAGCGAGCCAACGAAATGCATGTGCCACCGACAGCTTGCCCCAGCCCTTTAAGTGGAGGTGCATTTCATCCAAATATGCTTTCACTTTAGGAAAGCATATTCCCGTGAAGACGCCTCCCGCGTCGTCTGATAATCCCGAAGTGCAAGGAAGTGTCTTAGCACTATCCAATGATGGAGGTGGTAAGTATGGAGTGTCGAACCCACAAGGAGATAAAGGTAGGATTGGTATTCTCTCAAGTCCTATCTGCCACTGATACAACCCTACGTACACCGAACGTTTGCTTTATCTAGAAACAAGAAATAAATCTATGCCACGGGAATAAAGGGATAGGTTTACTAGATACTAAAGAACTAAAATACAAAAGTTAGGTGTTGTCTAAGTAAAAATAAAATATAATACAAATAGCGATTGTGGAATAGTGGTTCCATGGCGTGCAGAATTATTCCTAGGCAATCAACTAAGTTACTAAACCGATCATCATTGCCGGTTTATATGTGGGAGAGGCCTCTACTAACGTACTATCTGTACTTGGAGTCATACGTTCTTATGATTGGAACAATTAGAAAGCATGCGCAACTACTAACAAGTTCATTAAAGTAAACCCTACCATAGTATTAAGATATATTGGTCCCCCTTCAATCCCATATGTATCAATTTCCATAGCGAGGCGAGGGTTTGGTCACTCTTGCCACCATATGCATAGGCCTATCAACATACAACTAACCCTAAGGTGTGATCCACGCGCGCTCTCTTATGATGGGCACCAAAGGATAGTAACATAACCACATGCAACTCAAACCAATCATGGCAATGCACCAATTAACCCAAAGGATAACAATAATCTACTCAAACATAAAGAAGATGTGAGAAATCATCATAATAATAATCAATAGCATCCAACACCATGTTCAAGTAGGGGATTACAGCGGGTTGCGGGAGAGTGGACTACTGAAAAGAGGTGAGGAAGCTGATGGAGATGTCGGTGATGATAGTTCCCCCGGCGGCACTCTGGCACCACCGGAAGATAAGGGGAGAGAGGCTCCCCCTCCATCTTCTTCTTCCATGACCTCTCCCATAGATCCGTAATGGTTTCCCCCTCTGGTCCTTGGCCACCATGGCTCCCGGAGGGGCGAGAGCTCCTCTGAGATTGGATCTCTCTTCTCTTTTACTCATTGTTTTCTTCTCTGTTTCGGTACTGCTTCTGTGGCCGAGCACCGTTTCTTAAATATACGGAGATCCATAACTCCGATCGGGCTGATTTTTTTTACATGATTTTTTTCTGGAACTTAGCTTTCTTGCAGCAGAAGAACAACTCCAACCGACTTAAGGGCACTCCACACAGCCCCCTCGTGTGGTTTATGGCCTAGCCGCGCCCCTAGGCCATGTGGGGCCCTCGGGCACCGCCTTGCATTGATTCCTCCGCCGAAAAATCCAATATATTTTAGAAAAAATTCACAAAAAATTTCAGCATGTTCCGGCTCCATGGTTTTTTTACCTATATTTCCAAAACAATAGAAAACAGGAATTGTCCTTTGGCACTAGATTAATAGGTTAGGGCAAATAAATATTGTGCCAAAAACATAAATAAAAGATGTAAATATAGCATGAATACTTCAAAAATTATACATACATTGGAGACATATCAACATCCCCAAGCTTAATCCCTACTCATCCTCGAGTAGGTAGATGATAAAAAGAATAATTTTTGAAGTGTGAATGCTAGAATAGAACAAACCTTTGATCACATAGGCAATGATAATTCTAATAACAAGTAGCATCATTCCGTTAAGTTCAACATATCATAAAGTGGTAATGAACTATCTCGCAAATCTTTCAAAACTATATTGCAAACATAAAGCAACCAATGAAGTAAAGATGACGACTAGGTACCAAAATTTGAAGATTACCATCATACTTATACAATGATCAACAAATTACTATTGGAAGAATTCATACCAAGCTAACAGTAATCCCCAAGCTCAATACGTGGTGTCGAAAGAAAAAAGATGAAATTAACTCAACATAAAACGTAAATAGATAGGCCCTTCACAGAGGGAAGCAAGGATTAACAGGTGCTAGATTTCACTTGGTTAAAAGAGAGATAAATTTATTTTGAGAGGAGTACTTTTCCTGTCAATGGTTTAATGACAAAGGTTTTTGTTATCTTCCATGCTAAACACATTTTAAACGGGTTCCCATGATTTAGCACTCCTCCTCCATGACACCTAACACAAACCATAGCTAGCCGAATCCACGGGTACCTGCCAACTTTCAACTTTTTTGGAGGAGTGCTCTTTTTTTGAAACATAATTGGGACTGGGCATCCCTATACCAGCTCTCATGTGAATAAAAACAAGCATAGCTTTCATGCTCATTGAGAGAAAACACATTTAGCATAGATAATGACATCCCCCACCGCTTCCATGAGCTGTACGAGCACACAAAACAGATGACTTTTTGAAGGTTTAGAGGTGGCACATGCAAATTAACTTGGAATGTCAAGGAAGTACCATATATAGGTTGGTATGGTGGACACTTTGTGGCATAAACTTGTTTCAAGGATTTTGGATGCACAAGCAGTATTTCTGCTTAATACATGAAAAGGCTAGCAAAAGACTGGGGCAAACACTTTACCAAGCACAAAAACCACAATCATGCATTCTCTAATAGTAACGGTATAGAGAAAATATAATCATGATGATAACCTAAAAACTTGAATACCACCAAGGCTGAACTAGAATTTATCAAACATGTGTAAACATGTGCCAAGCCAATCATCTGTCCTTCACTGGGAGATACTTACCACCACAACATAATAGGTTTAACTTAATGCAACTAATGCTCTTTGTCACTATAATATAACTACCTTACTTGATTAAAGATATGCACTATCATAGTCACACTCCTATTTTAACGGATTAAGCGGAGGATGTATTTTTACATCTCAATATACATATAGTAAATGAAGCCTATGACATTCAATTCATTCCAAAATTTTACTCTAAGAATATAAGTGAAGCACAAGAGTAAATGATCATACTTATTCAATAAGGGATTCTCCAAGATTGTGGGATCAATACTAATGACTAAAGTTTGACCTCTTCCGGCCCACTTTTAAGAATAATGTAATCCATATGAATTGTGTCACCCTCTGAAATAGTGGGATCAATAATATCGACAGTTGACCTCTTCAAAACCACTTTAAATGATAATATCATCCATACTCTAAAAGATATAAGTGAAGTTCATAGAGAATTCTACAAATACTAAAAATATAGAGAGACTAGTATCCAAACTCAAAAGATATAAGTGAAGCAAATGGAGCCTTTTTTAAATAGCCAAACTCAAAAGATTTAAGTGAAGCGCAAAGAGCATTCTATAAATCAACCAAAGACCATAAGAAATCATCCCCAACCAGCATGGTGTTTGTTTATTAAAAAAATGATGCTCCAAGGCTTTGCACATATCATGTGAACAAATAAAAATATTGGCTCAACCGAGACATAAGAATAGTTGTTGAAGCAGATGAAGGGGCTGCCGGGGCATCCCCAAGCTTGGAGCTTGAGACCTCTTCTGATAATTTCTCAGGGATGCCGTGGGCATCATCAAGCTTGAGCTCTTGCATCTCTTCAACTTTCTCTCATATCGCTGTCTTCCCTGAGTCTTAAAAACTTCATTTACACAAAACTTAACAGAACTTTTATTAGAGGGGTTAGTACACATAAAAATAAATCACCTATCATGTACTGCCTAGACAAGATGCATAATTATTTTCAAACATTAGCTATTGTATACTTTCATTTCCACAATTTGTATCCCCCAATATAAGCCATGAATACTCAAGTATAAGCAGATAACACAATTATAATAGCAATTTGTCAAAACCAGAACAGTCTGTAGTAATCTAATTAATACGCATACTTCTGTAACTCCAAAAATGCTGAAAAATTAGGATGTAATAAATAATTTTTATAACAGTACAGTGTAAAAATTTCAGAAATTTCCTATGTTCCAGTAAAAGATGATTATTCAAATACATCAGCAAAAGTTTTTGTTTCTTCACAGAACATATCAAACTTGCAATTTAAACATCCTAAAGGCAAACCTCGGCACTCTATTTTTATGGTATTCTAGTTTATACTGTGAAAAGATTTACATTGTTTCCATGAGCATGAACACAAGTGTTCAAGGTCGACCCTCAGTTCTTCAATTCATAACTTCCCAATCACTTCTCCTTTTGAAAAAAATTAGGTTCCCCACTTTATTTATTTTTTTGAAAAGTTTGAAGGCACACAAAAGAAGAAAAAGACTCTCTAAAACTTCCGGGTTGTCTCCCAGGCAGCGCTTTCTTTAAAGCCATGAAGCTAGGCATAAAGGTGCAAGTAAAACTATTTTTTTTGGTATTTTGCATTTTTTTTTGATCCACAAGAAAAGATAGAAAACAAGAACAGAAAATAAAATCTACTTAGTGATAAAGCCGACAAGCGCACACAAGAATATTCACCCTACACTATTGCTCCCCGGCAACGGCGCTAGAAAAGAGATTGATAATCCCCAAGTGCAAGGAATTATCGTAGCACTTTCCAATGATGGAGATGGTAAGTATGGAGTGTCGAACCCACAAGGAGCTAAAGGTAGGATTGGTATTCTCTCTGATCCTATCTGCCACTGATACAACCCTACATACAACGAACGTTTCCTTTATCTAGAAACAAGAAATAAATCTATGTTGAAGGAATAAAGGGATAGGTTTACTAGATACTAAAGAACTAAAATATAAAAGTTAGGTACTGTCTAAGTAAAAATACAATATAATACAAACAGCGAGTGTGGAATAGTGGTGGTATGGTGTGTGGAATTGTCGTGGTGTTTTCACGGCAGATGCCATGGGATGGCTTATCTCGAATGGTTGGGGCCGATGAGCGCCGACGGCGTCCGGATGCGAGATTAGGCACGAGCACTGAGAACGCAGAGACGTACCCAGGTTTAGGGCCCTCCGAGGGAGGTATTACCCCTAGTCCTACAAGGATCACTAGGGAGACCACAGAGAGTACATGGTTGCTCCTAGAGCTGTGTTGGTGGAGGAAGAAGAGAGCTCTAGCTCTGTCCTCTTCCTCGTGTGTGCGTGGAGTGGTAGTAAGAAGGAGCCGACCACCTCCTAGGGGGGCTCCTGGGAGGCCTTATACTTGGGCCTCCCAAGTTACAAATGCCTGAAGAGGTGGGTGCGTCCCCGCTGCCAGTGTCTCTGGCCTCCTGCGGGGCCTGCCGGCTGCGGGGGCCTGTGGGCTGCGGGGCCCGCCGGTTGCCGGGTCCCGCCGGTTTGCTTGTCGCTGTAGCGTGTCAGAGGGTGGTTGGCATGATGCTTCTACACTGCCGGGCCGTAAGGTAGTTGGACGCATCGGTCAGCGGCACCGGCGGCACTGTAGCCATGCCCTCCATGATGTGGGAGACATCCCGTCCCTGTAGCTGGTATGGTTGGATTTGACGGGCGCTGACCCTACCGACTGCCGGCTCCTGCTAGTCGGCCCGCCCGAAGCGCCACGTCCAGCCGGCCCCCTGCGGGTTGAGCCGGCTGAAGGGCCAGCCGGTTTGAGGGAGGTGGGCCGTCCCGATGTTTTGAAATGTTGACTTGTCTCCTTGAGCCTACCGGGGGTCATCCCCCTGACAGGAATTGTCCTTAGGCAATTAGCTAAGCTACTAAACCGATCATAATTACAAGTTTATATCTGGGAGAGGCCTCTGCTAACGTACTATCCGTACTTGGAGTCATATGTTCTTATGATTGGAACTATCAGCAAGCATCCACAACTACTAACAAGTTTATTAAGCTAAACCCAACCATATCATTAAGATACACTGGTCCCCCTTCAATCCCATATGTATCAATTTCCATGGTGAGGCGAGGTTTTGGTCACTCCTGCCGCCATATGCATAGTCCTATGAACATACAACTAAGACTAATGGGTGATCCATGTGCGCGCCCATATGATGGGCACCAAAGGATAGTACCATAACCACATGCAACTCAAACCAATCATGGTAATTCACCAATTAACCCGAAGGACAACAATAATCTACTCAAACATAAAGTAGATCCAGGAAATCATCATAATAATAATCAATAGCATCCAACAACATGTTCAAGTAGGGGATTACAGCGGGTTGCGGGAGAGTGTATAGCTGAAAAGAGGTGAGGAAGGTGATGTAGATGTCGGTGATGATAGTTCTCCCGGAGGCACTCCGGTGCCACCGAAAGATAGGGGTAGAGAGGCTCCCCCTCCACCTTATTCTTCCATGGCCTCTCCCCTAGATGGGGAAAGGTTTCCCCCTCTGGTCCTTAGGCACCATAGCTCCCAGAGGGGCGAGAGCCCCTTCGTGATTGGATCTCTCTTCTCTTTTTCTCTCTATTTTCTTCTCTCTTTTGGTACTGTTTTTGTGGCTGAGCACCGTTTCTTAAGTATCCGAAGATCCGTAACACTGATCGGGATGATTTTTTTACATGATATTTTCCCTAGAAATTAGCTTTCTTGCGGCAAAAGAATAGCTCCAACCGACTTAAGGGTACTCCACACGGCCCCCTCGCGCGGCCTAGGACCTGGCCATGCCCCAAGGCCATGTGGGGCACTCGGGCACCGCCTTGTGTTGATTCCTCTGCCCAAACTCCAATATTTTCCAGAAAAAATTGATAAAAAGTTTCAGCGTGACCGGCTCCCTGAATTTTTGACCTATATTTCAAAAAACTGTACAAATCAGGAACTGGCCTTTGGCACTGGATTAATAGGTTAGTCCAAATAAATATTGTGCCAAAAACATAAATAAAAGATGTAAATATAGCATGAATAATTCAAAAATTATTGATACGTTGGAGACGTATCATCGCCCCCCCCCCCCCCCAGTGCTTGTGGGTCGGCCCAGTAGTGCATGCGGCAGCGGCAGCCCAGCCGCGCCCGTGTCCCTGCCGCTTTCAGTCCAAGTCAGCCCATTTGCACAATGCACCTTTTCTATCTCACGAAAAAAGTGCAAAGGGACCCAGAGGTAATTATTTTAAATACAGAAAGATCCCTGACATTCACACCCTTATAACTTTTCACCCGTGACCCCAAATCATATGATTCCAAATCCCATGTTCTCCACTCGTCGGGCACATTACGACGGTATCAGTTTCAAGATGTTGTCACATCTTGGAAATGACACTTTTGTCCCTACCCTTGATTCAGCCCTTTCTGAAGCAACGTTATTCCGTCAGATCTTTCCACCAGGCCATCACACTTCTTCCCGACGAACTCCTCGGTCCCAAGACAAGCCAATCATCTGATATATACCCTAAGTGTTCATTCTATGTTATTCTTGCATGTTGGTAGTTTTAAACTTGTGCTTGTTTATCCTTGCATACTTTTGCTTGGATGAACTGTTTACATCATTTACTTTGGTTGTACGATATGATCTAGATGTAATAGCACTAATGACTCGTATGCAGTATTAACATGGATATAGGTTGTTATGCTTTCGTACTGTTGCATATTTCTGTATCTTGTGTATTACTAATGTGACCAGGTGGAAGGTCACTTGACATAATAGTAAAGAATGTGAAACTATAATAACAAACTTCTCCACTGGCTAGATTGAGTCATAGTGCCACAGAAACAAGCTCCCCCGTGCGACCATATTTGCCTTTATGGGAAGGCCCTAGCTCGTCTATAGTTATGACTTTTAGGTGTATCACCAAAGAGGGATGGTTGGACAGCCAGTACCTCCTTGGCTGGGAGATTGTCGTCCAATAACGAGAGCCTGGATTGGTATATAAGCGTTGAATGAATTATTGCATCCGACAGTGGATGAGTTGTGCCACGGGATGGTAGGGACCCAGTTTCTCTCTCCCAGGATATATAGTGGGTATGTCGATGATACGGTAAGAGTGCCATGCTATAGACAGGATTTGTTGGACTATTGTCCATAGTGTGGGTACAGTGCACAACCTCTGCCAAGTGTAAAATTGATCCGGAATAGCCGCGTCCTCGGTCATGGACAAAGTTTGTACTAGCTCATATTATTTGGTCTTGGACTTACAGAGAAGGACCTGGACATCGGAAACTGCTAGAAATAAATAAGGGAAATAGGAGACTCATCAGACTTACAGAGAAGGACCTGGACATCAGAGTATGTCAGGGACTTGAGGCTAAGCCATGGTATGGCTATGAGAATGATGGTCAGAGGACTGTGAGGAGTTAGATATGGTCATGGAATGATCCTGGTGGTAACTTGGACATTATGTTTTCTTACTCTGCTTTATCCTCATCGTACCGTAGTTACTTTAGTTATTTATCTTGCTATATAATTAAGACATGTCATGATAGTTAGCATTGTTAAGATAGTAGATATATGATTGAATGCCATTGAATGATTGCTTGGGGGGATATGATTGTTTGACTTGCGACTACATTCAACGTACTCAAAATGGCTTTTAACGTGGCCAGGTTTAGCAGTGGATCCGTCTTCCACAAGCGAGGAGCCGGAGTAGTCGTGTGCTAGGAGAGTGACCTTGTTAGATCCCTGTGGATTAGAGCCGGTCCAATTCAGTGCTGCCCGTAGATGTAGTTCTGCTGCCCCTATCTCTGTATTTAGTCATAGAGTCATATACGGCAACCCTGTAAATTCATACTGATTAGTAAAGCCATCTTGTATTTAGGCCTGCATCTGTGAAACATGTTGTAAAAGGGTCGGGCGGATAACCCCCAGGTAGGCAACGGAGCCCCAAGCCTCTTTCAAAACATCGGGGCGGCCCATCGGTCCGGCCAGTTCCCCAGTATAGGTCGGCTAGCGCCGCGTCCGGGTCGGCTGGCCTATGGCCGGCTGGCGAGGGGTCAGTGGCCACCCCATCCATCCATCTGCCCGTACGACAAGACGGCTCTCCATGACGGGGGAGCGTGGCCACAGTGCGGCCGTACCCGCTGACCTGGGCGGCCTACATCAGCGGGACTCGCCACTGTTGCCCTATGACGCCAACCACTCCGTGACGCAGGAAGCGACGGGCCACAGTGCCGTGCAGCCGGTGGGCCCCACTGCTGGCTCCAGACGATGACAGTCGGGTCCCACCCACGTGTAGATTTACCCATGTAACCCTGGCGGGCCAGGCTAAAAGACCCCGCCAGGAGGCCTCCGTACAGAGGGGCTGAATCATCTTCTTTCTGGCCCTTGGCTAACACACACACACACACCCACATGAGAGGAAGAATGGAGCTCTAGCCCCTTCTTCCTCCTCCGCCCAAACAGCTCCAGGGGCAACCTTGTAGCCCTTGTGCATATCATCCCATTTTTGCAGGACTAGGGGTGTTACCTCTCCGGAGGGCCCCGAACCTGGGTACGCCTTGTGTCTCGCACTCGCGTGTGCCAACCTCGCTTCCGGATCCCACTGGCATCCTCATGCAGTCCCCCACTTTTAGCCATCTCATGGCATCTACTATGATTCCACCACGACAGTTGGTGCCCACCGTGGGGCCGCTCGCGGCATCGGCCAGAGTCAAGTTTTGGACGAGGCCCTTCACCACCTCCGGTGAGCGCATTGCGCACGGTTTAGTCCACGCGCCTCGCGCGGCCCACCCGGCCGGCTGCGACGCAGCGCCAGGCATGGACGACGCCCGCCCTACGGGCTGCTCCGTCGTCTCCTTCGGCGCGCTGCTCATCTTCATTGCGCTCATCCCTGACGAGTACCCTAGCGAGGTACACGACTTTGCCGACTCACCCGTTCCCGTCGGCCGCGTCGACTCCGGCGACATTAGGGATCTCTGCACCCGCGCGGAGGTGCTGACCATCGGCGCCAGCTCCAGGTCCTCGTGTAGCAAGGAGAAGGCCGCCGGAGCTGCTGCTGCTGCGGCTGCGGCTCAAACCAGCTGGGCTGACCCGCTGCATGCGATGATCCAGAAACTGCGCACACTTATCACGCCTAACGCCGATCTGGCGGCCACCGCGGCTCAGCTCAAGGAAGACCGTCAGCGCCAGTTGTACGAGGCCATGGTGCTCGCTGCGACGCAGCGCCGGCTGGAGTCCGCCCAGTGGGAGTACGGCACCGTCCACGGCTTTACGCCGGCTGGCGCTGAGCCCAACCGGGTCACTGAGGTGCGGATCCGTGGAGGCACCATCGGCCGTGCGCTAGGCGCGGGCCGGTCCGTCTATGAGGCCCCCGTCAAGAACATGCTCGTGGCACAGGCGGCCATGGGGGATCTTGAATTCCTATTGGGCGAGGACCTGCTGCAACAGCAGCAACGCGTTCGTGACCTCATCACCGTGGCGAACGAGCAGTAGAAGCGGTTCGAGCCAATCCGGCCCGCCGTCTCCACCTCTGGTAACACCGTGGACCCGGAGAGGGCCGTTCGGGACATGCAGCAGGCATGTTCCCCCGCCACTGGTACGAGCCGCTCTGGCTGGCGTCGGGCAAGCCAGAGCCGGCGCAACCGTGTCGCGACGGCCGGTGACGGCGTTATCGATGAGACGGCTGGAGACGGCCGGATTTAGTAGCTGGAGCGCCCCACGCAGCTGGCTCAACGAGCCCAGCCGGCTCCTGCAGGCGCGTTGCCATGCAGCCCCGTCACCAACCGGCTGCGTCCTCGCGAGCCCTACGACGACGCCGATGCTCTCCATCGCATCGACCGGTTGGCGCGGTCCACGACCGTCAAGGAGGAAAGCTCCGTTGGCCCAGCCTGTCTCGGGCCACACATCCGTGAGGAGCCGTTCCCCAAAGGCTTCACGCTAGCTCGCAACACCCCCAAGTATGGTGGCGTCACCAAGCAAGAGGACTGGTTGGTGGACTACACCACAGCTATCGGCATAGCTGGCGATAGCTGGCGGCAACCGACGCGTGGCGGTCTGCTACGTCCCCCTCATGCTGCTCGGTTCGGCCCGGACATGGCTTAACAGCCTGCGGCCCGGTAGTGTGAACTGCTGGCTGGACTTCGAGGAGGCATTTGTGCACAACTTCACCAGCACGTACAAGCGTCCGGGTCGGCCTCACCAGCTCTCCATGTGCGTTCAGGGCCCGGACGAGTCCCTCCTCGATTTCCTCACGCGGTGGACGGAGCTGCGCAACTCTTGTGAAGGGGTCCACGAGGTGCAGGCCATCCAATACTTCGTTGACGGGTGCCGAGAAGGCACCCTCCTCAAGAAGCAGCTGATGTGTGATGAGTCGAAAACCCTGGCGGCGCTCATGGCCACGACGGACAAATACGCCACCGCCGACTCCGCGAGGCGCATGAAGGTCTCGCTCGACACAGCCGGCAAGCCTGTCCAGGTCCAGCCGGCCAACCCTCGGCCGGCTGGCAACAAAAACAACAACAACAAGCGGAAGGGCGAGCAGCCGCACCCTGCTACGACAACTGGCAAGTCTCCGCTCTGGAGGAAGAGCAGCTAGCCGAGCAAGGCAGCAGTCGGCGCCCGCGCACCAGCAAGGTTGCCTGGCAGCCCAAGCTCACCTTCGAGCAGATGCTCGACGCCCCCTGCAAGCACCACAACGGCGTGAAGCCATCTGCGCATAATCTCCGGAACTGCAGCATCACTCAGCGCCTGATGCGAGGCGACCTCCCGCCTCCGCCACCTGGTCCCGACCCGCAGCTTCCACCGCCTCCCGCGCCTCTCCCAGCACCCGGCGCCCTCGCCAACAACACCTTCCCGCGCCAGGACGGGGCCTACATCGTCTTCACCGATAAGGGGGACGACAAGCACAGCAAGCACAAGTACCAGCATGAGGTGAACGCCACCATCCCCCCCAGTCCCTCAGTACATGCACTGGTCCGACCGGCCGGTTAGCTGCACCCGAGAGGACCACCCGGCCGTCATTCCCACGACGGGCGGCTACGCCCTCGTCCTCTATCCCACCTTCGTTTTCGAGAGGCGCACCTGCCATTTTTCGCGAGTGCTGATCGACGGCGGCGGCAGCATCAACATCCTCTACCGCGACACCTTGCTCAAGCTGGGCCTCGAGAAGAAAGATCGGCAACCCAGCCGGACGGTTTTCCACGGCGTCGTACGCGGCCACTCCTGCTCCCCAGTCGGCAAGGTCCGGCTGGACGTGCTATTCGGCTCCAGCACCCACTTCCGCCGTGAGCCTATCTAGTTCGAGGTGGTCGACCTGGCCAGCCCCTACCATGCACATTTGGGCCGGCCCGCCCTGGCAAAGTTCATGGCGGTCCCCCACTATGCCTACCTGAAGATGAATCTGCCGGGTGCCAAGGGCATCATCACCATCACCGGCGACTACAGGAAATCCATAGAGTGCGCCCAAGCCGGCTCCAAGTTGGCTGAGTCGATGGTCATCACCGAAGAGAGGTGCCAGCTGCACTGTCTTGTGGCGCTGGCTGGCGAGCAGCCGGCCAACGAGGCATCCTTTAAGCTGGCCAAGGACACGAAGAGGGTCTCACTCGACCTGGCCAACCCCGACTCTGGCGAGTATGTCATCGTGGGCACCCACCTCGACAGCAAATAGGAAGGCGAGCTCATCGACTTCCTCCATGAGAATCGTGACATCTTTGCATGGTCCCCCAAGGACATGCCGGGTGTTCCGAGGAAGTTCGCCGAGCACAACCTCCACGTCCGGCCGGATGCCAAGCCGGTCCGGCAGCATACTGCGCCGCTTTTCTGAGGAGAAGCGAAGAACGATTGGTGAAGAGATTGCCCGGCTGCTCAAAGCCAGCTTCATCATGGAGTTATTCCACCCCGAGTGGCCGGCCAACCTAGTCCTCGTCCTGAAGAAGAACGGTACCTGGTGCATGTGTATCGACTACACAAGCCTGAACAAGGCGTGCCCCAAGGACCCGTTTGACGTGCCCTGGATAGATCAAGTGATCGACTCCACAGCCGACTGCGAGCTCTTGTCCTTCCTCGACGCCTACTCCGACTACCACCTGATCAAGCTGGATCCGGCCGATGCCCTCGAGTCATCCTTCATCACGCCCTTTGGGGCATATTGCTACATCACCATGTCCTTCGGCCTGAAGAACACCAGCGCCAACTTCCAGCGCTACATGCAAAAGTGCCTCTTGCCGCAGATTGGCAGGAACGTGCACGTCTACGTCAAACGACCTTGTGGTGAAGACCAAGCAGCACCTCACCCTCCTGGAGGACCTCAGGGAGACATTCGCCAACCTGCGCCAGTTCCAAATCAAGCTTAACCCGAAGAAATGCATCTTCGGCGTGCCGGCTGGCCAGCATCTGGGGTTCCTTGTTTCGGAGCGCGGCATTGAGGCCAATCCAGAGAAGATCAAGGCAATCGAGCGTATGCACAAGCTGGGAGAGAGGGCCCTGCCCCTGTATATCAGCTGATGAAGAAGACGACATCATTCGAGTGGTCCGATCAGGCGGACGAAGCTTTTCGCGATCTCTAGCGCACGCTCTCCACCGCACCCATCCTGGCCACGCCGGCTGAGAAGGAGCCGCTCCTGATGTACATCACAGCAACCACCCGCGTGGTCGGCGTGGTGATGGTGGTGGAGCACGCTGAGGAGGCCAAGGCACGGCCGGTCCAGCGCCCTATGTACTACCTGAGCGAGGTGCTCTCCCTCTCCAAACAGAACTAACCCCACTACCAGAACATGTGCTATGGCGTGTACTTGGCCGCCAAGAAGCTGAAGCAGTACTTCCAGGAGCACACTGTCACCGTGGTGAGCATGGCTCCCGTCGACAAGATCATGGGCAGTCGGGACACTTCCGACCGAGTCGCCAAGTGGGCCATTGAGGTAGCCGGCCACACAATCCTCTACGAGCCCCGCACAGCCATCAAGTCCCAGGCCCTGGCTGACTTCCTCGTCGATTGGGCGGAGACCCAGTATTTGCCACCGGCTCCCAACTCGACACACTGGCGCATGCACTTCGACGGCTCGAAGATGCTCACCGGCTTGGGAGCTGGCATTGTGCTGTCCTCTCCCAAAGGCGACCGGCTCCGGTATGCGCTGCAGATCCACTTCGCTGCCTCCAACAACATGGCCGAGTACAAGGCCCTTGTCCTCGGCATTCGGCTGGCCAAGGAAATTGGCATCCGACGCATCCTCTGCTATGGTGACTCTGATCTGGTGCTCCAGCAGGCCTCCGGCGAGTGGGACGCTAGGGACGCCAACATGGCTAGCTATCGCAACCTGGTACAGCAGCTGACCGGCGACTTCAACAGCTGTGAGTTCCTCCACGTGCCTCAAGCCGAGAACGAGGCGGCTAACACGCTAGCCAAGATTAGCTCTTCCCAGCAGGCCATCCCAGCCGGCGTCTCCCTCGAGCACCTGCGCAAGCCCTCCATCAGGCCGTCTCCAGAATCGGAGTCCATCTTCGTCCCGGCCGACCCGACTGGCTTGGGGGCTGCCAGCCCGGCCTCGAGGGCTGCCGACTCCGGCTTGGGGACTGCCACACCAGTCCTGGGGACTGTGGTTTCCGACCCAACCCCGGGGGCTCCCGGCTCCAGCTCGGGGGCTGTCGGCTCCAGCCCGCCACCTCCCAACTCGGCCGGCCCCTTGCACGCCGCCGTCTTCACGGTGGTAGAAGTCCCATCCTGGGCACAGCCGATCCTCACCTTCTTGGTGAGCGGCGAACTCCCCAGCAACAAGTTCGAGGCCCGGCAGGTGTAACGCCGGGCCTCTGCCTACAGCATCATCAACCGCGAGCTCATCAAGCACAGCACAACCGGCGTGTTCCAACGTTCCGTCAAACCGGCCAAAGGGCTCGAGATCCTACAGGATATTCACCTGGGCGAGTGCGGGTACCACCAGCCACATCACGTGGCCCTTCGCCGTCTGGGGCCTCAACATGGTGGGACCATTCAAGATCGCCCGAGGTGGCATGACGCATCTGTTGGTGGCCGTCGACAAATTCACCAAGTGGATCAAGGCAAGGCCGATCAAGAAGCTCGATGGTGCCACAACCGTCAAATTCATCAAAGACATCGCAGTCCACTACGGCGTCCCCAACAGCATCATCACCGACAATAGCATGAACTTCGCCAAGGGCACTCTGGTCTGTTACTGCTCCATTTCTGGCATCCAGCTATACCTGGCCTCCCTTGTGCACCCCTAGTCGAACAGCTAGGCGAAGCGGGAAAACGGCCTCATCCTAGCCGGCATCAAGCCCCAGCTCGTCGAGCCACTCGTGCGTTCACCCGGCAGCTGGATCGATGAGCTGCCGGCTATCCTATGGAGTCTCCAGACCAAGCCAAACCGGTCAACCGGCTTCACCCCTTTCTTCCTTGTCTACGGGGCCGAGGCGGTCATCCCCACGGACATCGAGTTTGACTCGCCTCGGGTCACCCTGTCCACGGAGGCGGAAGCAAAGGCCGCTCACGAAGACGGAGTCGACCTCCTCAAGGAGGAGCGCCTGCTAGCCCTTAGCCGGTCGGCCATCTACCAGCAGAACATGCGCCACTACCACAGCAAGAAGATCAAGCCCCTCGCGTTCCGCGAGGGTGACCTCGTGCTTCGGCTGGTCCAGCGGACAGCCGGTTAGCATGTGGCACCCCGGCTCAGAGAACCGGTTTACCAGTGTTTCCAACCCAGATATCATGTCTTCTGGAAACACACAACAACTTGGAACAGAACATAGCTGAACTTTCATTGATAATAGTCGAGTACAAGCTTATATATTACATGATCATCGAGGTCAAAAGCACATCTAGTGCTATGACAATATCCACATTATTTATCTAACATATCAGGGCCTCAGTATTACTGCGGAATACTACAGCGAAAGACTACTGCGTAGCGGAACATGATAGTAACTCCATCCACAGGGACACTGCTGAGGACACATCCTAGACATCGCAACACGGACCTTCGAGACCTCCGTCTCAGTCTTCTCCTGCATCTGGCATGATACGTCAGGTGAGTACTTTGAATGTACTCGCAAGCTAACAACAACCAAATATGCAGCAAATAATAGCATGGCAAGTAACATATTAAGTTCTTAGGTGATTCACATACTGTCTCCGGTTATCAACTTACTCTCTTTCGGGTTGTCCCACAACCCTCGGAATACTCATATGTCACCAAGTACTTCCGGTCATAACACGAATTCTTTCATCATTCTTACCACTGTTACGGTTGATCACCTAGTGAGGTCTGGACGGGCTGGCCAATACCGTGGACACGGCTATTTGAATAGATTTTACACTCTGCAGAGGTTGTACACTTTACCCACACCATGGAGCACCTGAGCCGTGATCCCATTCGGGTGGACCAGCGTTGCTCCGACGAAACCCGCCTGACCCGTGACCCTCCCATCGTACCACCGGCAATGATCCTCCCCTAGAGTTAAGCCCTGGGTGGCTCCTGTGTCACCTCGTGACACCTGCCACCGTCGTGGCCAAACTAAACTGTCCCAAACGGGGATGCCGGCACAAAACTCAACTGGGCTCACAGGGTTATCGCCGTCTACCTAATCAGGGCAGCACGCACGCATAACCCTCTCTAGATGGAGGTACCGGTGAAAGACCACGGAGCCAGACCAAGTCAAGGCCGTCGCATACCGGCAAATGTGATTGCACGAATAAGCCCGGACGGGTGACACAAGGTCATCCGGCTAGGTTCACTTAGCAAGCATAGTGGTTATCATAATAACCTATTATGGCAGCAACTAGGTATTTGAATTAATTTACTTGGATTATTATATAGCAAATAAATGACAGTAATTTATATGAATATGCAATACTATTGAAATGCTTCATAAAATGGATGTCATGGCTTGCCTTGCTCGGTTGGGTTGCCCAAGAACTCCTGGTCTTCAAAATCACCAAAGTTTCCCTCTGAAAATATTTTTAAACAATAATTGGAAATGTCTCATAACACTATTTTAATCACCAAAAATTTTGTGATTGTGAGAAAAATACAAAATTTTACCAGAAATTAGAGGGGTTCAAGACAAACCAAATGCAAAAAGAATCAAGTGATTTGGACTTGTAGATAAAAAGTTATAGCTGGTCAAAGTTTCTGGTCAAACTGGAAAATTAAACAGAAAAAGAAAAATACCCAGCCGGCCACGTCGAACACGTAAAGTGGAGGGGCGCCTCCACTTAAAACGGTTTGGCGTGCGGGGTGGGTCGATGACAGGTGGGGCCGGCCCAGTTTAAAATAGAGGGGAGGGGGAGAAACAGAGGCGAGGTGGCCCACCGGCGACGCTACTCCGGCGTAGAGATGGTGGTGGAGTCGGGTGACTGCGGGGATGGGTCGGGCGCGGCGAGACGGTCCCGTAGGTACCCGCAGATCAGCCGGAGACGGTCGGACGGCGGCGCTCTCTTCTTCTCCGGTGGACAGCAGCTACGGGTGTCGTCGGTGACGATGATTTCGGCAGCGGTTTTGCTCGGGGAGGGTGTCGAGGAGCACCAGTGGAGTGCACTGAGCTCGTGGGCGGGGTCAGGCAGAGCTGGGAGTGGCTAGAGAGTGCTTGTGGCGGAGCTCTTCTGGCGGTGGGGCTCCGGCGAGGTTCGAGGCCAGAGGGCCTCTCGGCCGTGGCTCGCTGCTCGGGAGGAAGATTAGGCGATGGTGGAGTGGGTTGAGGAGCTCGGGAGGCCTAGCCGTGCCCTTTTATAGGTCGGAGCAGAGCTCGGCCGAGCTCTCCCGAAGCAGCAAGATGCGGGACACGTCGCCGGCGCCAGGACACCTAGCTGGCTGGCTGCTTGCGGCGACGGGACGAGAGAGGGCAGGGAAGAGTAATGGCGAGGTGGAGCTTAGCGGAGCTAGATGACGAGCAATAGGGTTGCGGCGCCACCACGGGCAGCACAGTGCCCTGGTGCGTGGCGGCCGTCGGGGAGGTTTTCGGTGAGGGGAACTCTCGGGAGAGGCTTAGGTGGATGGCGGGGAGCTAGTCAGCACGTCGGGACAGGGTGCGGCGACGCGGTGCAACTGGATGCGTCACCTCAGACGCGGGCGCAACACAGCGCGCGCACTAGCATGCCAGTGGCGTGCTCACCGCGGTGCCTGGCGCGTGGACGCCGGCCAAGTCCAGCGCACCAAGTCTAGGGCCTTCTCTTTTGATGGTCTAGTGCCTCTGCATGCTTGGATTGGCCAGGTTCACTCTGCTGTGAAGCGTAGCTTCAGCTACAGCTTCTCACAGCAAACTTGAGAGGGATCTGGAGAGGAGATGATATGGAGATCGAGCTAATGGAAATGTCTGGAGTGGTTTAGGTTGGAAGGACTACAAACTGACCAAATTTGAAAGAATTTGGAAAAGTTTTGAATGGGGTTCATGTGAAAACTGCCATACTGGTCCAGAAACTAAATATGCTCTGGTGGAGCTGAATTTTGGTGTGTGAGAGTCATTTGGGGTGTAGGAGATGCCATAAAAATTTCATCTTAAGAGGATACCTCTAGATGGTACTTCCTTCACAGAGGTTCAAAATGAGCAGAAACTTGGCAAAGCATTGTTACTAAAAAGTTACTTTGGCCAAGATGATATTTTTGGATATTGTGGCTAGATAGGTTCTCTAGTACCTCACAGAATTTATTTGGGGAGTTTCTGAGTTAGGAAAATAAGGGCTGCTTCACAACTGAACAATTCTGGCCAGAGAGAAAATAATTATTCTGGCCATTATTTAGCATTGGGCAGTGGAATAGTTTTGAAGATTATGAGGCTATATAATGATGAGAAGGTGTGGCATGAGTTTAGGACCTTTCTGATCATCAAAACTATAGGTTGCTTCACAACCATAGTGATATCATAGCTTTCCCAAGGAAGAAATAATTACTTGGAAAAGATTAAATATTGAAATTTTGTCCAAGAGGGATGTGACACGGTTTTGGCATGGTGGTGATGGTTTTGGATCAAGAGGTTCAAGGATTTAAAAGTCCAAAGTCACTTGAAAGGATTTAAAAAAAACCATCCAAAGTTCAAGTAAAGCCCAAAAAGTTTTTTTTTTTAAAGTTGTCAAAACCAGAGTGTCACATAGCACAAGCTGTCCTCGCCATGGGAGGGCTCTTTCATCATCAGCAAGGCGTTGCGCAAGAACGCGTATTACCTCATCGATGCGCAGAAGACAAACAAGTGCAACAGAGACGCCTCCGGCGAGGAGATGGAACGCCCCTGGAACACGGGACTCCTCCGCCCGTTTTACAGCTAGACCAGTGTATGTATGTATCGCTATCTTTTGAAGTTAATCAAAGCAGCAGGTCCCCGAAGGACACTCGGGTGCTACCGTTTCATCCCTATCGAGACCTTTACATTGCGCACTTTACCGCATTTGCCTCCCTCCCGCCGGGTCGGCACGTCCGGCTCGGGGGCTCGGGGGCTTGACGGCTAGCCCGCGCCTTGCCCTTCTACAGCCGGTCCAGTAGTGTGCGCACCGCCCAAGCCCTCGCTCTGCCACAAGCCACAGACCGGCTCCCAGCTATCCGGCTGGCAAGAGCCAAAGGCTAGAAGCATCCACACGAGAAGAAATGGCTAAAGAAGAGCATTCGGCTCGGTCGACTCGGCTCTCACTTTCACTCATCGCCGCACAAACCGGCTGCGCTCCAGCCGGCTTCGCTGCCTGCAGCCAGCCGGCACAGTGGGTTGTTCGCTTGCGCTCACATCACAAGAACTTAAGTACTACGCGCTCTCTTTCGAGTCTGACTCCCCATCCCAGCTACAGACCGGCTCCCGGCTATCGAACTAGTGGGGAGAAAGTCGAGAAGGAACGGGCACAAGAAAAAGGTTGAAGGAAGGAGCAAGGGCGAGCCGCCAGTCGGCAAGCGACACAGATAGACGGAAACATGCATATATACACATAGCAAAAGGCTCCATCGACAAGAGTTCATTACATAAACTTACACCCCAACAGGAGGACTTGCTGACTAATCAACAGTTTGAGCGCAAAAACAAAAAACAGGAAAGATAAAGGCCCAACGCGGCGGCTGCTAAGGCGTCAGGCTGTGCCGGCTCCTCTGAGGCGCCGGTGTCTTCCAGTTCGGCAGCATCGTCATCCGCCCTGGCTTCCGTCACTGCCGAGCTGCCATCCGGGTCCTCGAGCGCCAGGCCGAAGTCATCGGCGGGAAGCGCCGTGCCGTCTGACGCCCGCTCCGGCACGAACTACTCGTGGGGGGTGAACAACGCGATGTCGCTGGCCCACACGAAAATTGGCATCACCCGCTGCACAAAGTCACCTTCCCCCCAGGCCTGCCGCTCAGCCAGCTGGCCCAGATCGACGCTCGGATACCAGGATAGCCCACAGCTGAGCGCCATCTCCGCGTTGGCCCGGGCCGCAGAAGCCCTCCACGCGCCAAGATGCTATCCGCCAGCCTCAAGCCACCACGCCAGCCAGCTAACAGTGGTTGGCACCATCGCATTCGGCCAGAGGGCGCCCACCATCGACAAGCCGGCTTCAAAAAGCCGGTTCTTGTCACGCTGCACCGCCTCCAGGCAATGGCGATCTTTGCCATCGTCCAGGTGGTGTACTCCTGGACGTCGGCCCCCTCCGCCCTCTGCTCCCGCCGATGGGCGTCAACGGCCGCCTCGGCTGGCGCTTGGGTCTCAGGAAAGACCCCAGGCGGAGAAAGGGAAAAGAACGGTCAAAGAGCCAAGGACCTGGTTGACCACGTCACCGGCTGGAATCAGCAAGACAGAGAAACAAACAAAACACTTACGGGTGAGCAGCTCGTCGATGTATTGTGCTTCCCCCAACATCCCCCGCTCTTTCGCCGCCCACGCGCTGGCGCTACTATCGCGGTCCTCCTTGAGCTGGGCAACTTCCTCGGCAGCCTTCTTCACCGCCTCGTCCCTCTCACTCCCCGCCCACCGATGCTCCTCCGCCAGCCGGTCCAGGTCAGCTCTGTGGGCGGCGGCAGCCTCATCCCTCTCATGGGTCAGCGGGTCACGTTCAGCGGCTGCCTCGTCACGCAGCCGGCCGGCCTCTGTTAGCTGCCGCCGGAGCACTTGCACCTCGGCCGGGTCGATGGCGGCGGCTGCATAGCCGGACAAAAGCTTTGGTCAGCAGCCGGACCAGAAGCAGAAAGAAAGAAGCAAGAAGATTCGACCCAGCTGGTCCGCAGCCGGCCTGAATCTCGGGGGCTACACCCAGTGGGTGCGCTGGCGCGCCCTCACTGGAGAGAGCACAAAACGTAACTTTGGCCTGGCGTAGCTCCTCCTCCTTGGCCTGTAGCTGGGCCTTCACCCCACGGTTCGCACCAATGAGGCGGTTGTATGCCCCCAAGCACCGGTCGTTGGCGGCCTACGTAGAAGAAAAGTCAATAAATCAAACGCCGGAAAAGGGCCGACCCGCCTGCTGCGTAGCCAGCCCGGGCCACGGAGGCTACACTCAGTGGGTGCGCTGGCGCGCCCCACTGGAGAGTGACTGAGCCGGTCAAGAGAAAAAAAAGAACAAGGAAGAAAAGCAAGTTTTGGAAAAATGTAAAGTACTCACCACGATGGACAACTCCAGCTGCCGCAGCCGGTCCGGCTCCGCCTGGGCGTCGCTCCACAGCTGACGGCTGTGGTCGCTGAACTACTGGCGCAGGGCGTTCACCACCGCGACCATGTCGCCCGGCTGTGCTCTGCTGGCAGCCTCGCCGGCGCTCGCCCAATCCAGCTGCGGGTGCAACGTGGGGTCCGTGCTGGTCACGCTGCCGGACGGCGACGGATCATCACCGCGCCCCGTGGCCTGCGGCTGCGCGACCACCATGGCGGCGGATCCCCCAGGTGCGGCCTCCGTGCTTGGTGGTGGCGCTTCTCCTCCAGCTGGCGCGGGTCCTGGCCCGCGGTTTCCTTCGTCGGGGCGGGTCGCCATGATCGGCCTCGTCGGCCGGTGGCATTCCCGAATCGGCCGCCTGGTCGGAGGTCATCTCGCGGTCGTCCGTACCTCCACGGGCAGCTACCTCGGCGGTGGCCCGGGCATCGGCCTCTGCTTGCTGGGCCGGGTCGTGCACCAGTTTGGAGAGATGCTCCGCAACAGGCGACGACGGTGCCGAGGGCGTCTCCCAAGCCGGCCAGGCAGGCTCCTCGGCGTCATTCCCTCGCCTCCCCGCGGCTTCGGTCATGACGGGCTCCCTGTTTGCCCTGATCGAGGCCTCCTGCATCTCCGTCTCGTCCTCCACCCTCACCCTCCACGTGGCGCGCATCTCCTCCGACAATGTCCCGCTGGCCTGCCGGGCCGCGATCTCCTCGGCGGCCTCCGCCAGCTCACGCCCACTGCTCTGGACCCCTACCGATCTGCCCTCTCCAAGGCCGCAGCTGCCGCGGCCCTTTCCGCCAACTCGAGCGCACTCCTAATTAGCACGTGAAGAGGATAAGGGAGGAAAAAGATGGCGTAGCCCCAAGAAAAATAGAAACAACACAAAAAAGAATACTCACCCGATCACCATTGGAACCGCCTGCTTCGGGCCCATCGAAGGGGGCAGCTGGCGCTTCTTCCTAACGGTCTTCTTCGCGCTTGCCGGCTGCACCCCAGCCGGCCGCGTCCCAACCGGCTCATTCCCATGCGGCCGCCCCGCGGCTGCTGGCTCCGCAGACGAGCAGGCCTCCCCCTTTTCCGCAGTCGTCCCCTGGGGGCGACGTCAGCCTCCTCCTCCGCGGTCGGATGCGCTGCACCATGCATGTCGCTCGGATCATCCGCGTCGTCGTTGAACCATTCGTCCAAAGGATTCGAGATCAGAAACTCACCGGTTGGCTGGACCCGCCGGCTCCGACATCCTGGTGGTGCTCACCACCTCCGTCGCCCGCCCTCTCCTCGCCTTCCTCCTCCTCGTCGAGGCCGTCCTGGTCCGGCTGCAAATTCTGCAGATTCGGCCCGTCGTTGGTCTGTTGGCTAGAGAAGTGCTGCAACCGGCCCGGCGTGTCAGGTCGCAAGAAGAGGGACGAAGCTGCGAAGTACAGGGACCAGGGACTCATCACAGGCGCGGGAGCCACCCAGCTGTATGGCTCCTTGCCGAAGCTCCACTGCTCCACGTTCAGCCAGGTACTGGAGATGCCTTTGACGTGGCCGACGATCTCAGCCGTCGTGAAGTCCCGCGTTGACATCCGGCTGGGGTCATGCCGGCCGCTCATGTCGCATATCCGGTGCGACCGGCTCTGAAGTGGCAGCACCCAGCGGGCGATGAAGGTGGCAATGACGTCAGATGGGATGAGCCCCTCGCGGTCGGTGAGCTCCTTCAGCTGGGTGCAGATGCTCAGAACCTCCCCAGACGCCTGCCTGGGGTTGCAGCCCCAGTTCAGCTTCGCGAACGGTGGCACGTTGTTGAACGGAGGCAGATTGACGCGGTCTACCTCCGGCTAGACATTCTTCACATAGAAGAATGACCTCTGCCACTTCTTGGCCGAGTCCTCGAGGGGTACCTTGAGGTAGACTCCACCCGGCCTCCCATAAATCACCGCCGCCCTGCAGGCGGACATGGCGCCGCCTGCCACCCCCTGCTGCTTGAGGAAGAAGAATCGACACAAAAGTTTGATGTAGGGGAGAAAGCCGAGGTAGCCCTCACAGAAAGCCACAAAGGCCGAGAGTTGCACAATGGCGTTGGCCCCGAGGTGGTGCGGCTGCAGCCCAAAGAAAGCTAAGAACTGGCAGCAGAACTCACTAGTGGGGAGCCCGAATCCATGGACGAAGTGGGAGTAGAAGACGATGGCTTCGCCCTCCCACGGCGCCGGGACACGCTCCTTGCCCGGTGTATGCGCCTCCACCTCGCTCGCCGGCGGCAGCCTCCGCGTGCGGCGGAATTACTCGATGTCCTCTTCCGTCACATCTGAGCCCTCCCACGACCCCTTTGGCCAAGCCATCACGCGGGCAAGGGAGCGGCGGCGATGCTGTTGAGAAAGACGAGGGCTGCTCCTCGTGGGTCGCTGGTGGGGTGCGGTGGCGGTGCGCGGCGTGGGTAAGCACGTGGAAGAAGAAGCAACGAGGGGCGGAGGGGGAAGCGGGGGGGGCCTCTCCCCCTCCCCTTCCATTTAAACCCACGACGGGCGTGGGGGAATGGGATCGTCTGCGCCCACGTCCCCCACTCTCCCATGATGCGCGGGCGCGTTACACGTGCGCAATAACTGCCTCGAGAACTCTGATCGACGTGTGCGGCTATAGCAGATCCCACGCGCAGGCCGAGGCCGCAGCCTGGTGGGTCCCTCGCCCGCCGCTTGGCTGCATGTGGCGGGCCTCGTCGGTCGGCTGCCGCGATCCCCCGCGTCGGCCGGGCTCTGACCGGCCGGACTGCTTGGCTTCCCCCTTAGCCAGGCATCGTGGTTCGGCTCCCGGCAGCCGGCGCTCATAGCGTCCAACCGGCGCTCCTTCAGCAGCAACTCCTTCGGAGGGGGGATAAGCTGCCAAGGCCCCCCCCCCCCCCCCCGCTTGGAGCCGGCGGACCTTTATAGCTTCGAGGACTACTATCGCGGGGATTACCCCCTGGTAGGAAACGGAGCCCCAAGCCTCTATCAAAACATCGGGGAGGCCCACACCCCTCAGTCCGACTGGCTCCCTAGTACAGACTGGCTAGCGCCACGTTCGGGCCGGCTGGCGAGGGGTCAGCGGCCGTCCCATCCATCCGTCCGTACGACAAGACAGCTCTCCACGACGGGCGAGTGTGGCCACAGTGCGGCCGTACCCGCTGACCCGGGCGACCGACGTCAACGGGACTGGCCACTGTTGCCCTACGACGCCAACCACTCCGTGACGCAGGAAGCGGCGGGCCTCAGTGTCGTGCAGCCGGCGGGCCCCAACAGCCGGCGGCCCCCAATGCCGACTCCAGACGATGACAATCGGGTCCTACCCGCATGTAGATTTACCCATGTAACCCTGGGGGGCCAGGCTATAAGACCCCCCAGGAGGCCTCCGTGCAGAGGGGCTGAATCATCTTCTTTCTGGCACTTAGCTAACACACCCAACACACACCCACAGGAGAGGTAGAATGGATGTCTAGCCCCTTCTTCCTTCTCCGCCCTAACAGCTCCAGGAGCAACCTTGTAGAACTTCTGCATATCATCCCATTTCGGTAGGACTAGGGGTGTTACCTCTCCGGAGGGCCCCGAACCTGGGTACGCCTTGTGTCTCGCACTCGCGTGTGCCAACCTCGCTTCCGGATCCCACCGGGGTCCTCACGCAGCCCCCCACTTTTAGCCATCTCATGGCATCTGCCGTGATTCCATCACGACAAAAAACAGGGGCCAGTGTGATTTCTTGGGCTAGCACATGGGACGGTCGTCTAAATACATTGGTACACGGATGGGGCGTCATGTAGCCGTCCTATGTGTTTTCTTCCTAAGTTGTTTTGCTGCCTTTCCGCTGCTACGATGTTTGACTTGTGTCTTTGGCTAATAGCCTGGTTGCCTTGCTTCTCAGTTTCCCCTTAATTTCTGCTAGTTCGGCTAAGTTGGCCATTGAAGCTCTCCTCCCTGCCTTGTGGCCGAGGAGGTTGATGTCGAAAGCTGGCGGCCACAATGTTCGAGATCAGATGCAGGCAAAGTTAAAGCACGAGAGAAGCACAATACTTTTGAGACCAAACTTGTTTTTGCAATCCAAAATACCTACAGTAGTTTAGGCTTGATGTTTTTACAGAGCTTCCTTGGCATACCAAGGTCAGACTACTACTACTAAAACTACTATATTATTTCTTTCAGGAGGCAGTCTTGCTTAGTTAGCCGGGCGCACTCCATCACGGCGTCGAAGTAGTTTTCTGGAAGGATCTCGACGCAGTCCGGTCCCTTGGTGTTGGCCTCTGCAATCGAACGTATGCTGAGAGTGGGGTGGTGGGCTTGGAGCATTGCCCAGGCATGGCGCGCCCCTTCCTGACAAGCAGAAGTCTTCCAAGCATCGATCATAATAGGCACTCCCTAGAGACGGATGGCAAGGTCGAAGTGGTTGTCCGGGAGAACCTCCCTGGGCCACAGCAGCTGGAAGAAGACCTCCATCGCCAGCCTGGCAAGCGCGTGTAGCTCCTTGAGATGCTTGAGCTTGTCTCCAAGAATCGCAGCATGGGAGGAGTCCTAGAACTGCAGCCAGAAGGCTTGGTCTAGCCCGTGCCCTGGATCATGACTGCCATTGTAAAACTGGCAGGCACGGGCAACACTCCGGGGCAGGTCGATGAAATTCTCTGAAGTGAGCCCAGCTTGAGTCAGCTCGGCATAACCTCGATGTCCGAAAATGCAATGTAGAAGATATGGCTTACCAGCTATGATATCTCCGGCCTGCTACACCTCCTCCTCGGCATTAGCCTGGCGCACCTGGGCCTCTTTCTAATCCGAGGCATGCTTTCTGAGGTCTTCAGCCAAGGTGTCGCACTTGATCTTCAATTCGTTGTTTTGATGTGCTTGTTGACATCTTGCTGGAGGAGGGTGGAGGCTTCTTAGGCACCCCGACCGGACTCCTACTCCTTAAGAAGCGTGGCGGTCTTTGGGGCCATTTCTGTGCGTGCTGCTGAGCCATCCGGAGCTGCTTCTCCAGCTCGGTAACACGCTACTCAGCCGCTACAAATGGAAGACAAAATGGGCTCCCGGAAAATGGGGAGCAAAAGACCAAATGAGCCGAGGTGTCAAACCTGTGGTGGTTTCGGCGTTCTGCTCAAGGCTTTGCACCTTGAGCTCGGACTAGGCCAGCATTCCCTTCACCCTCTCCAAGTCCTTGGTGAGGTGCTGGATCTCCAGGACGGCTCTCTACATACGACAAAGATAAAATAATTGGATTTGTGATACGTGACCCGAGGTGTTTTGATCCTTAGGTCGCCTCATCGAAAGCCGACCTCAGTCTCAGGGGCTACTGCGTCCACCTTTCAAACGAAAAAATTCTAAGTGCTATATGTTTTCCGGGGGGGATTTTGATCCTCAGGCCGTCCACTTGTGCTCGATTTGAATGTCGGGGGCTACTGCAGACCCGTTTTTTGTTCTAAGTATGCTCCCAAGTTTAGATTCTATCCTCACGCCGATTTAGCAAATCGACCTGAGTCTCGGGGGCTAGTGGATCAGCGGTTTTCTAACTAATAAATGAAAAGCTCGTACCGAGGAAGATTTCTATAGGAGTTAAAAGTTCTAACGACCCACAGCCAGACACTTTCCTTCCAGAGCTGTACCTCGGTGAAGGCAGGTTGCAAATATGCTAAATGTTTTTCTAAGCTCTAGGTGCATATTGGATTTTAAGCCAATATTCACCCTGAGGGCTACTGGCTACACTATCATGCATAAATTCAAAGGCATGATGGAAATGTACCTCCATGTCGGCTGCAAAGATATCTGTCATGTCCTTCATGCCTTGGTTGTTGGCGTCGGCCCACTCCCTCATGGACTTGAGGGTGCCCCTCTACGCAGCTGTGAGAATGGGATTTGTCCAAGACTTGTTGGCATCCCGGTGATGCAGGGTTGATGTAGCTTCTTAATGCATCACAGACATCTCCTCGTAGCTTTCCTGCACTGGGGCCAAGTGGGGCGTGGCGGCAGGAGATGGCCACGGTCAAGAAGCATCCACACTTGGAACAAGTGCAGTCGACGGTCCAACCGTCATGACCGGATCGTCCGGGGTGAAGGTGGTGGAAGATGTTGCTCTTACACCTGGTGAGCCAGGGAGTTGACCTCTTCCCCATCATCTTCGTTGTTCCCAAACCCCCGAGGTGTTACCTTGGAGGCGCGGGGTGGATCTTTGTCAACCACATTGACCACAGGTGGATGGTTTGCAGGGGCACCCTCAAACGACACCGGGTCATCGATGGGCTTAATGGCCTCCTCGGTCGTTACTGAAATGTTCGCAGCAAAGTTCCGAGGAGGAGGGGATGCTTGAGAAACCGGCCTCGCCATTAAAACCCCCGTGCGTGAATGGGGGGGTGTCATTGATGGATAGCGTTGGAGCCCCGGTTGGGACACCGGCCACGTCGGCATCTAGTGAGCGTTGAGGCCTGTGAAGAAATCACAATGAAGAAACTCACACGACCGAAGTGGTGATACCTGGATGCTCTGTTGAGAAATACTTATGCGGTCACCGCCGGCTTGGCTCGGGGTTTCTGGCCTGCATGCAGTGGCACCACAGCCTTACCCCGCACGATTGGCGCATGAGCGGTGGAGACGGGCGGGCTGGCAGGTTGTGGCGTCCTATCCCGAAGCTCGTTACGGCACTACTCCCGCCCTGCGTCCTTGGGAAGATCTTGCCCAGCGGCGCCGGAAGTAGACCTGCGAACACCAGGAGCACACTATCACAGCTCGTAGCTGCTCATCTCGATGTCGTCGGCCTCGCTGCTCGATGCCTCGCCAGCTTCATGGGCATCATCGTCGTCGAGGTTGTCATCATCGTCGTCAAGGTAGACCATGATAACGATGCCCTTGCCGCGCTTGGCGCGTGTGGTGGTCTTGGAGGTATCCTCAGACCGGAGCTAGATCAACCCCTGTGGTTGAGGATCTTCTGGCTATGGAGCCGGGTAGTTGGTGCTGGCCGCCAGGACCTCCATGGCTGTAGTGAGAAGTGAACTATCAGGACATAAGGCCAGAATTGGTTGTCAAATAGAAAGAATAAGGACAAGTGGTTACCCCATGCATTGGCGCGATGGCACAGAAGCAGGTGTCGTGAGGTTTGTTCGGGAAGTTGGAGGCCTTGCTCTTGAACATCAGTGAGAGCATTTCCCTTAAGGGTTTGACCTCGTAATAGCCACCTCAGATAGCCCGAGTAGCGTCATGCACGGCGTTGTATTCCCACATCGGGTGCACCCGGTCGTGCAGCGTTTGAATGCCGTCGCCGAGGGCCATGAGCATGACGTCCACCAGCGTCAGCCCTTCATCGGCCAGTCGTACTGTCTTGCATAGTTTTAAATAGCCGGCTATAGCTCCGCTATAGCCTTTTCAGGAGAGTGCCGCTAAATGGTCGGCTTCACAAATAGCCCTCTATAGCCTGCTATAGCTGATTTTGAGGCCCGCCGCTATTTTCCATAGCCCGCTATTTAAAACATTGCTGTCTTGTCAGCCAGCTTTGTGACCACCATGGACTCTGGCAGTGCACTGCTCTTCGGCTTACAGGAATTGCGCTTGGTCGGAGGGGTCGGGGTGAAGGGGGTGACCATGTCGGCCGAGGTGGGTCTTCAAGTCCTACATTTGGGATGTAGAACCATTCCTCCAGCCAGATCTTGTTTGTCTCCATGAAATCACCGGCCAAGTACTTGGTGCCAGCCACCTTGCTGATGCCAGCACCGCCGCACTTGTACGCCTCATCGACATTGGTCTGGAGCTTGACACAGAAAAGCATGTGCCACAAACCGAGGTGCGGTCGATAGCACAAGAAAGCTTAACAAAGCATGATATAGCATGCGATGTGGAGAATGGAATTCGGGGAGAGGTGGTGGAGCTGAAGGCAGTAGAAGTGGAGAAGTCCCCCAAAGAAGGGGTGGATTGGGAAACCCAACCGTAGATGAGGAAGGGCACGAAACATACCCACTCGCCATCGGCGGGGTGAGGAATGGTCTCCGCCAAGGCGACATTCTTGAGGGAGGTGAGCCTGGGGTGCACAAAGGCGATCTACAGTGCCGGCAAGTTCCCGACAGTGGAGAGTCGATCCAGCTGGCCGCATGTCACCATCGACGCCTTCCACTTACGTTTGGTGGCGGACGCCACCTTAGGCAGCGCAGCAGCGCCCTTTCCCGTATCGACAACATGGCCGTCCTTCCTCAGGCGGCGCATTCCAGCCATGGTGGGACGGTGGTGATGGTTGTGCATGTGGAAAGCAGCTCGACAGCAAAAAGCAATGGAATGCTGGGGCGAGGGAGGCAAGTGCGTAGAGCTCCCTCTCACCGCACCTCCTCCCTTTTATAGGAAGATGAAAAATCGAAGAGACGGCAGGTTAAGCATGCTGCGTGGTAGTAAATCCTCACCGCTTTCCCACGGTCGCGTTATTTACACATGGAAATCGAGGGGGCTGCTAGTTAATCCCCCACAGAGATCGAGGCGCATGCCCGTTACTGATGGGACATGGCCTGATTGGTCCCCTAGCCCACTCCCACATGTCATATTGACCATCAGGTCAGGGCTGACATGTGGCCCCGTGGGGATGTCTGACGAGACCGGTCTAGCATGTTAGAGCTAGACCAGATAATCTTGATGAAGGTATAGCGCGGGAGATGTTCCCACCGAAGAGCTGGCCACACGGGAAATGTTTTCTTACATGCGGCTCGGCTGTGTACTTCACCATTTCCAAGAATGAGGTGGTCTTGTCACCTCGGAGACAGCCCGACAGCTGGAGGCCGGCTGCATGAAGACACTATTATGGGAATAACTCGTTGGACCAATTTCAAGCCCCGCGACGGAGGACGACATGCAGCTTGGATGGCCTGAGGTGCGGCCAGGCTTGGAGACCAGTTCAGGGCCTTCTGACGGTGTCCCGGCTAAAAGGCCTCTCACCACGTCAGTTCCCGGCTTGGTGGGCCGGGCACAGGACCCCTTTGTCGGTTCTGTCCTGGACCACTTCGGACGGCCGATGGTGGATTGCATGAAGATTCTAGAATACTGTCGCATGAAGATCGCATGAAGTGCCACTCAAAGTTATCTGTTTTCTTCTGGAGGCAGTATAAGCAAAGTGCCTTCTCACCTAGCCGGGAGATAAACCGGCTGAGGAAAGCAACACATCCGGCCAGTCGCTGAATATCTTTGAGCTATGCCAGTGCCTTGATCTTGTTGGGAATTGCTTCTATCCCACGCAAGGAGACGATGAATCCCAGGAGCTTCCCGTACGACACACCAAAGAGGCACTTTTCTAGGCTCAACTTTATGTTGAATGCGCAGAGATTATTGAAGGTCTCACGCAGGTCGTCTACGAGGGTGTTGGCTTTCTTCATCTTGATGACCACGTCATCGACATACACCTCCATAGTTATCCTAATCTGCGGCTGTAGACATGTTTGGATCATCCGCTGGTACATGGGCCCTATGCTTTTTTTCTCGAAAGGCATTGTGATGAAGTAGAAGGGTTTGTATGGTGTGATGAATGAGGTGGCCTCTTGATCGGACTCCTTCATTCTAATATTGTGGTACCCGGAGTACGCATCCAGAAAACAAAGGAGATCATGCCCGACCATTGCGTCGATAATCTGGTCGACGTGTGACAAAGAAAATGGGTCCTTCGGGCATGCCTTGTAGACATCCTTGAAATTGATGCAAAGGTGAACCAGTCAGGATGCTTGAATTCTCGAATGAAGCTAGCCTCTAAGAGGTTGGCCAGCTCTTCACCCATAGCCTTACCCTTGGGCTCCGAGAATTTGCGCAAGGCTGTTTCACCGATTTGAAGCCGGGGATGATTTTCAAGTTGTGCTCCGGGAACTCCCATGGGATTCCAGGCATATCGAAAGGATGCCTGGTGAAGATATCCCAATTCTCACGGAGGAAGTCCCGGAGCGCGCTTTCCAATTTGGGATCCAAGACACATCTCATAGAGGCCGTCTTGGTCGGATCCACGGGATGGACCTGGAACTTGACGATGTCATCACCGGGTTTGAATGATGTCAACTTCATGCGCTTGGTAAGGATAATGTCATCCTTTTTTACCTTGGTCCTCATCTTGGATAGCTCCTCGGCTGCCAATGCATTGGCTTGGGCCTCGGCGGATAGAGCTAGAGTTTGCTCCTCGGTTCTTAGGGACCGCTCAGTGTTGCCGCAGATGGTAATGATGCCCTTTGGACCCGGCATCTTAAACTTCATGTACGCGTAGTGCGGCACAATGTGAAAGCATGCGAACAGGGTCCGACCTTGAAGGGCGTGGTAGCCACTCCGGTAAGGGACTATGTCGAAGCTTAAAGGCTCCAGACGATAGTTGTCGGGAGTACCGAACACCACGTCGAGCGTGACCCTTCTCCTGCATCAAGCCTCCATGCCCGGGATGATACCCTTGAATGGTCTTAGTGGGCTCGATGCGTGACAAGTCAAACTACATTTTTTCAGCGTCTCAGCGTAGATGAGATTTAGATTGCTACTGCCATCCATCAGGACCCTAGTGAGGTGGAAGCCGTCGACAGTTGGATCGAGAAAGAGCGCTGCTGTTCCACCATGGCGGACGTTGGTCGGAGGGTCGCGACGATCAAAGGTGTTCGGGATTTCCGACCAGGGGTTGTATTTCGGCTCCGCAGGCTCCATGGTATAGACTTCTTGAAGAGCGCACTTCCATGCCTTCTTGGTGATGTGAGATGCGTATATCATATTCACATCATTTACCTCTGGCGGGAACTACTTCTGGCCGCCATTTCCCCTCCCGAGCTACTGCGTGTCCTCGTCCTCATCATACAAGGCTTAGCCTTGACAGGATTGTTGTTTCCGATATGCGAGGCTTGCTTGTGGACCCAGCAATTCTGGTTAGTGTGGGTTGTGGGCCGATCTGCAGTCCCGGGGTGGATGGCGCAAGGCTTGTCAAAATTTTGTCCAGGGCCTAGGTGTCACCACTACCCTTCCTGCCATGGAACGGCTTTTTCTTTGCGCCACCCTGCTGACGCTGGTTGTTGAATCTAGTGTTTACCTCACCGTCCTTCGCGTCATCACCAGGAGAACCCCGACGATTGTTCCTAAGGTTGCGCTGTGATTTACCGTTCCCGTCCTTCACCTCGGACGGACCGGGGTTGCCCTCCTAGCCCCTCCTTTTGGCAAGCCCTGTACCTTCACCAGAGCAAAATCTATTTATCATCTCCATGAGCTCGGGCATGGTCTTGGGCTTCTAGTGACCGAGGTCCCATGCGAGAAACTCGTCATTGGCACCATGTTTGAATGCGGCGATGGCTTCAGCGTTGTTGCAGTCAACGATCTCGTTCTTCTTTTTGAGGAATCGGGTCCAGTAGCTATGCACTGTTTCCTTCTTCACCTGCCTCATATTGTCCAGGTCACAGGCATCCGTAGGTCGGACATACGTACCTCAGAAATTTGCCATGAACTCGGCTTGGAGGTCTGCCCGGCCCCCGATTGAGCCGGGTTTGAGGGGGTGAACCAAGCCCGAAATGATCCATTGTAGCGCCCCGGCCAAACCCACTGGTTCCTGGCCGTTGCGCCCCGGAGCTAGACTAGCCCCACAGACGAACACTAGTCTTTCTGCGTACTTTGTCCTCACTCGTGTCCATCTGGGATCAACTTCCCAGTCGGTCACCCATCCTCAAATTGCTCCAAGCCAAGCACCCTTAATTTTGAGGTTCCTTTCGGATGGGCTCCCCGAAAAGAAGATGCACTTTTTGATATGAATAGTCTATCATTCCTATTAAGCCGAGATGTCACATCCATTCAGCATAAGGGACAGGTGCTTCACCGCATGGTAATCATTACCATTTGCCACTTGAACCGCGAGGATGTAAGCACTTATCCAAATCACAGGATCCGTGGTGCCATCGTACTTATCACAATTTGTGATTTTGAAGTTTTACAAGAAGGGATGCGTGACGGTCTTATCCGAGTAGCAAAGTGAGCACAAGGTAGATGGGCCCCCAACTCCTCGGAGAGTGTCAATGGTGCAACGCGCATCATTAATACCGGCGGCTTCATCATACTTTGAGAAAGCTGGTCGGTGCCTGTCCCTGGCTTGCTCGCACGGCCAGGCCGCCTGCTCGACTAACGTCTCAAAGTGGTGCAAGGGATGTGGCGTGTTGCACCTGGCCTGATAGATTGTCCGAGGAGCATCGTCCTCCGGTGGTGTCAGGTGTTGCTCCTTGGGCAGGAGCTTGACTTGTCCCCACGTCGGGAGACCGAGATGCCCACGTTACGAGATGCCTCGGCGTGGTTCTTCGTGTGATGTCCCACCACCTCTAGAGGGCATTTTCCCACCATGGCTCGCGGGTTATCATGATGGGGAGGCCGATCTCCTGCACCGGGGTGTAGGTCTTTTGCCCACATGCGTTTTGAGACCGCACAGTGGTCCGCGACGGCGTTCAAGTCCTTGATCAGGTTCTGGCGGTGCTTCGACAGTGCCTTCATGGCCGCCTTCCGCTTGCTCTTATACTTCAGGTCTTCCTCGTAATGGAGGACCCGCTGCCAACGATCCTTGAGATCTTGAATCCGTCTGAGTAGCCGGTTGTTATCCTTCGCTACGTTCCTTGCCGACCTGACCAATCTCTGTCGAGCTTCATCATGACGAGGGCTGGCAAGCGATTTGTTCAGTATGTCCTCATGGAAAGGACTGAACTCGTTTAACGACAAAGGTTCCCCCTCCTCATCATGTGATTCGTCACGCGGAGGATTCTCCATCTCGTGGTCGTGATCGAGGTCAACCACTGTTCCGTTGCCTTTACCGTTGGCGTTGCCATTGCTGTTGCCCTGCCTGGTGTTAGGCGTATCCACCACCTAGTAGTTGTAGAGCGAGATTGCCTGCGACTTGCGTAAGAGCGTCATGGCTGATAATTGCCTATCCGCGGACTCACCAACCTCCTCTTCTATGTCTTCTGCCTCCTCGGTGGCTTCTTCGAGGACGTTCATGAGATCTTCGACGTTTGCGATGAGATGCGTGGTGGGTGGGTCAAAAAAATTAACTTCTTCCGGCAGCTCCATGATCCGATCTGACATTGATATCAGGAGATCTGGTGTCTGCTGCTCCCGAACATGGGCAAACGCCAAACCCGTGAAGATCAGCTCTCCGCGGTAGTCCACGGCATACTCCATGTTGCCGAATCATACGATCCGGCCTGGAGCGAAGATCTCAACCTGCCTGAGGTGGCCAGTCGAGTTGGCGACGAAGGTGGTGACGCCGAAGATGAACATCTGCCCCGACACGAAGATCATGCTAGAACTGATCTGAGTGTTGATATGTACTCCCATCGAGCCACGGCGTTCCCCAGCAGGACCGGCATGGGCCATGACTTGGTACTCTATTATTGTCTCCTCGGCCCTGGGAGATATACCACGGCGCCGGATCTTGGGAGTACAGATCCTACTAGGCACCATATGATACTATTATTGAACCTTTTATGCTTAGAGTACCCCAATGTCACAGCAGGTATCTGCAAGTTATACTACACATACATCATATAATCTCAAATCCAAAATATTCAATCCAATATAAAAAAACTCATAGAGGAGCAAGACTCAATTCACCACAAAGAGAAGACAGGGGGAAAACATCTTAAGATCCAACTTTATTAACAAAGCCCATGATACAGTCAAGATCGGAAACTTTCAAGAACATGGGGGAGAGGGATTGAATACATAGCTACTAGTACATATATACCCTCAGCCTCGAGGATGAACTACTCACACATCACCATGAGAAGGGAGAAAGAGTTGTTGGTGATGGTGATGAAGATGGCGGAGATGTCCCTGGCGGTAGCCTGGCCCCACCAGAGGAGAGGGAGAAGGGCCCCCCTCCTTCTTCTTCCTTGGCCTCAAGAGGGAGAGAGGGCTCTTCCCTAGATTGGATCTTGGAATTTTCTGTCTCCTGTTTTCGGTACTTTTCTGATGCAGATCACAATTTCTTTTATAGCCGGTGATTCGTAACTCCGATCAGGCTGAAATTTTAAGGGGATTTTTTTATTATTTCAACACATTTCTTGCGGTCAAAGTTGAGCCCCAACTGACTTAAGGAGCCAACGCATCCCCACCAAGTCCCCGGGGGAGGGGCACGTGGGCCTGCCACATGCCCATCCCATCAGGTAGCTCTTCAAGCCTCCTCCTTCTGGCTAATGTTGTCTTTTGGTCTAAAGGATTTTCTGATTTTTTTTTCAGATTTTCTGGCTCCGTAAAATTTTCACCTAAAAAGTCAAAAACAAAAGAAAATAGGAACTAGCCTCTGGCACTGGATTAATATGTTAGTCCAAATAAATATGATATAAAATTGTGTCAAAAGCATATATAAATGATGGGTATCTTGCATGAATACTTAAAAAATTATAGATACGTTTGAGACGTATCAAAGGCCAAGGAAGAATAAGAAGGAGGGGCCACTTCCCACTCTCCCCCGGTGGCACCGAAACGCCACCAGGGACAACTCCGCCATTTCCTTCATCATCACTAACCACTCTCTCTACATTCTCTTGCTGATGTCTGAGTAGTCCACACTCAGGCTGAGGGTATGTACTAGTAGCTATGTATTCTATCTCTCTCTCCCTTGATCATGTAAGTTTCTGATCTTGATAGTGATGATGGGCTTTGTTAATAGAGTTGAATCTTATGATGTCTGCCCCTCTATTCTCTATGTATTGGATTGGATCTTGCTCCTTTTATGAGTTTTCTTTATATTGGATTGAATCTTTTGGGGGTCAATGAGACCATGATGCATGTCTCGTATAATTTCCAGGGCTGTCTGAGGTGACATTGGGTCAGTTGTATGGATTAATATTAGAAAGACAAACTTAAAGGTGTGCCTAGCCATGCCTACGTTATTGATGACCCACAACTATGGGTGCTCTATCATAGCCTTTTCGATAAGTAAGAGTGTCGAACACAACGAAGAGTAGAACGAATTGACAAGTAGTTTTCAGCAAGGTTTCACTATAAAAGTTGTAAAGATAATTTGATAGCTTGTTTGATAGCAAGATAATTTGTAAAAAGTTAGATAGTAACAAACATAATAGAGTGCAACAAGTGGCCCAATCCTTATGTATGCTAAGGACAAACCGGTTGTGTTTCTTAAGGACTAAAACGCTCTTGAGGACACAAGGGAATTTCGTCAAGTTACTTTCACTAAGTACCATATCATTACTAGGATAAGTGTTGTTTGGGTGGACTGAAGCTAAGGTACTATCCTTACTCGAACAAATACCTACTTATGATTATACCCTCCATGCAAGGATCCGCAAATAAAAGAGAAGTAATTAAGATAAATCTAACCATAGCATTAAACATTAGGATCCAAAACAGCCCCTCGCGAAACAACTCATAAATTGGGGTTTAGGTTTCTATCACTCTCGCAACCCATCATCTACAAACTAATTCCACAATATGGTAAAGTGTCATGTATTTTACATTCACATAACACCACTAGAGGAAGAACAACACAACATATGATCAAAACATTAAACGATTTTTAACTTCACATGATTACTAGCAACAAGACTTCTCCCATGTCCTCAAGAACTAATGGATCCACTCACGAGACATCATATGGATCGTGATTAGTGGGTATAAATAAATGATAATCAATCAAAACATAACAATCTTCCAAGAATAAATCTCCTAAGCATCAACTACAAGGTGTAAACAACACATAAAAGTACTCCCAACAATCAATCTGATGTTTGATACAAAGATTTAAAAGTTGGATGAACTAGGGTTGGAGATGAGATGGTGCTAGTGAAGATGTTGTTGGAGATGATGATCCCAATGATGAACGGAGTGTTGGTGATGACGAATGCTTTGATTTCTCCCTCCCGGAGGGAAGTTTCCTCGGCAGAATCGCTCCGCCGGAGAGCAAAAGTGCTCCGGCTCAGTTCCGCCTCGCAGACGGCGATGGAAAGTCCCGAGAATTTTGTTGTCATTTTTTCTAGGGTAAACTAGAATTTATGGCCAAAGGGCTAGGGGGTGATCCATGTGGCCAGGCCGCGTGGGGCCCTGGTGGTCCCCTCTGCCCCCCCCTTTGGTCTCCGTTCTTCATATTTTCTAGAAATAATTCAGTAAAATACCTGTGTTTTTGGAGCTGTGGAAAATTGCTTTTTCTTCTGTTGTAAATTAGGTCCAGATTTCTAGCTGTCCAGCAATTTCCCTCTGTGTGTATTCCTTGAATTTTCAGAGAGATAAGGCATTAAAATTGCATCATAATGTAAAATATGTCATTGAAATAGGATGAATTATAGTAGGAAATAGTGATGCAAAATGGACGTATCAGCTCCGCCAAGCTTAGACTCCGCTTGTCCCCAAGCGAATGACGAGCTCGGTAAACATGACCATAGGTTTATGAAGAGAGGTGTCGATAATAAAGAATATGGATGTGATAGCATCACATTTGCTAGCATCATTATATATCACAAACATCAACTCCCTCTCATAAAACTTCTCATGAATAAGTAATGATAAATTCACATGTTAAGGTTTAACAAATAAACTCTCTTGAATCCAGCAAACTACGTTCTCAGTCATCAAACAATTACAATTCATCCTTATTTTTCTAGAAGAGTCTACGTAAGATTTTTGGTTTGACAAACCTCACATGCTCAACTATCATTTAGTCTTTAGATCATTATTAGCACTCAGGAGCATATTTTTAGAACAAACAGTTTCAATTGGACACGCAGGAAGATAGTGGTTTAGCAATATTTAATGATCCAACTTACTTATCCTGGGGATAATGTCAACAATAATGAATCATGATCATATATATTCATTTGGATATATGTTCCTGGATCTTTTCCCAACATACGATGTTTACAAAGTAGAGAATAAATGAGGTTGGAATAAGAAGTTGACTCAACATAAAAAGTAAATGATAGGCCCTTCGTAGCGGGAAGTAGAGGTTGCCATGCGCTTTTGAGTTGGATGTCTAAGTATTTAATGAAAAGGAACATGACTTTAGTATTGCCCCTTGTGATGGTATTCAGACTATTTTTTCTCCCCTTTTTTTCCATCACAAGTTCATACAAAGCTTATTTTCCTTCCAATAAAAGTTCACACATATTTAAGGACAAATTTTATTGTCTGCACCGATGACAGCTTACTTGAAGGGTCTTACTCAACACATAGGTAGGTATAGTGGACACTTGTGGAAGAAACTTGGCACAAGGGTTTTGGATGCACAAGCTGTATTTCTGCTTAGTGTGGATGTATTGGCTAGCAAAGGTTATAAGCAAACACTATGATGTTGGAGGATCCATGACAATATAACTTCTATGCAAATATACACAAACATAACCATTACGCCGTCTTCCTTGTCCAACATCAACTATTTGAACAAGTTTGAAAATATTCATGGAGAGTTCACACTCATAAAAGATGTCCAAGATAGTGTATTTGCATGTGAGATTTCTCTTCCTTGCACTAAGCTTTGATGAATTGTTCAAATGACCAATGCTATGTTTGCTAAACCTCGATAGATTTTATTTCCTAGACCCAATGTAAAACCTCTACTTCCCACAAGACCAGCATATGAGATTGATTTGCAATGCTAAAATACATAATAAGGAAAAAGCAAACAAAATACTCATACTATTCTTCATTATAGATACTCTCACCAATGGATACAACGATAACTATGAAGGAACGATAGAACACATTGCAAACTATCTCGTACTATAACTTCCCTAAACCATGACGTAACTATGGATCGAGCTAATAGATAATCATAATAGTGATAAAGGTGGTGATACTATATCGATGCACCTCCACCAAGCTTGGAACAAGCCAAGGGGAGTGCCCTTACCCAAGTACTCATGCTTGTTTCTTTGGTGACGATGGTCATGGTGATGGAGCACGCTTGTCATCTGTCTTCCAAGGCATGGGTTCTCCATCCACAAAAGAAAAAGTAGTCACCAAGGTCCTGTAATTTGTTGCTATACCCATCATCTTGAACTTGGTTTCATAGTCACAGTTTTGATTTTGGAGATCATAGATTTGTGCTTGAAGATCCACAACTTTGACATGGAGGCGGTCAACTGCCTCCCACGTCTTTGTTCTCTCCCACTTGTGCCCACGGATGAACTCCGTGATCATGGTGTGATTTGCATCTAGCCCTCGCTCCACCATCTTCTGACACTTGAAGAGTTTTGCTCTACCTCCTTCAGCCTGGCCTTCTCATCTCCCTCCTTCTTCGGCGCTTCGAGGTCCTTCATGTGCAGCACCCCATGCCTATATTGCAAGGTGTCGGCGTGCATCATCATGTAAGGGAGATAGGGGTTGATGACCTTCTCCAAGAATTGATCCTTGGAGAAGCTTGATGAAGACATAGTGATCTAGATCTCGAAACCCTAGCAGAAAACAACACAGAACAAAAACAGGACGAAAAAGTGCAATGCGTAGATAAAAAGTCCTTTGGATTATATAGGAATTTTTGTCGTGCGGATGAAGTCCTCGGGCAAAGATGGAGTTGGTGTGGTGCACGGGGCCTCCACATGGGCTCTTCATGCAGCCAGGGGGTGGCCGCGTGGCCTAGCCATGTGGGCCCCACATGCACCACCTCGACTTCTTCTTTTTCCCTAAAATTCTTATAAAATTTAAAACTGCCATAAATAATTTTTTTGGAATTTTTAGAGTCAGTTTACTTACCGTACCACATACCTACTCTTTTTCAGGGTTTTGGAGTCTTTTGGAACGTTTTGTCGATGTATTCTTCTGGTTTAATTACTTGTATAACGTCCGCATCAACCTCAAGGGGTTACCGGAAATACAATGCTTAATTCTTTGTGCATTAACCACCCTTGGTTTAATACCTTCGGCGTTCTTGATCTTAATAGCTCCGGATCGGTAAACTTCTTCGATGATATACGGTCCTTCCCACTTGGAGAGGAGTTTGCCTGCAAAATGTCTGAAACAAGACTTGTACAAGAGTACTTTGTCACCAATGTTACATTCTCATTTTTTAATTCTTTTATCATGCCATGTTTTAACTTCTTCTTTAAATAATTTGGCATTTTCATAAGCATCAGTTCTCCACTCATCTAAAGAACTCATATCTAGTAACCTCTTTTCTACAGCATGTCTGAAATCATAATTAAGTTCTTTAATAGCCCAATAAGCTTTATGTTCTAACTCAAGAGGTAAATGACATGCTTTCCCATAAACCATTTTATAAGGTGACATCCCCATGGGATTTATATAAGTACTCCTATAAGCCCAGAGTGTGTCATCCAATTTCTTAGACCAATTCTTTCTGGATTTATTAATAGTCTTTTGCAAGATTAATTTGATCTCTCTATTAGTTAATTCTACTTACGCACTAGAATGAGGAAGATAAGGTGATTCTACTCTATGGTTTACATCATATTTAGCTAAAACATTTCTGAAAGCACCAGAAATAAAATGTGAACCACCATCAGTCATAAGGTATCTTGGAACTCCAAACCTCAGAAAGATAACATCTTTAAGCATTTTAATAGACGTCTTATGATCAGGAATTTAGTTGGACTAGCTTCTACCCATTTAGTGACATAATCAACAGCAACTAGTATGGGAGTGTTACCATGAGAGGAAGGAAAAGGTCCCATATAATCAAAACCCCAGACATTAAAAGGTTTAATAACAAGTGAATAATTCATAGGCATTTCCTGACATCTACCAATATTACCAACTCTTTGACATTCATCACAAGCTAAGATAAACTTACGAGCAACCTTAAAGAGAGTAGGCCAATAGAAACTAGATTACAATTCCTTGTGTGCAGTTCTGTCGCTAGCATGGTGTCCTCCATATGGACTGGAATGACACTTCCATAAGATTTGTTCCTACTCATGCTTAGGTATACAAAGTCTAATAATACCATCTACTCCTTCTTTATATGAATGTGGATCATCCCAAAAGTAATGTCTTAAATCAAAGAAGAATTTTTTCTTTTGTTTATAGGTAAAGTTAGGTGGCAAATATTAGCAACAATAAAGTTTGCATAATCAGTATACCAAGGATTTTCACGAGAGGAAGCATTAATAACAGTAAGTTGCTCATCAGGAAAACTATCATTAACAGGAATAGGATCATCAATTGTGTTTTCCATCTTAGAGAAATTATTAGCTACTGGATTTTCAGCACCTTTCTATCAACAGTATGCAGATCAAACTCTTGAAATAAAAGAACCCACCTAATCAACCTAGGCTTAGCATCTTTCTTATCCATAAGATATTTAATAGCAGCATGATCAATATGAATAGTTATTTTAGAATCAATAATATAAGGTGTAAACTTAACAGAAGCAAAGACAACTGCTAAAAATTCTTTTTCAGTAACAGCATAATTCCTTTGTGCACTATCCACAGTCTTACTACCATAATGAATAACATTCAATTTCTTATCAAATCTTTGACCAAGAACAGTCCCTACAACATACTCACTAGCATCTTACATAATTTCAAATGGCAAGTTCCATTCAGGTGGTTGAACAATGGGTGCCGTTATTAAAGCTTTCTTAAGAATTTCATAGGCATCTCTACAATCATCATCAAAAACAAATGGAACATCTTTTTTTAAAAGATTGGCAAGAGGCCTAGAAGTTTTAGAAAAGTCCTTAATGAATCTCCTATAGAAACCAGCATGACCAAGGAAACTTCTAATATCTTTGATATCTCTAGGATAGGGCATTTTCTCGATATCGTCTACCTTAGCTTTATCGACCTCAATGGCTCTTTCAGAAATTTTATGCCCAAGGACTATACCTTCATTTACCATGAAGTGTCACTTCTTCCAGTTCAAGACAAGGTTAGTTTCCTCACATCTCTACAAAACTTTTTTAAGATTGTGTAAGCGGTCATCAAAGGAAGTCCCATCAGAGAAATCGTCCATGAAAACTTCAAAAAAAAATCACGGAAATTAGAAAATATAGCAGTCATGCATCTTTGAAAGGTAGCACGTGCATTGCATAAACCGAAAGGCATACGTCTATAAGCATAAGTTCCAAACGAACAAGTAAAGGTGGTTTTCTCTTGATCATCATGGTGAACAGGTATTTGAGAAAAACTAGAATAACCTTCAAGAAAACAAAAGTGTGTGTGTTTAGATAATCTTTCTAACATTTGATCAATAAAAGGCAAAAGCTAGTGGTCTTTTCTAGTAGCTTTATTTAATTTTCTCAAATCAATAACCATCTGATGGAGTCAAATCTAGCAGATCTCGGGTAGGGGGTCCCGAGCTGGTTGCCTTGGTGCGATGGTAACAAGAGACATAGGGGTTTACCCAGGTTTGGGCTCTCTCGAAGAGATAATACCCTACGTCCTACTTGATTGTAATGATTTGAGTGAGTACAAGTTACAGGTTGATCTACCACAAGATCGTGTGTGTATGAGAGTTCGTCCTCTAAGGTCCTGACCCCTCGGTTTATATACATATCGGGGGTGCCTAGGGTTTACCCATATGTCGGTTACATCTGTGGGTAATCGTGACAAAGACGACCTCTAAGTCTTGGCGTATGCGCCAAGTCTTCGGAACATTCCATCTTGGCTCTCATTGGTCCGACGATCACGACCCAATTAGTTGATGATCTTAAGAGTCCTCAGCCCGGCCCATACGGTCAGGAGCCGGCATGGCAGGTACCCCCTAGTCCAGGAGACCATCAGTAGCCCCTGAACCGGTCTTCAAGCCGAAGACGCTCCTCGGTCCTTCCAAGCTGTCCTCCATCTTCGGTCATCAGCCTTGCAAACTGGTTCAATAAGTCATCCATACCTTCTCCGACGTGGTCAAGTCTTCTACTGAGGAGTTTCATACCTTGCGCATCCAAGGAGCCCCTTAATACTTCTGTGCTTGCTTCTTAACAAAAGATTATTATCATGTGCGAAGAGAGCCTCAGATTCGAAGATCCTTTCCCGCACAGGGCTACATTAATGGTGAAGCTTTCCCATGCCCAGATAAGGATGACGATTCAGTCCTGCTCTGACAGCCTTGAGCAACTCGAACTGTCACCACGCACTATAGAGCCATGTAGTCATTTCAGCTGTCATCATAACGTGCTAGCGTGGCTCGAGGCCACTGCCATTGTTATGTTTAATCAATAAAGAGATCATACTCCAGATTTGCAGTGGCACTATCAACAGACACCTCAATTCCCGTGCGCGCTTAACTCATGTCGCATCGGGAACTTGTGAAATTACTGCCACGTGGCATGCTTAATCTGTGTTTTTTCTTGCCCATAAAAGGCTAAAGGTGAAAGAAACTTGGCTTTACACTTCCAATCTAGCTCTTGCCTTTGTCATCCTTGAGCTCTAGCGCACAAAAACCAGAGCCCCAAAAAGCTTCTAGCTTCCTCTTCCCCTTTCATCTTCAAGAGATGGCCAGTGAAGGCGCCCACACTATGGCGGCGAAGCCTTCAAAGGGCAGCCAAAAGGCCACCGCGGGGAGCCAGAAGGCCGCGAGCACGAGGGGGCTATGGCGACCCTCCTTCATCACCAAGGAGGACATCATCGCACTCCAGGATGCAGGGTACATCCCGGCGCTCGAGGCCGCCCAGGCCCGCTCTCTGCTTGTCAACGGTCCGACAGGTCCTTCCTCCATCAAGGTCCCCGAACCTCACGCTGGTGAGTGTCATGGGGTTGTCACGGAAAGTGTCCTCAAAGGAGAACTTAGTAGTGAGGCCATAGCTACGAGGTGAAGCCTAGGATGGGGTTGATCGGGAATGAGAGACACGGGTTTATCCAGGTTTGGCCCCTCTTGATGGAGGTAAAAGCCTACTCCTACTAGATTGCTATTTGATGATAATGATCTCGACTATAAGGGCGTTGTTTCGCTACCTATGTTTCGAGAGCTCCTAACTTGTCCCTTTGGATGACCCAGGAACCCCCTTTATATAATAGCTGGGCTCCTGGGGTTACAAGATATTCTAGGTTCTACCCGCAGTCGGAGTCCTACTCTAAGTCCTCTGTGCCTTCCAAGTTAGGGAGGCTCTGTCTTGTGTGCGGATTCCGGGAAGCCGGATCCTATCTTTTGGGCCTTCTGGGCCTGGCGGGTTGTGACTTGGGTTCCTTGCTGCCAGGTCCAATCCGCGTGCAATTCCCCCAACATTAGCCCCCAGGTTAGCTTGGATATAGGCTTGGCACCAGTCTGGTCATCCATGCTAAGCTCCTAATATAAAAATAAAGAAATATGTTAAGGACCAAAGTCTGGGTCTTCATGTCAAATCAATGGGCCGGCTTGCTCCTATTGAATTTCTTTCAACAAAGCTGGCTTTTGCCCATACTGAGTTCATATGCCTCTCGGCCCACATCCTGTTATTCTGTCAGGTCCTCCTGAAAGGCGCAAGGTTGAGAGCATAGTTTCCCATCCTTAGGATTTATTTTGTGTATCACACGGGATCCACCTCATGTGAGACGTGTCAAGATGTAGCGAGCACCCGGAGAGGAGACCCGGCCACAGACAAACCAAGGTGAAGTGATCATCTTCGCTGACCACACATATCGAGGATTTAGGCTGCCTGATCTAGGTTCTTCGCAACGTCCTAGCATATTACGGCGTGCGGCTCCAAAACCTCGCACCCAACTCCATCCTCAACATTAGTAATTTCCAAGTGTTCTGTGTGGATTATCTCCAGATAGAGCTAGCTTTAGATCTATTCCTCGAGTTCTTCTATTGAAACAAACAGTCTGAAACCAACGGTGGACCTTTTTTGGAGTATGGTGGCTTGACTACCTAGAAGCGCCCAAATTGCATCTACCCCCACATGAAGCTGGCAAGTCACCCTAAAGGGTGGAAAAATCTTTCTTTTACTGTAAAGTTACCGCGCCTCCCAACGAAAATCCTTTGTCTGGTTATCGTGCCAACCGGCTTGTATGGCATGATAATATGAACTCATATGCACCCCCCGAAGATCGAAAGAAATTAGAACCCATCTTCCTGAGGATTAAGGCCCTACTGGATCATGGGCTTAAGGACACAGATCTGGCCCGGTGTTGGGTTGGATGGCACATACAGCCAATCAGCACGCGCTCTCGCCTTGAAGGAAGTCCAAATCGTGAATCTTCCTCCCTTTTACGTTAACAATCCGGCTCCTGTGGTATGCAAACTTTGATCTTCTTTTTCTATCTTGTACTTTTCTTTCTTTTTCTTTCTTGTGAGAAACTAGCTTCTGTCTTGCGGCTTGATGATGATTGCTGGAAAACCGACTTTGAGCCCCCAACCACTCCAAAAGAAATCATGAGGTACATCCATTCCCTTATACTTATACTATCTGTAGCCCCCAAGCTCTGAGTTTATCACCTCGTGATGGCTTGGTGCTTCGTATAGACAAGTATTGTAACTGTGTAGCCCCCAAGTGCCGGGTTGCATGCCTGTAGCAGCTTGGGACTTTTCCTTAGTCTTGTAACTTTCTGGCTTCATACTGTGTCACCTCCAAGTGCCGGGTTGTCTTGCCTGCAGCAACCTGGGACTTACCATTTTTACTATGAAGCTTCAAATAGTGTAGCCCCCAAGTGCCAGGTTGCATGCCTGCAGCAGCTCGGGACTTTGTCTTTAATTTTGTAAATTTCTAGCTTCAAACTGTGTAGCCCTCGAGCGCCGGGTTGTCTTGCCTGCGGCAACCCGGGACTTACCATTTGTACTATGAAGCTGCAAATAGCGTAGCCCCCAAGTGTCGGGTTGCATGCCTACGGCAGCTCGGGACTTGTCTTTAATTTTGTAAATTTCTAGCTTCAAACTATGTAGCCCCCAAGTGCCGGGTTGTCTTGCATTCGGCAACCTAGGACTTCCATTTTTATTATGAAGCTTCAAATAGTGTAGCCCCCAAGTGTCGGGTTGTCTTGCCTGCAGCAAACTAGGACTCACTTTTTCCTTTGAAATAGATGTCCTTTAAATTGACATGCTGTAGCCCCGAGTGCCGGGTTGTTGTTCTCAGAGCAGCTCAGAGCTCCTTTTCTAAGCTTCAAATCATGTTGGTCCCGAATGCCGTGTTGATGTAGAACTCACCAGAAAAACAGGGTTGTTGTTGAACCCATCAGAAAACCGGGTTGTTTGCCTGTAGCAGCCCCGGACCTCATCTTTGGGCTTCAAATAGTGTGGCCTTTGAGTGCCGGGTTGTGTTTCCTGCAGCAACTCGGGCTTCTTTCGCGAGCTTCTTTCACGAGCTTCTTTTGCTGGGTTCTTCACCCACGGTGACTCGGGACTCCTTAAGTAGGACCCCTATTTTTTAACTTGAAATAGTGTAGCCCCTGAGTGCCAGGTTGTTTGCCTGAAGCAACTTGGGACTCCTTTTGAAGACTCCTTTTGAGGACCCCTGAGTGCCGGGTTGTTTTCCTGCAGCAACTCGGTAGTCCTTTTGGGATCAAATAACTATAGCTCCTAGACAGGAAATACTCCAATAATGCCACCTCCTGTGTGAGCCAGAGAAAATCCCCAGCATCCTTTATGGACTGCATTGTGTAATGAACTCTTGGAATTACTGCAAATCCTGGCTTGATAGTCCTTTTGGTTTATCTTATCTTTCTATGAAGTAGGCTTTTGCATGACTTATTCTCGGTGCGTTCAACTATGGTAAGTTCAGGGTCAGCTAAGTCCTCAATGGGCATCAGAGCTGATTGACTTATCATGTGCACAGCTAGGTCATATATTTTTGAGTGGCATCTGACTTACAGGCAGGAGTAACCAAGAAAATTGTTGGCATATGCTGGGTTCAAGGGTGATTAGCTGAACTCTTCAAGTTACAAGCCCCCAAGTAACCAATGATCAATTATAAAAAATAAAGACTCAACGCACAATGATATGAGGTGAAACGATAATCCTCCGGGTTCCAGAGGTGTCGGCTTTATTCCATCAATCATAGTAGATGAGCCATAAAGTATAATCTGTCGAGTCATGGACATCAAAGCAGATGAACTATAGGCATTTTAAGGCTTTTGCGCCGTAGGCATTGTAAGTTTGCCAAACCGTAGGCATTTTGAGGTGGCTGAACCGTAGGAGTTTTAAGGCTTCCAAGCCATAGGCATTCTAAGGTTGCTGAACCGTAGGCATTTTGAGATTGCTGAACCGTAAAATTGTGGAAATAGAGGCCACCGGTGGTGGATATAGCCCCCAGGGCTCGAGTCGACTTCGTTGAAGTCGGTTTGAATGTCTTTGTACCTAAAAGAAAAAATATGTCTATGCATTACACCGTTTCATAATGTAGGAAACAAAATTAATGGAAATTTCAGTGATTTTGTTTGACTTGTGTTGAACTTGTTAATCGTTTGACTCGACTAAGTAAGCTTTCGCGTGGACTTTTTTTCATGCAATACAATATGTTCGGGGTCGACAAAGGCTTTTAGAGGCATCAGAGTTGATTGACAATATCATACGCACTACTTGGTCAATTGCGAGTCACATGACTTAGCAAATAACGAACATCGAATTTTTCGCCAATAGGGCAGGATGCCTATGTTTAGACTGTGCATCGTGGCGACTAGTCTTCTTTGGTAACCTTATTTATTTAAGAAGAAACGGTAGCCCCTGAGATTGACTCAAAGGTGACGTCTCTATTTAAACAATTGAAACAAAAATATGAATTTTAAGCATAAAAGCGACTTAGCTGTTTAATAACGTGACACAAGCTGACGGAGGGTTGAAGGCGACTCATCGAAGTAAGCCGACGTGGGATCAACCACAGCGGAGTCAGCGAAGCCAAAACCGGCGTGTCCTGAGTCGACAGCGGAAGCCAGAATTAGTGAAGCCGGAGACGATGCGGTCCGGGTTGGTTGGCTCAAGTCGGAGAGGGTCGCGCTAAATTTGGAATCGTGGTCGGCGGCTAGTTGATGATTGTCGCGATGGTCGGCATATGTCCTCTGCCGGGTTAAGCTGACCACTTTTTTTGTGATCGCTTCGAGTCCTCTCTCCAAGTAATAATAATAGTTTAGCTCCTTGGTGCTTGTTCCAACTTGGATTTTCATCCCTTGTTCAACCAGAAGCAGCCGCGCATTGTTTTTTTCTTTTTTCTATTTCTCCTAGTATGACTGTCGAACTCCTTTAGCGAGCCGGGTTGTCCATGAGATTGTTCCGCCATACGCGAGCCTCCTCGATTCTGAACTCCGCTGCCCGCTTCTCCAGATCTGGCTTCTCCATGGCCGGCTCTCCTGGCTGCTCCAGGGCCGGCTCCTCTGATGAAGCCTACAAAGTCGTTGATTTTGCTGAAGGGGACTCGGAATCCTGACTCCGGCTAGTCGGTCTCGGGAGTCAAAGTCGAGTCATCGATGTAGATCCGTCTGCGCCGTCTCTTCCTCATCCGGCCGATCGTGAGCTTCTCGATCCCTGGGAAGGCTCCCTCCAAGAGAACAACACCCTTGTGTGCAGTCCCCATGGTGGGTGCCAACTGTCGTGGCGTTTTCATAGCAAGTGCCCTCATAGGAGAACTTAGTAGTGAGGCCATAGCTACGAGGTGAAGCCTAGGATGGGGTTGATCGGGAACGAGAGACACGGGTTACCCAGGTTCGGCCCCTCTTTATGGAGGTAAAGCCCACTCCTGCTAGATTGCTATTGATGATGATGATCTTGATTACAAGGGTGTTGTTTCGATACCTATGTCTCGAGAGCTCCTAACTTGTCCCTTTGGACGACCCAGGAAACCCCTTTATATAATAGACGGGCTCCTGGGGTTACAAGATATTCCGGGTTCTACCCGCAGTCGGAGTCCTACTCTATGTCCTCCGTGCCTTTCAAGCTAGGGAGGCTCTGTCTTGTGCGCGGATTCCGGGAAGCAGAATCCTATCTTCTCTGGCCGAGTTCCCTTTGGGCCGTCCGACCCACTGAGACCTGGCCCAGGCAACTTCCTGGACAACCCGAGTCTAGGCCTTCTGGGCCTGGCGGGTTGTGTCTTGGGTTCCTTGCTGCCGGGTCCAATCCGCGGGTAATTCCCCCGACAATGAGCGTGTCGTCTTTATTTCTTATCTCCTCCGAGGTCTGGGATTTTCTATCCACCCATTCCTCCGAGGACTTCTTTATTTTTATGTTCTTCAATTACACCACCTCGCCCCCAACTCCATTCTTCACATCGCCTGCTACGTCACATTCTGTGAGGCATTCCTCTGCATCGAGCCCCACTTCGGAATCTGGCTCAAGCTTTTCTGCATCAAGATGCAGACGAATGACAACAAGCGCCCACGGAGTGCAGGGCGGCTATGATAAGCAAGATTCCGGGCACCAAGCGGTTGCCGGGAAAATTTATCGAAACCGTGAAGCATTGGCCGGAGGAGTGGTTTTACGTGGCTGACGCGCCATTGGGGAACCGAGAAGGGATCACCATCGCTTTCTCAGTCGCCCCTCTGGAAAGGTCCACTCTTGGAACCCCAAGAACATCACCTGTGGAGAGGCGGAGGAGTGGATGAGGCTCCTGGAGAGGGTGGACTACTACATCGGGAAGGGTGTCACTTCGATTGACATGATGCACGTGGCGCCCCATCGTGGCATCCAGCCCCTCTTGGCCCGAGCTCATCCCATGTGGGATTTCGTCGAGGAGAATGATGAGACCCTGGCCATCCGAGGTTTCTACAGAAAGAAAACCATCACTGGAATGCAGGCCCTCCTCTTCACTAGCAATGACCAAGCCTTCAGGGTCGAGGGGCTCGACGTCGGCTACTGGGTAAAGCGCTGTCCTAACAAGGTTCAATGCCCCGTTCTTCCCCTTATTACGAGGTATTTTCAATTTTACGATGCCGGGCTGACGGTTCTCCTCTGCCTCAATATGTTGCAGGAATGGCGCGCCTTCTTGGTCGGCATCAAGTCGCCGGCACCCCAGCCCGAGGAGACTGTGGGTCTAGTCCTAGACGGTCTGCTGACCGTGGACCACTCTACAGCTCCGGTCAAGGTCAAGTGGACCAAAGCCTCTAAGGGTGTGGCCATCCGGGACAGCACCTCCGAGCCCCCCATCCGAGGAAATCAGAGCTCGGATGCTGAGTCCCACAGCGGGGACCAGCAGGATGGAATCAGTGGCCTGCTGCCGCTGTCTGGGGCTGGAACGACGAGCCGAGTGGCCATCTCGGACATCGATGAAGAGTCCTCTCCTTCTTAGGGAGTCAACCGCCGGAGGGCGCCCGATGACCTGGCGCCAAGCCCATCCATGGCACCGAGTAACCAGGATCCCAATCGTCCTCGGGATCCTTCCAAAGATCCGTGGCCCTCGGATCGATCTCGTCGAGTCTGACCCCGACCGGAGACGTAAGTTTTTGACAAACCTTGGTCCTACGACCCATCTTGTGTGCTAGTATTGCCTTAATACTTCCGGCATCCTTTCCTTGGAAACAACGCACTATCATGGATGAGGTGACCTTGCCTCTTGCGAGGTCTCCCCTGCCTGCTAGCGCGAAGGTCGCGCTCGCCACCCAAGAGGTGGAAACCGCTCCCTTACTCGTCCAAACTGAGGTGCAGGGGGCGAGCTTAATCCCCCGCCCCTGACGTCTTACGTTGGGGGTGAGGCCAGCGATATCATGGCCGAGGTTGACACCTCGATCATGGGTGATCAAGATCTGGACCGAGGAGGAGACCCCTCCTTGGTTCATGAAGAGAGGTTGAACACCAACCCGGCCTCCTCGGCTCATGTGGTTCCAGACCCACGTGGGCAGCCGGTGTCCTCCCTGTCTCCAGCGACCGATGATGTGGCGCCAAGATCACTGGCGTGGGCCTCGGTGGTGTTCGAGCCTGAGCTGGCAGAGCGCCGCCAAATGGCGGAGGCAGCTCTGACGAGCTCAGCCCTCCTTCCAGACCAGCGTGCTAGCCTCCAAGCCGCCTTGGGCTAATTTTGGTCCGTCGAGGCCGGGGTAATGGACATGTTCTTCTGCCTTGCCAAAGGAATGGAGGTATGTCATTTTCTCTTTGCTGTCATTTTTTTTTCGCTCCGAGCATGTAAATATGCCTAGTAGCCCACAAGGTATTCATCGGTTTATAACATCCGAGGATACCGCAGAATCAGAATAAAGATAAGTGTAGTTCAAGACTACACAGTTTCCAAAGTATACCTTTTTAGCAGAGGATGATGACAAACTGTATTTTGAGCTCTTAAAGAAACCACGGTTCACAATAGCCCCTGAGCCTTAAGTTAGTTTACAAAACTGACTTGAGGGTTCTCAAATCATCAAAACTCATGCCAAAAGGTTTTTTGGATCTAAGATACGCGAATATCTAGTAGCCCCTGAGACTCAAGTTGGTTCTCAAAGAAACAAATAGGACGATTGAATCAACTCAGCTTTGAGCACTTTACTTTGTCAGGCCATTTTACAACTTTTTATTCTGCAGAGCAACACTTCTCACCTCCAGACGAGCTCATCGGAGCTGGAGGAGGTCAAACGTCGGCTTGCCCTGACCGAGCAAGAGGCCCAACAGCTCAAGGAGAGGGCCGAGGCAGCACGTGATAAGGAACCGAGGTGATTTTTCCCATGTTCCACCCCATCGGTATCTATGTCCTCATACCACATTTCGTCTTGTTTCACACAGATGTGGATCAGTGTGTGGCCGACCTTCAAGACGAGCTTGACAAGGCTCGCGCCGAGGCCGACCAGCTGAATCGCACAGGAGAATGTCGTCCTGCTCCGTAAGGAGCGGGAGATCCGTGAGGCCGCCCAAGCGAGGGTGGACACCGTTGAGGTGGACCTCTCAAAGTGTGTCTCGGAATGTGACGCAATGAAGGCTGCAAACGAAGCTGATGTTGCCGAGATCAAGAGGCTTGGTCAGGATCATCAAGAGGCGGCATTTCAGGCATCCTCGGTGAAGGAAGAGCTGTGGCAAGCCTTGGAAACTGTGTCCGGTAAGCCATATCTTCAGTAGTGTGTCTTCGGACGTCAAGCATTCCCCAAGCTGACGCAAGTATGGTTCTCGTCAGCTGCCTTTCCCTATCTCCTACGCAGTGCCGAGGATGTGTGTTGCTTCTACAACACGAGCAACAAAGAGGGCAACGAGCAATGACGGCTGTTTTGGCTTCAATTCCAGGATTCGACGTGCAACGTCGTCCTCGGAGACAAGCTAAACTAGCTAGAGGAGCTGCAGAAGATGGCACGGCCTGCGATGCAGAACATGTTCAGAGTCATTTGGCGCAAGGAGCCCGTGCCGACAAGCTACTTCGAGTTGGTACGCTTCCTTCGAGAGGGGCGCGCCCAAATCAGGAGGTGGCAGAAGTTGGCTTGCCGCGAGGGAGCTCGGCAGGCCTGGGCAATGGTCCAAGCCCATTATCCTTCACTGAATCTGGAATTAATTGCGGACAAGTGTCCCCTTGACAGTAATGACGAGGAAGTCCAGCCCGAGGCTTTTTTCGAGAAGGTCATGCCCGCTGCTCGGATATCCAAGAAGGACTGCAAGCTCAAGGCCATCAGAGGTAACCTATGATGGACACTTTTAATCCTTGGTATGCCGAGCAGTAATTTGCAAAGACGATACTAAGTTCGAAAAGCTACTTGTTTTATAGTATTTTATGTCTGGGCAAATTAAATTTGCTATGTCTGTGCGTGGATTATTTTTGACTCAATCTTGACGTTTGAATGCGTAGTTGGCTAGTCTTCGGCTTCTGCCTCTAAGTTAATTTCTTAGAGTGTTTCTCCGATAATAGTCCTTAGCCGACGTCTCAGTGCCCGTAGGTGGCTATATCAGAAAAACAAGGCAACCCGACATATAGGGCTTAAAATGCGCTTGTCAGAGAGCATGTATGTAGCGGGCAAGTAGATAGCCCCCAGTTCTGGTTTGTGACCTCGGCAACCGATCTGCTTCCTATGTGTGACCTCAGACGTACCGAACACAGATTAAGAAAAAGCAGGCGCTATGACTTGTTAAAGAAAGTCCTTTTGCTTTACGCAGACAACCTTTATGGTTGTAGTTTTTCTACTTCCGACCTGCGGACCGATTTTGCGCGTGTTGTGACAGTTATCTTTTCGCTTCTCCCACCTAAGGTACTTTACCGGTTTAAGCAGAAGTAATAATCATAGAGGTGCTGCCGGTACTCCCTTAACCGAACATGCAGAAACGTAAGGGGTAAACATAGAAGCCAGGCAATCTAGCTATTGACCCAAGACACAAGTCAAAATCGATGCATATAATGGCGTAAGGTCTGAGGAAGTCATCGGTGGCTCCGCAGAGGACTTTGACGCTTTGGAGTTTGGGCTATCTTGCAGCCCCCGGGTACCTGTGTTGGTGCTTGATGGCGTCCGATAAGGTAATGGACCCGAGGATAGTGACATAGCTGTAGCGATCAAGATTGAATGAGACCAAGGATACACCAGGAGTGTATAGACAGCCCATATTTTGGGCGTCACTTTATTCAATTTCAATTAAGGTCGGGCCTAATGATCAAGCTAATCACACACTAAAGATACATGCTTAGAGATACTACAGATTGTCGTGCTGGAGATAGCGTTTCGAGGTCCGACCTTCCGGCTTCATGTCCAGTGTTGTCTTGTCATTCCGTGTTCTCTACCTTCCCTCAGCCCTTGTCCAACCAAGGGTGGCGACGACTGCGTCTTCCAGTGTAGGGATGCCCTAGCTTCTTGTATAGGCCAAGGAGTATGGCTAATGTTGACTCTAATGGTCAATGTACCGGGAGGTACTGCGCCGGTATGGTGCTGGTCGTAAAATATCGAGCTTTGCGCCAGCGCCTGGTTGGCTGTAACTAGATTATCCTGCTGGTATTCTTGACGAGCACACCAGGATCCGAGGTAATAACCGATCTGGGGGGTATACCATAGCGTGTGGGTGCATTGACAGGTACCTGATTGACGCCGTATAATGGTTTGACACCTTACCTGGGTCTTGGCATCTCGGTGTTGCACCATAGCTTGATGCCTTTTTTCCGAGAACGCGGACTTTGCCGGTTTACCGGTCGTTGATCATGCTGCCCTATGCTGTACGTGCTCCACTAACCCCCAGGGAAATTTCAATGCAAAATTGTGGTTCCGAGGAAAGTAATCCATGGGAACACATTGGGGGAGGTGGAGCGCGTATCCCTATTTAGGGTCATGGTGAGCAGTCTCTGGTGTGGCGTCCATCTGGTCCTCGGGGGGTGCCTGACGTACGCCGAAGTCATCGTCGGATGCGCCGCGAACGGACCTTTGACGTTTTACGGGATCGGGGTTGCTTGATCCAGCCTTGACCCTTGACGCCTCCTCGGCTGCTTGCACCTCGGTAGCGAAAGCCGCAGTCTGTTCTTCACTCCAGAGCGAGCGCTCTGTGTTGCCATTCACCGTTATGATGCCTTTGGGCCCTGGCATCTTTAACTTTAAATAAGCATGAGAAAAGTCCACATTTAAACCCCGAACTAACCACTCAGTTTGATTTACAACCCTCATCTTTGAAACCGGTCATATTGCACCCTCAACTTACCACAAAGTTCAAAAGACAACCCTGGTCTTGGTTTTGGGCTGGTCAACCGGTTTTGACCGAAGTCAAAGTTGTTTGGGCACCGCCAACTCAGCAATCAATGCCACCCAGGCATCTCGGAAATACCAAGCCCTCACCCGAGCGCTCACCAGTCTCCCCCACCGCCGCCTGGTGGCATTGGCTGCTGGGTTGGCATGCCCGGTCAGCTTTGCCTTTGGTAAAAACCGGTTGACCAGTCTAAAACCTAGACCAGGGTTGTGTTTTGAACTTTGTGGTAAGTTGAGGGTGCAATATGACCGGTTTCAAAGATGAGGGTTGTAAATCAAACCGAGTGGTTAGCTCAGGGCTGAAATGTGGACTTTTCTCAATAAGCATAGTGCGGGATGTCATGGAAATGGGCGAAGGCCGTTCTCCCGAGGAGTGTGTGGTAGCCACTCCTGAAGGTAACAATGTCGAAGCTCAAGTCTTCGATGCGGTAGTTGTTGGGTGTGCCGAACACTATGTCCAGGGCTACCCTGCCCGAGCACTCTGCCACTACGCCTGGTATTATACCCTTGAATTTGGTATTACTGGGTTGGATCTGTGCTGCGTCAATATGCATCTTTTTGACGGTGTCGGCATATATAAGGTTGAGGCTGCTGCCTACAACCATAAGGACTCGGGTCAGATGAAAGCTGTCAACGATGGGGTCAAGGACTAAGGCCGCCGTGCCACCGTGGCCGATATTTGTCGGGTGGTCTCGTCGATCAAATGTGATCTGTATTTCCGACCACGGGTTGTACCTGGGTTCAGCGGGCTCTACGGCATATACATCGCGGAGCGCATGCTTCCTCTTCTTTCTGGTGATGTGGGTAGCACAGATCATGTTTACGTCCTTCACCTCAGGAGGAACTACTTTTGGCCGGCATTACTCGGCCCGGGCTGGTCTCTTTCCCCGTTATTATTATTGTGGGGCTGGCGCTTGCCCTGGTTTTCGGCCGCAACCTTCCCAGCTTGCTTGATAACCCAGCAATTCCGGTTGGTGTCGTGGCCGGCTTCTCTGGATTTCCGTGGATGGCGCAGGGCTAATCTAATATCTTATCCAACTAAGAGCCACCACCTGATCCTCCTTGAAAGGGTTTTCTCTTGCCACTGCCCTGTCGTTGGTTGCCGAATCCGGCGTTAACCTCGCCATCCTCGGCGTCGTTGTCACTCTTGTTACGACGCTTGTTCCTCCGGTTGCGCCGAGGTTTACCGTTTCCGTCGCGCACGTCAGATGTGCCGGGATCGCTGATGATTGATATTTTTACACTCATTCACCATTTGTTTAAACTAAGATATTTCATTAAAACCAAGATATTTGCTCCGATATTGCTACTAATGACTATTGAATGCAAAGGATTCCACAAATCCTCTCTTTGATTTCTTTCAACAGGAAATGGGATAAAAAGGGAAGAAATCATGTGTGAACATGGAAAGGAGTGGAAAAGGAGATAGAAGAAACCAGGAGGAGGTGCACCAGAGGAAATAGTGCAAACGATGGCGTTCCATACGACCGCGAGCGCTCGTATGAGCAGTCATATGGTGTGGATTCTGAGGCTTCTCGTCCACCTGAACAACTTTCATAAAGAGGACCACGCCAAAATGTCAATAGAAAATCCGCGAACAAAGCCAGAACAGAGCCATCTTCATCCCCTCTCATCAACCCAAGCCGCCGCCATTCCCATCTCCATAGCCACCATCACCACCATAGTCCATCTCCCTCTAGTTCATACTTGTAATCATGCATCGCACAAGGCATCCATTGTAAGACATATTATCAATCAATCAATCTTCAAGATGTGTTCTTCAATCTGTTCTTCATGCTATCTGATCTTCATGTGTGAGTAGTTTGGTAAGGTATGGATTAAGGCATACGTCTTGCAACCCTCTGTATTTGCTGTGGGGATCAATGGAAGTGGTTTGAATTAATGTCCCGTATGTGTGAAATAAAATTGTTTCGTAGATGTCTCTTGTCTCGTCCGCGTTCTTCATCCCTGCAGGTACCCAGGATCATGGAGGGCGAGCAACGGAGAGGCTAAGGGCAGGGAGAATGTGAAGTGTTATTCTGAACTCCAGTGACAGAAGGGTTTAGTACGGTAACACGGATCCAATCCTTGGGGATTCGTGAGGTGTAGTAATTAAACGCCCAAAGCTCTTGTCTGATTATTATAATCTTAATTATCGAGGCAACCCCACGCTATTGATAGGGCCTTTGCTTGGACAACCGATTCTTGAGCGCCGTGAAGATGTTATTTGGACACATCCCCCACTTCGGTTCGTAGCAAGCACATCTCGATGGGTGACTTCCAGCGCACAAATTAAGGTCATATTTGGTCCCAACACAAATACATGGTTGTAAGCATTAAGACCTCATACCCGTACCTATTTTTTATTATAAATGTTTCACCACAATTAGCTTGATTGATCCGGTCAAAAGCTGGAATTATTTCTTTGACAGAAACTTGCTAGAGACCATCGCTTCAAGGGAACCTTCCTCTCGCGGGTTCGATAACCCAAGGTCACCTCTTTCGGGAAATAGGTGTGGGGTACTTTCTGTTCCTTTACCGGATCACTAAAACGGAAGTATCAATCACCATTCCATCATTGCTTTTGAGCAAGCCAATTATCCTCACCAGCATAGAATTTAGTCATCAGCTAGGTGAGGTCCGCCATCGTCCTTGGTTTTACGTGCCCGAGTTCTCTGGCCAGCCATTCGTCACTGACGTTGTGCCAGAATGCAGCGATGGCCTCTGCGTCGGGGTTGACCACTATCAGGTTTTTCTTCCTTAAGAAGCGATTCCAGAATTTGCGGACTGATTCACCTTGCTTCTGTACGATATGGGCCAAGTCATGGGCCGTCCAGAGGCTTGACATAAGTGCCTTTAAAATTGGCCATAAATTCGTCTTCAAGGTCATCCCATTCACAGATCGGATCTGGCGCGAGACTGTTCACGCAATGCCGGGCCGAGCCTTCTAATTTTAATGGCAAATATTTGATAGCATGGATATTGTCTCTACTTGCTATGTGGTCGGCAAGGAGGAAATACTCAATCCGTACCGAGGGATCTGTTGTCCCGTCATACTGGTCAATGTTTGCTGGTTTAAACCCATGTGGGAACTAGTGCTGCATGACCTCATCCATGAAGCATTGAGGGTGCGCAGCTCCTCGGACACGTGCCATGGCATGACATACGTCCGACATGGATACACCGCGATCCCTGGTGTAGTCGCGTACATCGCCATTCTTGGCCAGCCAAGTTAAATATCCTGCATGTCCAGCAGATGGGCGTTGCCTGGATTGATAGATCGACTGAGGTGGGTTTTCAGGCCTTAATGGCCTCTTGTCCCGAGGATCCGGTCTTGAGTCATCCCGTGGCGGGTTCCATCCACCTCGTCGCTCTGTAGCATCGGGAGCGCGTTTGTCTGTACCGACTTGACGTTTGGTGATGTGGGGAGGTCAACTTTTGGTAGGTCTCTCGAGGTCATCGTCCCACTTACATCTTGATACGGCGCTGTCCTCGGCCGCTGCATCCATCTCATCCATGAGGTACCTGCGTGGGTACGAAGGGTGGTAGTTGGCCTCAATCCGTCCTAGCTTGCCGTTGAGTGCCTCCTCTGATGGGGAACGTTGCATGGAAAACAAAAAAAATTCCTACGAAACAGAAGATCTATTCTATGGAGATGCTAGCAACGAGAGGGGGAGTGTCTACATACCCTTGTAGACCGAAAGCGTTAACGGTCTAAAGATTGTGGTTGGCGTAGTCGTACTCCCTTCGCGATCCAATCCGATCCAGCGCGGAACGGACGCCACCTCCAAGATGTGCACACGTACGGCTTGGTGACGTCTCCGTCTTCTTGATCTAGCAAGGGAGAGTGGAGAGGTAGATGGGATCTAGGCCAGCACGACAGCGTGGTGGTGGCGGTGGCAGCGGAACACCGGCAGGGCTTCGCCAAGCGCTACTCGGAGGAGGAGGAGGAGTAACGGGAGGGAGAGGCGCCAAGGGGTGGAAGGTTTGCTGCCCCCTATGCCTCCCCACCTTTATATAGCCATGGAGGGATCTGGTGGCTTGCCCTCCAAGCCCCTAGGGTCGTTCGCCAAGGGGGGAGGAAGGAAATCCCTCCTTTCCTTCCCCACCGATCGCTATCCCCCCTTTTTAGGTATCTTGATCTTATCCCTTCGGGATATGATCCTATTCCTTTTAGGGGGGGATGTTGGTGCTCCTAGACCAGGGTTGTGGGGCATTGCCCCATTACCCACGACCTTGTGGGTCCCCCCATGCAGGTGGGCCCCACTCCGAAACCTTCTAGAACCTTCCCGGTACAATACAATACCGAAAAATCCCGAACATTTTCTGGAACCCTGAATATGACTTCCCATATATAAATCTTTACCTCCGGACCATTCTGGAGCTCCTCGTGATGTCCCGGATCCCATCCGGGAATCTGAACTACTTTCGGACTTCACCATATGAATATCCCAATACTACCCTACTGTTACCAAACGTTAAGTGTGTGACCCTACGGGTTCGAGAACATGCAGACATGATCGAGACACCTCTCCGACCAATAACCAATAGCGGGACCTGGATGCCCATATTGACTCCCACATATTCAATGAAGATCTTTATTGGTTTGAACCACGATGTCGAGGATTCAGCCAATCCCGTATACAATTCCCTTTATCCGGCGATATGTTACTTGCCTGAGATTCGATCGTCGGTATCTCCATACCTAGTTCAATCTCTTTATTGGCAAGTCTCTTTACTCATTCCGTAATACAAGATCCTCATGACTAAACTCATTAGTCACATGCTTGCAAGCTATTTGTATTACCGAGAGGGCCCAGAGAGATCTCTCTGCCACAACGAGCGACAAATCCCAGTCTCGATCCATGCAACCCAACAAACACTTTTCGAGATACCTATAGAGCACCTTTATAATCACCCAGTTACGAAGTGACGTTTGATAACCCACAAAGTATTCTTCCGGTATTCGGGAGTGGCATGATCTCATGATCTAAGGAACAGATACTTGACATTAGGAAAGCTATCGCAAAATGAACTTAGTGACACGATCATATGCTAAGCTTACGGTTGGGTCTTGTCCATCACATCATTCTCCTAATGATGTGACCTCGTTATCAAATGACAACTCATGTCTATGGTTAGAAAACCTTAACCATCTTTGATCAACGAGCTAGTCTAGTAGAGGCTCACTAGGGACACGGTGTTGTTTACGTGTCTACACATGTATTTAAGTTTCCGGTCAATACAATTATAGCTTCAATAATAAACAATTATCATGAACAAGGAAATATGATAATAACATGTTTATTATTGCCTCTAGGGCATATTTCCAACATCCTCAGCTTGGAGGAGCTCATTCCACTAGTCATTCAGATAGTTCTCTTCATCACAAAGTCATTGAGACGTATTTTTTATTCTCTTGGCGGTGCTAACCAACCTTAGATGTAGCTCGTTGTGGCGGCGACTGCCGAGTGACTCATTCAAATTGTCCTCGTGTTCGGGGCTGAGGCTTCTTTCGAGGTCATTGTAACACCCCAAAAATTTTGTCTTGATTTTTATCAAATTCTTTATTCGATTGGAAGGAGGTTATTTCAATTTTTCTAAAAGACTCTCCTTCTCAAATATTTAATGACAAATATTTTATGAGTTCTTCCCAATCTTGATTTTGGTCTTGAGGGTTTTCAACATGTGTTGGTTCAACACAAATACTCTGGGATTGTTTTACTAATTCTTTTATTAAAAAGAATTCCTATAATTTTTGGATTTCTACTTCCCTATTCAAAAATACTCTCTTGCCATGACCTATGTAGAAAACTTTCTTCCAAAACCCTCCTCCCTACTTTCGGTCAAGCCAAGCTTCCAATTCCAGCAAGTTTCAACCTCTTTTAGATTTTATTTCTATTGATTTTATCCTCAAACCTTTTTCTATAATTTATTTCGGACCCCTCAAGTTTACAAAGGAAGTATCAGATTTCTTTGAGCTTTGGTTCCAAATAAATTACCCTAGCTACTCCTTAGTGGCCTCAACCTAGATCCATCAAGAGCTGCTGGTCCACAGTTCAAATTTTTCAAAATTTGCTTGCTGCAAGTTTGGACCAGATTTGCCATTTTTGGTGAAATTCATTCTTTTCCTTTTCCAATATTTCTGAGAAAATTTAGGTAGTATCTGGATGCATCAAGAGACCACCCCTCCAAGTTTCAGCTCAAGAAAAATTTTCCACGTGCGTCAAACATTTCGTCGAACAGCTGACATGCACTGTTCCTGTCAAAATTCAGAAAGTTCAGAGGGTTCAGTGTCGTTTTCGTCAGACCTCGTCGTCGATCTCGCCAGTGCACGCGTTGGCGCCTTGCTCCCTGTTCCCCCTTCTTATCCAGTGCGCCGCACGGTTGCTTGGCCGGTTGCGAGCGTCGGTGGCGACTTGTCGCGTCAACGCCGGCGCCTTCCGCAGTGGCAGAACCTCCTGTGGCGGCTGGCAGAAGCCAGCGTTGCAGAACGCCGTCCTCCGCACCGCCCGAGCCACTGGTGGCCTACGCGTGTTCACCTCCTGCTCTGAGCACGCTGCAGAACCGTCGCCGTGGCCTGAGAAGCGCAGAGCGCACTCTCTGCCGCCGACGAGCCCGTGAGCTCCGTCCCGCAGAGACCACGGGAGCAGGCCAAATCCAACCAGGTTTAACCTTTGAATGGTGCCAGTGGACCAATCCGAAGACAACCAATCGCCTAATCCTTCCGTCCAACCCCTGCCTCGCCGTAATCGCTCGCCGGAGTTATCCTGTTTTCGGCAACCGCCTCGGGCCAGCTATAAATAGAGGCCCCGAGCCACCCATCGACCCAGCACCTCTCCACCTCTCCTCAGAACCACACCACACTCATCAGAGGGCTTCGGGAGGGTCTTCTTCCCCAGCTCCGGCCGCCCCGATCCGCTTCGGGCTCCGGCAAAATCCTCTCTGGTGAGTGCGCCCCCGCTCCCCAAACTTTGCCAGCAACCTCCTAGTCCACCACCTCTTCTAACCCGAGCTTCAATTCGGTGTTGGCAGCTCTCCTCCGACGAATCCGTGCTCGCCCGAACCGCCGTCCGCCGGAGTGGAAGCCGCCGTCGACGTGGTGCTCCCTGACGGCTACTTCCACCACCCACCGACGCGGAACTAACTCGTGAGTGCAACCATACCCTTGCCCTTCTCTAGTTCGCCGTCAATCATCGCCGGCGTTCCCGTTTGCTTCTGGCGCCGGCGAGCTCTTTTTAAACCTGACGGGTGGGACCCCCTTGTCAGTCTCTTCTCTTCTTCTCCGAACCGTTTTCTGAAAACGCCTTCGGGCAGAATGCGTTTTCTCTTCAGTGTGACGTATTTCATCCGAAGCGTTTTCGGTTTCTTTTAAACTAGTCCCTGAAAGTTTCTGTTTCATCGCAGATTAGTCCCTGGACTAAAACCTTAATAACTGTTAAACAAGAGATGATTTTGAGTTGATTCTTTTTCTGTCATCTTTAATTTTCTGTCTAGTTTTTTATCATATTTATTTGAAAAATATTTGGAACAATTTTTATGCACGCAAGGTATTTACGTTAGTACCCGATTTTTCTTTATAACGTAGATACCGAAGGAGGTGACGGTGCCGCCAACTTTGCCGAGCTAGACTCCGACTACTCCGAACCAGGCAAGCATGTTTGAACCTTTGATATGATGAGTGTTTTTCATGTTTGCTTGAGTGGTTTTCTCATGGCATGTTTATATTAGCATTTGTTGAATGTTATATTCCATGCAAAGCAAGATGCAAGTGAGCTTCGAAACTTGATGTGTTCATAAGATGGTGAGACAACCTGATCATGTGGTGGCATGATAGGTTGCAAGCTGGTATTGTTGAAGCATGCCAGTTCTATATCAACTGTTTAACTCCAGTGTTGACGTGGATCGAGTCTTGTTCCCGTTCATCCCCTTTTCGTGCTACCACATGTTTTCTGCAAAGAATGCGGTTTAGTAAGTTGCAAACCTCTTTCCAGGTACACACCAAATAGAGGGGCCGGAATGAGGGTTCCATGGCCCTGGATTAAAGCCCGTCATTCGGTCAGGGGGCATGGGTGTTTCCGGTTGGGACCGAGAGGGGGGCACCCCTTAGAGCGCGCGATATAAATTTTATCCCATGCTATTCGAGGTGTTGGCCTCCTCGTCTTAGAGTTTTTCTTGAACGTTGTCTAGGGTGATTCCTGGCAGCGGGATGTGAAATGGGTGTCTACTGGTTAGATGTGTTTCTTCTAAAATACCGTAAACAGAATTAGTCCTTTGTGACTACTGAAAACCGTTGGCTGTGGGTTAAGAGTACTAACTCTGCAGAGTCAAAACCATTCGAGTAACCAAGTCCTCGGTCAAGGACGTTGGTTGACCTATCAGTGTCAGTCTCAGTGTCAGTCCCGGTAACAGTCTCTGAAGAACAAACTTGTTAACTGACAGTGGTAAACCTGGCTGAATGTTATTCCTGTGGGTGGACTAACCTGTTTATGATTATGTATCGAGTATTCCGTGGGATGGTGCTACCTCCACGGACTACTCGAATTCGAATGATGAATTATAAGCCCTTTATGAGATGTCGCTCAGACGTCCGACTGTGGCATTCTTATTCTTCCTTTGATATAAGCCTTTATGAGATGTCGCTCAGACGTCCGACTGTGGCATTCTTATTATTTACTTTTGATATAAGCTCTTTATGAGATGTCACTCAGACGTCCGACTGTGGCATTTTTATTATTTACTTTTGATATAAGCTCTTTATGAGATGTCGCTCAGACGTCCGACTGTGGCATTCTTGTTATTTACTTTTGGATATAAGCCCTTTATGTGATGTCGCTCAGACGTCCGACTGTGGCATCCTTGTTATTTACTTTCATTATAAGCCCTTTTCGAGATGTCGCTTAGATGTCCGACTGTGGTACGTACTGTCATTTACTTTTCAGTATAAGCCCTTTATGTGGTGTCGTCCTGACGCCCGACTGCGGCATGTTAATTTATTTTACCTTTCGAGGCGTCGCTTCAGACACCCGATCGGTCTTCAGCTATTTTTTTGGGATTTCGGGAGGACTACCGCCTGACTTCCTTTTTATTGATCTTGCGGTGCAAATTTATTACCTGAGTGTGCATTACTAATCTGCTCATGTGCATCATGTTTGCATTTGTTATATCTTATGTCCAAACTGTCTTGCGAGTACATTCAAAGTACTCACCTGGCTTGTTGATTTGGCCAGATGTTGACAAAGACGATCTTATGGATGAAGAGTACGATAGCGAGTCCGACGCCTAGAGGAGTCCCAGTCAGTCCCTTGCGATCCTGGAGTTGGTCACCTGTATTATATACGCTTCCGCTACCTTAATAAAATCATCGAGCCTCACTCCGACGCTTGATGAGTTGTAAGATTTTGGAGTCATGTCACCCACTTCTCTGTGACATATCCATCACCACTTTTATTGCGAGTCAGTAGTTATGCCACCATACCCTTTGTGTCATATCCGCCTTTATGGGTAATATTGGCGTGCTTGTAAAAAAATTGTTGAGCAGCCTCAGCTCAACCATGTATAATATTTAGTACTTCTGGATTTCTGTATCAAGGATTTGTCTACCAGTAAGATTTTTCTATACTGGTCTGACGAAAGGGGCGATTTTTCAATAAATGTTTTATTGGAAAACCGGTCTTGACAACCTTGGTACCAGAGCCAGGCTGACTGTAGGAAGCCACTAGGTGCGATCGCTAATCGGTTATTAGCGTAATAGGTGCTATTTTAGCAATTTGCAAATTGTAGCAATTTTCTGTTAGTCATCATAAATTTATGGTTTGACTATCTGGAATTTTTGTCTAGTTTTGTAGATGGCTGGCAGCGACTGTGAGTCACAGGTGTTCGCCAATGTACCTGAGGGGTTTATCAAGCTTCTCGTCTCCATCGCCAAGGTCGCGATCGGGCCATCGGCTTGTCCGGAGTTCACACTCTACCAGCACAAGCTCAGCGATAGCGTGTCTATGCACCAAGCCGCGGTGCAATTCAAGGGAGGACGCTCTGAGTCACGCCGCTTCCGTTTTGTTGGGAGGGCCATGCCTATGGAGAGGCATGCCATGCAGATGGCTGCCCGTGAGGCAATAGCTCGTCTCCGGGATGCTCTTCCTTCAAAGAAGGCTCGTCGCTACCGCTACCTCCCATGCCACGTGCCATACACTTGTCACTATGCATTCGCTTGCACTAGGGGAGAGAGAGATAAGGCTATTGAGATGCTTGTTGAGTATCTCAAAGCTCTTGAGGCAGCTTTTGATAACCTCGTGGACGACTTTGTGGCTGCTCGTATGGACTTAGTTCAGGGCTGTACCGCCAACAGAAGGGAACTCCTCCATACAGCACCACCACTGTCATACATCTCGTCCTCCGCATCCTATGCACCTGCCATTTTAGCCACCGCTCGCCGCCTGCCTACCACTGAGGAATTTGACCAAGTCATTGCTCCTACCCCAGTTAGTGTTGCACCACCTGCCACACCCGCACCAGCTGCTCAGCCCAGTGCTTCGCGCCTAGAGCCTATTATTGAGGAGGAGGTGGAGTCTCCAGCATCACTGGGACTTACCCTCGGCAGGCCGAGGGAAGTTTTTGCCATCTCCGACTGAGTGCGCCGACAGCCGTGTGTTGTACCAGCTTGTATGATATGTTTATATGTATATAGGTTTGTTGAGAAGTAGTTTGTGTGCACATCATGTAGGAACTCAGAGAAGTGCACTAGCCTAAATAACATGTCAGGAATGTGTACGCATATCCTGAGTGATGTATTGTATAATTACGGCTTGCATGTAAGATATGTACTGAGCGGTCCTTCTCCATGCGCAATCAAGTATTTTCTTGAAAAATCTCGGAGTTTTTAAATTTCTGCCTTTGCAAAATTATTTATTTTTGCTACTCAGATTTTTTTCTCATGAGTTCTGCAAATATACCCCAGAGTGCAAATGCCTCGTCCCTGGACTCGTTCCATGCCAAGTCAGCCAGAAGAAAATTACGGTACCCAGACAAGTAACAATTTCACACAGGGGCAGTCAAGTCAGCAAGGCAGTGAAGAAGCGTTTTCTCAAGTATGCCGCCTTTATGAGCAAAGCCAGCAGCAGCATCAAGAAATGATGAACCATATTATCAATATGGGAAATCACCGCGAACCATACCAGCAGCATTCCAAATTATCTGAACTACAAAAGACATGTCCCCCAACTTTTTCTCACACTGATATACCGCTTGAGGCCGATGATTGGCTTCGAGACATTGAGAGGAAATTAATTATTGCACAATGTTCGGACCGTGAGAAGGTACTTTATGCACCTCACTACCTCACTGGAGCAGTTGCATCATGGTGGGAAAATTTCCTACACATGCACCCCAATGAAAACAACATCACCTGGGAGGAATTTAAGGAAAAATTTTGTGGGGCGCACATTCCCAGAAGTGTTATGAAGATAAAAAAAAGGGTGTTCGATGACCTCAAGCAGTGACTGAGTACAATAGTTAGTTTACTCAATTATCTTGTTATGCCAACGAAGAACATATGACTGAAAATAAAAAGATGGAAAAATTCCTGGACGGTCTGGCACCAGCACTTAAATGCCAGCTGGTCGTACACACCTTCCCAGATTTCAAAACGCTTGTGGACAAGGCTATTACATTGGAAAATGAGCGCCGCAGCTTAGAGGATTTTCGCAAGCGCAAAAGGGACAAGACTACTCATTCTCGCCACAACAGAACAAGAAAGATTTCCAGAATAATGGGGCGAACAAATCCGCAACCAATGTTCTACGCCCAAACAAAAAAATTCATGCAAGGGACAAGGATTTTACGTATCACCCAGGCATTACTTGCTTTGCTTGTGGAGAGGAAGGACATTATGCCAAGCAGTGCCCAAAGCCAAGAAACTCGACCCTCAAGTCGAACAACAGTGGAAGTAATTCAGCCCCCAAGCGTAACAACTTCAACCCCAATAACAATCACAAGAAGGGTCACGTGAACCATGTGACCAAGGAGGAAGCACAGAATGCTCCGGACATCGTACTCGGTACGTTCCCTGTCAACACAATACCTGCCATGGTTTTGTTTGATTCTGGAGCTTCTCACTCGTTTGTTTCCAAGAAATTTGCTTTGCAACATAATTTTCTGATTCTTCCCTTGGAAAATTCTATGACCATCAAGTCCCCCGGGATTAAGCAAATCACTCAGAGTTACTGCCATGGTGTGGTTATTGAGATTGAGGGATTAAAGTTTCGGGCAAACCTCATTGTATTGGAAAATAAGGGACTGGATGTTATCCTAGGAATGGACTGGTTAACCACCAACAAGGGATTTATCGACTGTTTCAATCGGACTGTGATCCTCACCCATCATCACGGGAAGACAATAAAAATTGCAGCTCAAGAAAGACCAATATCACTGCGACCAAGATTGAACAAGGTGGATATTTCGGAATTAAGTAAAGTTCCAGTGGTGTGTGAGTTTCCTGATGTATTTCCCGAAGAGCTACCAGGCATGCCACCTGACCGAGAAATAGAGTTCATCATTGAAGTAGCACCTGGAACCACTCCCATTTACAAGAAACCCTATAGAATGGCACCCTCCGAGTTGGTAGAATTGAAGAAGCAAATAAAAGAATTACTGGACAAAGGATTTATCCGGGCCAGCTCCTCACTTTGGGGTTCACCAGTATTATTTGCCAAGAAAAAGGATGGGACACTGAGATTATGTATAGACTATCGAGCACTCAACATGGTCACCATCAAAAACAAATATCCGATGCCACGGATAAATGATTTATTCGACCAGCTCGCACAAGCCAAGGTTTTCTCAAAAATTGATCTAAGGTCGGGATATCATCAATTAAAAGTACGGACAGAAGATATCCCTAAGACAGCATTCACCTCCAGATACGGGTTATATGAATTTATAGTAATGCCGTTTGGACTGACAAACGCCCCCGCATATTTTGTCCACCTCATGAACAAAGTATTTATGAAATTTATGGACAAATTTGTTGTGGTGTTCATTGATGATATTTTAGTATATTCTAAGACACCAGAAGAACATGCTGAACATCTCAGAATTGTACTGGGAGAGTTAAGGAAACATCAATTGTACGCCAAATTCATCAAATGTGAATTTTGGTTAAAACAGGTTGGTTTTCTAGGCCACGTATTAACCCAAGAAGGTGTCGCCGTGGACCCAGAAAAAGTCAAGGCCGTACTTGACTGGAAACCACCAGCCAACGTTACAGATATACGAAGTTTTCTGGAAATGGCTAGATATTATAGAAGATTTATTGAGGGATTCTCCACCATAGCAAAACCTATGACACAGCTACTCAAGAAGGATAAGAAGTTTGTGTGGACTGAAGCTTGTGAGAAAAGTTTCCAAGATCTCAAAAGGAGATTAACAACAGCACCAGTATTGGTCGTACCAGACATACACAAAAAATTTGAAGTATATTGCGACGCGTCCCGGAAGGGCCTCGGATGCGTATTAATGCAAGACGGCAAAGTAGTCGCATATGCTTCCAGGCAACTACGAAGGCATGAAGAAAATTATCCTACTCATGACTTGGAATTAGCAGCAGTTATTCATGCTCTCAAAGAATGAAGACACATTTTTCTTGGGAATCGTTGTGAAATATATACGGACCATAAGAGCCTCAAATATATTTTCACACAACCAGAACTCAATTTACGACAACGACGGTGGTTGGAATTAGTGAAAGATTATGATGTTGGCATACACTACCATCCAGGAAAGGCGAATGTAGTGGCAGATGCTCTCAGCCGAAACCCAAGCTCGGGCAACGACGGTTTACAAAACTTGAAACCTGAGTTTCAGAGGGAGTTTGCCAAACTCAACATGGTGTTGGTCACTGAAGGCACTATGTCAAATTTGGAAATACAGCCCACCCTAATGGAACAGATTAAGAAAGCTCAGCATGGACACCCCAGCATCGAAGGCATAAAAAGAAAAGTGAGTCTGGGCAAGGCCTCAGAATTCGTCATAGACAATGAGGGAATATTATGGTACGGAGACAGGCTGTGCGTACCAAATGTAGAGGACCTCAAACAGCAAATTTTGACCGAAGCCCACACCGCTCCATATTCAATCCACCCTGGAGGAACCAAAATGTAGAAGGACATTCAGGAAAAAATTTGGTGGCATGGTATGAAGAGGGATATAGCCACATTCATTGCATGTTGTGATTCATGTCAGCGTATTAAGGCCGAGCACCAAAAACCAGCAGGACTATTACAGCCAAACAGGATACCCGAATGGAAATGGGACGAAATTGGAATGGATTTTATTGTCGGGCTACCTCGGTCACGACACGGAAATGATGCCATATGGGTCATCACAGATAGATTAACCAAGGTGGCACATTTTATTCCAGTAAAGACAACCCACACCACTCAGAAACTTGACAGGCTTTATCTCTCCCGTATTGTTTGTCTGCATGGAGTTCCAAAGACTATAATATCCGACAGAGGCACTCAATTCGTCTCCAGATTTTGGGATCATTTACAACAAGCTCTGGGAACTCAACTAGTATTCAGCACAGCATACCACCCCCAGACTGGAGGACAGACTGAACGTGTGAACCAAATTCTAGAAGACATGCTAAGAGCATGTGTTCTCACCTATGGAACCAGTTGGGAAGAAAGCTTGCCGTATGCCGAGTTCGCGTACAACAACAGTTACCAAGCCAGTCTACAAATGGCACCTTTTGAAGCTTTATATGGGCAAAGATGCCGTACCCCATTAAATTGGTCAGAGATAGGAGACAGTCGTATCTTCAGCCCAGACATGCTCAAGGAAGCTGAGGAGAAAGTTAAACTAATCAAGGATCGACTGAAGACAGCTCAGAGCCGACAAAAGAGTTATTACGATCAAAAACATCGTGAAGTCAGTTTTGAACCAGGTGAATATGTGTATATAAGAGTATCCCCTATGAGGGGCCTGCAACGATTCAAAGTTAAAGGAAAGCTAGCACCACGATTTATTGGGCCCTTCTGTGTGATTGCACGAAGAGGCACAGTGGCCTACCAGCTAAACCTACCTGAAGAACTGTCAGACGTCCATGATGTGTTCCACATCTCACAGCTGAGGAAGTGTGTAAGCAACCCAGAGAAGCATGTATCTCATGAGAACATTGACGTGCAACCAGACCTCACCTACAGGGAACGTCCAATAAAAATATTGGACGAGTCTGAAAGAAGGACCCGTCAGAAGACAATTAAGCTTTTCAAGGTTCAGTGGAGCAATCACACCAAGGATGAAGCAACATGGGAAAGAGAGGATTTTCTTCGGGTAGAGCACTCACACCTATTTGAGGATCAGCTGAAATCTCGGGGACGAGATTTTTCCTAAGGGCGTAGGTGTTGTAACACCCCAAAATTTTGGTCTTGATTTTTATCAAATTCTTTATTTGATTGGAAGGAGGTTATTTCAATTTTTCTAAAAGACTCTCCTTCTCAAATCTTTTATGACAAATATTTTATGAGTTCTTCCCAATCTTGATTTTGGTCTTGAGGGTTTTCAACATGTGTTGGTTCAACACAAATACTCTGGGATTGTTTTACTAATTCTTTTATTAAAAAGAATTCCTATAATTTTTGGATTTCTACTTCCCTATTCAAAAATACTCTCTTGCCATGACCTATGTAGAAAACTTTCTTCCAAAACCCTCCTCCCTACTTTGGGTCAAGCCAAGCATCCAATTCCAGCAAGTTTCAACCTCTTTTAGATTTTATTTCTATTGATTTTATCCTCAAACCTTTTTCTGTAATTTATTTTGGACCCCTCAAGTTTACAAAGGAAGTATCAGATTTCTTTGAGCTTTGGTTCCAAATAAATTACCCTAGCTACTCCTTAGTGCCCTCAACCTAGATCCATCAAGAGCTGCTGGTTCACAGTTCAAATTTTTCAAAATTTGCTTGCTGCAAGTTTGGACCAGATTTGCCATTTTTGGTGAAATTCATTCTTTTTCTTTTCCAATAATTCTGAGAAAATTTAGGTAGTCTCTGGATGCATCAAGAGAGCACCCCTCCAAGTTTCAGCTCAAGAAAAAATTTCCACGTGCGTCAAACATTTCGTCGAACAGCTGACATGCACTGTTCCTGTCAAAGTTCAGAAAGTTCAGAGGGTTCAGTGTCGTTTTCGTCAGAGCTCGTCGTCGATCTCGCCAGTGCACGCGTTGGCGCCTTGCTCCCTGTTCCCCCTTCTTATCCAGTGCGCCGCACGGTTGCTTGGCCAGTTGCGAGCGTCGGTGGCGACTTGTCGCGTCAACGCCGGCGCCTTCCGCAGTGGCAGAACCTCCTGTGGCGGCTGGCAGAAGCCAGCGTTGCAGAACGCCGTCCTCCGCACCGCCCAAGCCACTGGTGGCCTACGCGTGTTCACCTCCTGCTCTGAGCATGCTGCAGAACCGTCGCCGTGGCCTGAGAAGCGCAGAGCGTGCTCTCTGCCGCCGACGAGCCCGTGAGCTCCGTCCCGCCGAGACCAGGGGAGCAGGCCAAATCCAACCAGGTTTAACCTTTGAATGGTGCCAGTGGACCAATCCGAAGACAACCAGTCGCCTAATCCTTCCGTCCAACACCTGCCTCGCCGTAATCGCTCGCCGGAGTTATCCTGTTTTCGGCAACCGCCTCGGGCCGGCTATAAATAGAGGCCCCGAGCCACCCATCGACCCAGCACCTCTCCACCTCTCCTCAGAACCACGCCACACTCATCAGAGGGCTTCGGGAGGGTCTTCTTCCCCAGCTCCGGCCGCCCCGATCCGCTTCGGGCTCCGGCAAAATCCTCTCTGGTGAGTGCGCCCCCGCTCCCCAAACTTTGCCAGCAACCTCCTAGTCGACCACCTCTTCTAACCCGAGCTTCAATTCGGTGTTGGCAGCTCTCCTCCGACGAATCCATGCTCGCTCGAACCGCCGTCCGCCGGAGTGGAAGCCGCCGTCGACGTGGTGCTCCCCGATGCCTACTTCCACCACCCACCGACGCGGAACTGGCCCGTGAGTGCAACCATACCCTTGACCTCCTCTAGTTCGCCGTCGATCATCGCCGGCATTCCCGTTTGCTTCTGGCGCCGGCGAGCTCTTTTTAAACCTGACGGGTGGGACCCCCTTCTCAGTCTCTTCTCTTCTTCTCCGAACCGTTTTCTGAAAACGCCTTCGGGCAGAATGCGTTTTCTCTTCAGTGTGACGTATTTCATACGAAGCGTTTTCGGTTTCTTTTAAACTAGACCTGGAAAGTTTCTGTTTCATCGCAGATTAGTCCCTGGACTAAAACCTTAATAACTGTTAAACAAAAGATGATTTTGAGTTGATTCTTTTTCTATCATATTTATTTGAAATATATTTGGAACACTTTTTATGCACGCAAGGTATTTACGTTAGTACCCGATTTTTCTTTATAACGTAGATACCGAAGGAGGTGACGGTGCCGCCAACTTTGCCGAGCTAGACTCCGACTACTCCGAACTAGGCAAGCATGTTTGAACCTTTGATATGATGAGTGTTTTTCATGTTTGCTTGAGTGGTTTTCTCATGGCATGTTTATATAAGCATTTGTTGAATGTTATATTCCATGCAAAGCAAGATGCAAGTGAGCTTCGAAACTTGATGTGTTCATAAGATGGTGAGACAACCTGATCATGTGGTGGCATGATAGGTTGCAAGCTGGTATTGTTGAAGCATGCCAGTTCAATATCAACTGTTTAACTCAAGTGTTGACGTGGATCGAGTCTTGTTCCCGTTCATCCCCTTTTCGTGCTACCACATGTTTTCTGCAAAGAATGCGGTTTAGTAAGTTGCAAACCTCTTTCCAGGTACACACCAAATAGAGGGGCCAGAATGAGGGTTCCATGGCCCTGGATTAAAGCCCGTCATTCGGTCAGGGGGCATGGGTGTTTCCGGTTGGGACCGAGAGGGGGGCACCCCTTAGAGCGCGCGATATAAATTTGATCCCATGCTATTCGAGGTGTTGGCCTCCCCGTCTTAGAGTTTTTCTTGAACGTTGTCTAGGGTGATTCCTGGCAGCGGGATGTGAAATGGGTGTGTACTGGTTAGATGTGTTTCTTCTAAAATACCATAAACGGAATTAGTCCTTTGTGACTACTGAAAACCGTTAGCTGTGGGTTACGAGTACAAACTCTGCAGAGTCAAAACCATTCGAGTAACCAAGTCCTCGGTCAAGGACGTTGGTTGACCTATCAGTGTCAGTCCCGGTAACAGTCTCTGAAGAACAAACTTGTTAACTGACAGTGGTAAACCCGGCTGAATGTTATTCCTGTGGGTGGACTAACCTATTTATGATTATGTACCGAGTATTCCGTGCGATGGTGCTACCTCCACGGACTACTCGAATTCGAATGATGAATTATAAGCCCTTTATGAGATGTCGCTCAGACGTCCGACTGTGGCATTCTTATTATTTACTTTTGATATAAGCCCTTTATGAGATGTCGCTTAGACGTCCGACTGTGGCATTCTTATTATTTACTTTTGATATAAGGCCCTTTCTGAGATGTTCGCTCAGACTCCGACAGTGGCATTCTTATTATTTACTTTTGATATAAGCCCTTTATGAGATGTCGCTCAGACGTCCGACTGTGGCATTCTTGTTATTTACTTTTGGATATAAGCCCTTTATGTGATGTCGCTCAGACGTCCGACTGTGGCATCCTTGTTATTTACTTTCATTATAAGCCCTTTTCGAGATGTCGCTTAGACGTCCGACTGTGGTACGTACTGTCATTTACTTTTCAGTATAAGCCCTTTATGTGGTGTCGCCCTGACGCCCGACTGCGGCATGTTAATTTATTTTACCTTTCGAGGCGTCGCTTCAGACACCCGATCGGTCTTCAGCTATTGTTTTGGGATTTCGGGAGGACTACCGCCTGACTTCCTTTTTATTGATCTTGCGGTGCCAATTTATTACCTGAGTGTGCATTACTAATCTGCTCATGTGCATCATGTTTGCATTTGTTATATCTTATGTCCAAACTGTCTTGCGAGTACATTCAAAGTACTCACCTGGCTTGTTGATTTGGCCAGATGTTGACGAAGGCGATCTTATGGATGAAGAGTACGATAGTGAGTCCGACGCCTAGAGGAGTCCCAGTCAGTCCCTTGAGACCCTGGAGTTGGTCACCTGTATTATATACGCTTCCGCTACCTTAATAAAATCATCGAGCCTCACTCCGACGCTTGATGAGTTGTAAGATTTTGGAGTCATGTCACCCACTTCTCTGTGACATATCCACCACCACTTTTATTGCGAGTCAGTAGTTATGCCACCATACCCTTTGTGTCATATCCGCCTTTATGGGTAATATTGGCGTGCTTGTAATAAAATTGTTGAGCAGCCTCAGCTCAACCATGTATAATATTTAGTACTTCTGGATTTCTGTATCAAGGATTTGTCTACCAGTAAGATTTTACTATACTGGTCTGACGAAAGGGGCGATTTTTCAATAAATGTTTTATTGGAAAACCGATCTTGACAGTATCATCGTCGCCTCCCTGGCCCCTGTCACTGCATTTAGGGCCACCGCCACTGTTGCTGTTGCCGTCAACTCCCTTAGGGGGACCGCCGTTTTAATTGGGATTGTCTCCTCCCCTGTTCTTGGGTGTGTCCACCATGTAGACGTCGTACGCGGATGTTGCGGCCCACCGACCTATATTCTTGACAGCCAATGGTGCATGGTCCGAGCATTCTCCAGTGTCGTCATCCATGTCGGTTGCCTCCTCGGAGGCGCTTGCCAGAACCTTGGTTAAATCTTCGACGTTGGCGACTAGGTGGGTGGTGGGTGGATCAAAAATTCTGACCTCTCCCGGTTTTTCCCAGATCCGATCATAAATCGAGTTTTCATCGTCCGATATCACGAGTTTCTGAATCTGATTTAACATCTCGTTCAGAAGAACTTTATCACTTTCATCCATCGTCTGATCGAGCGCCGGGACCAGAGGGAGCTTCACCAAGGTCCGATCTGACATGGACCTGGGCTTTTCGTCAAGAACCAGACTAGTTGCCCGGTCATCAGGGGTTGTGCTCGGATCACGACTCAAGGCCGGATCCAAGGCACGGGTCATGCCCTCATCCGATGCTAGGACTGACTCCGTGGTTTGGATAGGTACATCGTTGCTCTCCTTGACTTGATCCGGCACCCAGTTTGAGAAGGCAAGCTCGCCACGAGAATCTGCGGCATAATCTAGGTTACTGAATCTGACGATCTGTGCCTGGGAGAAGTTCTTGACCTGGCCGAGGTGACTGGTCGAGTCCCCGAAGAGGGTAATGCTGCCGAAGACAAAGATTTGTCCCGGCCAAAAAGTCATGCCGCAGCCAACTTGATCGTCGATCTAAAGGCATGGCATCGAACCACTTCGACTACTCAGAGGGACCTGCATGGGCCACCAATGATGGAGTCAAATCTAGCAGATCTCGGGTAGGGGGTCCCGAGCTAGTAGCCTTGGTGCTATGGTAACAAGAGACACAGGGGTTTACCCAGGGTCGGGCTCTCTCAAAGAGATAATACCCTACTTCCTGCTTGATTGTATTGATTTGAGGGAGTACAAGTTACAGGTTGATCTACAACGAGATTGTGTGTGTATGAGAGTTCGTCCTCTACGGTCCTCAACCCTCGGTTTATATAGATACCAGGGGTGCCTAGGGTTTACCCATAGGTCGGTTACATCTAAGGGTAATTGTGACAAAGACGACCTCTAAGTGTTGGAGTATGCGCCAAGTCTTCGGAACCTTCCATCTTGGCTCTCCTTTGTCCGACGATCAAGGTCCACTTAGTTGATGATCTTAAGGGTCCTTGGCCCGGCCCATACAGTCGAGAGCCGACGTGGCAAGCACCCCCTAGTCCAGGATACCATCACCATCCTACAACCTGTAACTACTTTTTGTGGAATAAGTTCAATTTTATCATTAGGAACAACAGTAATGCCACCTTTCTTACAATGAACAGGATTTACCCGTCTACTATCTACGATAGGATAGATTATATCTGCTTCAAGAGGCTTTAGTATTTCATTTCTTACCACTTCCTTCATCTTAGGATTCAAGCGACGTTCATGATCAACAACAGGTTTAGCATCTGGCTCCATATTAATTTTATGCATACACATGGTTGGGCTAATTCCCTTGAGATCATCCAGAGTATAACCGATTGCAGCACGGTGTTTCCTGAGAACACTTAATAATCTTTCTTCCTCATGCACTGAAAGGTTAGAATTCATAATAATATGATATACTTTCTTTTGATCCAAATAAACATTTTTCAGTGTATCAGGAAGTGTTTTGAGTATGAACACTGGATCACCTTTAGGAGGCGTAGGCTCTCCCAAAGTTTCAACAGGCAAATTATGTTTCAGAATAGGTTCTTGCCTAAAGAAAATGTCATCTATTTCTTTTCTTTCACGCATATTAGTTTCATTCTCATGCTCTAACAAATATTACTAAAAGGATCAGTAGGAGGTATGGCTATGGAAGCAAGACTAACAATCAAATCCTCATGAGGTAAATCTTTATCATCTTGTTGTTTAGTGAACTTAGAAAAATTAAATTCATGAGGTTCCCCACCAAACTTAACAGTAACTTTTTCTTTCTCGCAATCTATAACAGCACAAGTAGTGTTTAAGAAGGGTCTACCAAAATTATGGGGAAAATTTTATCTTGAGGAGTTCCAAGTACTAAGAAATCAGTAGGATACTTAATCTTACCACAAAGAACTTCAACATCCCTTACAATCCCGATGGGTGAAATAGTAGCCCTATTTGCAAGTTTAATAATAACATCGATCACTTCTATCTCACAAGGTGAAATATCATGCATAACTTCCTGATAGAGAGAAGAGGGAATAGCAATTATACTAGCACCCATGTCACATAAACCATGATAGCAATGATCACCAATCTTAATAGACATAACAGGCATGTCAACAACCTTAGCGGATACATCATCCCTAACAATATTAGAAGCTTGCTCACAAAATTGAATAACATGTCCTTCAACATTTTAAGCTACAAGTAGTTGAGGTTGAACTTTAATTTGTTCAGAATGTTTAGGTGCTCTAACATGACTTTTATTAACCACTGTTGTTACCATAGAGTGTTCATTAATCCTATCAGGAAAGGGTTTTCTCAATATAAGTATTCGGTAAAACAGGATTAACAGTATGAACTTACAATTCCCTACTAGCAAAGATAGTTTCTTTACAAGCAGCTTTAATGGGTTCATGATATTTAAACAATTTCACCTTAGGGAGATCAACATGGGAAGCAAAAGATTTACAGAAGTTGACAACAATCTCAGAATCAAGTCCATATTTAGCACTTAGCTCCTTAAAAACATCAGTTTCAACAAAAGACTTAACACAATCATACTCAAGTTTTATACCTGATTCTTTACCTTTATCAACATCCCAATCTTTAGCATTGCGTTGAATTCTTTCAATGAGATCCCATTTATATTGAATACATTTACTTGTAAAAGAACCCGCAGAAGAAGCATCAAGCATTTCCTTATCATGAAGAGAAAGTCTTGCATAAAAAATATTAACAATAATATCTTTACAGAGCTCATGATTGGGGCATTTGAGCATTAATGACTTAAGCCTCCCCCAAGCTTCAGCGATACTTTCTCCATGACAAGGCCAAAAATTATAGATATAATTCCAATCACGATGAACCAGGTGCATAGGATAAAATTTTGAATGAAAGGCAGATTTCAGCTGCTTCTAGTCCCATGAGTACGGATTATCCAATAACCTAAACCATGCGAATGCATTTCCCTCCAAAGATAAAGGGAATAGCTTATTTTTAACATCTCTCCTTGGCAAACCTGAAAGCTTAAATAGACCACATAATTCTTTTATAACGAGCAAGTGCATATCAGGATGAACCATTCCATCTCCTGCATAACGGTTAGCTCTTACTTGCTCAAGGATGTCAAGAGGTATTTGATAATAAATATTTTCAGTAGGTGCGGCTTCTCTCCTAACCACTTGTGCAGCAGGGGAGGCCCCTCCAAACAAGTTTCTAATAGAAGGGTTTTCCCTATTGAAGCAAAAGGACAAACAAAAATAAAAAACAACAAGTACGATAAACGTTTTCCTGACCAAATTCCACTTACAAAGAGCGCTACGCTCCCCGGCAACGGCGCCAGAAAATAGTCCTGGTGACCCACAATTATAGGGGATCTATCATAGCCTTTTCAATAAGTAAGAGTGTCGAACCCAACGAGGAGCAGAAGGAATTGACAAGTAGTTTTGAGCAAGATTTCACTGTAAATGCTGTAAAGTTAATTTGATAGGTTGTTTGATAGCAACATAATTCGTAAAAAGGTAAATAGTAACAAAAGTAATAGAGTGCGGCAAGTGGCCCAATCCTTATGTATGCTAAGGACAAGCCGGTTGTGTTTCTTATAAGAACTAAAACGCTCGTGAGGACACACGGGAATTTCGTCAAGTTACTTTCATGAAGTTCCATTAAGTTACCATTCAATACTTTGATAAGTGTTGTGTGGGTGGACCGGAGCAAAGGTACTGTTCTTACTTGAACAAATACCTACTTATGATTATACCCTCCATGCAAGCATCCGCAAATACAAGAGAAGTAATTAAGATAAATCTAACCATAGAATTAAACATTACGATCCAAAACAGCCCCTAGCGAAAACAATTCATAAACTGGGGTTTAGGTTTCTATCACTCCCGCAACCCATCATCTACAAACTAATTCCACAATGTCTTCCCCTGGGCCCAAAGATGATGAAGTGTCATGTAGTCGACGTTCACATAACACCACTAGAGGAAGAACAATACAACATATCATCAAAACATTAAACAATACTCAACTTCACATGATTACTAGCAATAAGACTTCTATCATGTCCTCAAGAACTAATGCATCTACTCACAAGACATCATATGGACCATGATCAGTGGGTATAAAAAAAAGATAATCAATCTGAACATAACAATCTTCAACCAATAAATCTCCTAAGCATCAACTAAAAGGTGTAATCAACACATAAAAGTACTCCCAACAATCAATCTGAGGTTTGATACAAAGTTTGAAAAGATGGATGAACTAGGATTGGATATGAGATGGTGCTGGTGAAGATGTTGATTGAGATGATGATCCCAATGATGAACGGAGTGTTGGTGATGATGATGTCTTCGATTTCCCCCTCCCGGAGGGAAGTTTCCTCGGCAGAATCGCTCCGCCGGAGAGGAAAAGTGCTCCGTCTTAGTTCCGCCTCACAGACGGCGGCGGAAAGTCCCAAGAATTTTCTGTGATTTTTTCTAGGGTAAACTAGAATTTATGGCCAAAGGGCGTCGGGAGAAGGGCCATCAGGCCTCCGCGTGGCCACCCCATGTGGCCAAGGGGTGACCTGTGTGGCCAGGCCGCGTGGGGCCCTAGTGGGTCCCCTCTGCCCCCCCTTTGGCCTCCGGTCTTCATATTTTCTGGAAATAATTCAGTAAAATCCCCGGTGGTTTTGGAGCTCCAGAAAATTGCTTTTTCTTCTATTGTAAATTAGGTCCAGATTTCCAGCTGTCTGGCAATTTCCCTCTTTGTGTATTCCTTGCATTTTAAGAGAGAAAGGGCATTAAAATTGCATCATAATGTAAAATATATCATTGCAATAGGATGAATTATAGTAGGAAATAGTGATGCAAAATGGACGTATCAGTTATGTCATCCTACTTTGGCCTGATAAAAGAGCAAACTTTGGAGTGAATCTTTACTACACAATTTTTAGGGTATAGCATGTGTTTTTTACTTTGTTATTGATGTTGAGAGTTGGCACTAGTGAAAGTATGAACCCTGGTCCTTGTTTTCAAGCAGTGAGACATTGTTTTACTAACTTTTGCAACTGTTTACCTTGCTGTCCACATTTATTCCGAAAATAAAAACATACTTTTACTATCCATATTACCCATCTATCATCATCTCTTCGCCGAACTAGTGCACCTATACAATTGACAACTGTATTAGGTGTGTTGGGGACACAAGAGACTTCTTGTGTCCTAATTGCAGGGTTGTTTGAGAGGGACTACTTTCAACCTACACCTTCGGCAAATTGATAAACCATAGGTCATCCACTTGAGGCAAATTTGCTGTTGTCCTACAATCTTCTGTGCTTGTAGGCCCAATAGAATCTATAAGAATAGAAGTGCATAGTAGATATCATGGAGATATCGATGTTAGTCGATGAAGTCCTCTGACTCCCGCAACTAGGTTATACCTCCTAGCCGCGAGAGTTTTCTCCTCACGAAGATCCGAAAAGCACGATGTCTCCAAGGTATCCATGCATACCGATCAGTGACACCATGGTAACGTGTGGACCAACACACCGGAACAGTGGGGAACTATGAGATGGAGTAGCAGCAGCGTGACGGCGGCTAGCACTAGATCCAATCTAGATGGGAGAGAGGGGACGGCGGCCAGCTAGGAAGGAGGCTACACACCAGGGAGAGGGGGCGGCTCGGCTTCCTTGGGTGCCCTCACAGGTGTGCCCTGCCCCATTTATTTGTACCTAGGGAGGTGGGTCGGCCGACCAGGGGGTGCCTTGCCCCCCAAGCAAGGGGAGTTTGGTTGGCCCTCCACATGGTTGCCTTGCCCCTCAAGCAATGGCGACCCAAAAGTCATCTTTATAATTATCCAGTTACAGAGTAACGTTGGATAACCCCGAAGAAACCATCTAGTATCTGGGTCTACAATATTCTCATGGTCTAAGGACGCAAGTAAACGTTAACACATTATGAGAAGATATCGACAACAAATTGACGACGTGATCTCGCAGTATCTCATAAGGGGTCTATCCAACGCCATTGTTACTCTAACAATGAGCTTCCAGTATTTTCAGCATCCTTGTTACATTAACAATGCCCATTATCAGGAAAACAACTGTTGGAAATATGCCCTAGAGGCAATCATGTGATGATTATATTTCCTATGTATTCATGAGTTATTTATATGGTCCTTGAACATTATCACTGATATGTATCAACAAGTACATGACTTGTTTGTGAGACTATGTGTTGTATGATAATTGTTCTAATCGTCCCTAGTTGGCAAGGTTCTGTGGACCCACATCCTTTGACTAGCATGCAACACGGTTGATGGCTCTGTCTCATAGGCCATGTGGTATTGAGATACCAGCCGAATAGTGTGGACTCGGACGAGGATCTGAGGCCGGTTCTCATGGAGTCGGAACTGGGCTCAGATAGGTGACCGAGTCAGATAGACCCACACTGAGATGCAGCGAGACGTGGTCATTTGTTATTCTCAATGCGACGTATATACCAAGTCCTAGACCTGAGGTCGGCGCATGAACTCAGGATGGTGATCGACTAGCTTAGGGCCTACCAAACGTTACCCCGTAAATGGGTAGTTATAAAGATAGGTATCGGGCAAGTCCAGATCCATGCCGCAAGGTGTGGCTGACCAAGAAGGGATTTACCCCCCTTACCCCCGCCCCCCCTACCCCCCCCCCCCCCCCCCCCCCCCGACTCGAAGAGATATTCTCTGGGCCCTCTCGTGTGATCCGACTTGGAAAAGCATGGTCATCCGACACGGACTAAGTGTTAAACTGGTTTCGGCAGTTGGTATCACAGGTCGAGAAAAGAGATCGGGCCTGGCACAACGATGACTGACTCACCTTGAGCACGGCAACATATATCATGATGCCAAAGGAACCGGAATATGACATGTTGTACAGGTTTGCCAGGTCGGCTTTTGCGTACACTTGGAAGTCGGCATGTTCTGCTAGGAGCCACAACCGACAGACCGAGTCCGATGTGATCTGGCTCGACACCATGTGTGCGTGAACCTAAAGGGTTGCACACTTAAGGGGTAAGAACCAACACAGCTGGATCTGACTCCACCACTCGATGTGATCTTGGAGGGGACTCGGATCACAGGTCAAGTGGACTATGGGCCTTAGATTCCCAGTAGGCCTTAAGTCTTGAGCCCACGACGGACGTCTATATAAGTGTAGGGATGGTGCTCGTGCTAGGTGGTCGCAACTGCGTCGGTTAGCTTATACGTGTGTCGTATCCTAGCTACCTCCACTCGCCCCGGTCGTGCGATCGGGCCTAGCAGTCCGCCGCTCGACGTTCCGACCAGCACGCGCGGATACCTCTAGAGGCGGTGTATTTGTACTTCTCCGGTGAACTGTACGTGGGATCGGAGATCGGCTGTTCGAGGGAGGAGACGACTCGGCGGATCGGTGAGCTACTACAACTCTTCTTCCGCTGCAAGGACTGCGTGCCTAGTGGTAAACTCATGATCTTTACCCACAGTACGTTCTTGGTTGTTCTACGCGGTAGGAATGTTTTTGTTTGCAAGCGATGCATGCCGTGTAGCCCAACAACAAGGCCATTAACAATACATGAGCTAGTCCACACACCTGACTAGGGATTTGTTTGGTCTTTATTATTCCACACATGCAATTAGGTTTTCCTCCGAATCTCATAGTCATGAACTAATGCAATACTAGCATAGAACATAAACTTAATCATGAACATGGATATAGAATAATAACAAATTTATTATTGCATGTAGGGCATATTTTCAACACGCCACGCCCCGGACCGCCGCAACCGCCGCGGCCCGGCCACCACCCCTGCGCGGAGAGTCATCGCGGGAGGAGAACGACAGGCATGATCCGTGCTGCCACTAGGCGCGTCCGCAGCAGGCCCACAGTGGCCCAGATCAGGATCACCCATGCACCGCTACCACGCTCCGGGCCACCGCAGCCGTCATGAGACCGACCGCCAACCCTGCGCAGAGAGTCGCCGCAAGAGGAGAACAACCGCGCCGCCCTGGCATCCACACTTCCGACCACCATCGCCCCACACGAGGCGGCCACCACCAATGAAGAAAGGGCCCGCCGCCACCACTGCAGCAGCAGCGGAGGTAGGAGCACCGGCAGGGTGGACTGGCGGCGGCGCTAGGGTTCGCGACTGGGACCGTTTGAGGAGCGACGCGAGGGGTCGCCCCTTAATTAGCGTTCAGTAAGGGATAAATATTAGGCCAAGTTGATATCGATCACTTTGCCGTCAACCTTACTCATGCAACCCTAATCCTTTTGAACCTTCCAACCCTCGTGATTCCAAGCCTAATTAATCTACTACTGCACATTGTAGTGCGTTGAGCATCAAAATATTCTGGATCGACTGCGGCCACCGGGGAATAGCAACCGCGTGTGATAAACGACAAAACATATTGTTAGTCTGTTACATCACTGAGAAAAAGGTCCTGAGCATTGATATTGAGTTTGCCTTTAATCTTTCCTTTAGGGAAAATTTGCCTTTAATGTTACTCATGATTTATATCTTTTGCACCTTCAATGACGCATGTTTTATATACGAGTTAAATACACTGTGAGCACATAATCATACAAAGTGAAGTACACAAAACGAACGATAATTATTCAAACGAACGAACATATCGTTACATATGTCGATACGAAGTATGATACACATAAATTTCACAATTGTGGAGACAGAAAACGAGAGGGAACCGTAAACCTCTCAAACACGACGTCCTCAGCGACACAGTGTACATATATATTTTAGTTGACCTTTTTGCAGTTCTTCCTGATCTGTCCATTGCTGCCCGTCAACGGCGAGATGTCGCCCATCTTAATCATCCCTGTCACGAAGTCCGCGAAGAAGGCGCCCTGGTTGCTGACGTATGACTGGACCTGCGTGTCGGTGGCGCCGCCGTTGAAGAACTCCTGGTCGGAGTGTAGGAGGCCCTTCTTGCCGACCAGGTTCTTGTAGTAGTTGTTCTCGAAGACGGTGGGCGTCTGGAGGTCCAGAGGGGCAAGGTTGTTGTCGCAGGAGCCGGAGGCGGTGGGGCAGCCTACCTGCCGTGTCCCCGCGAAGCCGCTGTCAATGTCAGTGTCATTGTAGATGTGGGCTCTGAAGTTTGTGCAGCGTGCTTGGCCTATGGTGTGAGATCCTGCATGGACACAGTGAAAGAGTGATATGTTATGATCAAGATTTCTTTGTATAAGGATTAGGATTTGGTAGAATTTTTCTGAAAGTGTGTTACTCTATTTTATTTTGAGAACATTTGTTGAAAGTATCTTAAAAAGGAAAATCCAATACTATCTAAATTTATACTGCTTGATGCAAGTGATGTAGGATCATTCTTACAGGATGTCAAGTTTGATTAATGCAGTATTGCAGTGGAATTGAGTACGTACATACCGGCGAGCGCGACCATGTCCTTTTGGGATAGCCCCTGCGCGGCGAAGAGGGAGGTGAGGTTGGCGAGGCCCGATGTCGGCGGGGGGATCTGGTTGTTGGCGCCACTGAAGCTTGCCGTCGTCGAGTCCCTCCGGCCCAGCTTCACGTCCCAGTTGGGCCCACCGAGCTACCATGCGGCTTGCATATGTATGTTACTCGTCTACTAGCTAGCTAGCCATGCATGGATGGATCAACAAACTTACGATGACAACGCTGTCCCTGGCCGCGAGGGCGAGGATGTCGGCGCAGGAGATGACGCCTGGGCACACCTTCTCCACCGCTGACTTGATAGCGTCGATCACCTCGAACCCTCTCACCGACCCGTTGTTGGGCGTCGCCATCTTCTCGCCCTGAAAGCTGGGTGTGTCATCCAGCAGCAGCGACCCGTCGCAGCCCTACCAGTCAATCAGAAAAATAACTACTACTACTATTTACATATCATCACAAGAATTAATGCACCTGTAAACTAATAAGTAAGATTAGTTGTTGTTTGTCAGCGTGATTGGCTAGTGGAGGACGTACTTGGACGAAGCAATCGTGGAAGAAGAGGCGGAGGATGGACGCGCCCATGCGCTGCTCCTTCGCGATGGCCGCCTGCATCACCGACTTGACGGCGCCCAGCAAGCCGGGGCACGACTTGGAGTAGAAGCCCGTCGACAGCTGCGCCGAAGAGCCGCCGGTGAGTGCAAGGAGGAGCACCAGGCAGAGAGCACTAGTATGCATGTGGCGCCTTGCAGCTTCTGCCATGATCTCTCGATCCGTCACTATCTTGCTGAGGTTAAGTGTGCAGTGGTGTGTGTTGCTTTGAGCTTGCTGGGCCCGTATTTATAGCACAAGCTCGTGCCATAAAATAAACCGAATGATTACATTACAGCATGTATTCATCTTTAATGTTCACCTATACTACTCTGAGTATTGGACTTTGAGTAGTTGAACACTCTTGTCTAGGAACAGTGTTCCGGTTTCCGTGAGTGACAACACTTGGACACGGTTAAGTAAAGCAAGTGATGAGCATGTGTACTTGCTTTTAGTCAAATGTATTTTTCTATGCACCTAAGAGAATGGCAATTCCACCTTTCGCTCGATACCGTGCTACTCATGACTCATATGCTTCAATACAGTGACCACACTTTCCTTGCATGCAAATCAGGTGGCAGGGGCGGAGCCAGCTGGTGGCCAGCCAGGACCCCAAACCCCTGACTTGCATTTTTTTATTTTATCTACGTATTTTTATATCCGAAGGTATGAAAGAAATTAGCGCAAGTTTATAGTCGCCCCCTAATACATGTTTTCTTGCGTTTTCTTAGATAGTACGAGTTAACGGACACTAGGTAGTCATCAGGTATGGTGTAAAATGTTCACTACAAGGTGGATTCTGTTAATCTGTCATCATTAAGTAACAATATCTTCTAGTAGATCATATTTGTTAAGTGAAAACGATGCTTCCAAATTTACTACTACTTGTTTGTACTTTTGACCTTGGAGATGGCACCTTCACGGAATGAGTCATTTTCTGGGATGACGACTACGTCAAAAAGATCAACTAAAAGGAAATAGAAAAAGGAGAACGAAGTAGAAATAAGACCAACCAAAGATGAGTGGTAACACAGCAGACAAACCTTGTTATTAATTAAGATGTGTGACCAATGCAACCTCCAATCGTTCTGCCTACTTACTAGTCAAGACTTTGACAATTGATAGTACTTCTTACCAGAAGCACCCACCTAAAAGATACAACAAAATTAGGTACATATATGGGAATCATGCATGCAAATAGCTGGCTGCACTAATACACTGCACGTTCGGTGGATCAATCGCACTCGAGTTACCATAACAGCATGTGCGGAGGAAAATCCAGGCTGCCTTTGCCATGATTGAGCATGACTACACATCTGAAATCATCAAGAGGGTGAGTGAGCGCAATTTGTGGTGAAGTTTGGCTCTTTGATTGAGGTTGAGGACACTCAAGGGCTCAACGTCAAGACTGTCAGTTAGTTTGGGAGAGCTCAACTTAAAACAAAAAAAATTAGTTTGGGAGAGGTAGCTAGCTAGTTGGACTTTCGCGGCAGAAGTCCTCGTCGCGTCATAGCTACTCGTCGGTTATGGGTGGAGTAGTCCTTGTGTTTCCTGTGATGACCTATAGGTCTCCTGTTGAAGGGTTAAATTGGGTACGTGAGCATTCCATTAAATGGCATGTAGCTAAAGATTCCAAACCTAACCTGTTGGCAAGATTGGGCACATCTATTGTACCTTACCAAAATAGGTACATTCCAAAAATTATTTCTCATTTCTTGAGACTGAACGGATAAAGGGGCATTTTTTTAAGAGTTAATTACATTTTTGATACATAAACTTGCTCTCGACGTATAGATTCATATATAAACTTGAAAAATGACACAAATAGGCCCTACAACTTGTGTTTCGGGTACGTTTGAGAACATTTTTGTCATTTGTCGTTAACTCTCCATTAAACTCGGCACGCCAGCTGGTCCACGCTCCATTCTTGCATGTGGGTCCCACCTGTTGGTGGCAAAGTAAGAAAGTAGAAACATAAAAATGAACAGTGAGCTTAGCCGGAATTGAACAGAAGACGTCCACTCGTATGCGTCAGTAGCAAGCCATTGCGCCAACTCCTAGTTCCAGTTAATACTACGGATAAAACATATATTTATATATTTTGTTAGGAAAATTGATTTGAATGTGTTGCACGGTGTTTATATTTTTCCGGTTTACTGGAAATTTCGGTGAGACACAAATGTTTTTGTATCGTTCAAAAAAAATATTTTTTTATTTAAAAGGTCAAATATTGTCGAACAGAGCTCGTATGCTTGCGTTTTCACATAACAACTATCGTCTAGTATTCCCTCAAAAAAAAAATATCGTCTAGTGTTATGGTGCGAACTATCACCTCGATGATCTGGATCGAGTCCCGCGTTTTCAAAAACTGGACCCTTTTTACGCATTATACAATGCTTTAAAAAAAAGGACGAGGTGCGTTAGTTAGGGATGCCTCGAACTCGCATCCTTCATATAGAAAGTAGGCGAGCTGACCTCTACAACAGGGCACACAGTTTGCTGTATATGGTGTTTAAACTATTTTGAATACAAAATTCGTTAGGAAATTATGAAAAAATATTAAAAAATCAAGATTTTCCGAAAACCGATTTTTTCGGTCACTCCAGGAAAAAACCCACAAGAAAAAAAACCTTGTTCTACCCCCATGCAGCGCATATTTTGTCTTCGGATGAATTGTTTCGCTAAATGATATAAAAGAACGTCTATCTCTGTGCTGAACAGTGGGCTCTGGTGGTGCAGTGGATAGGCCCTAACGCCTGGTGGGGGCGTCTTGAGTTCAAATCTATTTGATCGCCCATTGCTTTTTAATTATATTTCTATTTCCTATTTTGTCCCTGACAGGTGGGGCCCATACACGTGGGCCAACAGATGTGCAAAATTTAACAGAGTTAACGGCAAAATGACGAAAATGTACTCAAACGTACCCGAAACGCAAGTTGTAGGGCCGATTTGTGTCTTTTTCAAGTTTATGTATGAATTTGTACATTGAATGCAAGTTCATGTACCAAAAGTGTAATTAACTCTTTTTTAATGTGATTCTTAGGTGGATTTTACTTGTTTCATGACCTTTTGTTACCCAACATTTTTGGGTAGTTGTTTGTTAATTTTAACTCTATCTTTTTTTATTTTATTTTTTGCGGGTGAACTCTATCATATTTTTCTATCACTAATAACAATACTCCCTCCATCCGGGTTTGTTAGGCAGCTAACCAACACCAGATATTCGGCATATGTTAGTCGCCAGGTATTAATTAGCGCCCCAAGTCCCTCGTCTCCCTCGGTAGTTACTGTCATTTGCTCGTCCGTCATTGGCTTTACCAATGCAATGAACGTTTGCTCGTCCGACATTGGCCGACGATAGTGAGCGACGTGCGCATGCAAACGCATTTGTGTGAGAGAGTAATTCCCGGCCACCTTCTAGCCAACTGCTACCCACGTCCACGATGAGTCACCCACTCAGTACGCCATCCAAGCTGCTCTTGGCGTTGCCAACGCCATGGGCCACAACTTCCAGAAGCAATGTTGGCTTGCCCTGTCCCAACCCATCACCCACTTCAACAACCACCCTGGGCAGCCTTTGGTCGCCATAGTGGAACGCTCATCCATCTACCTGGATGAGAACCTCATAGCAACATTCCTCCAAGCGTGGCTCGGCGGTAGCAACCGCGACTTCAGTGTTAAGCGCCTTTCCCCTGCCACCTTCCAGTTCCTTGTAGCCCATCCTGGGATCGCTACCGCCATACATGCTGAGCAGAAATCTCCTCCCGCGCTGTAGCAATTAGCTTTAAGCCTCTGACTACTTCTTCGATGCTACTGGCTGCAGCTCCACTGGACTCTCAGCCAACCCAAGTCTCAAACCGCCCTACGGCGCCCGTCGTGCACCAAACCTACAAACAACCCACAAAGCAGCTGCAACCACCCACAAAGCAGTCCTTGCCTCCACCACACGATGTTCACAATGATCGTCTCGCTTTTGCATATCAGTTCATGTACGTTTATCTTAGGATCAATGAAGAGATGGGCATCGACTTCCAGAATAGGGTTTGGTGCTCTCTCAGGATGCCGATCAATGCACCGCGCAAGCCACGGGCACCCTTTCCTCGGCTTGTCATCTTCTTCCAGAAAGCTCCTCCCACCATTGACTCTCTGCTCATTAGTCTCCTGCTTCAGTTCTGCTTTGGCGGCCAGGCTAGTTTGTTGGACATTGTCCAAAATTCAAAACACTCACACCACTTCACTATTTCCTCAGCTGTCGTTGCAAAGCTCATTCTCACTATGCCAATACTACATCCCTACATACATGCCACCTTCATTGAGACGCCGTTGTACTTCTTGCTTTTTGCTGTCCAGCACTGGCACCACCATGTAACACCTCGGCGCCCTTGTCGTCGACCCACAATGCTGATCGCCATCGCCATGCTCAACCTGCTGCCTCAGCGGGTGTGGCTCCTACTCTAGGGGGAGACTTCTCTGGCCACCGGCCTTGCCCCATTAGCCCTAGCTTCATCACCAAAGCGGCCGGTCCCCGTCAAGCCAAAGGTTAGATTGTTTCGTCCTGGAGTTAGTTTCCATAACTAAATTTTGTATGATTGCCACGTAGATGTCACCTCTAAGTTGCCCACTCATGCTACCTACTAAAAAACTCCATTTTGGATTGTTTTTACGACCTCAAAGCACATCGTTCCAAAGAATAAGCTAATTGAAGGTGCCCTAGATCATCGTGTTTCCTCCAAAAATGATTCCTCCAGCACCACTGTTCATGCATGTTTGTTCCTCTCTCATGTCTCCTCGTGCGACGTCCGGGTTGAGGTCATCAGACGGTCACCGGTGCTCTTCGATCACTTCACCCTACACTTGTTTGACTGCCGTTACGAGCAAGACAACTCCTTGACCACAGCCACCCTCCCAACCCGCCCATGACTACCATCGATTCAAAATAGGCCCAGCCCACTACGTCACGCCACAAAGCCCCATTACTTCTTGGTCCTTACCCATGCCATATTTTCTCCGAGCCCAGTCATCTCAATGTCCCATGTGCTAGCGGCTCCAAAGCCCGGTCAAATGGTGAACCCACTCATCAACACCACCCCACCTACGAACCACACAAATATGCCCTAGTACCATACGACGACCTACCATGCATGCCCTGCAAACCACAGAACCACACGCCTGCGCAACACCCAAAATCATTCCCTGCTCCTACCCCTGCAGCTACTTCAGATCTTCCCGAAAGCTGCCCTGCCTTTTCCTCTTCCGAGACAGCAAATCCGTTCGCGTAGCCACTCGGTTTCCCCCTCACTCATGTCAACAACTCATGGCTGCCACATCACCCATCAATGACCATAAAAGGGTCTCTAACAGCATGCCCTGAATCTCTGTGAGCTCACCGCACGTGGTGCTCGAAGCGACCAAAGAAGCACCCCTATAGTAGGTCCACCATGTGGCTGCCACTGACACAACGATACGCATTCGGTCCACCGACGGTCACCACCCTCTTTTTCTTCGCCCCTCTTGCATGTCGTAGCCAGAGAAACTACACGCCCTTGACCCAGCTACTAACGTCCCCTCACTCCATGCCCTGTCCTCTCCAAGGTCAACCTCCACGCACAATCACCATGCAACATCACATCCCAATGATGACCACGCAAAGATCATACTCAGTGTGCAACCATCATGACACTCTATGTCCAATGACATCCCTAAGTCTCCATTATCCTACCGTGATGGTCTCCTTTATTCCCTAAGACAAGCCCCTCGTCCCCTCATCTTTCTTTAAAGGGAGCACGCCTCACCCGAAGTGCTTGGCCACCACCTAAGCCAGACAACCTCTCCCACCCAAAGCACATACGCCGCTTTTGCGGTCTCACCTACAATCACTAGGTCTACCACTGACGGGCCATTGCAGCATCAGGTGTCGTGCCATCCATATATTCCCTGTTTTCCCCAAGCTACCAGCTACCTGCTACCTTCATTCATGACACTAGCCTTGCATTTCTTCAATCTGATCACATCACCATGCCACATGCTCACTTGTACCTCGACGCGGCACCAACGGAGCTCCTAGCATCATTTGGTTTTGCTCACACATGGTGCAGACCGGCAACACCTCCACTATGCCTCTTCGAACGCGTTTCGGCTCACCTGAGAATGACCATTGCTCCGAGTGTGCCAGCAACATCTCCTCCTCCCCTGACAAGCTTGCCTTCCCCGTCGACTCACTCACTCTCGCCAACCACCTCAACCAGGCCAGCTCACAACAAACCAAGTCCGAGCATGCCAATCAGGCACCATCGCATATTGCCAACACTACCCTGCCCAAAGCTCCACCCAATGCCAGTCCTCCAACTTTCATACCTCTGCCTCCGCTGCCCCTATACCCACACATCTGTAGGAGATATGCCCTAGAGGCAATAATAAATGTTATTATTTATCCCCATGTTCCTAATTAAGTTTATATTCCATGCTATAACAGTTGTGATTCCCGAGCCCGTATATCCATAAAAGCTCTGAGGAAAACCCATGTGCACGTCTGGAATAATAAACGGTAAAATGTATTCCTAGTCAAGCCTCTGAGACTAGTTCAAGTGTTGCATGATGATTACGTTTTCTTAATCATGGGCATGACTATGCCGGCAACTTTGAGGGCACAATGTTAGAAGAACATTTGTGTAGAATCGACCTGAATTGATGTTATGCTATGAGATACATTCGTCACAAGTTAATGGTTAATAACATAGAGAAAGTTAACATTTGCATAATTTCTTAGACGATGAGAGTATTAAGTTTCTTCATGCTTGCTTCAAGAACTTTGGGGTTTGTTAGACGTCATCCGTAAATGGGTGGCTATTACGGCGGCTTACGGGTTCATGGAAAAGTATAACAAGGGACTTGATAGCTGAAGATTGGGATTTGCTCCTCCGACAATGGAGAGATATTATTTGGGCCCTCTCGGTGTTACGGTATCTATCATTGTCTGGCCAGACACATCGTGATTTGATCACAGGGATACCGGAACGCGGGAACGAGAAAAGAGAACAAAACCGGTAACAAGGTAACTGGCATAGTGGACAAGTTGTTGAACCACGGGGATGCCGATAAATCTCACCTCTGGTGTTTGCAACATATCGCGAAGAAAAAGGAATAGCACACGGCAACTGGAGGTTCACTCGAATATTTATTCGTTTGGGTATAGGGTTCAATATGGGTGTCCACGGCTTCGATGTTGATCATTAATCGGAAAGTGTTCCGGTCATGTCTATACTTCACCGAACTTATAGGGTCACACGCTTAAGGGTCATCTATCTGCTGAATACTAGACTGAGAGTCTGAGAGAAAGTCACCGGAAAAGTTTCGGAGACAACGGAAGAGTTCCAGAGAGAGAACACCGGAATAGTTTCGGTAAAACCGAAAAGTTGTTTCGGAGTATACCATTAAGTCAAAATAGTTTCGGCATACGACTGGAAATTCTTGGAGGGTGCCAGAATTGTTCTAGGAACTTCTAGGATTTTTCCGGAGAAAAAAACCAGAAATGTTCCGGAGCTGCCGGAACCGCTTTGGTTGCTTTTCGCTATGAAAATCACTAATCCGGAATTGTATCAAAACGCGTCCAAAATTATTTTAGTGGGAACTGGATATGTTCTAAGACATACAGAAATATTTTTGGATTTAACGGTCGCGAAAAAATATTTTCATGAATAGTGAAAAGCACTTTTTGGTCACTTTATGGAAAGCCACCTTTTTGGGCTTTGTCCCAAAATATCTTGAGATGACATGGAAGAGTGGGAACCCATTTTTTGGGGGGCCCACAAGGTGGTGGACAGCCATGGGGTGCTCATCCATGGTGCTCCACTTGCCTCCCCATTTTGCCCTTTATGTGTGACATAAAGCATGGGCATTTTGGATTTTTCATGTGCCACCCTACCCCTTGGATTTTCCTATAAATAGAGGTGGAGAGGCACTCTCCACACTCACTCTTTCTCACATACACATGCCATGCATGATCTGGCTTTCTCTCTCCCTCCCAGCAAAATAGTTTCGTAGGGCCGAAAGGGTGTCTGGGTTCCGGTGGGAACTAGTTCTGGACGGCGAAGCCCAGCTGGATAGATGACACCGTATGTGTGCAACCCCATAGAGAGGTCGTTGGTTCGATCTTTTGCCCGAGGGGCTGTTCGAGGGTCCTCCCGAAGGGCTGTCCGAGTTACTATCCGAGTTTCGAGGGTCCTCCTGAAGGGCTGTCCTAGTTACTGTCCGAGTTTCGAGGGTCCTCCCGAAGGGCTGTCCGAGACATCGTCTGGGGGACTGTCCGACCGCCTCCTGGAGGGCTGTCCGAGGGGCAGACGAAGGAGTACATCCTCGCGGTTGGGAGGATGTAAATCCTAGATGCGGGGATCTGCACCGACGATCAACATCGACTCTACTTCCGCTGCGCTACAAGTCGGTAACGATCAGATCAAACCTTGTATGCATCTCCATAGTGATCCTGGGCGTGCTCCCTGTACCGATTTTTTTTGTTTTCTGTCGCGATCCCCTACAGTGGTATCAGAGCCGTGCTATGTGTAAATGCTGATTACGATTTGGAATACATAGAGATGTATGGGTGTTGCACAATATAATTTGTAGTAGATGAGTTCTATTACTGAAAATTATTTGTGCGGGTAGCAGATGAAATCTGTTACCTGATGTTCTTGTTGCTTCCCTAAAATTTGCGTATTTCTGATCGTGGTAACGGCATGGTGGAGTTTCAAAGTTCTGGCAATCCACGATCCTGATTGATCAAATACGTGCTAACAGTTCGTTAAATTCCACCATATTTAAAAGAAAGATGAAATTTCACAGACTAAAGGGCAATGCAGATATGATCTGCATGGGGGTCATGCGTATGACGAAGTTCAGTATGGGGTTTGAGATTTTATTATCTCGTGCTGCTTCATACACCCCGCAAAGTTAATCTAGCGACTTCAATAATCATACTTAATGATGAACGTTGGTAGTTTCGGTTTGTTTCGAAACCTTAGAAGCTATGTAAAATAAAATTTTGCATAAACCGATTAGAGGCGTCTAACTTGGTTTTGCAGGATGACATGAGATGTGCATATGATGTGGTATAGCATTTCTCATATTTAATTTGATTATGTATGAGATTACTATATATTGTAAATTAACATGACCTGCGTGTCATGATTCGGCATGATGGCTGGAGCCATATGATTGTCACTTTAATGACCTGCGTGTCAACCTTATGTACTACACTTAATTTATTAGCTATATAGATAGCAATATTATCTGGTGCATCGACAAGGTGGTGGCGAACTTCGCTAAGGTGGAGACCGACGCAAATGCCGAAGACGAAGAAATTAAAGACTTCTCCGTCAGAAAGGGCTATATCATATGATGCTATTGAGAATTGCCAGAGATCTTTATCCCTTATGATGCACCCTTTTGATTGTGCGGTAGTTGCTTTTTATTAGGGTGATCTCTCACTTCAAATATCAAGTAGTTAGTGTTCTCGCAAGTGTAGCACCATCTACAACATGTATCTTTTCGGGGTTCGCCGTGTCACATGGGTACGAATGATTAGAGAGGTGTAAGGCGGGTGACGGTGAGACCTCACAGTGAGATCACATGGTTGTCTTGACGTTCAGCCATGACGGTCATGAGCTCGGAACACGCCCATCGAAAAATGAATAAGAGTCGCATAGAGATGTGATTGGCAAGTTGGCCTACCAGTTGAGATTTTTGTCATCAGTGGTGTTACACCAGTGGCGAACAATTAATACATGGGTCTTGTACCACTCACAATCAATTATGAGATATATTGATTTGAGTGGGAGCGCACTTTAGAATTAACTTATTTAATTCTCAGTGCAATTAATCATGAACATAGTCCAAGTGCGATTTGTATAATAGTTGTAGAATAATGGCTCGCGTTTTCACCTTCCCTATTAAAATTAAATAAGCTATTATTTATCTGGTTAATCTTTACGATTGGTAACGTAATGTGAGGATTATCATCAAGAGTGTCGAGAAGGACTTTGTCCTATCGCATGCTTTCGGTATTCTCCCGCTAATGCTATGGATGATGTGACTCTCGTCCTTTGATTCAAAAGCTAGAATTCCGTTACGGTCAAGTGCAATACGATTCCTTCCATGAGACCCGAACTTAAAAAGTTTGGGATAGTTATGTGATATTCATGGAACTGAAAATTGTTTTCATATGCAGACAAAGGCTAAAAGATATGAAATATCCAAAGTAATGTTTGATTGCAAATTATTAGTAAAGTATTTACTATGCATTTGACTGATGAGAGAGGGATCCAGAAGAACGCCTGTCATGTAAATGAAGGTGAATAAAACAACAACTTAAAGAGAATGGAAATGTCCAAAGGGTGTTAGTGTGACTTACATGCCTAGGAAGTCTGGGGCTAACGCCACTCTTAAAAGTTGGGTGCTTCTTTTGAGAGTAGGAGAAATACTGAAAGTCAAACTGTTAGAAGTATAAAGGCAAAACGAGAGAAGACTGGAATATCCAGCTCATGTATGAATGCAATACGAGTAATAGATGTATGGAAGGCTGGTCAAAGATACAATTCTTGGGAATTATGATTAAACATGTTAATCACGGATTCTTGGGTATGGTGATTAAAAGTTGATCACAGAGATACCCGCTCGATTGGATTCAGTTGCGACTCGATGCAAGAACTACTACGGCCTAAAAAACTTGCCAGTAATGAGGTTAAGATACGCACTGGGAACATAGTAAAAGTTACTATACCTTCCATCGACGTATTACCTCTGTATTTATTTTCAAAATTCATTTTAGATTTTTATTCACTCTATCCCATTGCATAATGTTTGTTGCAAGAAGGTTGTTCATGATAGAACAAATTGTTGTTTGGTGTTATGAATAGCATAAGGGCCATACTTTCATTAAGAATGAGATGTATGTTAAGAATATTGAAAATAATATAATACATCTGTGACATTGACGCTAAATGTAGAAAGACTAAAGAATACCACATATGTGTGGCACTGCATTTGGTCACATTGGAGAAACCCGCATGGAGAAATTCCATAATGATGAATTTTGAAGTCATTTGATTATAAATCATCTGACACTTGCAACTTTCGTCCGAAAAGTGAAGTGACTGAAATACCGTTCACAGGCCATAAGGAACGAGCAACGAACTTATTGGTGATCAAACATTATGATGTCTGTAGTCCAATAAAGGTTATTGCTAGCAGTGGATTTGTATATCTTCTGAAATGACTTAAGTAGATATATGGATATTTACTTGATGAGACATAAGTCTGGATATTTCGAAATCATTGAAAAGGTTTTCCAAAATGAAGTAGAAATTATTGTAATAAGAAAATTATGTTTCTACAATTAGATTGAGAAAAGGAATGTTTGAGTTACAAGTTTAGCGAATGTCTGATGAGTTGTGAAAAGAGTTTCATAACTTACACCTCCTGGAACACCACTATGAGTGGAATGTCTGTGAAGATGTAATCAAACCATTTATGACATGGTAAGATCAAAGATGACATAAATCAATTTGCCATTATCCCTTTTAAAGTAATGCTTTAGAGACTTCGGCTTTTACACTGAAAAGAGCGCCATCAGATCTGTAGAAATGACACCATGGTATGGTACACCCAACCAGGTTATATCTTTTCTTAATATTTGGAATATGGGGCTTGTGTAAAATATTTACAAACCTATTTCAAGTCAGACAAGTGCTACTTTGTTGGTTATCTCAAATTATTGAGAATTCCTCCACCACTATACCGAGGCAAAAGGTTTTGCCACAAAGAATGGTATGCTTTTAAAGAGAATGGTTCTTGCAAAAAGGTGAGTGGGAGTACAGTGCAACTCGACGAGATAACATTATCTTCATCATCAGATCAAAGGAAAGGAACCTTGAAAGTGATTCCAGAGTTTTCTACTGCGACTGATATGGAAGCCTCTACAAGAGATGTATGGACTTCGGTCAAATTTGCAGCTGAACCATGTAGGCAAAACTCGTGCAAACCTCTCAGGTGCGCAAATGAGTTATTGTTGTTAGACAACAGTATACCTACGATACACAAGAAAGCGTTGATGGGCCCTGACTCTGGAATTGGCTAAATGCCAATACAATCTGAGATAGTTTCCATATAAATGATTCAAGATTAGATCTTGATAAACCCTTCGGAAGACTTGAAGTCTGAATGAATATTAATGGAACTATAAACTGATACGGATAAAAATGTTTTATCCATAAAGCTCGACTTGTTGCTTATAAAAAATTCAAGGAATTAACTACGGCGAGACTGTCTCTCCGTAGCGATGCTTAAAGTCGGTTCGGGTTAAACTAGCAATTAATACATATTTCATTCATGAGATATGATACATGGATGCCAAAAGGATTTCCATGAGATGGAAATACAACCTCGGAGTTGCATGTGATACAGTCCAAGGTATTTTGTCATTCCAGAGGATGCTAGTGAGTATGCAAACTTCAAAGTTCCAGCAATGGACAGAAGAGAGCAAAATGGAGTTGGAATCTTCGTTTTTGATGAAATAGTTAAAAGAGTTTGATTTCATCAATGGATAACGAAGATGCTTGTGGTTACAAGAAAGTAAGTAGGAGCATGATAATATTTCTAAAAACCTTGTGTGCTTGACACATTGTTAATTGGAAATAATATAAATTTCTTGACACGAATTAGGACTTCATTGAAAAATAGTTTTTCGATGAAGTACTTGGGCTATGCCAAAATACATATTGACAAGATACTAATACAATTTAGCATTAAAACGCCAAGGAGTGATTCTTGCCAAAGTCACATGGAAAGAGTTTTTGCAAAATTCGGTGTCCCAAAACACTGATGAGCAAAATACATGATGGAGATTCCACACACTTTTGTGTTTGGGTTAATTATATATTCCATGGTATGTAAAACAACCAGATATGTCCGATACTCCCAAGTTGTTGCGAGTATAGATACCAATGTGATCAAAGTACTGATCATGGGACAACAGTGAAAAATGTCATTGAGTACTAAAGTAGCACAGATGACATGTTTTCTTGCAAGCGTAGATTATGAAGTGATCGTTGTAAGTAATTACATCGATACAGTCTTCATCAATGCTCCATGCGATTTTCGATTTAAGTTAAGGGTTTTGTGTAATACACGATATGGTGACACAATAAGTTGAAATTGTTCCAAACAGGTTACTGGGGCGAATTCTATAACAAAGGCTAAGTATGTTGACGCTTTAGAAGTGACAAAGAAGATGTTGAATCATATAGTTCATTCATGAACTTAGTATGGTTCGAAGATGGCTTTGGTCAATGGGACACTATTATAGATACTTGCTCCATAGCTCAGTCTGAGGAATCAAGGTTCGACCAGTGATTCACATATATACAAAGCCAAGTCCACACAAAATAAGAATTTTATAAAAGCTTGAAAACGCGAGGATATGCAAAGATACACACGGAGCTGAAGTTGTCAGATCCGATAGACATTAGGCTATACGACAAGCGAAACATTTTTTTACACCAGTATGCCATAGGTGTAAAGTGCATTAGCATTGACTAGATTATTGACTCTAGTACAAGTGGGAGTCTGTAGGAGATACGCCCTAGAGGTAATAATAAATTTTATTATTTATCCCCATGTTCCTAATTAAATTTATATTTCATGCTATAACTGATTTGGTTCCCGAGCCCGTATATCCATAAATGCTCTGAGGAAAACCCATGTGCACGTGTGGAATAATAAACGGTAAAATGTATTTCTAGTCAAGCCTCTGAGACTAGCTCAAGTGTTGCATGATGATTACGTTTTCCTAATCATGGGCATGACTATGCTGGTAACTTTGAGGGCACAATGTTAGAAGAACATTTGTGTTGAATCGATCCGAATTGATGTTATGCTATGAAATACATTCGTCACAAGTTAATGGTTAATAACACAGAGAAAGTTAACGTTTGCATAACTCCTTAGACCATGAGAGTATCGAGTTTCTTCATGCTTGCTTCATGAACTTTGTTGATTGTTAAACGTCATCCGTAAATAGGTGGCTATTACGGCGGCTTACGGGTTAATGGAAAAGTATGACAAGGGACTTGATGGCTCAAGATTGGGATTTTCTCCTCCGATGATGCAGAGATATTCTTTGGGCCCTCTCGGTATTACGGTATCCATCATCGTTTAGCCAGACACATCATGATTTGATCATAGGGATACCGGAACGCGGCAACGAGAAAAGAGAACAAAACCGGTAACGAGGTAACTAGCATAGTGGACAAGTTGTTGATCCACGGGGATGCCGATAAATCTCACCTCGATTGTTTGTAACATATCACGAAGTAAAAGGAATAGTACACGGCAACTGGTGGTTCACTCGAATATTTTTTTTTGTGGGTATAGAGGTCAATATGGGTGTCTATGGCTCCGATGTCGATCATTAATCGGCAGGGGCGGAGCCAGGATTTAAACATAGGGGGGGGGGCGCGAAGAGACTAGAACCAATCCCCATGTAAGAACACATACCAACATACGTTTTATACTAATGCAGTGATGTTAAATGTAAAATTTCTCTAAGATATATGAACATAAAGACATTGATATAAATTTCCTGAGATATATAAATACAAAGATAACATATGATAATAATGCGCTCTATTCTTAATTTCTTTTCACTTTAAACTAGAGAAGTATAGCTAGACGAAAACAAATGATAAATTAGATCTAGAATTCTAGGCCTTCCATTTGACTATATGAAATTAACAACTGTTACCAATTAGACGCTAGTGCATCGGATAATAGCAATTAGTATACATAAATACATCAGAATCGATCTGGCTTAGGAGTTAATCAACAGTTGTACGGCGCGCAGAAAGCCGGCCATAACAATTAGCGGCGGCCATTCCAGCATCACAGTGTGCCCGGGTTGATACGAGTATATGTACTCGCTCTCGCTGGAGTCTCCAGTCGGCAGTATCCAATCGTCTGGCCGTGTGCTGGTTCTGTGGTCGTGGATGGTGTCATGGCGGCACGCAGCAGGCGGCGGCGACCAGCGGGCAAGCGCCCTAGCAGCCAGACGCACGTACGCCGATCGATCTGATCGATCCCATTGTGGGCAGACGCGCATACTCTGGGCAAAACAACCGCAATGCATGGCTTATGGGCTGGGCTTCTTTTTATTTCAGAGCCTTGATCAAGCACTCGGCTAATTAAGTTAATTACTTCCGGCCATTAGTGCAAGTACCCTAATATCTCTAGTACAGCCCACTGAAAATACATGGGGTGGCGAGCCATGGGGAAGTCTACCCCCCCCCCCCCCCCCCGCGCGCGTCTCCGCCCCTGTTAATCGGAAAGTGTTTCGGTCATGTCTATACTTCACCGAACCTATAGGGTCACATGCTTAAGGGTCATCTATCTGCTGAATATTATACAGGGAGTCTGAGAGAAAGTCACCGGAAATGTTTTGGAGACAACGGAAGGGTTCGGGAGAGAGAACAACGGAATAGTTTCGATAAAACCAAAAAATTGTTTCCGAGTATACAATTAAGTCAAAATGGTTTCGGCACACACTAATCCTTGTAGGGTGCCAGAATTGTTCTGCGAACTTCTGATATTTTTCCGGAGAAAAAAAGGGGAAATGTTCCGGAGCTGCCGGAACCGCTTTGGTTAGTTTTTGCTGATGAAAATCACTAATCCGGAATTGTTTTGGAACGCGTCCAAAATTATTTTAGTGGGTACTGAAAATGTTTTAAGACCTACAGAAATATATTCGGATTTAATGGTAGCGAACAAATGTTTTTCGTAAATAGTGAAAAGCACTTTTCGGTTACTTTATGAAAAGCCACCTTTTTGGGGTTTGTCCTAAAATATCTGGGGATGACATAGAAGGGTGGGAACCCATTTTCTTGGGGGGGGGGGGTGGGGGCAGAAGGTGGCACTACTGGAATCAGCTTCTTTGCCGTCCGCCACGGCAAAGGCATGGATCACGGACGGCAAACTGTCCGGATGAAAGCCTGCCAGCAAAGGCCTTCTTTGTCGTCCGCTTCTTAGAAACGGACGGCAAAGAATTATGTCGTCCGCCATCCGAGGCCAGCAGACGGCAAAGAAAGCTGACGGCAGTGCGGTGGCGTCAGAGCCGTTAGGGGGTTAACGGCGCTCTTTGCCGTCTGCCAGCGGGCGGCAAAGAGCCCAGCTAGGCAGCACTGGGAAGCTACCACGTGTCCAGATATGCCGTCCGCCAGCAGACGGCAAAGAGGTTTGAATCATTGCCGTCTGCTGGCAGACGGCATAGATGGTCACTTTGCCGTCCGCTAGCAGACGGCAAAATGACCAAATAGGCATCCAGTGTTCCCAGTTTGCACAGGTGACTGCCACGTGTCCTCTTTGTCGTCTGCTAGCGGACGGCAAAGCTCTTTGCCATCCGCTAGCGGACCGCAAAGAGGCTATATATCCCCTGTTTTTATTTAAATCCCATTAATTAGACATGGTTTCAAACACAGATATACATGCATACATATCCAACATATCCAACAGCATGTCCAACAACATATTTCATCCAATCCAACAACATAGTTCAACAAAGTCCAACATATCCATATATACATAACCAGAAACAAGTTTCCTACAACATATCCATATAGACATACATATCCAAACAAGTTTTCATAAACAACAACGAAGCACCACAAGAATAGTACACTCCATGAATCCAAGCTTCCTCATGTAAAGCAAATCTGCAAATTGGGAAAGATGAAAGTTAGAAGAAGAAGAAGAAGAAGAAGAAGACTAGTTATAAGAAGAAGAAGAAGGCTAGTTAGAAGAAGAAGAAGAAGAAGAAGAAGACTAGTTATAAGAAGAAGAAGAAAACTAGTTAGAAGAAGAAGAATAAGAAGAAGATTTTTTTTCTTCTCTTTCTTTTTCTCCTCTCCTCTTCTTTATATTCTTCTTCTTCTAACTAAGGTAGGTAAAAATGTCATTTTACTGCTAAGCTAGGTAAAAATACTAAGTGTAGGTCATTTTAGAGCTAAGGTAGGTAAATAGGTCATTTTGGAGCTTAGTAAGGTTATTATGTCATTTTTTATCTAACTTAGGTAATTATGCCATTTAGGAGGAAAATAAGCTAAGTATCCATTTGTAAAGCAAAACACTAGAGAAAACTTACCCTCATCACAACAAATGTGATGAAGATCGCAACTAAGATAATAATTGATCCAACGGCATAATGATACCAAGCCTCATTATCAATGGCATATTTTCTAATCTTCTTAAGCTTCACGCGCATTGCATCCATCTTCAAGCGCATTACATTCATCTTCAAGCGCATTGCATTCATCTTCATCTTGTGATCATCGATGGCATCGGCAACATACAACTCCAATGTCATCTTCTCTTCCTCAATTCTTTTAATTTTTTCTTTCAAATACTCATTTTCTTTTTCAACTAAATTTAACTTCTCGACAAGAGGGTTCGTTTCAAATTCCGGTTCACATACCTCCTAGATTAAAATATCTCTATGTCAACTTGATGGCCATAATTTGCATAAATGCGAAATGCAACAAATAGTTATGAAAGAGAATTTACCACATCCGAATCATAAAGCGGGCGAGGGCCGACCGGGACGGAAATCAAGTGTTGCATTGGATTAAAGAAGCTTGGCGGAAAGATCTTCTCTAACTTGCAGATCAATTCCGGTGCCAACTGTTCCATTTCTTCTAGGAGGCCAGGCGATAGTTCTTTCGCACAAAGAACACGGAAGAAATAGCTCAGCTCTGCCAGTACTAGCCATTCATCCTCAGGGATGAAACCACGCAACATCACTGGCATTATCCGCTCAATCCATATGTGCCAATCATGACTTTTTAGACCAAATATTTTCAATTTTTGAAGACTCGCTCCCCTCTTTAGATTTGCTGCATACCCATCGGGGAACATCAACTGCATTTTCACCCACAAAATAATTTCCTTCATAGCTAGCCTTCCAAGATTGAACCATGCCTTTCGCTTCGTCCAGTTGATCCCCTTTCCTTTCGGTTCTTTCATGTTTTGTAACGGTCTATCACATAGCTCCTCTTGATCGACTCTAGCCTTAGGATTATCCTTTGATTTCCCCTCTATGCCTAACAATGTAGCAAAAATGGCTTCGGCGATATTCTTTTCAGTGTGCATCACGTCGATGTTGTGTGGGCAAAGGAGGTCTTTGAAGTAAGGCAGATCCCAGAAGCATGTCTTGTGAGTCCAGGCGTATTTCTTATTATACCCCTTGAAATACCCTGGACGCTCTGGATCTGGCTCGAGAGTGTTTAACTGATCTAGGGTCTGTTGGCCTGTCAACGCAGTTGGTGCAGAGTGTTTGACAACTCTACCTTTGATGAAGTTCTTCTTGTCTTTCCTGAACTTATGGCCAGGATGTAGAAACGGTCTATGCAAGTCGAAGCAACTATACTTGCGCCCTGCCGTCAGCCAACGAAACTCAAGAGCTCCCTTGCATGTGGGGCACAGGAACCTTCCATGCACACACCAGCCAACGAATAGCGCATACGCCGGCAAGTCATGCGTCGAGTACATGTACCAGGCACGCATTATGAAGTTCTGTTTGCTAAAGGCGTTGTATGTCTTGAACCCATTATCTCAAGCTTCTTGCAATTCGTCCTTAAGCGGCTGCATGTACACATTCATATTCTTCCCCGGATAGTTGGGCCCTAGAATTATCAACGTCAGGAAAATATTCTTTCGTTGCATAATCTGCCCGGGGGGGAGATTGAGTGGAATGACAAACACGGGCCAACAGCTGTATGGGGCTGCCATCTGACCAAACACACTGAACCCATCTGTGCTGACGGCGACTCAAGGATGCCTTGGATCTGCCGTTTTTTCCTTATGTAATGCATCGAAGCGCTTCCACGCTTCACCATCCGATGTGTGCACCATCATCACATTCCCATCTGCATCTAGTTCGGTTCTTTTGCCCGTTTTGTGCCATGTCATCTGTCTGGCCGTCTCTTCGACCATGAAAAGACGTTGAAGTCTTGGTACGATTGGCATATACCGAAGAACATTAACGGGTATTTTGGTCTGCGTCTTCTCACCCATACCGTTGTCTACCACAACATACCTGGAAGAATTGTAAATGGGACAATAGTTCAAGTCCTCATACTGAAGCCTAAATAAGACACAACCTTTCTCACAGGCATGTATCTTCTCATAGGGCATCTTAAGAGCACGGAGGATTTTGTCTGACTGGTACAGGTTTGGAGGTAGCACATGGCCTTTGGGTAGAAATCGTCCGAATAATGTCATCATCGCGTCGTAGCATTCTCTGCCCAAGTTGAATTGAGCCTTCAAAGCCATTATTTGTGAGATGGCATGCAGCTGACAAAGCTCAGTGTGCTCGTGGAGAGGACGTTTTGAGGACTCCAACATTTCAGTGAAGGCCTTTGCAGATTCCTCCATCTCCTCGTCCGAGTCCCGAGCATCGTCACAGTCTTGCACCATGTCTGCGGTCCCGGTACCATGCTCGTCGGTGCGACGACGAACCTTGGCTCTGGCACGTTGGGCAGACTCACCATGTAATGTCCAGACCGTGTAACCAGGCGTAAAACCAAACTTCTGCAGGTCTTTACTCATTTCAAGCTCGTCCCTCTTGTTATAGTTGTCGTAAAGGGCACAGGGGCACCAGCTAAATTCCTGGCCATTTGCAAATGCGGCTCTAACAAACCCCTTGGTTTTTGTTAACCATTCCTCGCTCCAAACTTTCTGACAAGTGTAACCGGTGTACATCCATGCACGATCACTCATATTGACTTTCTACTGGACACACAAGAAATATATACATAATTAAGCAAACCATATCCATCAGTTAATGGAGTTTGTCAGTTTTATTACGTCCATGCAACCTACACGCTAATAGGTAAAGATAGGTCATAATCCCACCCGAGTATGTGTAGATCGGGTTCGTTTTCCCATGCTCTGCTCTGGATCCGACGCAAAATTTCGGCAGCACCTCCCCGCTGTTCTCCTGATACACGTCTTGGCAATAAGCAAAGAGAATGTGTACCCGGAGAACAACAGGGAGGCACTGACAAAATTCTGCATCGGATCCGGAGCTGAGAATATGGGAAAACGAACCCAATCTACACATACTCGGGCTGTCCATGGATAACGTTGGACAATTCGAAAGAATCACGATTATAAATATGCAAATGGATGCATATTTATAGATGTAACCCTTTCGAACGGGAGACGCATAGTGGTTACGCATACTGATGATTGACACCTATAGCTAGCAAGTTTCATCGGCATGAAGACCGGAACAGAGCGGGTTAGGGGGTCCTTGGCGTCGATGGAACCCTAAATAGCAAGTATCATCGGTGCGAGATACATGTGGTGCTCGGCGTTGAACACTAGATCCACATTCCACAAGTGAAGCCGGCGACCGGCGTCCCGCAACAATAGTTCTGGTGGCCGATGACGGTCGAACACCATCGCGAATTTGTCTGGCAGCCTCTACGATGAGGATTAAAGCCAAGTTTTGAAATTTCAAACAACCAAACCGACTTGAGTCAGTTTGGGTGTTTCAAGTTTCAACACTTCCCTTTTAATCGTCATCGCAGAGGCTGCCAGGCAAATTCGCGATGGTGTTTGACCGCCATCGACGCCGAGAACAGTTGCTTTGGGACGCCGGACGTCGGCGTCACTTGTGGGACATGGATGTAGTGTTCGACACCGACGGCCACATGTATCTCGCACCGACGATACTTGCTATTTAGGGTTCCATCGACACCGAGGAACCCCTAACCCACTCGTCCCCGGGCGCCCTCTTTTTTCCTTTCCTTCTTCTCTTCTTTTTCTTCTTCTTCTTCTTCTTCTTCTTCTTCTTCTTCTTCTTCTTCTTCTTCTTCTCCTCCTCTTCCTCCCTCCTCCTCCTCCTTCTACTCCTCTTCTTCTTCTAAACTAAAACTAAAACTAATCTAAAATAAACTAAACTAAAATAAACTAAAACTAAAACTAAAACTAAACTGAAAATAAAACTAAACTAAAACTAAAACAGAAACTAAACTAGAAGAAACTAAAAAAAACAAAACTAAAAAAAAGGGGGGAAGAACAAACCTGCAGGGGATCGCAGGTGGAGGGCGAGGTCGGCCGGGGGCGGGGCGGCGCAGGGGCCGCGGGGAGGAGGGCGGCAGCGGGGCGGGGCGGCGTACGGCCGCGGGGAGGGGTCCGGCACCGGGCGGCCCGGCGCAGGCCTCTCCGGTGATGGGGCGCGGCGGGGTGGCGGGGCGACGGGGCGCGGCGGGGCGGCGGGGCGACGGGGCGCGGGGGGGCGGGCTGGACGGCGGTGGGGGCTAGGTCCAGGGGGCGGGGCTGGCAGGCGGCGGCGGCAGAGCGGCGGGGGAGGAGAGAGGCGGGCGCGCGGGAGGGAAACAGAGAAAGAGAGAGAGAGGGGAGACGGCTCGGCCCGTTAAGTGGGCCTTCTTTGCCGTCTGCTAGCAGACGGCAAAGAGGGCGGCCGTTTAGGGCTAGCCCACGTCTCCTCTTTGCCGTCCGCTGGCGGACGGCAAAGAACCTGACCTAGCCACGCCGTGCCCCATGGGGCCCACCTGGCCCTTTGCCGTCTGCCTTCTAGCTCTTTGCCGTCAACTGGCTGACGGCAAAGAAACAGCGGACGGCAAATAGACTTTTTGCCATCTGCACTTTCTTTGCCGTCCGCTTTGTGGAAGCGGATGGCTAAGAGGCTCTTTGTCGTCAGCTGGCGGACGGCAAAGAGGTGGCAGACGGCAAATTACCAGTTCCAGTAGTGTGGTGGACAGCCATGGGGTGCTCATCCATGGTGCTCTACTTGCCTTCCCATGGACATAAAGCATGGGCATTTTGGGTTTTTCATCTGCCACCCTATCCCTTGGGTTTTCCTATAAATAGAGGTGGAGAGGCACTCTCCACACTCACCCTTTCTCACATACACATGCCATGCATGATTTGTATTTCTCTCTCCCTCCCAGCGAAATAGTTTCGTAGAGTCGAAAGGTTGTCTGGGTTCCGATGGGAACTAGTTTTGGATGGCAAAGCCATGCCGGATAGATGACACCGTATGTGTGCAACCCCGTAGATAGGTCGTAGATTCGATCTTATGCCCGACGGGCTATTCGAGGGTCTTCCCGAAGGGCTGTCCGAATTACTGTCCGAGTTTCGAGGGTCCTCCCGAATGGCTGTCCGAGTTTCGAGCTTCCTCCCGAAGGGCTATCCGAGTTTCGAGGGTCCTCCCGAAGGGCTGTCCGTGACATCGTCCGGGGACTGTCCGACCGCCGCCCGGAGGGCTGTCCGAGGGACTATCCGAGGGGCAGACGAGGGAGTACATCCTCACGGTTGGGAGATTGTAAATCCTAGTTGGGGGGATCTGCACCGACGATTAACATCGACTCTACTTCCGCTGCGCTACGAGTCGGTAACGATCAGATCAAACCTTGTATATATCTCCACAGTGATCCTGGGCGTGCTCGCTGTATCGATTTTCTTTGTTTTCTGTCGTGTTCCCCGTGCAACATCGTCATCGCCCGCTACCCAGCCCGCGATGACATGTCTCGCCATGCGTTCGTTCACATCCAGAGCCCTGTTCACAAACCACCCCCCTTGATACGCCATGTGTTGCGCCTCCATGCTGGCAATCCCTAGTTCCGCGCCACCGGACTGGTCACCTTGCCCACCTACAACGTCCGAGAGCCTGTCATCTGCCGTGGCCCACTACCTATCAATGGTAACATCGTGTCCTTTGAGCAGGATGAGTACCCGGGATGCTCTGAGGCGCTCTTTGAGGATGACCTAACAGAGTTCGAGGCGTACGAGTTTCCCGTTGACCTGTGGCACCCGGAGGGTGTCCACTTTGTCTTCTGCTGCCTTGGTGACATAACCAGCATCGACCACCAGTATTGCACTAGCTACGACGACCGTACTTCTGTTCATGCCCTTGTTGCCCTCTGTCACGCCCCTAGATTGACACCCTCAATAAGGGCACTAAGGTGCCAGGCGCTCTCACTGTGCAGTTGCCGGACCACGATATCCTCATGGTCAAGCTGTAGGAGCTCGACGTCCTGCGCAACATCGGCCCCTCTGACCCGTCGCCATTCTCCTCGGCCGACGAGGATGGAGGCTCGGACGATGCTGGCAGCGACAGCTCCACTAATGACAGCATGCTCGGCAGGCTGGGCCCATCGATCCACGACCACGAAGCATCTGCCGGCTATGCTGCCATCATCGCCAACTCCTCAGCTTTCACCGTCTTGCCAGAGCTGCCTTGCGGCCCGCCTCCGTCACCTACCACGGACGCCGCCCGTCTTCATCGTGTTTGATGATATTTTGTCACGTTTTTATGAGGCACATATATATGTGTAGTGGGTAGATAATAAATATACAGCAATGTTATTTCCATGCACAAATAAGAAAATCTGTAGTGATGTGATGGCTAGCACGTGCGCAAGTTTCTAAACTTGTACATAATTTTTATAAGCCCATCATATGCTCGTACCGAATCTCCTGGGCTTAATTAATTGGGCTTCACAGGATGCAGCCGATGTCTTGGCCGAAGCATGCATGGCTTACATGGGGTTTTTTTTTTGCGAACACAGTATAGAGCCGGCATATCATATTGAGATTTACGAAGTCACCGTAGACGCCTCGTCGTCGACGGGAACGTCTTCTCAGAACTTGAACCCTGGTGGGCTGGGAATACCACTGTCTCTCTAACCATCCAACCACAAGTTGGTTCGCGGCTTACATGGTTTTTATCATGCTTATATCCAGCCGAATGATTAACACTTATTCCGGGCATGCAACGTTCTGCTAGTAGCATGTATTACGGCCGGCTATTAATTTTCTACTAATGGCTAGTTGGTTATGCTTATCCAACCAAAAGATTAGCACGCCATGCATGATCGGTAGCACACGTAAATTGTGGAGCCACTCCCTCCTTAATTAACTCAAGCCTGCATGCAAGGCATCAAATCTTTATTAGCCCCACCACTCAGCTTGTACGTGAGTCTCACAGGAGGTGCAGTTCATACCAAGCCTATCCAACAGGCACGGAGGAGGTTTGGATTAGTACCGTGTGAGCATCCAACCGAGCTGGAGGTTTGGATCAGCTTTGCATGCAGCCAAGTCGAACGAGAAGGACGGCCGTGGAAAATTGTGGGGAGAGGGTATGTAACGGCAACTAATCTGTCATTCGTTTAAGGCCCTTCCCAGTGCTCCATGTTATATAGGTGCTAAGAGTGTCACATAGGTAAAAAAAGTGATGTGGCAAAGTGATTAAAGAGGACAGAGAGCATTATGGTGACCCATGAAGAAACAATGCTAACCATGTGAACCTATGCAAAATGACTACCAACCAAGGCATGAATGTGTTTTGGTGTTAAAATATTAAATGAGTGTGGCTTAGCTACAAAAGTCAAGCACCAATACATTGGGGAGAGTAGTTGCTAAGTTTTTTAATGCATTTAGCACCTCACCTTAGCACCAATGCATTGGAAGCGGCCTAAGGTGCCAATTGATTTGTCAAATGAATTCATAGCAATACATGCATGACATGGCCCACTATGTCGCAGCTTTTGTCAGACACTTGTCAGGTAAAGAGAGTGTGAGAGGTACATGCACACATGCTACTGTCTCTCTAACTAAAGGCTTACATTTTATTTTTCATGTGGCATTGTAACATGAAAATTGCTTTTGGAGCTCGGCCTCCATGGAGGCCGGTTTTTAAAAAATTCAAAATTAACAAAATTCATATTTTTACATTTCAAAAAATCCTGAAAAAAATACAGACATACATGGAGACATAAAACACATGTGTGTAAATTTTCAGGACGAAATACGTTGAAATGAGGGCTGCGCAAAAAAGACAAATCTATGGCTTTTCAACACATGATACTATTCATCCCAAAAGTCCATGAATTTGTTCTTTTTGCACAGATCATATCTCAAGGTATTTCATTCTGAAATTTTGCACACATACACATCACATCCTTGTGTACTTGTACAAATATTTTCAGATTTTTTTGAAACCAAAAAGTATGAATTTAGAGTTTTTCAAAAAAACGGCCTCCATGGAGGCCGAGCTCCAAAATGCCATTCTCATTGTAACACCCCTATAATTAAACTACAGTGAGTCCACTTTAATGATGTCATGTCATCATGTTTTGCTAAGTTTAATGGCCACTTGATCAAAACTCAAAATCAAATTCAATTTCAAATTACAAGTCAAAAATTTATATCTTCAAACAGTGAATCAAAATTGTTGGTAAGTTTCTTCCCTGCAGGGGTGCACCAACTTACCCACCACGCTCGCTTAACTCTGGCCGGACACACTTTTCTGGGTCATGCCCGGCCTCGGCTAAGCAACACGCCGCAACCCGACCAAATAGCTAACAGAGAGGTCAGCACGCCGGACTAAACCTATGCCCCCAGGGGTCTTGGGCCATCGCCCCGGGAACTCCTGCACGTTGCGTGGGCGGCCGGAAGCAGACCTAGCAACCCCTTAATACAAGCGCGGTTGCGTAACCAGTCCAATCCAGCGTGCACCGCTCAGTCGCTGACGTTCATTAAGCTTCGGCTGAAGTATACGATGCAGAACGCCCATACTATGCCCACGTGATGATTAGTGCTATCGGGCCAGAGGCCCCTCGGATCAAATATCCAAACCTTGTGGATTAGGAGCGCGCGGAAACGAGCAGAGACTCACGATCGATGTGAACCCGTCGCCCCGTCTCGAGGACTTGCGGCAAGGGCTAAGAATGCCCGGCCACGCCTCGTAGTTATCTCGCGGGCACCATCCAGGTCAACCCGACTCCACATCACTTCGCACTAAGCTCGCGCGGGTACCCCTCAGGGCCGACCCGTCTTTAGTATCATGGTTTAGTGCAAGTCCACTCATCAATAGTAACTGTGTGTCTGACACCAGGGGAGCCCTGAGGAATCACCCTTGATGGAACCCCACCTGATGTTATCATCAAGGTGAACGAAGGAGGAATCACTCTCGAGGTCCACACTTGAGGAGTTGCGCGACGATGTCGTTATCGGGGGTGGCGTAGGAGGAATCACCCTCGCTTACCACGACCGATTAACTAACCTACAAGGTTATCATCAGAAGTGCTGACGAGGTATCACCCTCGGCACTCGACGGTAACCCAGCAGTGTCGGCAACTAAGGGGGAAGTGATGTGCTGTGCCCGGGTCTAGTCTTCAATCCCGATGATCGGGTCTTCTGATATCCAGCAGGGCAGTCGGGATCAAGTGGGGGTCTTTGTCGTGTCTCTACCCAGCCTATACTAAGCAGTCTAGGATAACCAGTACGGTAGCAAGGCAGGTTACAATAATCAGGCTATGCAGCAGATATAGGAAAACAGTAGCAGTAGCAGTTCCAATGCAAGCATAAAAGAGAAGAGAATAGGCGATATAGGCATGCTCAAAATGGGGGTGCTTGCCTGTTTGCTCTGGGGCAAGGACAAGGTCTTCAGTGGTACCGTCGGGGACGTAGTCGTACTCCTGTGCGGCGTCTGCCTCGGGAGCTACGTCAACGTCGGGGTCTACCGAGGGAGAAGAGGGGGAAGAAACAGGTAAACATAATGCAAACAAATGCAATACGGTGCGTGTGATGCTATGATGCAGTGCAGGGTTGCCTAATTATGCATCTAAGTCATTTTAGTTATTTTTAGAATTATTCTGAGATTTATTATCCGATGGGTGTGCACTATTAATCTGCCGGATTCGGGTCCGGAGTTATGAGTTCTTCTACGTAGGGGGTTCCGATGGAGAAACAGACGGCACGATCATACTCGTCTCGTCGTTCTGAGCAACTTTCATATTTTAACTTTTTCGATCCGAGCTACGGTTTAAAAGTTATTAATTTTTAAAGATTATATGAATTTCTGGAATTTATTTTTATTTAATAAAATCAACATTATCCAGAATAGTGCCTGATGATGTCAGCATTGCCTGAGGATGACGTCAGCATGCAACAGTGGCGCTGACTGGTCAAACTGACCTGTGGGCCCCACATGTCATTCTCAGAGACTTAACAGAGGGGGTCAAATTAATTAGCTGGGTTAATTAGTCAGTGGGGCCTACTGTCAGTGTCACATTAGTCAACTAATTAACTTAATTAGGATTATCAAATTAATTAGCATTTTATTTATTTTTCTTAAATCATTTAAATTAGCGGGGCCTGGCTGTCAGCGGCTCAGCTGCCCAGTCAGCTAAGTTGACTCGGTCAACTGGGCTGCGGGGCCCAGTGGTCAGCGGCTCAGGAGGTGCCACGTCGGCGCCAGGTCATCTCCGGCGACCGGAGCAGCGCCGGCGACCAAAATCGCGGCGGCGCGTCGCCGGAGTTGCTCGGATTTGCACCACAGAGCGCGGTTCGGGCCGTGGGTAGGTTCTTTCGAACGGGCGTTCAACGCCGCGTCCATTCGTGGCGGTGGCGCAGCCGGACTTGGCCGGAAACGGCGCCGGCGACGAGCAAAAACGGCGGCGTATTCGGGAGGTCGAGGGAAACGAGCCTACGGCGGCTTAGCGAGCATACGGAGGGCGCTAGCCGCACCACACGAGTGCCCTGAGCACGGTGGTGGGCTTGGGTGAGCATGTGTAGGAGATATGCCCTAGAGGCAATAATAAATGTTATTGATTATCTCCCTATTCATAATTAGGTTTATGTTCCATGCTATAACTGCTATGGTTCTCGAGTCTGCAAATAAAACGAGGCTCGGAGGAAGACTCATATGCACGTGTGGAATAATAAACGATAAAATGTATTCCTAGTCAAGCCTCTATGACTGGCTCAAGTATTGCATGATGATCCTGTTTTCCTGATCATGGGCATGACTATGCCAGCAATTTTGAGGGCACAATGTTAGCAGAACATTTGTGTTGAATCGACCCGATTGATGTTATGCTATGAGATTCTTTCGTCACAAGTTAATGGTTAATAACACAGAGATGGTTAATGTTTGCATGATTCCTTAGACCATGAGAGTATCGAGTTTCTTCATGCTTGCTTCATGAACTTTGGGGTTTGTTAAACGTCATCCGTAAATGGGTGGCTATTACGACGGCTTACGGGTTCATGGAAAAGTGTGTCAAGTAACTTGATAGCTCAAGATTGGGATTTGCTCCTCCGGCGATGGAGAGATATCTCTGGGCCCTCTTGGTGTTACGGTATCCATCATCGTCTGGCCAGACACTTTGTGATTTGATCACGGGGATGCCGGAACACGGGAACGAGAAAAGAGAACAAATACCGGTAACGAGGTAACTGGCATAGTGGACAAGTTGTTGACCCACGGGGATGCCATCATGTCTCACCTCGGGTATTTGTAACATATCACGAAGCAACAGGAATAGCACACGGCAACTGGAGGTTCACTCGAATATTCATTCGTGTGGGTATAGGGGTCAATATGGGTGTCCACGGCTCCGATGTTGATCATTGATCGGAAGGGGTTCCGTGTCATGTCTATACTTCACCGAACCTATAGGGTCACACGCTTAAGGGTCATCTATCTGCTGAATACTAGATAGGGAGTCTGAGAGAAAATCACCGAAAAAGTTTCGGACACCGAAAAGTTTCGGACAGCGGAAAAGTTCCGCAGAGAGAGGTCACCGGATGAGTTCCGGTGAAACTGAAAAGTTGTTTCAGGGGATACCATTAAGTCAAAATGGTTTCGGCACATGCCTGATAATTCTTGGAGGATACCAGAATCATTCAGGAAACTTCTGGGAATTTTCTGGAAGAAAAACCGGAAATGTTCCGGGGCTGCCGGAACCGCTTCAGATGCTTTTCGCAGATGAAATCACTAAACTGGAATTGTTCCAGAACGCATTGAAAATTATTTTAGTGGGTACTAGAAATGTTCTAAGCCCACATAAATATTTTCAGTTCGAACGGACGCTGAAAAATGTCGTCGTGAATAGTGAAAGTGCTTTTTGGGAATTTTATGGAAAGCACCTTTTTGGAAATTCCAAAAGGGCCTTCTAGAAGGGGAAGGAGGGCATGGCACCTCATGGGGGGGGTCCCCCCCCAAGGGTGGCCGGCCAAGGAGGTGGAGCACCATGGTGCTCCACATGGCACTCCCATATGGCATATTCCCTTTTGGAAAGGGATATTCCAAGGGCACTTTGGGGTTTTTGTGTGACAATTTTACCCCTTGGCTAGCCTATATATAGGAGTGATCTTGGCAGCCATTTCCCCATCCTTAGCTCTCACACAAGCCATGCATGATCTGGCATTCTCTCTCCCTCCCAGCGAAATAGTTTCGTAGAGCCGAAAGGCTGTCTGGGTTCCGGTGGGAACTAGTTCTGGACGGCGAAGCCCTGCCGGATAGATGACACCGTATGTGTGCAACTCTGTAGAGAGGTCGTAGTTTCGATCTTAGTGCCCGAGGGGCTGTTCGAGAGTGCCTCCCGAAGGGCTGTCCAAGTGACGGTCCGAGTTCTGTGAGTCCTCCCGAAGGGCTGTCCAAGTGACGGTCCGGGTTCTTTGAGTCCTCCCGAAGGGCTGTCCGAGTGACCGTTCGAGTTTCGAAGGTCCTCCCGAAGGGCTGTCCGCGACATCGTCTAGGGGACTGTTCGACAGCCTCCCGGAGGGCTGTCCGAAGGGAAGACGAGGGTATACATCCTCGCGGTTGGGAGGTTGTAAATCCTAGCTGCGGGGATCTGCACCGCCGATCGTCATCGACTCTACTTCCGCTGCGCTACGAGTCGGTAACGAAAATGATCAAACCTTGTATGCAGTCTCCATAGTGGTCCTGGGCTGGTGCGTAGGTCAGAAAATTTTTGTTTTCTGCTGCGTTACCCTACAGCATGACGGTCACCGCATCGCCGGCGGCGAGCTTAGCAGCGGAGGCCAGAGTGCGGGAACGGCGATGGCTTGCTGCGAGCGTCTATCAGTGATGCAGGGAGAGGAAGGAGGAGGAGATGCTCACCGGGTAGGCACAAGGTGGCCCGACATAGGTTTAGTAGCAGCAGAGACGGCGCCGGAGACGAAGAAGAGCGGCGGCGTCCCGAGGTTGAAGACGAGGCTCGCGGGCGAAGCAGTGCTCCCCCGCTCCGTCCAATTGCTCCAGAGGACGCAGTCGACCACGGGGCTCCTCCCTAGCACGCTCAGCCGTCGCGGGGAAGCCGGTGGCCACGGCGGTGGCGAAACGCGGCGACAGGGGCGCTCGGCCACCGGATCTGAGAAGGGGAGAGAGGCGGAGCGAGCGAGAGGAGAAGGGGAAGAATGACGGAGAGGCCGGGGCGGAGTGGAGGGGCGTCGACCTTATCCCCTCGTCGACTCCGGGCGTCGGTGGCGTCGGCGTGTCGGCGTGCGACCGGCGCGCGCGCTCGCGCCCACTGCGACGGCGACACGCACAGATGAGAGACGACGACATGGGCTTGCCGGGCCGGGGTTCGGGCCACTGTGCACTAAGGCCCAGTGCACAGTGCCTCGTTTTTTTTTCTGTTTTGTTTTCTCCTTTTCTTTATTTCATTTCCTGTTTCGAAATGTTTAGGGCACTTGTGCACTTTTGAAAAATGAGGGAGTTGGCCCAAATATTGCAATGCAATATTAGCTCACACCCAAAAGTGGTTTGGACAGTTTTGGAAGCCATTTAATTTAGTAATGAATTTAAATGAATTTAATATTGCTGTTTTGGGTGCTGCTTCATCTAGTTAGAGTCACTTATCTAACTCCAACTTTATTGATGTTGATTTTACAAACGTTCCTGGATTATTTGCCATTTAATGAACATTTTCCCAACAGTGTTTGATCAACTTTATAATTCACTTTTGAATTTGAGTTGATTTTCAGAGGTGAATTTGAATTGGATCATTAACCCATATGACTTGGCACTGCAAATGATCATGACTTGGCAGTTTTAACAGAGTGTCACAGAGCTTATTACAAGGGGGTGTTACAGGAATACAACATCACCTAAATTACCAAAAGGGCCCTAGGTATTAAAACATTGGACTAGCAGCCAATTATATGACCTTTTCAATTTATAAAAATATTTAAACAATTCTAAATGATCTGAAACATTGTGTGCTAACTCGAAATATTCCCTAGTATTTATGTGAAAATTTTCATATTCAACAAAATTCATTTGCTGCAAAAACAAAATAGAAAACAGAGGCTAAAAACTAAAACATAAAAAGAAAAAGAAAAAGAAAAAGGAGAAAAGACTACCTGTTCACCTGGGCTCTAGTTGCACCGTGCCAGCCCAACCCGCTATAGTCGTCGTCTTCCTCCTCACGCCGCTGTCGCCCACAGAGCGCACGCGCGCGCCCTGGCCCCCCGCGCCTGCTAGACAGCGTGACAGCTACAGGAGATCGGAGGGGATAAGGAGGCCGCCCTCGACGCTAGGGACGAACCCTAGCTCACTTCCCCCACTCCCTCACGCCGCTCTCTTCCCCGCAAGGCAATGCCGAGCTGCTGCCGCCACGGCCTTCGTCGTCCACGTGCTCCCCGTCATTCCCGCGGGCTAAAACCGTGTCCAGCCGCTCCGCCTTCATCATCTACGTCGACTATGGCCAACTGCCGGTGCTGGGAGCCGCTACATCGACGACATCAACCTCTACTTCGTCTTCGGCCATCGGAGCTCCGCCGCGACGATTCACCGCCTCTGTTGCTCCCGTTCACTCGACGAGTCCTTCTTGTGCCTCCGTGGTGAGCCCTTGGTCTACTCCCTTCTGCTGGCTAGCTCGATCCGTGGCCGCTGCTAGCTCTGCCGTTGATGCTGCTCCTGTCGCGGTTGTAGAGCTCGCCACTGTAGCCATCGTCTATCCCCGGGCAAACTAAGCTCGCGAACATGCTCAGGGCATCCCCCTGGTGTCATCCATAGCGCTAGATCGCTCGCGCTCGCACTGCATTGCCGATTCCGACGAGCTTCAGTTTCGTCCTCCGCCTCCGCTCGTCGCCAGCGCCGTCTTGGGCCACTCCCAGACGGGCCATCACCACCACTCGACGTGCCTCTTCGCGCTCGTTCGAACGAACCCACGGACGCATTGAACCGAGCCCTGAGGGCGATTTCGGCGAGGTCCCGCGCTGCATCGCCGCTGGTTTGATCACCGGCGCGCGCACCGGCACTTAAACGCCTGCGGGACCCACTCATCAGGACATTAGCGGCTAATCCCAGCGCTAATGGCCCACTGGCATGTGGAGCCCCCACTGTAGCGATTACTGTTAACGCTAATTAACTCTGTTACTAATGACTCATTGACACCGGGCCCCACTCCTGTTAATTAACCTAATTAGAATTAATAAAACCCTGTTAACAAAATGAGTCACTGACTGCTGGGTCCCACTTGAGCTAGTTGACCAGTCAACTGCTCCACGTTGACTGCTGACGCAGCAGTCAACTGGGTCAACCCATTCAGAGAGGGTTACAATGCCATCTCCCCCAGTGTCACTACCAATCTTGCTCTTGTGGATTGATGCACATGTAGAAAAGAGTGCAGCTGCCACCTCATCTTGAAAGCAAGAATCGGGGACGTATTCATCAAAAACACGTCCTGATACGGGAATACCCATAGAATCCTGTAGCGCTAAAATTGGGAATCCCATCTCTCCCTGGCTAGTCACCAAGGTGTGACCTTCGGAATTCCAGAATGATAAAAATGATTGGATTAATGGCTATTTTAATGGGACCTCATACAGTATGCCTTGTACGCCGCATATAATGCCAGCATGTCTCAAGATGTTTCTATCGTCTTTGGACACTAACAATGCACGCGCCCATATCAGCAGCTTATCACAACGAGATGTCTCGGCCTTAAGCTGTATTGCAGCATTGTTCAACCATGCTTTCTGAGGATTTTGACTGAGTGCTTCAGCTTGTGTTGATGTAGGATAGGCAAGTGCGCCCTCTACAGTGAATAAGACCTCCTTAACCGTGGGCTCTAGGGACACCAACATTGAGTATTCCTTGGATGGTATGATCTTAGCATCAAGATTATCCATGGTAGCAACATGGTGGCATGTGTGTCCCAAAAAAAAACACGTTGGCATGTGTGACATGTCAGCACCATAAGAGGAGTAGGAACCAGGCAGGTAGACGAGTGAGGGCTTTTGGAGGCCGAGCTCCATGGACCTCGTTTTCAAAATATGAATTTCTACTGCGTGAAAAAATTTGAAAATTTTTGTATACACTGTCACATATGCGTATTGCGTATGTGCAAAAATTCATAACCATATACTTTCACACGTGGCGTACAGAAAAAAAGACAAAAATGTATTTCTAAAATGGGCCGATTTTTTTTGTTGTTGGGCCGAAATTTTGTCTTTTTTATACAGCCTACCAAATACAAAAATTTCAAATGACTTTTTCACACGTGCATGCGGGAATCAAATAAGTTTTCGTGGAATTTTATTTGAATTTATTTGAAACTTTAAAATATGACTTTTGATTTTTTTCAAAATACCGAGCTCCCTGGAGCTCGGCCTCCGTTGGCATTTTCCGGCAGGTAGTCTAGACTCTGAAGGGGCACTTGCCGTTACTAGTACTGATGGGCTTCTCTACAAGCCCATGTGGGTAAGTGATGATGTGATGCATTCTTCCACGCTCTACCATGAACTGAGAACGACATGAGGACGCCTTGTGTAACAACCCAGAGTAATGACAGATTTAGTTTTGCTTGTTATTTTATTTTTGCATCATCACGACATCATGCCATCATGTCATCCTGCTTTAACCATGAAATGAGGTTGAATTAAACCCTCAATATTAATTAAATGCAAACCCCAATTAAAAGGCCATTCAATAAAAATGAATACATTTTTATCTATTTCAAATTGACGGATTTTCACATGGTGGAATCTCTTGAAAACCCTAAATATAGCCTTCCAATATTATTAGGGAGCTACAATAATTATTCCATAATTTTGGAATAATCCTCAACACCTCAAAGCAAATCAAACCCTAAATTTATTTTGCCATTTTATTTATTAGTATTTAACTTGACCATTTTCCTTTTTGATGTTCTACCCCAAGCCTCCACTTAAAACTTTGCACATAGCCTTCCTATAATATTCTGAGGCTACCCAAATTGTTTCACAATTTTACACCAAGCCTATCACCAAGCTATAGTTCAACCTAAAAATGTATCAATTTGGCCTTTATTTTCCAAACAAATATAAAACCTTGCCAAATATTCTGGATATTTCAGTAAGGCTTCGGAATATTCCATAGAGGCCTCATAAAAATTTGTAACCCAATTGGACTCCATTTTGCCCCTCCAAATAAATTATAAACAACAACTCAATTATTTTACAGAGAGAAAATAGAAAAAGGAAAAGAGAAAACCGCAGAACCACCTAGAGCCCGCACGACCCAAAAGGCCCATACATGTTCGCCACCTACCTTACATCACCCGCTCCTGAACACCGATCGATGGCCTCCCGAGCTCTCCTGCACCCATAAAAGCACCCCGGTGCCCTAAACCTTCATCCTCCTTCCATTTCCCCCTTCTCTCTCCCTATGCCGCCGCCAAGAGCTCGCCACCTGCACGCTCCCGAAGCACCACGTCGCCATGGCCTAGGTCGTCCTTGTGGCCGGTGAGCTCCCCTCCGCCTAGAAGGGAGTCCAAGAGAACCCTCTCGTTGTCGGTTTCTTCCCGACGCAAGGAGGCGGACCGCACATTCCTGAAATGTCGCGTTCTTCTTCGTCTTCTACAACTCCCGCCGACCATCATCTCTTGCGCGCCCCCGTCGCTCCGGTCTTCCTCCACTCTTCTTGACCACAGCAATGGAAGCGTGGTGAGCATATCCTCCGAATCCCGTCTTCCCTTCCTCGAATCCATGCTCCAGCCACCGTTCCATTTTGCACCCGAGCCAAGCCGCCATGGCCATGGCCTTGAGCTCCGGCTAGCGCCCTCCTACGCACACTCATGCACACACACACGCCCGCACATGAAAACACATCCGCACGCGTTTGTTCACACCCAAGCACGTGAGGTCCCGTGCCCGAACGCTGACTCTGGCTGCTTCCGGTGGCCTCTGGCCGTGCACGAACTAAAGGTCGCCCCTTTAGATAAGATAGCTTAGGCTGAGAAATTTTTGAATACTTAAAAAAAAATTCTTAACAATTTAAAAAAAAATTAAGAAGTATTAAAAAATGCCCAATTTTTGGACTTGTAACCAAAATTCAAAACAGAAATAATGTATGAATTTGTGAACAAATTTTGAAAAATGGGGACATTTTTTCAACTCCAATATTTTTTGACAAACATGAAATACTTTGGAACTTGTGAACAAATTTAATGGAATTTTTTTGAATTTACGAACCAATGTTGGAAAAAAGGAACATTTTTTAAAACATGAACATTTTGGACACAATGGAACATTTTTTGCATCTGTGAACAATATTTTAAAAAGCGAACATTATGAACATTTATTGAATTTGCGAACAAAATTTGAAAACATGAACATTTTTTGAAGTTATGAACACATTTTGAAAGGCGAACATTTTTTAAAAATCAAAAACAATTTTTGAATTTGAGAAGAATATTTGAAATAGGAACATTTTTTGAAACTTCTGAACATTTTTTGCAAGGTAAATATTTGTTCAAACTAGTAAGATGCCCGTGCTACGCTACAGGATCATACATGATTAGGTGGACTTAAGTCATAGTCAGGAACCCGTACATAATAAGAATATATACCGAGACATGGTCATGAACCTGTATGTTGCTATGGTAATAGAAAAAAGTATATATATCGAGACATATTTAGGAACCTGTATGTTCTTATGAATAATAAAAATGTACTGAGACACTGCCTTGACATTGATCGAAGTGATGTTATATTTCTGATAGGTACACATCTTGCACAATCAACATAATGTTTCCAATTGATAAACCATGTCGAAGCCAAACATTTTCTTCTCCATCTTCACCTTGCAAGAAGACTTCTTGCTCTCCCTACTCTCCTTTGTCATTGCTTGCTCTATCCTATATCGAGTGGACAGAGAGCATGGAGCAAATAAAAAAATCCATCCACGCACATGTGGCAACTTGCGACGACTACTGATTTCATCCTTTAACTCTAGCCCATGGGCCGCATATGTCATATCACCATCTATGTGCGATTTATACGATGTAGCATGCCGCCCATTGGCAAAATATAATGATAAATGACATCTCAAATAAATTGATGTTGTGATATTCCAACCAGTTTGCAAGATTTGAAGAAAAAAGAATAATCATATATCAGATAAAGGTTAGGCACACCAGACTTAAATGTGAAGATAAATGGCAGAAATTAATATATCCAAATAACATACATACTATAGTTTGAGCACACACTTATAAATGGTTCCAGGAAAAACAAGAATGAAGTAGAAGTGTTTAACAGAATGATTTGCTAAATATGCACAAGAAAAATGAATTTGCATACAGCGCCACACGATGAAGAAAAGAAATATTCTAGACATAACTCACACAGCTAGTTCCACTTAATTAGTTATATACCTTAGGCATATATCAGTATTAGGCCATAGAATCATTTGTTAAGCATAGTATATCCTTCTTATAGTTGCTTGCTCAAAACATATATGCCAACAATTTTAGTTATGGGGTTTTCTCTACATTTAACCACTACTGTTGGCGTCGACGACGTCGTAGGCAGCAACTGTTGGTGAAGATGTGGTCGCAGCAGATCGTGGTGCAGCAGCTCGACTGGATCAAGGCACGCTGGTAGGCGTTGTCTTCAAGGAGATTCACGCCCTCGTCGTGGTGCACGAGTTAAACGGCGGCACTCCTCCAAGATACATTGATCTCGTATCTCCTGTTGTGCACTCAAGAGGAGATGAACCAACAGGTTCTCACCAACGTATCTCTCTCTATGCCAAGATTCAGATGTATGTGAAGAAACACCAGATGAGATTGATGCACAGGATCTGCCATACATGATAATGGCTTTATATATAGACTCATCCTTAACAAGAAAATCTTATCTCTTGGCTAGCAAGTTTCAAAGCTATCAAGCTCAATTCGTTCGCCAAAATATTAGGAGATATTTGAGTCCTTATCTAGCATGTAGAGCTGAAAGCAAAGCGATTCAAACAACCAAAGACATAACAAAAAAACGAACAGAGGATCATGTTCAGAGGCGTCCCATCAGAACGAACGCAGAAGATATACCTGTCCAGCTATCCAAACGGAAACAGAGGATACAATCTCAATGAATAACAACCAAATTTTACAAGAAGTTCCTTTGTAACTTTCTTCAGAAAAAAGAACACTGAAAGTCTGAAGAAAACTAACACTGGAACAAGCCTGAACATTACTGAATTCCAACAACTACTGCATACATAATTGTCTGCATACATTTTGTACCAAGCAAATAAACTGAATGTACAGTAAAAGACGCTTTGAAATGACGTGTATGTACATACACGCAGTCACGCACAATACCTTCACGTCAATCATCATACCAGATTAGCCATCCCCAAGACGGAAGGAGGACGCCGGTGTGGACTGTGGAGCTCGTGGGTGTTGCTCCAGTTGCAAGCGGCGTATAGTTCCTCGGGAGCAGCTCATACTCGAATTGGAAGGACGTGGAGCACGTCGGCGGGAAGGAGATGAAGGTGGTGGGCGGCGGGGCTGCTGCATGAGAGCCGTTGCTGAATCAGGGGGCGGACGATGCCAGTGGCGTACTTGTTGATGTCGGCGTCGGAGGAGATGGGGGTAGGGGGAGATGGTGGGCGGAGGGGCTGCTGCATTAGAGAAGGAGATAGAAGAGGCGTCACGGACCTCGGGGACAGAAGGCGCCGGCGATTTACATGCCGACGTCGGCGTCAAAGGAGCTCCTGCGGAAGAGGAGATAACGGGGAGGAGGGGGAAGGTGGAGGTGGAGGTGGAGGTGGCAATGAGTGGTGGGGCTGCTGCGGAAGAGGAGTTGGGAGCGGCCGGCGGCCGGCGGCGTGTGAGCGACAGCGGCAGCTGCCAGTTCGGTTCCACTGTTTTCTCCCCTTTTCGAGAAGGATCGAATGCCTCTATAGTTACCTGGTTGGATGAGACGGGGATGGATGGGGCAGGACACAGAGAACAAGGGGTCCTTTTTGCAAATGTGAAGTGAGATTACCTCCCATGCGTCGGATACAAATCTGATGCTCGAAATTGATGGATGGCAGACACACCATCATCACCAATTCAATTTTTTATTGGAGTAGAGATAAGCGTATATTTTTGAAAAATCACGATTTTTTTTAACTTCTGAACAAAAATTTAAAAATAGAGACATTTTCTGAACTTTTGAACATTTTTTAAAACTTTGAAAATTTTTGGAATTCTAAAAAATAAAAATATAAAGAAAAAACGAGTAGTAAAGGATTTACAAAAAGAAATAAAAAAAAGAAAAAAAATATGAAAAAAGAAAAAGAAAAGGAAAAAATGAAACAGAAAAAACGAAAAAGGAAGAAAAGAAAAAGAAAAAATAGAAAAAGAAAAAGAAAAAACCACAAACGAAAAACCGAAAATCATAGAAAACTGGTTCTGCAACCTTCTAGGAGGTTCCCAAAACTGGAACTCTAGCTCGTGCTTGATCTCATAATTGGACCGGCCCATCTTGTTCGCGAGCGTGCCGGCTTGTGCAAAGGGGCGGCAATTTGCCGCAACACGCGGCGAATAGGATTTCCCATTTGAATGCACTTCAAAAATTCAAAATCAAATTCAATTCAAATCTGTTAAATACAGATAATAAGTCCTTTCTCACCAGAAAAATATGTAGATTCGAAATACGTCATCTGTTTTCTTGTTTGAACATTTTAAAAATTGTGCATTTATTATATACCATTAATTCATTATTTAATTTGCTAAACTCATAACTAATTATTTCCTAAGTCAGGAAAATATGTTTAATATACCAAATTGATCAGAAAAATACATAACATCTGAATATGCCATTCTCATCCATGATGACAACCTTTAAAATTGCTATTTAGTTTCAATAAGATTTAATGCAATTCTTTATATATGGAGTTTATTAGGAATTACTATTTCTTTGTTGCTCCACTCAATTTAATTTGACTAGCCTAGCCTTAATGTAATTCTACACCTTCGTATGCCATGTTAACCACATTTAATATTGTTTAGTTAATACAAGTTTAAGCTAAGTTAAATGTGGAGTTATTAGGAATGCAACTTAGTTGCAAATCAACTCCACTTAATATGTTACTAGCATGCACTAGGCCTTTGCAAACATCACCCTTGCCATGTCATGCATTACATATCATGCACATGGTGGATCTTTGTCCTAGTAGTAAGATGCATCGTTCACTTGCTTTTCCAGTGTTTCTGCTTCTTCTTGGTTAGGATCCGGAGATGACGTGAGCAACGAGCAACGTCTGAGAATGTACCAAGCATTGATTTTAGGCAAGCAAAACCTCCTTGAACATTCTTTTACCTATGCTTCTCCCTCATGCTTGCATTAGTGCAACGATGTTGTAGTGAGTCCACGTTGCCTATTCTATTGCATGGCCGGATGTTGTCACCCTGATATTGCCTTTACCTTCCATTCCTAGCATGACTAGTTACATGCTTGTGTTATTGCCATGTTAACCTTGTTTACATGTCGTTGTATGCTTTGCTTAGGTTTTTGCTTGAGTCATGTTATATCTAGATTAAGTTGCTCAAGGGTAGTTGAACCTGGCTCTGATACATTTATGTTGTGCTATGAATAAAATTATGCTAATATGTAACAAAGGCAAAGGTGGGAGGCCATACTTAGAGCATCGGTGTTTTTTTCCACTTGAGCCGACACTAGGACCCGAGTTCTTGTTATCTTGATCTAAGACTAAGCATACTCAACCTCTTGTTGGGGGGAGAATGGGCCCCTCTCTCGACCTAGTACCTTACCTTAGACCTGTCCAGGGGCCAAATAGTTCGGGCTTTTCTTTTGGCATACGCATAGTTGCATGAATCATGTTATCATCAGGTAAGTATGAGATGTTGTTATCATGTTATGGATGAGATGGATGCATGCATATAGGAATGTCATGCGGCAGGCGGTTATCCTGCGGGCTCTAGTTGATCCCTGACCCCGCTCACAACGGTTGGGTCTGACTCAAAGCTTTGGCCCGTCTCACAATTCGGGTACAACTCAATTGGGTGGCTCCTTGGACTTGTTTGCAGCATAGGGGAAGTGTCGTGGCCAATCTCACTCTGCCAGCATACACCATGAAGTGTGCTGATTACGCGGCATCAAGAGAGATTGACACGTGTTATGGTAAATTGGTACACCCCTGCAGGGTTAAATCCATTCGAATAGCCATGTTTGCAGTTATGGATGACTTAGTGATTTTGTACTTGATCATAGAACAACTTCAACTAATCATCAATAAAACTTGTTAGTTGTAACGATCAACCTGATAAGGTTTAGGTCTCCGTGCTTGCCATGCTAGGCCCTGGATTGATTCGCCAGCATACACAGTACAATGTAATAGAAAAAACAAATGCATCATTCTATTACATCAAAATGATCCAGAAATAACATAGTCTGATACAATCACTAGCCAAAGGCTAGGCCAAATAGAGTAACATTACAGCGAAAACACAAATAGCTTCAAGGAGTCCCATCTACGCCATAGGTGAACCATGTCGAGTGGAGACTCGCGACCCTACGTAAACATCACTCCTCATCGTAGTCACCTGCAACATGATATGTTGCAGCCACAAGGGTCAATATAATGAATGTATTGGCAAGTGTCACTAAAATGAATATATCTATCCTATCTCACCTACATTCATTTTGGGGTAAGTGGAGGTTTAGTTCCTTTGCATAAAGCAATAGGTTTCGTCCTAATCTTCATATAACTAGATCTACTGTACAGTACTCTAGACTGAGGGTATATTGGCCCAGTGGAGGTCCCTTTACCACCGGTGCACCGACAGAGGTCATATTCCCAAGTTCAACCCATTATGTTTTAATTAAGAAATTATGGTGATGAGATATTCCAGATAGCTCCAGGTCAAGTTGCTCAAAGTTGTCCATAACCGAAGACGAGGCTAATCATGATTAGATTTTACACTCTTGATAGGTTTGTGTACTTTTCCCGGTGACCCAGTCTATCCCTTGTGCTACTAGACTCAAGTGTGGAGTAGCTAGGAAGACCAAGACAAGGCTTTTGGGAAGCAGCTCCCTGCGCTCACCTTGCATGACCCATACAACCTATCAACACCTACATCTGCTGGTCATACGAGGACACTTCCCTTCAACTTACTTGGCCAGGCCATAGCCCATAATGGCACACGGTTACACATGGAAGCTACTTAACTCAGAACCTGTACAATCTCTTTGTTCCTGGGTAGCGAACCCAGCCTGCAACCTATCGAAGACCAAACAACCAATCCGCCCAGGTGATTCATTAATTAAGTTTTCATTAGGTAACCTTTGACAAATACCAAGTTTCATAATTGATGTGGTCCTGCCCCGTTTATAACCATAGCATGACTAAGCAAATGTGACTACATGGTGGCGACAATGAATGGGGTAACAGACCTAAGTTCATACTACTGGGTGTCATAGCAATAGTATAGTAGTAGCATAGTCCTAAACTCACAACCTATCGTGGCATACTACATGCATAGTGAAAATAAGGTGACATGATCAATAGTTCCACTTGCCTTGGTTGTTGAAGTCAGAGGTACACTCCTCATAGTCACAGGTGTTGCACTCCTCGCAATCTATACGTTGAAAAGTATAATAACATAAGAACCAATAATTCATGCAAAGGGAAAACTTGCATGAACAACGTTAAGATTCAAATAAGAATATCTTAGTAGTATTATGCTAGTTGAGGTTCAATGCATGATTCAATGTACAAGAAAAAATCATTGCATTCTGGTAAGTGACTTGTGAGTTATGATCAAATGAAGTTCATATTTAAGTTTGGATGAGAAATCAATTTGAAAGATCTTATTTGAATTTCAAAGTGTTGGATTAATTTGAATTCAACATTTGAATCAATGTACAAAAAGATTCATGTTTGAAATTCAAATGGATTTGAGTTTATGATTCAAACATAGGTTTGAATTCAAATTTGAAATGATTCAAACTTGGCAAAGGTTTTGGTCCAAACATGGTTCAAAGGTCATGTTCATCATTAGAATGAATTTACAGAAAGATTCATTTGATTTGGACTTGTAGTTTGAATTCTATGTTCTAATAGGCTTTGAATTCAATTTGAATTAAATTTGAATTTTTGGAGAAGTCAAGCTTGGGTAAAAGGGTCCTAATGGAAAGGTTTGAACTTTTGAAAAATAAAGCAAAAATAATTTTTAAGTTTGAAACCATAGATCAGAAGTTATGATCAAGTCAATTGACAAATTGAATTGATTCCAAAACTCTACCATGGCAGAGAAATCTCAGCCAAAATGGCTGCCATGTTAGCATTTTTGCTGTTTTTGACGGTTTAATTGAATTCAATTTTAATTCGTGCAAATTTGAATTCTAGTGACTGTAATTGAAAGTATATGTCCTAAGGATTAATCTGCAAAAAGATCCACTCCAATTGGAGTTTTGGTTTGCATTTTAGCCCCTAAACAAGTTCTAAATTTAAATTTGAATGGGTTCAAACTTGAATTGTGCAAAGTGCAAAATTTTGGTTTTGGTGCAAAGGGATTTTCATGAGGGTCAATTTACAAAAAGAATCACCTCATTTGGACTTACAGATAAAAAGTTATAAAGGTTTGAAGTTAGAGGGCCTTTTCTACAAAAGTTCCTAATTACGAGTGATTTAATTTAAACAGAAAAATTTCAGCTAAGGCTTCTAATCCGGGCTATTGGATCAAGTGATGATGAATGGTTGTGGTTAAAAGATACCGATCCAGCTAAATTAAAAGGTAACCGCCAGATCTAGTCAGATCGATGGCTGTGGCTATGCCATGTGGCTAGGGTTTCTGACTCGTCGCAATTCATTGCCGGAGATGAAACCGACGGTGATAGTGCATGTCAATGGCGCTACAGAGGGGCTGGGGTTGTGCGGGTTATAGACTGCCTACGTGGACAAGCACGGCGGTAATGATAGGGCTCAATGGAGTTGGCCGGAATTGCTCGCCAGAGTAGCTTCAGTGCTCGGGATCCCTCGGGATTGGTTGTCCGCATTCCTCCGAGGCTCCTGGGGTCACAGTGGTAGGTTAGGTCAGCTCGCGGTAGAATGACGAACATGATGGACAAGGTTAGGGGCTCCAGCGATGGATCACCTCGTCGGAAAGGAAGGCGTGGCGGCGATGTCGCTCCGGTGTGGTCATGCTCATGCACTGGGCTCAATCTGGACAGGCACAACATGTCAAAGACGTGCGCCAGGGCGCATGGATCAATGATGGAAAATAAGAGCTCGGGGGTTCACCTACTCTTGCCGGAATCCTACATCGACGAAGGTGGTAGTGGCGACGGCGCACGGATGATTCGGAGCAGCCTATCGGTGATTGGTGGCTCTGGTGTGGGGGCTTCGGTCGAGGGGGTCTAGGGGGTTTTATAGAGGGTGGAGGCGTCGCTGTTGGAGCCCCGAGGCATGCAGGACATGTGGTTGTGGCCGCGGAGGTGGGCGGGGATGTGCTCCGGGGTTTTTGGCTGGAGGTCGAAGACGACTTCGGCTGGGGCCCATGTGTCAGTGACTCAGTGGCTTGGGCATGATGCTAGCCGTTGGATCTCACTTAGAGGCGACGGCTTGAAATTTAATCCCCACGCGCGTACCGGTTCGGGTGGACAGGTGAGCCGTGGGCCACTTCTCTGGCTTGGCTCGCTGCGCTGCGCTGCACTATGTAATCTGCCTGGCCCATTTAGCTGTTTTGTTTCTTTTTCATTTTCTTTTTCTTTTTAGACACATTTGAATATGGTTTTGAACTGAATTCAAATAATACCATTTCAAATCCTAAAAAATTAGAAACTTGCATAAAAATAGTAGGCCTATTATAGATTATAGCAAAGATATTTCCAGCCCTTAATGCATGTTTGAAAATCATTTTATGCAAATGTAGTTTAATATAGCTCTTTAAATAATTCCCCAATTGACTTAGGGTTTATAAAATAGCCAAATTAATTCGAAAATGCAAATATGCAGTGAAATCATGATTCGGATATGAATATTATGTTGATAACCAAATTTGAAATTTTTGGGATGTGACAGACTAGCCCCCTTAAGAGGAATCTCATCCCGAGATTCGGATTGGCTAGCAGAATAGGTGCGGGTGATCTTCTCGTAGATCATCCTCTCACTCCCAAGTAGCTTCCTCCTCAGTATGGTTGTTCCATTGAACTTTGCAGAATTTGATATTCTTGGTTTGGGTAACTCTGTCTGCCATTTCTAGAATCTTGACCGGTTTCTCCCCGTAGGTGAGGTCATCTCCTATCTGAACTACCTTAAGTGCCACTGTGTCTCTCAAGGGCGTATCAACCATCTGTAGGTGACACTTCTTCAACTGTGAGATGTGGAACAGATCGTGAACTCCTGATAGTGTTTCTTGTAATTCCAATTGATATGCTACCTCACCTCTCCGGGCGAGAATTCTGTAGGGTCATACAAATCTTGGTGCTAACTTTCCTTTAATACCGAACCTCTTCACTAATCGCAGAGGCAATACTCTAAGGTAGGATCTGTCTCTAATTTCATAGGTCACTTCTCTTCTCTTCGCATCAGTGTAACTCTTTTGTCTAGACTAGGCTATCTGGAGTCGCTCTCAGATCAGCCTAACCTTCTCTTCTGCTTCCTTAATGATGTCTGGTCTGAGTAGACTACGTTCTCCTACTCCATTCCATAGTGATGGAGTTCTACATTTCCTTCCATATAGTTCTTCAAATGGTTTCATCTCTATGCTTGCCTGGTAGCTATTGTTGTAAGAAAATTCTGTGTAGGGCATGTTCTCATCCCAACTTGAACCATAGTCTAGAGTGCAAGCTCTCAACATATCCTTCAAAGCCTGGTTTACCCTCTTAGTCTATCAATCTGTCTGAGGTTGAAATGTTGTGCTAAACTCAAGTCTTTTTCCTAAGGACTTGTGTAACTGCTGCCAAAACTTTGTTGTGAACTGGGTGCCTCTGTCAGAAACAATCTCCTCTGGAACTCCGTGTAAGCTTACAATCCTACTCATATAGATCTTGGCCAACTTGGCACTAGTGTAAGTGGTCTTTACTGGGATAATATGTGCAACCTTGGTTAGGTGGACAACCAATGCCCATATGGAATCATATCCTAATCGGGTCCTGGGCAATCCTGTGATAAAATCCATTCCTCTCTTATCCCAGTTCCACTGTGCTAGTGGTAAGGGTGGCTACAATCCTGCTGGTTTCTCGTGTTTAGCCTTCACTCTGCTACACACATCGCACAAAACAATAAACTCAACAATCCCCTTCTTCATGCACTACTAGGGAAAACCCTAGTAGTAGTGCGGGGTTGAGTGCTAGCAATAGCGCGGGGGCCCGCGCTACTGCTAGGGCGCTACAACTAACTTTTAGCAGCAGCGCGTGTCTAACCCCACGCTACTGCTACTGGTGTTAGCAGTAGCGTGGGTTTGGACCCGCGCTACTGCTAAATAGTAGTAGCGCCTGTTTTTGCCCCTCGCCACTACTATTAGTGTGTATTTCATTTCTTTATATTTATACTATATTTATACACCGTTATACAATTTTTATACAGTAGCAAATGAAGAGGTTGTGGAAGAAACACGGATTAGATTAACGTGGATGGGTCCAAGTGAGCAAGTTGAATTAGTAAGACGATATGATGTTGGAACGGCACAAGTTGAATTAGTAAGACAATATGATGTTGGAACGGCACACAAGTGTCCAACATCATATCGTCTTACTAATTCAACTTGCTCACTTGGACCCATCCACGTTAATCTAATCCATGTTTCTACCACCCTAATGATATAACAACTCATCATCCGTAGTCATATAATAATAACTCATCATCATCATCATCATCATCGGTAGTCATATAACAACTCATCATCCGTAGTCATATATATAATAACTCATCATCATTCTAGCACATGACAAGTAGTACAGCCTCGTCATCATCATCATCGTAGTCATATAACAACTCGATCATCATCCGTAGTCATATAATAACTCACCATCAATATAGCACATGACAAGTTAACCAACACTAGCTAAGGGTAGTCATCCTAGGTAAATAACTCATCATCATTCTAGCACATGACAAGTACTACCTAGGACCTACTCCTCTCTCTTAGGTAAAATATCATAAAACAGGTAAACCCATCCATCTCTAAAATGGAGAATAGAGATCCACCTGTCTCCAACTTGTGGCCTGTGCACATTCATGTTGTCTCCAATTTGTTGCCTGCGTGCATCCATTACTTTTCTCCATCCTTTGATTTTGAGGCTTTCATCTGTTAGAGAAATCAAGTATGCACTTTGGAAAGCCACCGGCGGACTTGGCTATAAGCTAACCATACTCATCTCACCTTTGGCATTCGTCAGCTGAGGCACAACTTCCTTTGGGAGCTTCTGTTGAAGAACATAATTAATAGTAACATATTTAGCAATGTTGTTTACTTAAGAAGAATGTATGCAAAAGATGGACTAGTGACACAATAGTACAAAATCTTACCATGCTATTTGCATGGATGTTACCATCACTCAACTAGTGGACTAGTGGCACATATCCACTATAATTTTGGCTAATTTCATAATTGATCTTAAAAGTCTCAACATCATTAATAAATGAGACAAGAGAATTTTTCTCCTCCCAAGTTAGCTCTGAGCCATAACTGTAGTAGATCTTGTCTACAACTTTCCGTGTATTTCTTGGAGAAAAGAAATAAGCTGTAAATTATAAATAAACAAGTTTAGTAGGGATGAATACCACCTATTTTTAAATAAACAATATAAATTACTTAACAAATTTGTTTGGCAAACTCACGTAGAGGTAGAACTGGAATCATGTCCACATCCACCCAAATGTCGATATTATCTTCAGGACCAATATCGAAGGTTATTTTCATATCCTCCTGAAATCCGTAGGCCTTGGATAGTCCTCTCCAATTTGTACAACCAAAATGTGAGTGATTTACTGCATTGTAGGGCTTAACCGCAAAAACGAAACCATGTTTCGTCTTTATGTGAGCTTTCTTCATCTCCATACTCTCTCTATCTTCGAAACCGAGCTTCTCTAAGACATACGGTCTTGCATAGTAGGGGATGCACTAGTCGAATTGTAAAAAATGGAAATTACAAGTTAAAGCAAAAAGCACAAGTCATGCTTAATTACGAAAAAATACTTTCCGTCGTTACATACCGTAAAATGTTCGAAGGTCTCCTTCAGCGTGAGGGTGAAGCACCTATCATTACCCAGGTGAGGCCTGTCGCACATACGCCCATCATCGGTGCAGTAATCGCACTCAGGGATCCTATCGTCGTCAGACATTTTCTGTGTTCATAATTCAAAGTCACACAAAATGCCCCAACAGCCTGAAAGTAAACCCGTTACATATATCGAGTAATGACATAAAAAAATGGCCTACGTTTTGCCGGAATGTCGTTTAATTCCCGTTCCGGCAAATCACGGGCACTCGATATGTCCTACTTTCTAGGACAAGTCATGCTGAATTTCATGGAAAATTTCGGCATGACCTTTGCTAAAAACAGGACATATCGAGCGCCTGAAATTTGCCAGAACAGAAATGAATCAACATTCCGGCAAAACATAGGCCACTCGGATCAGTTTCCCTACAAACATAGGCCACTTGGGCAAGCACATATCCTTCATTTTACAAACACAGGCCACATGAGCATTGACACATGAGCATTTATATAGAAAATTTCAAACTTGGTATGCTCAGTGCATTTCAGTGGTTCAATTTTGACAAAGAACATTGCAATATATCTTCTAACCCTAACATTTTATTTGGACAGCAAGCATAACTAAATTTGGCAAGCATAACTAAATACCCTAGTTCTTCAAGAAAGTAGGTCTCTCTCTCTCTCTCTCTCTCTCTCTAATTTTAGAGCATAACTAAATTTGAGTTAATAGAGATACCCTAGTTCTTCAATGATATTAGGGCAATTCATAACCGCCGAGGGTATTTTGTCTATGGTATATGCTGCACTTCAAAGGGGTAAAAACATCATCTTGCTATATGAATGAAGTAATTTCTGTTATACACAAATCTCCAAACTCCTTCATTTGTCAAACCATTTAAAATGCTACAAACTACTTCAATTAAATTCAGTTAAATTAAAGTGTCCAATGCATATCTCTGTTAACTCAAATTTGAACTCAAAATTCACTAAGCAGCAACTACATCCAAACCTATCGTATGTGTACCTATAATCGGTGAAATATTCAGTTCATTGCTCTTTAGTACACAACTTATTCTTGTAGACTCGTGTTGGGCCTCCAAGCACAGAGTTTTGTAGGACAGCGGCAATTTTCCCTCAAGTAGATGACCTAAGGTTTATCAATCCGTGGGAGGCGTAGGATGAAGATAGTCTCTCTCAAGCAACCCTGCAGCCAAATAACAAATAGTCTCTTGTGTCCCCAACACACCCAATACAATGGTAAATTGTATAGGTGCACTAGTTCGGCGAAGAGATAATGATAAAAGTGTAGTTTGGATAGTAGATATGAGACTTTGTAGTGCGAACAATAAAAAACAGCAAGGTCGTAAATAATAAAACGGAGCACAAACGGTAATGCAATGATAGAAAATGAGGCCTAGGATACATACTTTCACTAGTGCAATCTCTCAACAATGCTAACATAATTGGATCATATGATTATCCCTCAAAGTGCAATAAAGAATCACTCCCAAGTTCCTATTAGTGGAGAACATACGATAGAAATTGTTTGTAGGGTACGAAACTACCTCAAAGCTATTCTTTCTGATCGATCTATTGGGCTATTCCTATAAGTGTCACAAACAGCCCTAGACTTCGTACTAAAATAACACCAAATGACACACATCAACCAACTCCAATGTCACCTAGATACTCCAATGTCACCACAAGTATCCATGAGTTAATTATATGATATGCATCAAACAACTTCATAATCATAATATTCAATCCACACAAATAACTATAAGGAGACCCCAAAGTTTCTATCGGAGAAAAGATAATGAAAATGTGCATCAACCCCAATGCATAGATTACCCCAATGTCACCGCGGGAATCTGCAAGTTGAGTGCCAGGACATACATCAAGTGAATCAATATGATACCCCATGTCACCACAGGTATTCATTATGCAAGACATATATCATGTGTTCTCAGATCTGAATATTCAATCCGACAATAACAAAACTTCAATGGGAAAATATTCAATTCATCACAACAAGGATGGAGAGGGGTGAAACATCATATGATCCATCTATATTAACAAAGCCCATGATACATCAAGATCGTGACATCTCAAGATCACGAGAGAGAGAGAGAGAGACGAAACACATAGCTACTAGTACATACCCCTAGCCTCAAGGGTGGACTACTCCCTCCTCGTCATGGAGACTGCCGGGATGATGAAGATGGCCTTCGGTGATGATTTCCCCCTCCGGCAGGGTGCCGGAACGGGCTCTAGATTGGTTTTTCGAGGATACAGAGGCGTGCGGCGGCGGAGTCCATGTTCTAGGTTAACTTTCTGGGGTTTCTGTATATATAGGATTTTTTGGCATTGGAATCACATGAAGGGGGCACGAGGGGGCCACATGGCACTTGGGCGCGCCCAGGTGGTGTGTGCTCACCTCGTGGTTCTTCTGGTCCTTCCACGAAGCTTCTGTGTCTCTTTCCTTCTATAAAAAAATGTCAAAAAGTTTTGTTGCATTTGGAGAACTTTTATTTCTGCACAAAAAACAACACCATGGTAGTTCTGCTAAAAACAGCGTCAGTCCGGGTTAGTTCTAATCAAATCATACCAAAACCATATAGAATTGTTATAAACATGGCATGAATACTTCATAAATTATAGATACGTTCGAGACGTATCATCATCCCCAAGCTTAATTCCTGCTCATCCTCGAGTAGGTAAATGATAAAAGAAATAATTTATGAATTGTGAATGCTAGCATAGTGAATAAGTTTGATCAATGATAATTTCAATCACTTTTCCTAGCATCATAACAGCAACTTATTCTCATAAAACTCATCATGACCAACTAGCAATCAATTCACATGTTATGGTTCAAACAATGCATTCTCCTGAAACTCAACAACCTATGTTCTTAGTCACCAAGCAATTGCAATTCAACTTTATTCAACAAAGTCTAAGAAAGAGCTCCACATACTCAATTATCATTTAGTCTTCCATGATTGCTAGTACTAAAAGCATATTTTTAGAACAAATGACATCCATCGAACACAGAGAAAGATAGGGGCTTAATGTTTTGCCTCCCAACTTATTTATCATAGAGATAATTGTCAACAATAATAATTCATGATCAAATATATTTGACTGGTCATTGTGCCTAGATCTTTCCCCATCACATGATGCTTGCCAACTAGAGAATAGGTTGGGATAAGGAATTGACTCAACTAGAAAGTAAATAGCATAAAAGTAATAACATGAAAGTAAAAGATAGGCCCTTCGCAGAGGGAAGTAGAGGTTGTCATGCGCTTTTTGTTTTTGGATGCACAAACTCTTAATGCAAAGGAACGTCACGTGATATTGCCCCTTGTGATAGCAACCTTTATTATGCAGTCCATCGCTTTTATTGCTTTACCATCACAAGTTCGCACCACGCTTATTTTCCCTTACAATAAAAGATCGTATTTAATTTAGGAGCAATTTTTATTGCTTTTTCACCGATGACAACTTACTTGAAGGATCTTATTCAATCCATAGGTAGATATGGTGGACACTCATGGCAAGAAACTGGGTTTAAGGGTTTTTTGATGCATAAGTAGTATCTCTACTTAGTGCGAATTTTTGGCTAGCAAAATATCCTAAGCAAGCACCACATGTTGGAGGATCCATAACAATATAACATATATGCAAATATACCCAAACATAACTCATTACGTTGTCTTCCTTGTCCAACTTCAACTAATTTGCTCATGTTTGAAAATAATTAATGGGTATTCACAATCATTGAAGATTTCCAAGATAATATATTTATATGTGAAAGTTCTCTTCCTCATACCAATCATTCATGAATTGCTTGTATGACCAATATTGTGATTGTCAGTCTTCAAAAGATTTCACCATCTAAACTCAATGTGAAGCTACTACTAGGCATGATGCAAGTACATGAAGCACATATTACTTCAACTTCATGATATTCAATTCTTTCACAATTTACTCATAGGATAAAAGTGAAGAACAAGAGTAAATGACAAACTACTCCAAAAAGATATAAGTGAAGATCAAATGAGTAGTCAAACAAGTAAGTAGCTATGTGAGGACACTCTCTCATTCAAAGATTTCAGATCTAAGTATCTTATTAAAAAAGCAAGAAAAAGTGAAATAAAAGGACACACCAAGTATAGCACAACTCATGTGAAGAAGTAAAAAAAAATTAGGCTCAATGAAAAACTGACCAATAGTTGTTGAAGAAGAAAGGTAGGATGCCTGCCGGGGCATCCCCAAGATTAGTTGCTTGAGACTTCTTGGAATATGAACTTGGGATTCCTTGGGCATCCCCAAGCTTGAGCTCTTGTGTCTCCTTAATTCCTCTCATATCACGGTTTTTCTAAATCTTGCAAACTTCATACACATAAAACTCAACAGGAACTTGTGAGATAAGTTAGTATAGATCAATGCAAAACCTTATCATTTTCTTCTGTAACAAATCACTAAAATTATATTTTAACATTTCATACTAAATGCCTCTACATATTTAATACTTCTATCCTCAAATAGAACCATTAACCAAGCAAACATAACAGCAATCTGTCTAAACAGAATAGTCTGTAAAGAATGCAGCAAGATCCATAGTTAATTAACTCCACTTTTTTTTGGAAAATTTACCACACTGTATAGAATTTATAAGAGCATTCTCTGTCAAAATTTCAAGATTTTATTACATACTGACTTTTCTAGGGAATTTTTGCACTAACAGCAAACTTTCTGTTTTGAAACAGCAACTCATACACTTGCAAATTGAGCAAGGTAAAGGCTATACTTGACACTTTTATTGAAATAAAGGATACAAAACATTATTCTAAATAACAGAAAGCAAAATTCAACAAAATAAAATGATGCTCCAAGCAAAACACATATCATGTGACGAATAAAAATATAGTCCCAAGTGAGGTTACCGATAATGTTGAAGACGAAAGAGGGGATGCCTTCCGGGGCATCCCCAAGCTTACTTGCTTGGGTCTTCCTTGAATATTACCTTGGGGTGCCTTGGACATCCCCAAGCTTAGGGTCTTGCCACTCCTTATTCTCCTCACATTGATATCTCACCCAAAACTTGAAAACTTCAATCACACAAAACTTAACGGAACTTTGTGAGATTGGTTAGTATGGTAAAGAGCAAATCATTCACTTTGGTACTGTCAAGACAAGATCCAAGATTGTTCTCACATAAATCCTACTTTACTCTATCATTTACACAATTTATATCACTTAATATAAGCTATGGAAATACTAAAACAAGCAAACTATGCAAACAAGGCAGATTCTGTCAAAAACAGAACAGTCTGTAATAATCTGAACAACCACCATACTTCTGCAACTCCAAAAATTCTGAAAAATTAGGAAAGCGTGGGAAATTTGTATATAAATCATTTGTAAAAAATTCAGAAGCTTTTGACACTCTGGTGCTTTTTTAGAATTTCTGCACTGGGAGCAAAAGTTTATGTTTTTACACAGAATCAAGTCAACTATCATCCACACTATCCCAAAGGTCTTACTTGGCACTTTATTGAAAGAAACATATAAAACATGATTAATACAGTAGCTTAATCATGTGAACACACAAAAACAGTAGGTATTATTGTTGGGTTGTCTCCCAACAAGCACTTTTCTTTAATGCCTTTCAAGCTAGGCATGATGATTTCAATGATGCTCACATAAAAGATAGGAATTGAAACAAAAAAGGGAGCATCATGAAGCATGACTAGCACATTTAAGTCTAACCCAATTCCTATGCATAGGGATTTTGTGAGCAAACAATTTATGATAACAAGAATCAACTAGCATAGGAGGGCAAAACAAGCATGACTTCAAAACTTTAAACACATAAAGAGGAAACTTGATATTTTTGTAATATGTAAAAGCATATGATCCTCTCTCATAATAATTTTCAGTAGCATCATGAATGAATTCAACAATATAGTTATCACATGAAGCATTCTTTTCATAGCCTACAAGCATAGAAAATTTATTACTCTCCACACAAGAAAATTTCTTCTCATCAATAGTGGTGGGAGCAAACTCACCAAAATAACTATGATGAGATACTTGATTGGCATAATCCAATTGAAAATAAAAATCATGATGACAAGTTTCATAGTTATCTTTATTCTTTATAGCATACATGTCATCACAATAATCATCATAAATTGAGGCATGCTTTCATCATAATAAATTTGCTCATCAAAACTTGGGGGACAAAAAATATCATCTTCATCAAACATAGCATCCCCAAGCTTGTGGCTTTGCATATCATTAGCATCATGGATATTCATAGAATTCATACTAACAATATTGCAGTCATGCTCATCATCGAGATTAAACATTTTATAGAATTCTTCTTCTATCAATTGAGCACAATTTTCCTCTCCATCACTTTCAAGAAAGACACTATAAAGATGAATAATATGAGGCAACCTCAATTCCGTTTTTTTGTAGTTTTCTTTTTATAAAACCAAACTAGTGATAAAACAAGAAACTAAAAGATTCAGTTGCAAGATCTAAAGATATACCTTCATGCAGTCACCTCCCCGGCAACGGCGCCAGAAAAGAGCTTGATGTCAACTACACAACTTATTCTTGTAGACTCATGTTGGGCCTCCAAGCGCAGAGTTTTGTAGGACAACGACAATTTTCCCTCAAGTAGATGACCTAAGGTTTATCAATCCGTGGGAGGCACAGGATGACGATAGTCTCTCTCAAGTAACCCTGCAACCAAATAACAAAGAGTCTCTTGTGTCCCCAACACACCCAATTCAATGGTAAATTGTATAGGTGCACTAGTTCGGCGAAGGGATAATGATAAAAGTGTAGTTTGGATAGTAGATATGAGTTTTTGTAGTGCGAACAATAAAAAACAGCAAGGTCGTAAATAGTAAAATGGAGTACAAACAATATTGCAATGATAGAAAATGAGGCCTAGGATACATACTTTCACTAGTGTAATCTCTCAATAATGCTAACATAATTGGATCATATGATTATCCCTCAAATTGCAATAAAGAATCACTCCCAAGTTCCTATTAGCAGAGAACATAAGATAGAAATTGTTTGTAGGGTACGAAACCACCTCAAAGCTATTCTTTCTGATCGATCTATTGGGCTATTCCTATAAGTGTCACAAACAGCCCTAGAGTTCGTACTAAAATAGCACCAAATGACACACATCAACCAACTCCAATGTCACCTAGATACTCCAATGTCACCACAAGTATCCATGAGTTAATTATATGATATGCATCAAACAACTTCATAATCATAATATTCAATCCACACAAAGAACTATAAGGAGACCCCAAAGTTTCTATCCAAGAAAAGATAATGAAAACATGCATCAACCCCTATGCATAGATTACCCCAATGTCACCGCGGGAATCCGCAAGTTGAGTGCCAAGACATACATCAAGTGAATCAATATGATACCCCATTGTCACCACTGGTATTCATTATGCAAGACATACATCATGTGTTCTCAGATCTGAATATTCAATCCGACAATAACAAAACTTCAAAGGGAAAAGATTCAATTCAACAAAACAAGGATGGAGAGGGGTGATACATCATATGATTCATCTATATTAACAAAGCCCATGATACATCAAGATCGTGACATCTCAAGATCACGTGAGAGAGAGAGATGAAACACATAGCTACTAGTACATACCCCTAGCCTCGAGGGTGGAATACTCCCTCCTCGTCATGGAGACCGCCGGGATGATGAAGATGGCCTTCGGTGATGATTTCCCCCTCCGGCAGGGTGCCGGAACGGGCTCCAGATTAGTTTTTCGAGGATACAGAGGCGTGCGGCAGCGGAGTCCACGTTCTAGGTTAACTTTCTGGGGTTTCTGTATATATAGGATTTTTTGGCGTTGGAATCACGCGGAGGGGGCACGAGGGGGCCAAATGGCACTTGGGCGCGCCCCGGGGGCCGGGCGCGCGCGCCCAGGTGGTGTGTGCTCACCTCGTGGTTCTTCTGGTCCTTCCACGAAGCTTCTGGGTCTCTTTCCTTCTATAAAAAACCGTCAAAAAGTTCAGTTGCATTTGGAGAACTTTTGTTTCTGCACAAAAAACAACACCACGGTAGTTCTGCTGAAAACAGCATCAGTCCGGGTTAGTTCTAATCAAATCATACCAAAACCATATAGAATTGTTATAAACTTGGCATGAATACTTCATAAATTATAGATACGTTGGAGACGTATCATTCATCAGCGCAGGCAGGCAGTGGATCGAGTAGCTAGTCAGGAGATAAGGGAGAGGCTTTACGGGCAGTAGGACTTGGGGATAAACTGGAGCGGGCCGGCGGTGTCAGAGGTGAGGCAGGGCGGGCCGACAGCATCGGAGGCGAGGCAGGGCGGGCCGGCGGCGTTGGAGGCTAAGCAGGGCGGGCCGGCGCGCTCGGAGACGACAGGAAGACGACGACGGCGCGAGGTCGGCGACAGCAGCGCGGGTGACAGCGACATGGAGCTCGGGTGGAAGAGTGGAGTGAGACAGTGAGGAAGTGGACGGTCGGGGGAGATGATAAGACACGGTTAGCAGCAGCGCGGGGCACGGGACCGTGCTACTGCTATCATCTTAGCAGTAGGGCCGGTCCTGTATGCCACGCTGCTACTATGGGTAGCCCCAGGGGGTACGGTGGGGACCACTTAATTACCAGCAACACGGAGTGGGCCGCCTGCGCTACTGCTATATGGTTATCTGTAGCGCGGGATATAGCCACACGCTGCTGCTAAGTAGCAGCAGCGCCGGCCCATTACCCCACACTACTGTTAAGAGTCTACCTATAGGGTTTTCCCTAGTAGTGATGTTTGACGGTGTAACATACAGGGGTATCCAACCTTCCAGGAAACCGACTCACCAGGCCGGGAAGTCGGCCCATCAAGGGGGCTCAGCTTGTACTCCAAGATACAAGTGACTTATTGGAAATCATACATACTGATGTGTGTGGTCCAATGAGTATACCAGCGCGTGGTGGATTCCCCTACTTTGTAACTTTTACCGATGATTTGAGTAGATATAGTTATATTTACTTAATGTGACATAAGTCTGAAACCTTTGAAAAGTTCAAAGAATTTCAGAACGAAGTAGAAAATCATCATAACAAGAAAATCAAATTTCTATGATCGGAACGCGGGGAGAATATTTGAGTTACGAGTTTAGCGAATATCTGAAGAGTCGTGAAATAGTTTGACAACATACGCCACACAGAACACCACAGCGTAATGGAGTTTCCGAGAGACGTAATCGAACGTTGTTAGGCATGGTGAGATCGATGATGTCATTAACTGAACTGCCATTATCTTTTTGGGGTTATGCTTTAGAAACTGCTTCTTTTACACTGAATAGAGCGCCCTGAAAATCTCTTGAAACAACGCCATATGAGATGTGGAATGGAAACAAACCCAGTTTGTCTTTTCTTAAAATTTGGGGACGCGATGCTTATGTTAACCATCTACGACCAAATAAGCTAGATCCCAAATCAGATAAATGCTACTTTGTTGGTTATCCCAAAGAAACAGTTGCGTATTACTTCAACCACCACACCGAAGGCAAAGTATTTGTCGCAAATAACGGAGTATTTCTCAAGAAAGAGTTTCTTGCGAAAGTGGTGAGTGGGAGGATAGTACAACTCGACGAGATTGGTGAATCTTCGGCTTCAGATCAATGTGTTGAAACACCAGAAATTGTTCCAGAGATCACCACTTCAACTGAACCGGAAGCTATTACATGTGATGTAGAAAGTTCGCGCGAGACTGTAGCTGAACCACGCAGAAAAGAAGAATTCGTTCTCTACCATAGAGGTTTGAGGATGAAGTACTTTTGTTGGACAATGATGTACCTTTGAAATACAAAAGGCAATGATGGGCCCTAACTCCGGAAAATGGCTCGAAGCCATGAAATCCAAGATAGAATCCATGTACAAAAATCAAGTTTGGACCTTTGTTGACCCTCCCAAAGGTGTCAGACCTATCAAATGTAAATGGATCTTTAAAAAGAAAACAGACGTGGATGGAAATGTTTACATCCAGAAAACTCTACTTGTCGCAAAAGGTTTTCGATAAATTCAAGGAGTTGACTACGACGAGACCTTCTCACCCATAGCGATGCTTAAGTCTGTTCAGATTATTCTAGCAACTGTTGCACACTTTGATTATGAAATATGGCAGATGGATGTCAAAATGGGTTTCCTATGGAAATATAACTGAGGACGTGTATATGATACAACCCGAGGGTTTTGTCGATCCTAAGGATGCTGGAAAAGTGTGCAAACTTCAGAGATCCATCTATGGACTAAAGCAAGCATCTTGGAGTTGGAATCTTTGTTTCGATGAAGTGGTCAAAGGATTTGGCTTCATCAAGAATGGCGAAGAGGCTTGTGTTTACAAGAAAGTAAGTGGGAGCACAATAGCATTTCTAATACTATATGTGGATGGCCTATTATTAATTGGGAATGATATAAAATTTCTTGACACTATAAAGGATTCATTGAAAAAGAGTTTTTCGATGAAGGACTTAGGCGAAGCACCTTACATATTGGGCATCAAGATCTATAGAGATAGATCAAAGCGTCTAATAGGGCTAAGCCAAAGTACGTACATTAACAAAGTACTAAAGAGGTTTAGTATGGATTACGCCAAGAGGGGTTCTTGCCGGTGTCACATGGACAGAGTTTGAGCAAGAGTCAGTGTCCTCTGACAACTAATGAGCGAGAATGCATGAACAAGATTTCATATGCTTCCGCAATTGGATCGCAAATACCAGAGTGATCCAGGTGTAGATCACTTGACAGTAGTGAAAAATATTCTAAAGTACCTTAACAGGACTAAGGAAATGTTCCTAGTGTATAGAAGTGATGAGGAGCTCATTGTAAAGGGTTACACTGATGCAAGCTTCATGACTGATCCGGACAACTTTAGATCTCAATTGGGGTTTGTATTTACACTCAATGGTGGCGCAGTGAGCTGGAAAAGTTCTAAGCATAGCACTGTGGCAGATTCTACAACAGAGGCGAAATATATTGCCTCTTCAGAAGCGTCAAAGGATGGTGTTTGGATCAAAAAGTTCGTCACAGAGCTTGGTGTGGTTCCAAGTGCGCTGCATCCTATGGAGCGCTATTGTGATAATAGCGGCGCCATGGCCTAGGCAAAGGAGCCAAGGTCTCACCAGAAGTCCAAATATGTTGAACGCTGGTTCCACATCTTACGAGATTTCGTGAACCGTGGAGACATAAAGATATGCAAGATACACACTGACCTGAACATATCAGATCCGTTGATGAAACCTCTACAATGAGCAAAGCATGAGCAACACCGAAATGCCATAGGTTTTAGAAACTTATGTGTTGTCGTGGATATTTTGCTGACAATATGTATGGGGGTGTGTATGGAGGAGCATAGAGACTATCGAATGAACAGATGCGTACATACATGGATTTTTACCTAGGTTCAGGCCCTCACGGAGGAGGTAATACCCTACTCCGGCTGTGTTGTTTTCTTCCTGTGTATAGGGATTACCAACAATGCGATTGAGTTCGCCAGAGAAAGTCGAAGATCCCCTCAGCCCGGTGTCCCACCCGTGGCTTATATAGAGTACGCCACGAACAGGAACTACAACGGCTAGCGTTAAAGCTAAAAGTAATGGCTTATTGATTGCCGGATGTTTCTACTCATTACATGATGTAACGGCTATGCTTAATGTGTCATGGGGTGGTACTAGTAACGGTTGGAGTAATGGCGTAGTGGAGCTCTTGGTAACGCCTGTATTGAAGGCTTGCGCTTTGACCTGACTGATGACCTTGGAATGACTGACCACCCAGGTATGACTAATCATTCCTGATTTGACTGACTGATCACTCCTGATTCGACTGACTGATCACTCCTGGTATGACTGATGACCAAGGTATGACTGATGATGTCTGATCCGACTGACTGATCACTCCTGGTATGACTGATCACTCTTGATACGACTGACTGATCATTCCTGGTATGACTGACTGATCACTCCTGGTATGACTGAGTGCCCCACACTGACTGGCCCATGACTGTTGGCACTGCTGCACTGTGCATGGGCCCTTAGTTGGGCCGACTGTCGTTGTGGGCCTACCCGGTGGGGATTCCCTCGTCATGTATAGAGTAGATTATTGACTCTAGTGCAAGTGGGAGACTATTGAAAATATGCCCTAGAGGCAATAATAAAGATGTAATTATTTCTATTTCCATGTTCAGAATTAAGTTTATATTTCTATGCTGTAATTGCAATGGTTCTTGAATATCAGATTCGGAGGAAAACCCATTTTCTTGTGTGGAAAAATAAACACCGATAAAGATGGACTACCTCATGTATTTTTTTTTTTTTGAAATTGACTACCTCATGTATTGTTGATGGTTCGGTTTTCCTAACAATGTGCATTGTTAAAGTAAAAAGGATGCCAGAAACAATGAGAACACATTGTTAGAGAACCAATTTATGAAATGCTGCATGATCATGTCGTCATTATGTTGTCGGTATTTTTGTATAAATTGTTAACGTTTACATGTGTCCTTAGACCAGGAGTATTCATAGACCAGGATACCAGATGATTAGTTTGGGGTTGCCAAACATCACATCATAACTGGGTGATCATAATGAAGGAAATATGCCCTAGAGGCAATAATAAAGTTGTTATTTTATATTTCCTTATTCATGATAAAGGTTTATTATTCATGCTAGAATTGTATTGATCGGAAACCATAATACATGTGTGAATACATACACAAACATTGTGTCCCTAGTAAGTCTCTACTAGACTAGCTCGTTGATCAAAGATGGTTAAGGTTTCCTGACCATGGACATGAGTTTTCATTTGATAACGGGATCACATCATTAGGAGAATGATGTGATGGATAAGACCCATCCGTTAGCTAAGCATAATGATCATTCAGTTTTATTACTATTGCTTTCTTCATGTCAAATACATATTCCTTCGACTATGAGATTATGCAACTCCCGGATACCGAAGGAATGCCTTGTGTGCTATCAAACGTCACAACGTAACTGGGTGATTATAAAGATGCTCTACAGGTATCTCCGAAGGTGTTTGTTGAGTTGGCATAGATCGAGATTAGGATTTGTCACTCCGAGTTTCGGAGAGATATCTCTGGGCCCTCTCGGTAATACACATCATAAGCTTGCAAGCAAACGACTAAGGAGTTGGTCACGAGGTGATGTATTACGGAACGAGTAAAGAGACTTGCCGGTAACGAGATTGAACTAGGTATGAAGATATCGACGATGCGAATCTCGGGCAAGTAACATACCGATGGACAAAGGGAATTACGTATGTTGTTATAACGGTTCGACCGATAAAGATCTTCGTAGAATATGTAGGAGCCAATATGAGCATCCAGGTTCCGCTATTGGTTATTGACCGGAGAGGTGTCTCGGTCATGTCTACGTAGTTCTCGAACCCGTAGGGTCCGCATGCTTAACGTTCGTTCACGATATAGTATTGTATGAGTTATGTGATTTGGTGACCGAATGTTGTTCGGAGTCCCGGATGAGATCACGGACATGACGAGGAGTCTCGAAATGTTCGATACGCCGCGCGGCCCGCCTGGTTTCCGTCGCGGTGGCGGCGGCGATGGCGGCGGCGGCTCGTCGCATGGTCACGAAGAATATCGTCCTGAAGCCCTCACTTCGGAGCTTCTTGTAGATCTATTTAGGTGATTATTCATAAAAAAAGATTTATTTAGCTGATTTTTATTAGGAGACTTTTCGATCTATATATCAACTGTAGTTTTACCTTTCTTTTCTTTGTTTCGGTTTCTGCGGCAACTAGCATAATTCCCTGGGAGTGCAATTGCATGATGAAATTAACTCCCCTTTTACCAGTTTCTTGGTGCTTCTGCAGATTGTAACTTGCCATATCGATTTGATGAAATTACATGCATGATGCAGGTTGTAACCTATTATGGTTTGCAACGTCAGAAATCTTCAAAACACTATATCGAACCACACTATTTTTGGAACAATCTGATTTTTGTGTCACTGCTAAACATATGTATATGTTTGGTGTGCTTGATTTTCTGATGCAGATGCTATCTAAGAGGAAGCAATTCGACAATCCTGCTCAAATTAGTATGTACTAGCAAACATGTCCGTGCGTTGCAACGGGAGAAAAAAATATACCCCGCACCAGTCAATTTTTGTTTGCAAAAAATGCAATATCATGAATTGTCGCCTCCAGCCACACATCTGTTGTATTTGCAAGGAAATTAAAAATCAATCCAGTAATAAGTATACACTGAGAGAATCATTTGATATAAATAAGTACTACTAAGGTGTTGAGCGCATGGGCCATGTGGTAATAGTGTTACTGAGATATTTGGAAAAAACTAAACTCAATATAGAGTAAACTTTGTTGTTGTATATAATAATTAAACCTTATATCAAAATACACTAAAGGAAACATAAAAGATGTGTTCCTAGAATTCCAATCCTTTCATTGGTCACAGAATATAACTTCACAGAAATATTAACTTATTACTTTTAATCTGGGTTGTATAGATTGAATATGAACAAATAATCAAAGCAATTAAAAATATCTCCGTTAGTAGGTCACAAAGTAAACAAATCCTACGAACCAAACTGTGATTGGATGGTTAGGACAGTGGTGTCCTCAGCCCACCAGAGTTCAAGTCCTAGACTTGAACCTTGTGCTTGCATTTTCCTAAATTTATTTCAGACCTTTCGGCAATGTGCTTTAGTGGGAGGAGATGTTCTCGTCGACTACGAAGACGTCTGTGATGACTTCGTCAATCTCAAGATGATATGCCGGCTCAGTCTCTCGGGGGTGCTCATAGGGGTAGGGTGTGCGTGTGTCCGTGCGTTCATAGGAGTGGGTGTATGTGTGTATGTATGAGCATCGTTGTCTGTACTATGTTAAAAAAAGAGTAAACAAATCCTATTTCAAAGATATAAAGCATATAACAAAAGGCTTTAAGCATCATGCATCACGATATACCCCTCTTGCACCAAACCACAAAACTTTTATCGTGCTCTACTTTGCATTACACGAACCTAGTTACTCTCCATTAACACTTAAGTCCGAAATAGGACATATGTAGGGTTTAGTAGAATAAACTTTCATCACAAGTGGAGCTGGAGAAATAGAGCGTAAAATGAAAGTCTTTACACAAAACAAATACAATCAACCCTGTAATAAGAATTGTAGAATTCAACGTAGAACATATCACTAATTGAATGCCTAGCTGCAAACCAAAGAAGCGAAAGACCATGATAACTTAGATGGCTATTGAGAGGTATGGCATTTATAAAAATTAAAATAAACCATTAGTTTAGACGATTGTCAGGTGGTAGTAAAGCTTTAATAGATCCACCTCCGAGAATTCGACTTTGAGTAAGCTATTTCAGCCTAATGCATGCACAATTGTCCAGAACTGCAAAAATTAGACCATAAGAACTACGCGAAGTTGACAGATGAAACATAAAAACAGCAGGCCGTATATGCTTTTTAGAAAAATATTGTCTACCTTGTAGCTAGTGTCAGCAGTGGCGGAGGTAGAGGGTGGCCAGGGTGGGCCATGGCCCACCCTGAGATTTGGAAATAGCTTTTATACCATAGGAGAAAGGGTAAAAAATAAAAGAAAATAAATAAATGTATATATACAGTAGCACTGTTGGCCCACCCTGGCCCAGTGGGCTAGGTCCGCCACTGAGTGTCAGGCTTATTCGCAGCCATATAAAACCACATATGCCTCAACTGTTGACCGGTATCCTCACCCCTTTATAGTTCCTTGAAGTCAAGATCGTTGCTCTTTCAGCTCCAGCCCTTCCCATTAAATCTTCAGGCTTGTCAAGAGACATGCAGTGCACAGTGCAAGATCGATATTCTACTATCCATCCTTCAGTTGTAACTGTGTGCGCCATATATGCTGCACCAATTAGTCCATACGTACCTCAAGTTGGAACATAACATCAGCCATCAAGCAGTGCAGCATACAACGCGTACATTACCTTATGGTTGTAGCCATGTTTCTCCAAGACCTTGATTGGCAGCTCGGTGCCTCCGCTGGCCGGACCAGCGTGCAGCGGAGAGGTCTCGTCCTGCTCCTTCGAGCGTGGTCATCCGTGTTGTGTGCTCGCGGCAATGGCGGCTAGAAGAAGGACGCCGGTGCCGTGTTGACTTCAGAAGTTGACGGCAGTCCGCCATGGGCGTCGCCTTCCATCAGAGCGACAGCAGGCGCCAAGTTCCCCGCATGTCGCGACGGACAGGAGGTGGTACTACACGCTGGTGCAGCGGCGGCCATAAGGCGCTGATGAAGCCGCGCTGCCACGCGCAACCGTGTTGCTCGCCGGTCGTGGTCCACCACCGCAGCCATGCCCAGGTGGCCGCACCATGGGACGACGTACCGAGAGAAGTGGCGTCCGGGCCAAGAGCCGCCTCAAGCCGAGAAGCTGGGATGATCCGCTGCAGCCGCGCGTGGTCGGGTCGTGTCTCTAGTCTGGAACTCTGGATGTGCTTGCCGAGCGCACTGCCGCCACGTGTGATACGTCGTGCCTCTGGTCTGGATGTGCTTGCCGAGTGCACTGACTTTTTGTGCCGTGCCGTACATACGTCCGGCTAGGCGTGCATGTGCTAAGGCACTGTTCATCAATTGTGTGTTTGCCTGCTTGAAGCTAGCTTTGCACGTTCGTGTTGCAGCTTCTCGTGGATTTGATCCAGCGATTCAAAAGCGGATGTCGGGTTTTTTGTTTTATTTTTAGCCGGCGTGCATCCTGATCGGTCACTGCTAGATAGGCACAATGTTGCCGTGACGGCGACCTCGATGTCTTCAGGCTCTGTTGATGCGATTGATAGAGGCTAGGTTTTGATAGTAGAGGAAGGAGAAGATAAGTGAATTTACCCGCTGTAGTGCTACTACAACACGTATGAACTAGACTTTCTATAAAAGAACCAAACACGTACGTGATGGATGGAGTTGCTATCACATACGTGGCGGGTGGTTTTTTGCAAGAAAATCGGCCGAGCAAAAAACTAATTTGGGATTGCTATGCGCGTGAGGAAAAAAAACTGAGATCAAAAGGCTTAGATTCTTATAAATCTCAGCCGTCGATCCTTATGATTAACATAAAATCAACGGATATAAGGGGGTGATGGATGGAGAACTATGAAAGTCTCCGTTCTTTATTATTAGGTAAAGATCAGCTCAATTTTATTGAGTAAATATTTATGATTGAGATATACAAGCCTTCTTCTTCTGCCCTTCTTTTCTCTATCCCCTGCAGGGCGCCAGCACCTGCGAATCGCTGTCATCAAGAGCATGCTTGTGACATCATTACTATACGTGATGCAGAGCAAAAAGGACGCGGTGATGAGGTAAAAACACACTAACTTATTCCCTATTTTTCCCCTTGCCCGTTTTGGCCGTCATATATAGTGTATCCCCGTTACAACGCACGGGCAAATTTCCTGGTAAGAGAAAAAGAAAGAGAGCACCGATCCGCATGCAACGACCTATTATCGCAATGCAAGGTGCTAAGCACCTGCCAACAACGAACAATTTTGCTTCGCCGACGATACAACTGTGAATTTTATTAGATAACACAATATTTATGCATGTCAAAAAATAAACAAAATTAATGGTGTTTTCCGAGCCGGATATTTTGCTAGTTAACCAAAGGACATAAACAATAGCTAGCACACAAGCCACAAAACATATTGCGATAAAAAAGGGCACAAAACTAACAGAAGAATCAGGTGCCCCTCTCCATAGACTGACATGCACGCTATAGCGCGATATAGCAAAATAGCGTCGGCCTTAAAATACACAATTAGCGTGCCATATCACGCTATAGCGTGCTATTATCGAGACAATGTTCACTGATTTATTTAGCGAGACAATTCTCAGCGCGCTATAGCGTGCTATTAGCGGCGCTATAGCGCGCTGTTCTTTTTTTTTGGTATTCGAACTCAAGACCGTGTGCTTTGTGATATAATTGGTCGGTCACAACCCGGTGGAGAAGGGGATGGACGTGCCAGCCAGCCAGATGTCGCCACCGTGAAGGTGCTGGCCTCGGACGCGCTGGTGATCACGCGGTACACCTTCCATGCCACCCGGTTGAACGTGCTTGCGCCGGGGCCCGTGTTCTGGTACTTGCCGTAGTATAGCGTGTCGAGCGCGAAATTGCCGTTCCACTCGAGCCAACCGGCGGGATCGACGACGCTGTCCAGCTCCGACTGCATGAACACCGTACGCGAGTACCGCATCCACGGCCGGCCCAGGTACGTCTTGAAGCTGGACTGCACAGCGGCAAGGTCGGACGCTGCGGCCACCTTGCACTTCTGGATGGAGATGCCCGTGTTCTGGTTCGGGTCCGTCCGGCCCTGTGCCGTGTAGATGTTGGTCTGGTTCGGGAGGGGGCGCCGCGCATAAAGGTTGCAGCTCTGGAGCACCACGGCGGAGCTGCCGCAGACGAAATCGATGGTGCCGTAGACGTCGCACTCGCGGAAGAACTGCCGGAGGGAGTGCGTACAGGGTGTCTTGGTAACCCACGAAGCTGCACCGGTAGAACGCTGACAGGTCAGCGCCGACGCGGAGCGCCACTGCCTGCTGCTTGGACGGGCCGGCCGCGTTCTCGATGGTCAGGTCGCGGGCCAGGAAGTTGTTGCCCACCACCGCTGCAACATTACCAAGTACAACATGTACATTAGTTATCACTTAACAATACATTTTCCATGTCGTTGTATTGAATTGAAGAACCTAATTAGTTTAGGAGAAAGAGAAAGAATTTGTTCGAGCAAGCTATACGGGCCGAACTGTAAGATTATGAGCTTAATTTTATTTGGACAATTGGTCCAGCTTTGTCTACTGTTTATTTGGACAATTGAAGCCGGCGACGCAGTCGAAGGCGTGGGATTCCATCCATTGAATACAAAAAGTTTCTACTACATGCAAAAAAGCAAAAATACTAGATGCTCACAGAGAATAGAAGAGGATGTGCTAGATGCATTAAAAGTTGACTCCCATAGATAAAAAAATATCCTGTAGCTCAAACCATCGGCCGATTGACAATATGGTTTCACCGACAAGGGCTCGGAAACTAGCTCCCACTTTGGTATGCTTCAATATATATTTTTGACTCTTCTAGTCACCAGCCTATTTATTACAATTTATCACGTGTAATTTTGATGCCAATACAATGTAAACTTCATAAAACATTTTTGGCCTCTTTTGTTACAACTTAATAACCCCCTAGTCACCGTCCTATTTGTAACAAGTTACCACGTGGTAACTTTGGCACCAATACAGTGGCAACTTCATAAATCGTTGTTAGTAACTTTTAAGGTAGATTTTTTTAAACATATACATATGAGATCTAGTATTGATACTTTCATCATGACAAAGCCGACCGCATAGACAGATCGTAAGCGTGGTGTGCATCCTTGCTATCGAGGACAACATTTATGTGTTGCAGTTTTCGTGCTTGGGTGACTGGGAAAAGATTTTGGAGGGAGGACCGTGGGCTTTTCATGACAAGAGCGTACTGATCAAGGAGTATGATGGTTATGCGAAGCTTTCCTCGATCAAGCTTCAGCATCTGCGCTCATGGATCCAGATACACAACCTGCCTGATGCCTACCGGGCAATGGTGAAATAGTTGGGACCAAAGGGTGGGAATGTTCTTTGGATTTTATGTGCAATTTCTTTTGAGTCCGGGTCAAGATTGATGTGCGCAAGCCATCAAAGCAGGCAATGCGCAAGGGTCATCTTTTTGGTTAAATATGAGGGCCTCCTGGACTTGTGCGATGTTTGTGACTTCTTGGCCACGCGCACAAGGAGCATCGTGATGGTGTCCATGCACTATCGGCGCTTAAATTTTATTGACCTACTCGCTGACCTTGGCTGGAGTACCGAGGTGCACTTTCTGTCAGGTAGAGGACATGGCTGGGACACCATGAGAAGCGGTACGGCACCTGTCCATGGCGCGGGGATGTGGACTGATGAGCCATGCAATGCAGGGATCGATGGAGATGGGGAGAGGGGTCCTTAAGGATACTGACATGACCGAGAGTGAGGTCAATCGAAAAAGGGTGGCGCTTTTGGAAGGCATAGCGACAGCTGATGGGCTTCCCCCAAGGATGTCGGTGAACTCGGTTTGCACTCTGGTGAGTCAGTTCGAGCCACCGGCACCAAAGCTCCCATGATTCGTAGGAGTCTGCAACCGCGAAGAAGGATCTGAAGAGAATTATGATGTTTAACCAGGAGGAAGACACCAACAACAACATCGTAGCTAGCTCAACATCGACGGGCTCCCTCGGGGGGAACAATGTGTATCCTTTGCTGAAACTGTCGAGCGGCGGGCAACGCCGCGTTAGTTTGTGAGCTTCGCAAGATCGCGAGGAATTTTGCCCCGTCTGTGCTTTGTATAGTTGAAACCCAAATTCAGAAGACACGGGTCGAGAACTTAGTTGGTGCTCCAGGTTTGATAATAGTTATCCTTTAAGCAGCTCTAGAAGGAGCAGAAGTGATGTGTTTTTTGGAATGATGGAATAAATCAAGAAGTTTTTGGTTATTCACAATATCACATTGATGCGCGTATGACCGATCCAGGTAAGGACACTTGGAGATTAACATGCATGTATGGTGAAGCACAAACCCATGAGCGGTATGAGTCATGGGATACGATCAGATCGATCCAAGCTGCGAACATCCTTCCATGGCTATGCATCGGTGAACATGTCGGTGCACGACAATGGAGCCACACCCAAGTTATGGGGTTTTGTGATGCTATCGATGTATCTGGATTAGCTGACCTTGGTTACTCGGAGAGAAGTTGGACGTACGAGAAAAAAGTTTTTGGTGGTATCTACTGTCGAGTTAGATTGGATCGGGCCCTGGCCACTACTGGTTGGAGTGCCTGTTTCCCTCATGCGGCACTCAAGGACAAGATGACAACTACTTCTAACTACTGCAAGATTCTGCTTCATCTAGTGCCGGTGCAAAGGAGACGCACCATTACACCAAAACAATTTCTCTATGAGATCATGTGAAAAGCTCATGAAGATTTCCGAGGCACTGTTGAGCAACAATGGCAAGAGACTAGTGCCAGTAATTCGGTCACTAAAATGCAAAACAAGTTGTTATCGCTGTCCAATTCTCTGGGCCATATGCTCTAGGGATAGAAAGATCCTGGAGGGTAACAAAAATATTTCCTAGTTCCTAGCTGTTGCCAGCCAATGAAGGAGAAAGACTATACTTGCCACCCATGATGGCCCTATCCATTCTACCAAGGACATGCTGTCAGTAGCAACCAAATTTTACAAGGAACTTTTTGGCTTTGAAACCAAGCCTAATATTCACCTTGCACCTAACTTTTGCTCTAATGCTGACTTGGTAATTACCTAGGAGAACCTGGCCCTCGAAGTCCCATTTAGTGAAGATGAAATAAGGAAAGCCATCTTCTTATCATATACTACTAGGCTCCAGGACCTGATGGGTTCTCCTTCCTCTTCTACGAATTTTTTTTGGAACCTGATCAAAGATGAGTTTATGCTCATGGTCAGAGACTTTGAACTTGGGAAGCTCCCTGTTAACAGGCTTAACTTCTCCCTGCTCACCTTGAACCCCAAAGAAGTTGATGCCACCAATCTGAAGAAATTTAGAGCTATCGCTCTTGGGAACTGTAGCCCTAAAATCTTTTCCAAAGCTATGACTACTAGGCTAATATCGTCTAATCATACCACCTTCCTCAAAGGCACATTTATTCTTGAAAGTTTAGTGTTTGCCCATGAGACCATTCATGCTACTCATAGGAGCAATCATCCTTCCCTCATCTTTAAGATATATTATGAGAAGGCGTATGACAGGGTTAACTTGGAGTTCCTTGACGAAATGCTTTCCACAAGGGTGTTTGGCCCAAAATGGAAATCCTGGATTAATTTCTTACTTTACAATAGTTCTGTCTCTGTTAGAATTAATGATGAGACTAGACCATACTTTTCCCTTGCAAAGGCCAAAAACAAGGAGACCCAGTTTCCTCAATTCTTTTCAATTTGGTTGCTGGCGTGTTCTAAAAAATGTTGGAAAAAGCTGCATGTTCTATGCTTATTAGGTGACTGCTCCCTGATGTTATCCCTGGTGGTGTCATCAGCTAACGATATGCTTATGACATCATGCTTTTCTTTGAAGCTAATGTTGACATGGCTAGAATTTTAAAATGGATTTTATCTTGCTTTGAAGCAATGCCTGGACTTAGGAATAATTATCATAAAAGTGATCTAATGACCATTAACATTCCTGACCACGAGGCCAAGGTTTTTGCTGAGATCTTTTGTTGCAAACTTGGGTCTTTGCCTTTCAAATATTTGGGGGTCCTATTGCATTACACCACTCCCAAAAGAGAACACATTCAGCCTGTGGTTGACAAAATAATGAACAGATATGCTGGCTGGATAGGGAAACTACTTTCCTATGATGTTAAAGTAACTTTGTTAAAAACCTGTGTATCTAGTATCCTAACCAACTTTTTGTCGATCCTCAAATTCCCAAAATGGGCTATAAAAGCCATTAATTCTCACATGGCACATTTCTTTTGGGGGAACATGGAGGATCAACATAAATATCATATGGCAAACTAGGGATTGATCTCCCAAAAACGACAATTTGGAGGCTTGGGAATACACAGTCTGAGGGATTTTAACTTAAGCCTTATGGCCACCTGGATCAAGAGGTACTTTGAAGCTGATAACCAACTCTGGAAGAAGATTATAGATTTCAAGTATAACAACAATGCACCTAATGTGTTCTGGTCCCATTCTTCCCAAGCTTCCCCCTTTTGGAAAAGTTTCAGTTGGGCAAGCTATGCGGACAAATTAAAATTGGGTATAGATGGGTGGTAGGCAATGGCCGAAGTATCTAATTCTAGCGTGACCTTTGGATTGGGCATTGCTACCTAGCCACTGAGTTCTGGGACCTATTCTCCATTGTCAATGAGGTTGATATCACTATTGCTGACGCCTTGGATGGGATTAACTTGAAACTAACATTCAAACGCACTACCAATGACCACTTGATGAGTTGATGGCACGAGCTCATGGATTTAATGTCAATTGTTCACCTTAGTGATGATGTTGACCATCCAACCTGGGAATACTCTAAGTGTGGTGTCTATACAGCAAGTTCCTTTTATGTAATAATTAATAATGGTGGGATTGCTCCCCTATATATTCCACACATTTGGGATATTAAAATCCCTCTTAGGATACAAATCTTCCTATGGCTGTTGTGCAATAATAAAATCCTTACTAGAGACAACCTTTCCAAACGTAGGCATGTTCTACATGCTACGTGTGTCTTCTGCTGTGATCTTTTCATTGAATGTGAGGTTGCTAAACAAGTTTGGGAATTCCTCTTAGAATTGTTGTCAACTAACATTGGTGATACTTTGTCTTCTATTGAACAACATTGGGACAATCATAAATCTACTACTATTAATGTTGTTCCCTCTGCTGCATTTTGGAGCTTGTGAACCTTACGAAATGCCATATGTTTTCAAGGCCTGAAGTGGACAAACATCAAGGTGATATGGAACAAGAGGGGATGGCGTTATCCGCAATTGAAACCTCTCTACAAGCCTTCTGCTGCGCTACTGGACCGATGCATTTTGAAGCTGGACTGAAGGCGTGGAGAGCTGCTCAGAATTGCTTGGACCCAGCGCTGATGTCGCCTATGCTGACGAAGGAAGAGCGCAAGTAGAACCTACAACTCTACAGCAACTGGGCTTGATTCCCTCTCCCCCCTCCTCTGCAGTGTAGTTGTTGTCCTGAAGTGAAAAAAATTGTAAGAATTATCTGTCTGGTGCTCTCACACAATTTGCACCTGAACGTGGTCGAGCCATGACGCTGTTGTTCATTGTTGGCAATGGAGGGAGGTGGGGGGGGGGGGGGTGGTTCTCTGGGCCAATGGAATGTTGAATCTTTTGGAAGCGTTCGGGGGAAAATCCGAAAACTGAAACATGAACCGGAGACTATCCGTACAGTGCCGATACGTGTGGGTCTATCACGCGCTGAGACCAAGATAAATAATCGCCTAGTTGAGCTCTATCACTGGGAGGAAATCATGTGGCGCCAACGATCAAGGATCGAATGGCTTTCCGCTGGAGACAAGAACACTCAAAGATCTAGCATGCGCAAGAGGAAAAATAAGATCAAGCTTTTGACCAGGCCTGACGAGAATGTGACAGAAGATGTAGTGGAGATGGAATCAATGAAATGACTTTCTATCATCGGTTTTGTACTTTCGAAGGGACTCCGGGCATGCACGATGTGATTGATACAATGCCATGCAGATTATATGCCGCGATGAACGAAAAATTGACTATGCCATATGCAGAATCCGAGGTTAAAAATGCACTTTTCCAAATGTTTCCGACAAAGGCTCTGTTTCCCGATGGTTATCCAGTGCACTTTTTCCAGCGGCACTGGGACATTTGTGGTGCTGATTTCATGGTGACAGTTATTTGGAATTTGCAGGGAGTGAAGGGTGCCAAGTCTGAAACTTCTCTCTGAATTCCATCCAATCAGCTTACGCAACGTACTCTATAAAATCCTCCCAAAGGTGGTAGCTAACCGAATGAACATAATATTACCTGATATAAGCTCTGAAGAATAGCCTACTTTTGTTCCTGGCTGTCTCATCACCAACAATATCATCTCGGACTATGAGTGTTTGCATTTTATGAAACGGAACAAAGCAAAGAAAAATAGATATTGTGCTCTCAAGTTGGACATGATTGAAGGTTATGAGTGTATTGAGTGGAAATATTTACAAGCAATAATGACCAAGTTTGGTTGTGCACCACCTTGGATTTCTATGGTAATTAGTTTCAATAGTTCAGTTACCTTCTCTATTCTGTTCAATGGGAACAAGCTGGAGGAATTTAAACTGACTAAAGGGATCCGCCAGGGGGAGCAATTTTTCCCTACCTATTCATGTTGGCTACAGAGGACCTTTCGTGCCTCTTAAAAAGTAGAAGTCAGTCATCGCACCTCAGTGGTATCAAAGTGCCTCCATCGGCTCCCCCAGTAAACCATTTGCTTTTTGTACATGACAGCCTGCTATTCGTCAAGGCTTGTGGAGAATGGACAAGAAAGATGTCTGATCTGTTGGACAGGTATTGCCAGGCTTCAGGTCAGCGGATTAATTTGGCCAAATCATCTATATTCTCTAGCATCGGCTGCTTGCAAAGCTTTAGAGATGAGGTGAAGCTAATACGAAACATCCCTGATGAGTCTTTGAGCGAGAAATATCTTGGTATGCCAACCGATGTTGGAAACTCTAAGAATGGGGCATTTAAGTATCTCAAGGACAAGGTCTGGAATAAAGTGCAGGGTTGGATGGTGAATACACTATCTGCTGATCGTAGTATATGGGTAGGCTGGGGTTTTGAGATACTGAGCTCTTCAATTTCGCTCTTCGTGCACAGCAAGCATGGGGAATTCTGCAGGACCCAAGCTCCCGTAGTGCTCGGATCCTCAAGGCTACCTACTTTCCGTCCTGAGATTTCGTAGATGCTTAGGTGGGGAACTACCCTTCTCAAATTTGGAGAAGGATTGTGGAAGGGTCAGACGTGCTTGCTCAGGGCTTGAGTAAGCGCATCGGTGATAGGATATCCATGAATATATGGTGCCATAATTGGCTACCCCATGATTATGCCATGCGCCCATTGACATGCTTGGTGGATGATCCACCTTGGCATGTCAGTGAGCTTATCGATGAGATATCAGCATCCTGGAACAGACCAAAGGTACGAGAAACTTTCATTCCCATGGACGTGGAGACAATGATTAATAACCCTTTATGCACGAGACAGTTACCGGATTTCTAGGCTTGGAATTTTGAGAGAAAGGGTGTGTTTTCTGTAAGATTGGCATACTAGATGTTAGCGTTGACCAAGCTGCGTAGGGAAGCATGGTTGGAAGGGAATGGCAATCCGTCGGACACAGATAAAGAGCACAAGTGTTGGACAACGATGTGGAAGGTGAAGGTACCCTCCAAGCTGAAAGTGTTCTTGTGGTATCTGGCGCAACAGTCTTTTCCCAAGGCCGACTTCCTGTGACATTGTAACATGGCCGCGTCGAGCTGCTGCTCGATTTATGGAGCGGAGGACTCGTGACGACACTCATTATTTGAGTGCCCGGTATGTTTGGACTCCTGCAAATTAACACTGACTTTCGTTGCGCAGAACGGAACAAACGGAACAACAGCTTTAATTGTTGGGGCAGACATACATACTAATCAAAAACGATGATGGATCGTATGATTAAGATTCTATAAACGTCCTGGCTGGTGGGGTACGTTTGGAACAGTCAGGGCGTGCGTTTGCCTGCTGGTTCGATGTGGATTCCTCAGCGGCCGGGGAATGGGGGCCTTACCATTCTGTGCACAGAGCATGTTTTAATTACAGGTCCCCTACCGCGGCTGGGCTTACCGCTGATACACCGAAACCAAGCATCGTGCATGCTCCATTCATATGTTCCAGGTAACTCACCGACGCATACAAGGAGGCAAATTAAAGTTCCACCGACATGGTTAGAGCCTGCCCGGCCATTGTATATTCCCACATATGAATGGATCATCGAATGCGCGCACGGAGTTTACCGTGAAGTGACAGCTCTCAAAGCTGTACCCATGCACTTAACTCGCTTTTACTCTATCTAGCCATTCGACGTACTGTAGCAAGCATGTTAATCAGTGCAATGCAGATGGTATTACTTACCGACTGTTGCGGAGCGGAAGGTGGTGAAGCCGTCGACGACGTTGCGGCTGGCCTTGATGACTTTCCTGCCCATGCCATCGCCGATGAACATGAGGTTCTTGTGGTTCATCCCCACCTCCACGTTCTCCATGTACGCCCCTGCCTTGATGTATATTACGTACCTGTTCTTGGAGTTGGTTGGGGCCGCTGCCACCGCAGCCGACACCGTCGTGTAGGCCCCTCTCCCGTCCTTGGCCACCACCGCATCGGCCGTTATGCCCGACGCCGGCGCCTGCAGCAGCCGCCGGTCCCCAGGCTTCACCCACCGCGGGAACCCCTTCACCATCTGCCCGTACCCCATGAATGGCTGCCATGGCACACCCTCCTCCGTCGATGTCGACTCGCCGGCGCTGGCGTCGGGCAGCTTCTTGGCCATGGCGAGCGAGTTGTTGACCATTCGGGAGATGTGCCGGATGCCGGGCTCCATGTAGCGGCGCATCTCGCCGCCCTTCTGGTACGAGAAGCCCTTGAGGCAGGTGTACTGGTTGGTGATGGCGGCTGAGAGGATCGTCATGACGTGGTCCATGATCGGCGGCCTGGCTGCGGAGGGTGACTGCAGGTCAGAGTTGGCGGCCTTTAGGTCGTCCATGGTGGTCTCGAGAAGCTCCATGCAGTCGGAGACGGCGAGGTGGTCGCGTGCCGTGAGGGACCTCCCTTGGACGTAGGAGGAGCAGTTGGCGGAGATGGTGGTGACATCGGTCTAGGTGCGGTTGACTGTGGCGCAGATGACGTCCCGGAGTGGCTTCTTGTGGATGTCCGGAATGGTAGCGAGCGTGGACAGGCAGAGCTCCGGGTACAGCGTGCCGTCGCAGTGCGCGGCCGCGGCTTCCTCCACGGAGGGGTAGAAGGGGACTGTGCCAGAGACATCTGGCGCAGCGGCTGTGGCGGCCGCCAGTGTGAGGGTGAGGAGGACCAAGAGAGGCCTTCGTTTCACGTAGTATAAGGGTGACATTGTGATGAGGACGACTCGACTACCAAGAGTGTGAGACAGTGATGCTCCGATGGAAGCTAATCGCTATTGCTCCTATATATACTAATATATGTGGAAGGTTGTTTAGGTTTGACTCCTTGTACAGAAAGTCCTGCAACAGCAATCAATTGATACGAAGCTGGCTAGACTAACACTTTGGACCGGATCAATTCTGTCAGATCAATTAGGTTTGGTTGTACACGCGTCCAGCAACAACACTCAATTGATATGAAACAGGCTAGATTATCTTGGGAGCACGTACGCATGGATTGAGGCTTCTCTCTTTTTTAAAGCATGACTGGTATACATCACGACTAATACTAACAGGTATACCATGCGGCAGGCGTGGTGAGCAATCCTCAAATCATTAAAAAAAATACTAACAGGTACATCTCTGTGACAGAATGCGACGACTTCCCTTGCCCTGTTTACACCGTCGTAGGAACCATGGCCTGCCAAGACTGGCCGCACGGCTGCGTCCGACGTCGAGTTCGCCGTGCCGCCCCACGGCACGTTCACAGTTGCTGCATGCTGTCAAGCGTACGATGTAGAACAGCTCCGAATTTTCCTATTGAGCAGACAAGTTGAGCGTGGTTGTGGTGCAGCTTCAACTGTACCCTCCTCCTTTCGATATGGACTTTTTTTGGTTGATTTTGTTGGATGTCAATGGATTACAATAGGATGAAGCTTCTTATGTGCATGAGGAGTTCATAGGCCCTTGATTACTGTGAAGCCATCAATGCTATGAGGAGTTCATATGCCCTTGATTAGTGGCAAGATTCATTTAGGACGGCGACGTGTGTATAAGGTTTGGAGGAGCCTGATGTGTGTGTCGTGAAGGATCATGTTCTACTGGAGCGTCGAGCAATGCATAGTGGTGTGCTGAGCTGATACACCGCGAGGTGGAGCATGGTTGCAGTCGGACAAGTTCGGCTGAGTCAGACACATAAGGCGGCGGCCTGGACAGTCTAGCGGATCGATGTGAGGTCGGTCGGGACTAGAAGACGGTGGTGATTTCAGTGACGACGACACAGGAGGGGGATGCTGATGGTGACCGACTTCTGGGCATGGCAACATGTGGCGCAGGCCCGAGGGCTTGTGTGGCTTTCACAAGACTATGGTGCGGGGTTGATTCAGGATGGCGCATGCATGAGAGCTTGAAGTCTATGGGGCGTGAGGGTGGACTGATCCTTCACCACGGAGTCATATTGAAGGTGGAGTTGGAGTCTGATGAAAGACTTCACTCGGCTGATAGATAGGCTATGGCGTAAGATCTCGGAGAGTCGAAGCTTATTTCAGCGGGAAAAGCGAGGGACATGTTGTTTGGGCTATGGCCAAGTGATTCGAGGGATACGTGAAACTCGGCATCGGTTGGTGATGATCGGTGGTTCTTTGCAGTGGTGTTTGAGGTGGTGTGGGCAAGCTACCCAGGAGATTCGACATGGACAACGGGGGATCGACGCGGTAATAGCAGCGAGGCGTGCCGTAAGCACATGACACGGTGACAAACCAGGACACTGGTGGTTAGACATGTGGCCAGACAAAGTGTAGATGGTTGCTGAAGCAGTGTTGGCGAGTACCAGGTTCAAGTTGGTGACTAGATCTATTGAGTTTGACGCATCAAATGGATGAGAGTTGACCATGCAGAATCTGCGAAAGTGGCCAAAAGTCTAAAATAATGTCAAAATCTTGGAGAGTACATGTCCGTACATTCTGTGGTGTTTAGTACATATTGCAAAGTGCGGATGAGAAAGGCAGAAGGAGGTGGAGTGCTATAGCTGTGTGGCATGTAGAAGACTGTCGAGAGAGAGGAGGATGAGATAACTGCGTATTTGACTCAGGATGACTAAAGGGCAACTACATTTTTTTTCAAGTTCAGACATGCAGTCAACAATAGTGAGGATGATGAGTTCATACACTCTTATATGCAGTATCCAATATGCGAATTGTTCATGCTCATGCAGATCAAGGGAAGAAGCTACCAGGGTGACGACACATTGGTGTTGTTGAATATGGCGACTTTATGGTCGATGTGTGATGCGTTGGACGGATACTCCGGGAAGTTGGAAGTGCAAAACAATAGTCCCGAAGAACTTAATTTTCGCAGGAGCTCTGACTTTCATGGAGAAAAAGCAAGGGACTACAGTAGCAGGTGGAGTCATGTGAAGTCAAGGGAGTAGCAGCGGAGCTCATGTTTAATGGTTCAGGTCCAGGTACACGGAGGTTCATGTATGAATGCTTCAAGATGGTGAGGACATATTCGCCAAGGTGGAGTGTTAAAATATATGTGTGGAATATATGTACGAGTCAGGCTACGGTTGGACTTGTAATTAGTGGAGGGTTAGGTGTTTGGGTAGAACACGTGTAACTCGGTTCTATTATATTAAGGCACCGTGGGTAGCCAAATAGATTAGACATAAGCTGGTAGCCTAGACAGAGACCACGAGAGGGATGGTCCGGGCACCCGTGACAGGGGTGGCCGGACCAGCCGTGGCAGGTGGTCGTAGATCTGTCTGATGGCCTTGGAGGGCTTGTCGTCAACTTTACTATGTTGATTTAGTACATGGGGCGGAGCGCTCGTAGTCATGCCCCAGGGATTCGCCATATTGTTGAAACTCGTTAACAAATCTTGGCATCGTTGCTTGTGCTTGTGTGATTGCGTGTCCTCGTATGATCGACATGTGCCTCGGATTGTTCTAACATACCAAAATTTAGTATCGACCAAGCTGCATTGGGAAGCATGGTTCGAAGGGGGCGGCGATTCGTTGGGTATAGATAAGGAGCACAAATATTGGACAGTGATGTGGAAGGGGAAGGTGCCCTCCAAGCTGAAAGTGTTCTTGTGGTGTCTGGTGCAACAGTCTTTGCCCACGGCTGACCTCCTATGACATCGTAAGATGGCCGTGTCGAGCTACTGCTCAATTTGCGGATTGGAGGGCTCATAACGACACTTGTTATTTTAGTGCACCATGTCTCGTCTCGGTGTGTTTGGGGTTTTGGAGATGAAGAACTAATCAATTACATGAATGCTACGAGGGCGCAAGATGCCAAGCATTGGATTTTCTCAATGATGGACTCGGTATCGCATGCGGATTTCGTTAAGCTTCTTGTGACCGTGTGCAATTTGTATGGCACACACTACTGCAAAACATGCAAGTATTGGCGGGCGGAAAAGGGCCACCAGTGGGGGAGTGCATTGGAGGGTGCCCGCCACTGATCTCTTGCCACTGCTAGTAGGTTGCCAGTGGCGGGCACACAGTATCACCGAGCACTGGTATGGTGGTTACTAGTGGCGGGCACAAACGCACACCCGCCAGTGCTATATATAGTACACTAGTGTCGGGCCATACGATGCACCCGCCACGTATAACAATTTTAGAAATAAAAAAAATCATCTGCGCCGCCACATTGCGGCCGTTAGTGTATGGTGGATCTTGTCGCCGTCGTGTGGCATCACTGGCGTGCAGCAATCTCGCTTGTCGTTGTCGGCCGCCATGTGCAGCCACCGCACTTGCCGTTGTGGCCGAGGTGCGCAAGCTCCGCCATGAGCTGTCGTACGTACTCGTGCGCATACAGATCACCACAACGAGCTGCACCACCATGCGAGTGTGCTCCGCCCTGTGCCCCTTGCGCTGCCACGAGGTCCTCCACCATGCCCGCATGCTCTGCCGTGCGTCACTTGCGCCGCGAGCTCCGCCTCGGGCCGTCGAGTGCTAGCCATTGGCCGTCGTATGCGCCGAGCAGCCTCATAGAGCGGCATGAGCCCGGTGTGGTGACGGCGACCTGCAAAAAAATAAGGGGAGAAGAAGAGAAGGATAAGGGGAAAACGGATGTTGGTGGAGAAGGAGAAGGAATAGAGAAAAGTAGGGGCGATCCGTGGGAGAGTCGCGTCGACCAATCAGAGCGCACCATTTTGTCCATACCGGATTGCCAAAACACCAGTGGCGGGCGATATAGTATGCCTGCCACTGGTAACCGGTATTACCAATGGCGGGCGAGCTAGTGCACCCGCCACTGCTCTCTGTTTGCCATTTTTCTATTATTTTTGTGTGTAACACCATATATTACTTACTTTGCGACTTTTCCATCTTACCACTTTCCCATTATTGCAACGTAGTACATAACACAATAAATTACTTACTCTGTGACTTTCCCACAATTACCATGTAGTACATAGCAGTGGCAGAGTGGAAATATTGTGTAAGTGGGAATAGTGGAAAAGTGGCAAGAAAAGACCCCCCCCCCCCCCACAAGAAAGGGAAAGCGTAAGGTTTGAAGGCGAACTCATAGTTGCTTCATCATTTGATCTTGAAACTTTTTGTACATTCAACATACACCATACTATCATCCATGTCAAAATTTGGCATTATTCTGAGTCCATTTGCTATATTTAATCCATAAAATGATTTTATAGACATTTAATGGATATAATTCAAATTTGAACTGCTGGTACATGAAATAGTCGCCAGAAATGGGTTGAAAATTCTTATTGGTGTCTTTGGTCTATGTTTAGCCATCGTGTAAGGAAAGAAGAGGAGTCCCAGATACCAGGTGGCTGAGACTCGGGCACCAACATGGTGATTATTGGCATTCTAATTTCAAAAATTGAGACAAAGTCCGAAAATGACCAAACTTGGCATGGTGTCATGATATGACCCCAAGAGGCCGTGGTAAAATTTTGATAATGTTTTGCAAAAGTTGTCACGTAAACTACTTACAAACAGGACCATCTCCAAGAAAGAAACTATCATCTCCAAGAAAGAAACTATGTTTCGAGAAGGAAGGGCCAGATTTGCATGCAAAGCGACCGTTGCTTCCTCGGTTAGCCTTGAATTTTTTTTTACATTCAACATACACCATTACATCATTCATGTCAAAATTTGGCATTATTCTGAGTCCATTTGCTATTTATAATTCATTAAATGAATTTCTAGGTATGAAACTTTGTTGTTTATTCTAAGCGACGTCGATCACAACTCTTGTGTAACTCTCTCAAAGTTTTACCACAACCTCTAGGTCATATCATGACACTATTCCAAGTTTCATATTTTTCAGACTTGATTTCCACATTTTTATATTTCAAATACCATTTACCTCCATTAAATACCTAGAAATTTATTTAATGCCCTAAATATATTAGATAAACCATTAAAAAGTGCCAAAGTGTTTCATGAAACTTCCAACGATGTACCTTTAATGTAGAAAAAAAAATTGGATCATAACCCCATACCTAAAACACTAAAACCTAACATTACAAAAAAATGCCCAAAAAACTACCAGTGATGGGCCCGCAAAAAGAGCCTGCCACTGGTATTTTTCTCCCATGGGTAAGTCAACCCCAACTTACTAGTGGTGGGCACATAGTCACGCCCGCCACTGGTACTTGAGATACTAGTGGCGGGCAGATATATGTGCCCGCCATTGATTATTTTGGCCCCTAGCTATTGTGGACCAAAATATCAGTGGCGGACACATATTTTCGCCCGCCACTAGTAACTCAAGTACCAGTGGCGCATGTGTATTTTGTGCCCGCCACTGGCAATTTTGGCCCAAGGCTAATCTGGGCGGATGTTACCAGTGGCAGGCGCAAAGTGGCGCCCGCCACTGATACGTACCAGTGTCAGGTGCCACTTTGCGCCTACCACTGGTAAGTGGCCAGATTACCAGTGGCAGGCGCTAGAGTGCGCCCGCCACTTATGTGACCCCACCTATAAGCAGTTTCCTAGTAGTGATGGCGGAAAGCTATCCTCAAAGGCGAGTACCAAAGTCTTTTATCGACACGTCAGTTTGTCACTAGCTATCTAGTAGATCTTGAGTTGCTTTAGAAGCCACCGACACCGACGCCTGTTGGCCACTCTAGGGCGGACCTTGCTCCGAAGTGGATTCCTTCCTCACTTGGTGTTTCAAAGATGAACATTGATGGTGCTGTGTCGAGGAACGACACGATTAGTGCCGTTAGTGGGATCCGCAGAGACCACCAGGATTTCACCATTAGCTATTCTTTGGTGCTATTCCCGGTAATCATGGACCCGGCGACCCTCGAAGCTCTGGCATGTGTGAGGCTTTAGCATTGACTTCTGATCTTTCGCTCCACCACTTAAGTGTAGGGTAACGCATCAGAAAACAAAAATATTCCGACCTACGCACCAGCCCAGGACCACTATGGAGACTGCATACAAGGTTTGATCATTTTCGTTAACGACTCGTAGCGCAGCGGAAGTAGAGTCGATGACGATCGGCGGTGCAGATCCCCGCAGCTAGGATTTACAACCTCCCAACCACGAGGATGTATACCCTCATCTGCCACTCGGACAGCCCTCCGGGAGGCGGTCGGACAGTCCCCCGGACGGTGTCGCGGACAGCCCTTCAGGAGGACTCACAGAACTCAGACCGTCACTTGGACAGCCCTCCGGGAGGCACTCACGAACAGCCCAACGGGCACTAAGATCGAAACTACGACCTCTCTACAGAGTTGCACACATATGGTGTCATCTATCCGGCAGGGCTTCGCCGTCCAGAACTAGTTCCCACCGGAACCCAGACAGCCTTTCGGCTCTACGAAACTCTTTTCGTGGGAGGGAGAGAGAAGCCAGATAATGCATGGCATGAGTATGAGAGCAAGGGATGAAGGAGATGGCAGCCCCAACTCCTCCTTTTATAGGCCAAGGCAAGGGGTGGGGTGGGATGTTGAAATACCAAAATACCCAAGCTTCATGTCACACATGAAAGGGCATAATGGTAATGCAAGGGAGGCATCATGGGGACACCAAGGGGACACCCCTTGGGCCGGCCACACATGTGCCCCCCCATGGGGGGGCCCAACAAGCCACCAACATGTCTCCATGAAACATGCATGCTCCCTAGACAAAAAGCCACCAAACAAGCACCCCCGATTCGTGGGATCTTGTCCCCTCGCGCTGAGACAAGATGTTTTCCGCGAATGTTTTTCTGAAAAATTCCAGAAGGTCCCAGAACATTTCCGGTACCCTCTAAAATTATTCTGGGCGTGTTCCGAAACATTTCCGGTATGGTAGTTTTCATCAGCGAAAAGCAACAACAGCGGTTACGGCAGCTCCGGAACATTTCCGATTTTTTCTCTCTGAAAATTCCCAGAAGTTCCCAGACCAATTCTGACATCCTCTGAAAATTTTCATGCGATGCCGAAACCCTATTTGACCTAATAATATATTCTGAAACACCTTTTCGGTTTTACCGAAACTCTTTCGGTGTTCTCTCTCTCCGGAACTCTTCCGTTGTCTCCGAAACTTTTCCGGTGACTTTCTCTCAGACTCCCTGTCTAGTATTCAGCAGATAGATGACCCTTAAGCGTGTGACCCTATAGGTTCGGTGAAGTATAGACATGACCGGAACACTTTCCGATCAATGATCAGCATCGGAGCCGTGGACACCCATATTGACCCCTATACCCACACGAATGAATATTCGAGTGAACCTCCAGTTGCCGTTTGCTATTCCTGTTGCTTCACGATATGTTACAAATACCCGAGGTGAGACATGTTAGCATTCCCGTGGATCAACAACTTGTCCACTATGCTAGTTACCTCGTTACTGGTATTGTTCTCTTTTCTCGTTACCGCGTTCCGGCATCCCTATGATCAAATCACATTGTGTCTGGCCAGACGATGATGGATACCGTAACACCGAGAGGGCCCAGAGATATCTCTCCATCGCCGGAGGAGCAAATCCCAATCTTGAGCTATCAAGTTACTTGACACACTTTTCCATGAACCCATAAGCCGCCGTAATAGCCACCCATTTACGAATGACGTTTAACAAACCCCAAAGTTCATGAAGCAAGCATGAAGAAACCCGATACTCTCATGGTCTAAGGAATCATGCAAACGTTAACCATCTCTGTGTTATTAGCCATTAACTTGTGACGAATGTATCTCATAGCATAACATCAATTTGGGTCGATTCAACACAAATGTTCTTCTAACATTGTGCCCTCAAAGTTGCTAGCATAGATATGCCCATGATCAGGAAAACAGAACCATCATGCAACACTTGAGCCAGTCATAGATGCTTGACTAGGAATACATTTTATCGTTTATTATCCCACACGTGCATATGAGTCTTCCTCCAAGCCTCGTTTTATTGCAGACCCGAGAACCATAGCAGTTATAGCATGGAACATAAACCTAATTATGAACAGGGAGATAATTAATAACATTTATTATTGCCTCTAGGGCATATCTCCTACATTAAGAATTGCTTCTGACTGTAAGGCGGTGATCAATGATATTGATGGGGATGGGGGCACAGGCGGCCGCTACGGCAACATCATCAGGGAGATTAAAGCACTTTCACGGGACTTCGCAGCATCTTCCTTTGTTCATTCAGGCCGAGATTCCAACAAGGAAGCGCACCACCTAGCAAAATTCGCCCTTTCGCATAATGCTGGACGCCATATCTGGTCACTAGAGTCTTTTGATGATGCTACTATTCCTGTAAACATTCTATCTGATCAATAAAGCTGAGAGAATTTTGCCCTAAAAAGAAAAGAAAGAAAGAAAGTAAAAAAGCTAGTCCGAACCCATGGATGTACGAGCGCAATTATAGCATATCAATAGACTACGGAGTCTGGCAAGCGAGCTAGCAACCAAACTCAAAGTTACCGAAGTAATGCCAGCACTGAAAGGCATACGAATCTTACCGTGCTGGCTTGTTCACAATGTTTCAAATGGATTGGGGTGTGCGTGTGTGGACACTGGATACTACATCCACCTCTAATACTAGGGCGGAGCAGCCCCATTCTCCCAGGGCTTTTTTCCAATTTTCAATTGCGCTGTTTCTTTTAGAAAAATAAAGCTCCTAAAACTGCATAACAGTAAGTTCAGTTTTAACAAAATATTAGTGCAATTTTTGTTCTGTAAGTTAAATAGAGTAGGGGGTTGAGGTGATGATGGTCGGATGTTAATGTAAAAGTTCAGAAAGGCCACTTTTATTTTTCTTAAAAGTATCTTTTTGTGTTTTTGGGGCAAGTATTATCCACGTTCACAACCGTCGGCCGGCCAGAATGAGCGAAGAGGATGGATGAACCGATACTGCATGGAAAGCATGGCCTCTCATGCAGCAGTAGCCTGTGACCACGCGCAAGGCAACAATGAGGCGCCGCGCGCGTCCTATCCTGTCGTTTGACGACAAAGGCAAATTAACACCGACTTCTGCTGTGCAGATGGGAACAAACGGAACAGCAGCTTCAATTCTTGGCGCAGACGTACGTACTAATCGAAAACGATGATGGATCGTATGATTAATTAAGATTCTAAACGTGCTGGTGGGGTACGTTTGGAACAGTCAGGGCGTGCATTTGCCTGCTGGTTCGATGTTGATCCCTCAGCGGCCGGGGAATGGGGGCCTTGCCCCTCTGAACACAGAGCACGTTTCTTTTTCTCGATACCGGTTTTTTCCCGGAGGAGGCCAAAAGAACTGGATTTTTTTCCCTAGCATCGGCTGCTTGCAAAGCTTTAGAGATGAGGTGAAGCAAATACGAAACATCCCTAATGAATCTTTGAGCCAGAAATATCTGGGTATGCCAACCGATGTTGGAAACTCTATGAATGGGGCAAACGCGTCGTGGGAGGTCATCTCCGTCGAGCATAAGCTCGACTTCAGCAAGAGGAAGGTAGCAAGCATCCGAAACCCCGTCATTCACTATTTTATGATTTTCATTGCAAATACTCTTTTTGGTAGGATGCATATCGGGGCCATGTCCAATGCGGACATGTGTGTGCTTCATGCAGCACTCAACCCCCAAGTGATTGCTAAACAGAACTTGGGAGCCTTGTTGATTGCTAGGGCTGGACGAAAAGCTGGTAACTCGTGAGCGTAGTGAACGCTCGATAGCTCAGCTCGTTAATCTCGTAGTTCACTTCTTAATAAACAGAGCCAATCACGGATTTCAGCTCGTTAAGCTTAACGAGCTTAAAAAACGAGCTAACGAGTTTCACGAGCAGCTCGTTAAGCTCGTTAGCATAGGACAACACATATTCTTATATTACTTGACAACATTTCAGGGCGCATCAATACATCTGCTCAATCTAATTGATCCATCCCAAGCCATAGGAGGAAGAAACTAGCGCACCTTCTCATGTGGTCACCATATTCCTTTGTAAAAGTTACACCTACGCTCTATATCCCTTAGGTTGTAACACATCGTAGTCTGTTAACAAGCGCTCGCGAGCGCACACGAGATTAACGAGCTTTAAACGAACAGAGCCGAGCATGTTTTTTTGCTCGTTAACCTTAACGAGCCAAGCAGCTCGTTAATCCAGCCCTATTGATTGCACACTTCCATAGGCGGTCAAGGCAGCCTGGGGGAGACATACGCATTGGCGGCTTAGTTACCCATCTCGCCGAGCGCTTCCACATTAACTTGGAAGCGCTTGATCATGTTATTAGGCACACCATGCTTAATAGGAACGTAATGATTTCTTGTCAGTTTATCGGTCCCGATGAAATGCATGGAGGAGACCATTCTTATAAGTGCCCATTGTCTCAAGCGAAGAAGGTACTTATTCGCTTGCCTCTTGGGCAAGCTTTTTCGGTGAGCACTCGTAACGAGTGGCTACTCACCCTCGCTCAGATTAACGAGGCTAGGAACGCAGCAGGTCTCCGGGGCGATGCTCATGTCGAGCCTGCACCTGAGTGGGATGCCGCAGCAGAGGGCGTCGGCGCCGGCTCTGGCGCAGGACCCGGGCACGGTTGGGGTGCCTGGGAAGGAGATGCCGAGTGGGGCATGCCACCTCAGCAGCCTTATGGCTATGGTGGCGAGTATATGTTTGGACTCTTGGAAATTAACACCGACTTTCGCTGCGCAAAACGGAAAAACGGAACAACAGCTTTAATTGTTGGGGCAGCCGTACGTACTAATCGAAAACGATGATGGTGTTGACATCAGATTTTGGCACGGTCAAAAATATAATTAAGAAGACCTCAAATGGAAAAGTGCTCAAAGTGAGAAATTTCCGTATCATCAAAAGGAGAAACTTTGATATTTGGGCCGTAGCCATCCGATCTCATCTCTAAGGCCGAAGTTGTGTTCGAAGTACTGAGATTTGTATCCAGAACACTATTCGGCTGATTACGCCCTCAAGGTGGTCTCATATGAGAAAACTTTCTACACGAAAAAGCTTCGTCTCGTCGAGCCAATCGATTTTCATGGATAAATCGTGTCAATCCGAGGTCGTATGCGACCTGGAGAGGCAAATCAAGATCAGGCTATATTTTCAGTCGAGAAATCCGAGTAAAAAGCTTGCCAGCAAAAGGAAAAGCTTGCCGGCGTGGAAGCTTGCCGGGGTGGAAATCTTGCCGGTGTGGAAAGCTTGCCGGGGTGGAAACCTTGCCGGTATGAAAGCTTGCCGGTGTGAAAGCTTGCCGGGGTGAAAATCTTGCCGGGGTGGGAAGCTTGCCGGGGTGGAAACCTTGCCGGCGTGGAAAGCTTGCCGGGGTGGGAAGCTTGTCAGGGTGGAAACTTTGCCGGCGTGGAAAGGTTGCCGGGGTGAAAATCTTGACGGGGTGGAAAGCTTGCCAGGGTGGAAACCTTGCCGGCGTGGAAAGCTTGCTGTCAAAGTCAATCCGACCAGAAGTTGGAGATGGGCTCGAAATATTATTCAGACGACCCCGGATGGAAAAGTGTTCTATACGGAAGTTGTGCGTATCGTCAAAACGGTCAACTTTGCTTTTGGAGTCATCATCATCTGAGATAGTATACGGCTTGCAAAGTTGTTATAAGACTCGGACAGTTCAGAAAACTGCATAATTGAATCCGACCCACAGTTAAAAATGGGCCATAAAAGTTATAAAGACGGACTTAAAAGTAGAAGTGACCCGCGCAAGTTTGATGTTGAACTTGACTCCATCCGAGTTAGTATGCGATTTCTACGGCCCGCGCAAGAAACAGGACAGAAGTATGGGACTGATTCGGGCTGGATCAGAGTTGGACTGAAACTAGAACTGTAGGACGTGAATTGATGTAATTTTCTTGTAAGGAAAGCCTAGATGAATCCTTTACTTGTACGGGAAGTCCAGCCGCCTCTTATATATGTTAGGGGTGACGGCCGATTGAAACAACACACAATCGAACAAATCTATCTACATCTTTTAACTTTACTTTTCCTTCTCCCTTGTTCTTCTTCTTCTTCCTCGTTCTTCGTTCGTTCTTCGTGAAGGAGGGCAGCGATCCACGAGGCCCTAGGGGCGATCCGGTCGACCTAGGGCAGCCCATAGACGCCACGCGCCTTGACGGGGTCCCGCCCGGGCGTGTGGGGTTTCGGGTCTACAAAAGCGCCCGCCGGATTGTCTTGCGTACCGCGCTTCCGGTGGGTCTCCTTCGACGTGAGCTGCGGTGCATCACCCCCATCGTCGAGGGTACACGGTGACGTGTTCATGTGCGAACACACTTTTTGGCGACTCCGCTGGGGACGAAGCTTTGAACGGTCTCCAGCCTGTTCTTGCTACGAAGAGATCGTCATCTAGGGTTTGCAATCTACAAAGGTAATATGAATACCCAATTCCCTACTGTAGATGCAAATAATTCATATGGTGTTACTAGATCGTTCAATGAGTATGCTCTATCGGCCAGCCCTAGTTTGTTCAATCATGCATCTAATTACGTGCATAGGCCGATTCAAAGTAATTTACATGCTTCAACTTCTTATGATACTAGTAACATGCACCATATGTATCACAACTCTCCTGCATCGGCAACCCACCAAATCGTTATGCCGATGAACAACATGGTGAGTTCGGTTAATAAATTTGAAACACCTCATGTTAGAATTTCCAATGCCATGCAAGAAAGTGTTTCACCCTTTTGTTCATCGGCAACTAATTTGCAATATACTAGTTCAACCATGCCGATGGATGGGAGAATTGGCCATGCTACTACTAGCTATTCGGCCAGTTACTCTCAACCGTCATATGCTACACCTTATGTCAGTAATTTTTCAGCACCATACACAACTGTAGATGTTCATAATTCGGCTTCACACCGTCCTGGTCATAACCGAATAAAAGTAAATTTTACAGGAGCGGTTGTGCCCAATATTGTAGAAGATGAGGTAGTGGTGGCTGCATTGAAGAGTTTAGCCCAAAATAAGAGGATTAGTGCTCTTTGCCTTCAACAACATGAAAAGGGGCTATTTCCTGATTATGCAGCAATAAAAGCTAGAGTTTTGCAAGAAGATGAATCTTTGCCAATTGATAAAATTGGCGAGCAAAAATATGGTTTTACAACAATGCATGTGCCTTCACCTAGTACTACATCATATTATACACCTCCTACACATTTGCAAAATTTAGGCAACACCCATGTGCCATTGCCGAAAGAATCTAAAAGCATTGGGGGGCAATCGTATCCGGAGTGGGCTGAAATTGAGAAAAAGATTAAAACCAATTTTGCCGCTCGCCGCCAGAAACAAAAAGAAACAGAATTGGCTCAAGTAAAAGAAGCATTGCCAATTGGTAGAATCAATGTAAAGAAAGATGATTCAGAACATGAAAGTGCTTCGGTTGAAAAAGCCAAATTAAGAAGTATATATTCTGAATCCATCAAATGCAAAGAGGCAAGCATTATTGAGAAACGGCATGGCAAGCATAGCAAAGCGACCATACTTGATTTTTCTAAAGTTAATGGAACCTACTTCCTGCCCTATGAGTTTCGTGCCAGAGAAATTGATGAATTTCAAGGACAAGAACAAGTAGCCGAACAAAGTTCGGCCGACAAAAATCTTCAGTGTAATGATACACGGAATCAAGAAAAAGATGATGAAGAGGCGTTAGGGAGCCATCCAAAGGCGGAGATGGATATTGTTCAAGTCACACCACCATCATGCTCTCCCAACATATTTGAAGAGGTATGTTTAATAAGTAATTTACCTATTTTCAGATTTGGTCAACACTTTATTGTTGATGTATCTATTAGAAAAATCATCATAAGTAATTTTGAAAGACCAATGAAGAAGGGTAATTTACTTGTTAGCAATAAAATCGTCATAGAACATATCGGTCAACCCATTGCGCCATTTATAAAGACCGATAATGACTTATTGTTACAGCCAAAGCTTTCCCCATTGCTTTATCTAAAGTTCATATCTAGTTGGGTAGCTCTGCTTATTTCGTACTTGGCTTGCACTTGGTCTCAACTGAGACATGTATGTTCTAAATATCTTCGTTTCAGAAATTTAAAGCCAAGGTTAAATTCTATTGAGAAAACCGATGCTAATGTAATATCTTATCCAAAGGCATCGGAGATAGAGTGCAAAACACAATGCATAGCCGAATGGGAAGGCTCCAAATCTGAACCATTCATGTGCTTAGTTACAAAGCCGTTCTCACAACAAGATCGGCTTGAGAATAAGAAGTATACCTTCAATTCGAACATGTGTGATAAAATCTTTGATTTGTTGTTGACAAATAATTATATTAGAATTCTTGATCACCATGTTGAGCCATCTATCCAAGGCCGAATGTATTGTAAATTGCATGATACGTTCAAGCATAATTTTGAGGATTGCAACATATTTCGTCAAATAGTTAAATCGGCCATTGAAAAAGGACGATTGAAGTTTGTTGAAACACCAAGAGAGACCAGTCTATTCCGATTGGTCCCGATGGCAAAAAGTTTTTGCATCGGCTGCTTCAAGCCAATCCATTTAAAGAGAAAGTAAAAACTGCAGGTGATGGGATCAAGCTTTCAAGTAAAGAAGTTGTTGAAGAGCATAATGAACATAATCTTGAGGGCGAGAATTCCATCGAAGGTACAATGGAGACGCCAAGGTCTGGGGGGCAGCAAGCAAATCCAATGATCGTTGAAAGCAAACCAAAAGAAAACCAAGGCCGAAATAAGCGCAAGTATAAGAGATCAAAAATCACCTTCGCTGAACTATTGGATAAATATCAAAAGAAGAGTGAACAGAAGAATGCTTATCGGTCAAATCATGCAAAGAAACCAAGATCACCCCCAAGGCGCAAATGTGAGGGTCGGTATTGGCAAACTGAGAATTTTAATGCAACATATTCATATCCTTATTTTGGGCCGCCAATGCCAATGTCGTGGATGCCTCCTTATGCTCATATAGATCCATATCCATCATGGGCCAGGTATGATACAAGGGCACATTCTCTATCTTATTTTAGACCATCTCACCAATATTATGCAGCTCCGAGAAGGTCAACATTTGATCAATCACATGTTAAGGACCGTATCAATCATAAGGAATCGGTCCAGAGCTCAAGGAAGAATAAAGAGGTGGTCAAGCGAGTTTACCGTGTTAGAAGAGATGGTCGTAAGAGTGCAACTTCAGATTTGATCTCAAATGAAAAAGAGCCAATTAAAGTGTTGACATTTGCTACAAAAGGCAAAGAAGTGAAGCAATCAATTGATAAAAATCAGAGTGCCAAATCTGAAGAAAAGAAGTCGAGGGTGCACAAGGCCCAAAAAGAGTTGCCATTGGTTGAAACAAAATCACAGTCGAGGTGCTCACTCGGCTTATCGTATTGGCAAAAGAAGGAGCTACAAAAGCTTAGTGCACAAGAGCTGAGAAACAAGAACATGGCATGGGTTCCCAAGAGGAACAGCCAAAATAAAAATGATGCCTGTCCTTCTATTGCACCAAGTGTTACAAAAGTGAAGAAAGGGAAGGATGGAAGCGGAAAATAATTAAGCCGAAGGTGTACATCATCCCATGAAAATCTTCGGTTAGCACATCATCCATATTCGTCAAACAAGCCATTCATGTCTTCGCCATGGAATTCATCCCCAGGTATGATTGGTTACCCTCCATGGGCTTATTTTGATCCATGGATGCAATATAATTTTTTATGTCATGAAAGGGTATTACCAAATCACTATACATTTGATTAGCTACAAGTTTGTTGCTGATCCAGAGGGCCGAAATACTTGATTTGTTATTTCACTTGTTTATTTTCGGCTATACGGGTTTTGGTGGATGAGGTTTACATGGACCTTATGTTAATGGCCGATACTTAAATATCGCCCTAAGAAACTATCTAATCATGGCCAGTGTGGTATTCTAACATCGTTCTTAGTTTGAGTGGAGATTGAGATAAGTGCTTGCATAGAAATCTGTCAAATTGATGCCATTGAAGATATTATGCATAGACCAATTCACCAAAACTGCAAAGTGGACTTATGTTTTGATTGGGTGTGTTTTGGCTTATTAATTTTCAGAATTTATGTAAAGCCAAATCATGATTGATTTTATTATTGAGCATCATATTGACATCATGCATAATATTGTTTTTAGCTTTATCTCTCTTGTACAATGGAGATTTTATATTGATGGTTAAATTTGTAGCAATGGCCAAGGTGTTGGTGTTGTTTATATATCTCCTTATGGTGCTGTTTTGTGAAGCCTCATGCCGCTTAAAATATTTATGCACAAATGATCAAAGCTGAATATGCATTATTATTCGGATTGAAGCTTTTCCTTGCTATAGGTGCTATACATATTGAGGCTTCCGGTGATTCGTTATTAGTAGTGCAACAAATATCCAAGGATTATCAATGTTTTGACGAATCACTTTTAGTTTATCTTGAGGTATGTCTAGACGTAAAATTTACCTTGGGTTGTTTTAATATTCTTCATATATCTAGACATGACAATTGGAGAGAGTTGGCATAGCAAGCATCCGGCTACCATGTTGATCATGGTGTATTGCACATCTATCAATAGCCGGTGCTTATTCCTGCCAAGATAGGTAAGGCCGAATTGGAGCTAACCACCTCGGCCACTAATGAAAGTTTTATGCAGGCGAAGCAAGGATTGGAGAAAGTTCATTCTTGATTATTTGCAAAATCCTAGCGAAAGGGTGAACAATATGGTTCGGAGGATGGTTTTGATCTATGGAACCTTATCGCCCGATTATTATAGAAGTTGAGAAGTTTTCACCCAAGTTTGCATCAAGAGGTTCAAACAAGTAATGGCCGATATATACTTATCGTCCTAAGAACATGCAAAATGGCCGATGGAGTGTTGACATCGTCCTTAGAACAAACTATGTGCAAGTTATTTTTCGGCACACAAGCTTTGCCGAAAAACAGGGGGGCATGTGTTGACACCAGATTTTGGCATGGTAAAAAACATAATTAAGAATGCCTCAAATGGAAAAGTGTTCAAAGTGAGAAAGTTCCGTATCATTAAAAGGAGAAACTATGATATTTGGGCCGTAGCCATCCGATCTCATCTCTAAGGCCGAAGTTGTGTTCGAAGTACTGAGATTTTGTATCCAGAACACTATTCGGCTGATTACACCCTCAAGATGGTATGATATGAGAAAACTTTCTACACAAAAAAGCTTCGTCTCGTTGAGACGATCGATTTTCATGTATAAATCGTCTCAATCCGAGGTCGTATGCGACATGGAGAGGCAAATCAAGATCAGTCTATATTTTCAGTCGAGAAATCCGAGTAAAAAGCTTGCCAGCAAAAAGAAAGCTTGCCGGCATGGAAAGCTTGCCAGCGTGGAAGCTTCCCGGTGTGAAAGCTTGCCGGGGTGGAAATCTTGCCGGTGTGGAAAGCTTGCGGGGTGGAAACCTTGCGGGTGTGAAAGCTTGCCGGGGTGGAAACCTTGCCGGTGTGAAAGCTTGCCGGGGTGGGAAGCTTGCCGGGGTGGAAACATTGCCGGCGTGGAAAGCTTGCCGGCGTGGAAACATTGCCGGCCTGGAAAGCTTGCCGGCGTGGAAATCTTGCCGGGGTGGAAAGCTTGCTGTCAAAGTCAATCCGACCAGAAGTTGGAGATGGGCTCGAAAGATTATTCAGACGACCCCGGATAGAAAAGTGTTCTACAGGGAAGTCATGCGTATCGTCGAAACGGTCAACTTTGCTTTTGGAGTCATCATCATCTGAGATAGTATACGGCTTGCAAAGTTGTTACAAGACTCGGACAGTTCAGAAAACTGCATAATTGAATCCGACCCACAGTTAAAGATGAGCCCTAAAAGTTATAAAGGCGGCCTTAAAAGGAGAAGTGACCCGCGTTGTGTTATGAAGATCATCGAGGCGGACAAGTTTGATGTTGAACTCGACTTCATCCGAGTTAGTATACGATTTCTACGGCCCGCGCAAGAAACAGGACAGAAGTGTGGGACAGATTCGGGCTGGATCCGAGTTGGACTGAAACTAGAACTGTAGGACGTGAATTGATGTAATTTTCTTATAAGGAAAACCTAGATGAATCCTTTACTTGTACGGGAAGTCCAGCCGCCTCTTATATATGTTAGGGGTGACGGCCGATTGAAACAACACACAATCGAACAAATCTATCTACATCTTTTACCTTTACTTTTCCTTCTCCCTTGTTCTTCTTCTTCCTCGTTCTTCGTTCGTTCATCGTGAAGGAGGGCAGCGATCCACGAGGCCCTAGGGGCAATCCGGTCGACCTAGGGCAGCCCATTGCCGCCGCGCGCCCTGACGGGGTCCCTTCCGGGCGTGTGGGGTTTCGGGTCTACAAAAGCACCCGCCGGATTGTCTTGCGTACCGCGCTTCCGGCGGGTCTGCTTCGACGTGAGCTACGGTGCATCACCCCCGGCGTCAAAGGTACGGTGACGTGTTCGTATGCGAACAGATGGATCGAATGATTAAGAGTCCAAACGTGCTGGTGGGGCACGTTTGGACAGTCAGGGCGTGCGTTTGCCTTTTGGTTCGATGTGGATCCCTCAGCGTCCGGGGAATGGGGCCTTGCCACTCTGTACACAGAGCACGTTTTAATTACAGGTCCCCTACCGCCGCTAGGCTTACCGCTGATACAGCCACTACCACCGAAACCAAGCATCGTGCATGCTCCGTTCGTATGTTCCAGGTAACTCTACCTGGTGGTCTTGGCCAAGGATTTTTTTTCTCGATACCGGTTTTTTTCCGGAGGAAGCCGAAAGAACCGATTTTTGGAAAATTTCGGAAATCTCAGTATTTTACCGCCCGAAAAATTCAAACAAATTTTGAATTTAAAATTTTTGGTGTCAAAAATAAAAATATGTGACCCATAGACGAGCGTGTAGTGCTGCTTTGTCCCAGTGGCTCGTCCGCTTCGTTGCTTCCGAGAAGTCTCGGTTCGAATTCTTCCCACTGCACGTTTGTTTTCTTTTAATTTAGTGCGATGGGCCCACGTATCAGAGAGAGTAGCAGCGAAAAAATATTCGGGGGCAGGAGGGATTGGACTCCGGTACCTCGCGCACACAAATAAAGGCCACTTACCACCGCGCAAAAGCGTGCGATGCGCTAATAATAACATACGCGCTTTATTTGACCCTATTGAGCGTTTAAATTCAAATTCGTTTGAAAATTTTCTGACGGTAATAGTAATTCTTGGGAGGGAACGAAAAATCCGGTAACCGATTGGTTTCTGGAAAAAAAGGACGCCGATATTCACCACTCGTGTGGCACAATGGATACCCGACCACACGACTCGTCCGGTCATACCCAGGAACCAGCCCACACGACCCTGTGTGGGCGAACATTAAAACTGACCACACGTTCAGGCGCAGCTACGATGGCCCACACGACCCTGTGTCAGCTGCTCACCCCCACCCCGTGAGCGCGAACGCGTGTGTAATTAACTTTAGTTGCCATGTGTAATTAACTATAGTTGCCATGTCTAATTACTGTAGTTGCCATGTGTAATTAACTATATTAACCGATTGGTTTCCGAAAATAACGACAGGTAAAAAAAACCTTGGTCTTGGCACCACGACGCCGCCACGTAGCCGAACGCGTTGCCGTAGAACCCCCGAGGGAGCTCCCGGCCGAAGGCGTCCAGGCGCCGGCCACGGCCGTTCACCACGATGGACAGGCGCACCTCGTTCCCGGGCGCCTAGCCCAGTGCCACTGTCCAGCTTCGCCAAACGCAGGCCGCAATTAGATCGAATAGGGAGCAGCCCGCCGGCACCCGGCTCCGCATCGCGGCAATGCCCTTGGGCCCGAAGCACAGCGGGACGCAGACATTATCGTGCCTCTGCGTGGTTGCGATCCGGTCCTGTCCCACCGGCTCCTGGTACTCGATGTGCGGGAAGGACAGGCGTGACGGCATTCACCCGTCGAAAAGCTCCCTGGCCCAGACAGGCCGCACGGACGGTGCGCCAACGGTGCCACGCGCGAGTTCTCCGATGGCATTCCAGAACTGCACCACTTCGGGGGCGTCTCAGAGGCGATGGCTGTTCTGGTGGCCCACGATGCGCACTTGAGCCGTGTTACCTGCACGCACACACACACGCCACACACATCCATTAATTCACTACAGCTGCTATGACAACGACAACCTCCTAGCTAGCTATGCAGCGGACGGGTGTTACTCATCATGCTTTGTATCTGTTTGATGCTACATTTTAAGTTAATAAAAAGGCCCCTTATGGAAAAATGACGACGACAACCTAGGTACACTGATGGTGTATCTTAACCTGAACGTATAGTAGCGGCCGGTCGATGATGGCGGGTATATGAGATGCGTGCGACATGTAGGGGTGATCGTCGTTGTAGAGGAACTCCTCGGAGCACATGAACGGAGGGCACCGCACATTGCCGAGATCATCCACGGTGATATCTGCGTCGGCCACCACGAACAGCACACCCTGCCCGGTGCATTCCACCACCAGCTTTCGGCCAGCCAGCTCACGCAGCCGGCCGGCCAGCGGGTAGTAGTGCACCAGCGCCTCGGCCAGCGCCGCCCGCACCACCGCACTACTGGAATGACCCTCTATGCCGACGGCCTACGGCCCGAACCCCGTCGGCATAGGCCTATGTCGACGGCAGCCGTCGGTATATGGCCGTCGGCGTAGAACATGTCGGCGTCCCATTGTCAGTCCGTCGGCATAGAAACCACGGTGGCCGTCGGCATAGACCACCGTCGGCAAAAAGAATTGACGGCGCGTCAGTCAAGTTCAGTACGCACACGTGGACGATGCAGGTGCTGCCACATGGCCACATTTATGCCGACAGTTTAACCATCGGCATAGTTTTGCCGTCTATGCCGATGGTTAAGCCGTCGGCATAAATGTGCTATGTGGCAGCATATGGTAGCTTCCGTGCCAATCCTACATCGAGGGTATCACCGTCGGCATACATGCTAACCAAAACTAAAAAATATATACTAGCGCTCGCCCTGCTCGCCCGCGCCCGCCTCCCTGCTTGCCCACGCCACTGCCGGAGGGAGGAGTCGTCGGACGGCGAGAAGGATGAGCTGCCGGATTGAGGAGGAAACATGGCCGGCCGCCCTGCCGGCCGGAGGGAGAGAAGAAGGAGCCAAGGAAGGGAGGAGGTGCCGGAGGGAGAGAAGAAGGAGCCGCTGCCTGCCCTGCCCGCCTGCCCGCCGGAGGGAGAGAAGAATGATCCGCTAGCCCCCACTGCCGGAGGAGCTCGAAGGCGAGCGCGCTCGGGGCAGGGACGAGGCACGGGAACGGGGACGAGGTAGAAATGAGAGGAGAGAGGGTCTGGTGAGTGGCGGCACTGGAATGGGCGCATCCGGCAGGCGGGGTAATGGATGGGGTCGGGAACGGCGACTACGTCATGGGCGGATCCGGCCGGCGCGGTGCCGGATCGAGGCTGGGGAGGCTCGGTCGCTCGGGGCAGGGACAAGCCCTCGGGGCCTCCATCTCGGGCGGCTGCAAGGAGGCGGCACTGCTGCGGTTGGGGCGCTGCTCGCCGGCCATGGCGCTGTTGCTGCCCACGTGAGGAGGAAGTAGGAGAGAAAGAGAGGAGGGAGAGGGGCCTGGTGCGTGCGATGGTGGGGGCTGGCATGCGATGCGTGGTGGGGGTGGATTCCCCTGGCACATCATCGATCCAGGGGAAGGACGTTCCAACCAATAGGAAATCAGCAAAAAAATTGTGTTTGTTTACCCTATTACTTTTGACAAAATAAACATGTTAAAATTTAGTAAATTTTCTCACACTTTTAATACGTCTTCTAGGAATTATAAACCAATACCACGCCAAATTTCACATCCTTTAGACCTTGTTTGCATTTAAAAAAAAATTAAAAGGTCATGCTCACCATTTTGAGCGCATTTTGAATTCGGCATAAGAAATACAAAAAAAAAACAAAAAAATAGAAAACCTTTGCACTGTGTCATTATACGTGACATATTTTCAAAAAAATAACAAACTTGAAATATGATAATTATTTTTAAAAAGTGTTCTCAGAAACTGCACCATCTCCGAGGTAGTATCTGGCAGTTAAAATCCATGGAAAATCATACGATGCCGGAAATCCTCGGGACTTGGCATGGTGTCGTCATATGGCCCTTGTTGGGTGTGGTAAAAGTTTGAGCGTGTTTCGCAGACGCCTGACCAAAGGCCGCTTGTAAACTGCACCATCTCTGAGGTAGTATCCGGCTATCGAGAGAGAACGTGTCCGGTTTGTGAAGGAAGTGCGCACCCCGTTGCTCCGTTGACCTCAAAAATTCTCGTGCTCTCAAAGGGGGCCATTGCATGACACGTGGCAGGACATGGCATTTTTCGGGCCCGCCTGCAATATTTGAGACATTTAATGCATTTGTTGGGTTTGAATGCGGGAAATTGCAGATCTTCACGGGGGCCACCTGAAATGATGTGCAGAAGTGGTTTGTAAAATCATATATGATGTCTTTGCGGATTGTGTAGACCTAGTGCAACAAAAGGAGGGGCAGGACCCTCCACCGGGGGGCGAATGTACCTCGGCGGCATGCCGGATCTAGCCGTTAAAATCCACAGAAAATCATACGATGCCTGAAATCCTCGGGACCTGGCACGGTGTCATCATATGGCCCTTGTAGGGTGTGGTAAAAGTTTGAGCACGTTTCACAGAAGTCTGACCGGAGGCCACTTATAAACTGCACCATCTCCGAGGTAGTATATGGCTATCGAGAACGAATGTGTCCTGTTTTGTGAAGGAAGTGAGCTTCCCGTTGCTCCGTTGACCTCGAAACTTCTCGTGCTCTCATAGAGGGCCATTGCATGACATGTGCCAGGACATGGCATTTTTCGGCCCGTCTGCAATATTTGAGACATTTATTGCATCCGTAGGGTTTCAATGCGGGAAATTGTAGATCTGCACGGTGGCCACCTGAATTGATGTCTAGAAGTGGTTTGTAAAATCATATATGATGTGTTTGCGGAATGTGTAGACCTAGTACAACCAAAGGAGGGGCAGGCCCCACCACCGGGGGGCGAATGTACCTCGGCGGCATGCCGGATCTAGCCGTTAAAATCCACGGAAAATCATATGATTCCGGAAATGCTCGGGACCTGGCACGGTGCCGTCATATGGCCCTTGTAGGGTGTGATAAAAGTTTGAACGCGTTTCGCAGAAGCCTGACCGGAGGGTGTTTTCTGTAAATCTGAAGCAAACATGATTTCAATTTGTTCAAATTTGAAAAAAATAGTGTAGCAACAGTATCCTTTCAAGATGCTGATAAAAACCATATAAAATTTGTCAAAATCGATGTAAGTATCAATTACTTGTGATTTTAAAAATTTACAAGGACTTATATGTAAAAGTACATGATGTCACATTTCTAACATACTCAAAAACAAAAACATACTGATTTTTCTAACATACCTTATCAACTCAAGCACAAAGCAGAAGAACACACACAAAGCTTTTCCGGCACCTGATTTTTCTCTTGTTCAACTGGTCTTCTTTCAATAGAACACTCACGTACACGTGGTCAAGCCTAAGCCACTAACGGCTTTATCAACTAATCACTCCACTAGCAGGTTGTACTTGTCCTCTGGCCACACCCAAGATTTTTTATTTTTTTTTGAGGATAAAGGGAGCCTTGCATTTCATTTATCCAGGAATACAGTCGGACATGATTACATGTTTCACGCTATGTGGCACATCAGCTAAGAAAAGAAAATCTCCATGGATTCTAGCGTACGTAGCTAACTCATGTGCGGCCACATTGCACTCTCTATAAGTTTTGGTCACAGTACAGGACTCAAAACCTCTCATCAATCTCTTTGACTCCTCATAGCTTGTCCACCACCTGGTTCTGCTAATATTGCAATCGGATACTGCAGATACCACCGCAGTGCAGTCAAATTCCACCAGAATTCGGTTTAGTGACAGATTGCTAGCTTGTCTCAGCCCAAAGGACATCGCCCAAGCTTCAGATTCCTCCGCATCCGTGCAGCCCTGAAAATGATAGCCTGCCGAGAAAATCACAACACCCAAACTGTCTCTACCAATGGCACCCACAGCAGTTAAACTTAAGGAGGGTATGAAGGACGCATCAACGTTGATTTTGATGTAGTTCTCAGGTGGTTTTGTCCAGCCAATGTCCGGTCGAGGGATGCTAGCAGCTAGCACTGAAACTTCATGCAGTTTCTGCTTACCTTTGCTATCATTTACAGCAGGGATTTCAGAGTTCAAGCACTCCCAGTAGGACTTCAGAAACAACACCGAATCTCGGATAGAAGCCTCACCTTTACTGTGAATGGCGTCATCCCTTATATGCCAAGATCTCCATAGAACTAGTAGGAATTTTTCTTTCATATCTCCTAAGCACAAACTTAAGTTTTGTAACAGCCAGTCAGGGGAAAAGGCCATAAGAGATTTTTCATCCGGCAGATTCCAATATTTTCTCATTTCCTCTCTGAGTGCTCTTTGCTTTGTGCAGGCCACTGTAGCATGGTATGCGTTTTCAGCTGAGTTTCCACAGATCTTGCAGACTCCATCCAATTCAAGTGTCCTCTTGTGCTTATTCTCCTTTGTGGGCAGAGAGTCAGTGGCAGTTCTCCAAGCGAAGATACGAATTTTGTGAGGAACTTTAGCTTTCCACACTAAATTCCATAAGCTTTCCCTGCCATTACCATAGTTTGCCGAGGAACTTACACCCGGTCCATCCTGCAATGGCTTACCTAGCTTGTAGGCACTCCTTACTGAGAAAATACCCTTTTTTTCATAATTCCATGCGAGAGTATCTTCCATAGGGAGAGAGGGAAGTCTGATTTTGTAGATCTCCTCTGCATAAAAACTGTAGAACAAATTGTCAATGATTTGCTTGTTCCATTCCTTAGATTGAGGATCAATTAATTGATGGACCCATCTGAGTCTGCTCATACACTTCATAGTCTGGATCGAGAGGCCCGAATGGCGAGGAATCCAGTTATCCCGCATTATTTGGATACTCTTACCATCTCCTACCCTCCAAACCATACCCTGTTTTAGGAGTTCAAGCCCATATTCAATTCCTCTCCATACAGGTGAAGCATCAGACGTGAAAACCGTATCTAACAATTTTCCTTTTGGGTAGTATTTAGCCTTCAACACTCTGGCACATAAGCTATTCGGTCCCAAGATTTTTCTTCAGTGGGAATTTCTGATAATCGACCATGGTCGTCGACTCTTGAAAAACTTGGCTATCATTCACAATTTTTTGAATGAATTTGCATTTAATTGTTCAGATAGTGTCAAATAGTACTCGTATCCTGTGTTATCACAACACAACCCTTGGCCTGGTGGAAGGGCTCGTAACCTACCTTGGAGGTGGCGGGATCGATCGACATCTCATGTCACCAACTGTAAAACATCTCTAGCAGCTCGTCCAAACGATACATGTATTGGTGGACATTGTCTCTAAATGTGGACAATGTCGATCAGTAGACTATCCTATAGATAATCTGCTGGAGATCGATTTCAGAAACAACTTTTCCTGTGGAATATTCAGTTCTGTGCTAGTAGATCAGAACAACCCCTGTAACTGAACCCTACTTCTACTATTGAGTATTGACCAAAGAAATATGCCTCCCAAGAAAGGAGCGATACGTACGTAGTATTTTGCTTTTGAACTACCAAAAGCTTTGTACATGAGTTCCATTTCACATTCCTGCTGCGTCACTTGACAGGCACAGCGTACTTTTGAGCGTGAACCTAAGGGAGACACTTCCCTCGAGCATTGCTACACTTACGGACTTAATATTACGGATTAGAACCTGCGTACTGGCTGACGTGGCATCGGTTGATTGGAAATCAGGGGTGTTGACGGTTGAAAGCGGGGGGGAGGGAGATTGGTGGGGAGACATGCAATCCCGTATGTCCCCTCCGTAAGTTTCTTTCCGTATGTCTAGGATTGTCGCACTCCCCTCCGTGCGAGACGTAGTCTGGCGATCAATCCTAATGATCAGTTCAGTGAATTAAAAATGAATTTTAGTTCACTATGCTTTTCACTTAATTAATCATGATTTTTTACTTAATCAAGCATACATATGACGAGTTCAAGACATACCTGAATGACTGTAAGTGTTAGCCATTCGTGCCCTTCATCTCATATGAACCACACAAGTTTTCTCAGCACCAAATTGTCAAGCATATATAAATGATATTATCATATTTGTTTTGCAAAATACTTTTATGCCATATGTCTTTGTAGTTTATACAAATTTTGTAGATATATCATATAAGATAAGTGAAATCTCCACTTAATTAATCGATGGGGCAATTCATTTGCCTTCGTTTAAAAAAAGAAAAGTGAAACCTGGTCACACTCAGTGCATTGAAGAATATGGAAAGTCAAGCATGCCTTATATTTTGAGGAGAGAGTAATATATGCACGAGAAATACGTATGTCGCATTTTGTTTCTTAAACTCCCGAAAGCTCAATATTTGTTGTCCTTTTCAGGGCTCCAATCCGGTTGAAGAATGTGGGGAGATCTTCGCGTCGGTCTGCGGCCTCTTCTGATAGATGTCATCTCCCACAAAAAAAAAATCCATGCAGGGAAACCCTCATGCCATTAAATCTGAGGTTTGACCTGTGGTGGACTGGGCTTACAAACACTTCAGTAAAACCCTATTATCCAGATTTGACACAGAAGTACTACCTATTTCAGCTTGATACTTACTAATTCATTATTGTTTGTATTGCTTCCGTCAATGTCTGTTTGTATCAAGTTCGTACATTCAATATGGATCACTATCGCTTTGTATAGCACTGATGTGCACTACGTGCATCCACACGTCTTGGACGACACGGTCAGCGGCCCAATTATACTTTCTCATATACATGGTTTCTGTAATATCATCCTGACATTCATGTCCACCTTCTCCATTCCAACTGCATTATTTAAGGAGAGCTTTATCTCCATTTAAGCTGATGGGTCCCAGGCAATTTATACGATCAGCTGGCCCGGTAATAGACGTCTAGTCCTGCCTGCTGCCATACACCAAGAGCCAAATCTAAGTACTGCTGCCATAGTCGCGGAGACAACTCCTCTCCTAAAACTGATCATCTCACGCACTCTCACCCCGCTACCATGGATTCCTTTGGTCATTACCATGCCATCCCTCAGTACAACTCCCTCCGTCCCAAAATAAGTGTCGTGATTTTAGTTCAAATTTGTTAATTTGAACTAAAACCACAACACTTATTTTGGGACAGAGGGAATACAAATCATAGTTTTAGAGATGGTCCACAAATGCTGTTTTGGACACCTGCCGCACTTTCTGGAAGAAAAAAAAAGCTACTGTATAAATATAACCGCCTCCAATAAATTTGTATTACAGTAGGTTATAAACGGAGCGCCTAAGAAATCCAAAACTGGGATAAAATAGTATAAGCCACCTAACTGGACCAAAACCATCACGCGTGCACACAATGGTCCATCGGCTATAAATGAACCCATAATCAGTTCCAAACATTAGCAGGCCAAAAGGTATGGCCGGTGCATAATAACCACGGGTCATTAACAGGCCCAAACGACCCTCGGCGCTTATCAGGCCCAAACACACCACTGTCCGTTACCAGGCCGAAATGAATCTTGGGCCACATTTGGCCCAAACATACCACGGGTTGTTAACAGACCGAAATACAACTTGGGACATAAATGGGCCAGAAGATACCACAGGCCTTTAAAAGGCTGGAAGACAGATTGGGACGGAATTGTGCCGACTAGACAACAAGCCGTTAACAGGCCGAAAATGACCTCGGGCCATAATCGGCCCAATTACACCATGGGACTTTAACAGGCCAAAAGCCAATTAGTACCTTTAATGGACTGAAATGTAGCATGTGCCATTAATAGGCCAAAAGTCACGTCAGGCCATAAATAGGCCTAAGTATACCACAGGCCGAAAGACACACCGGGCTGTAAATGGCCTAGTTGTACCACAGGCCGAAAGGCAAACCGGATTGTAAATGGCTCAATTGTACCATGGGCTATTAACAGGCCGAAAGTCACACGGGGCTGTAAATGGGCCCAATAACACAACGGGCCGCTGACAGGCCAAAAGACACACCGAGCAGATAACGGTCCAAGTCCACAATGGGCCCCTCATAGGCTGAAAGAAACATCAGGCCGCAAATGGGTCCAACTGAACCTTGGGCCTTTAACAGGCCGGAAGACACAGCGGGCTGTAATTGGGCCCAAAGATAGAGCGGATTGTTAACAGGCCGGAACTACTGAAGGGCGGTAATGTTGTTGAATGCCTACCGGGCTGTTAGTGGGCTGGCCCGCTAATTTTAGCCTAATTCTTGTGGGCCTCTGACTGGGCAGACCTTTTTACCTAAACGGACCACTGTTGGGCCGTGCCACGTGTCGTTGTTTCATTGGCGCATATGTTGGAAATATGCCCTAGAGGCAATAATAATTGTGTTATTATTTATTTCTAGGTGTATGATTAATGTTTATATTCTATGCTATAACTGCTATGGTTCTTGAATATGTAATTCAGAGAAAAACTCATAAGCACGTGTAGAGTTATAAACGGTAAAACAAGATTCCTAGTCTTGCCTCTAGGACTAGCTCAAAGTGTTGATTGATAATTTCATTTTCCTGATCATGGGCATGACTATAATGTCGGCAACATTTGAGAGCACGATGTTGGAAGACCACTCATGTTGAACTGACCCAAGTTGTTTGTTATACTTAGAGATTAAATCGTCTGAAGTCTATAGTCCATAACACAGGTGTTAACGTATGTATGATTCCTTAGACCATGAGAGTATCGATTCACTCCATACCGGACGTTGCGCTTTGGGGTTGTTCCAACGTCATGCATAACATGGTGATCATAATGACAACTTACGGGTTCATCGGAAACATATGACGGGGGACTAGATAGCTCCAAACTGGGATTTGCTCCTCTGACGATGGAGAGGTATTCTTAGGGCCCTCTCGGTGTGACGACATTCATCATCGTCTGGCCAGACACAGGTGACTATGTCACACGGATGCCGGAACATGACAACGAGAAAAAAGAACGAAACCTGTAACGAGGAGACCGGTATAGTGAGCATGTGTATGACTCGCGGGGACACCAATATATCTCACCTCGGGTTTTGTAAAGTATCGCGAAGCAAAAGGAATAGCATATGATAACCAAGGGTTCACTCGAATATCATTCGTGTGAGTATAGGGGTCAATATGGATGTCCATGGTTCCGCTATTGATCATTGATCGAAAGGTGTTTTCGGTCATGTATATATTTCACCGAACCTACAGGGTCACACATTTAATGTTTAGTGGTTTGTTAAAGAACTAAGAGTTAAAGGAGAATGAGAGAATGGGCTTTGAAAGAGTTTCAAATAGTTTCGAAAGATTTCCGGATGTTCCCATAAATGTTCTGGGAGGTCCTGGGAACTTCTAGTAATGTCCAGAAGGTTACGAAACCTTCCGGATAAATCCAGAGGGTCCCTGGTGTGAGGACACCTTGGCTGGGCCAAGGGGTAAGGCCCACGAGGCCTTAGGTCGGTACCCAAAGAGGTTACTTGGAAGGCAGGGGCCAGACACCAGGGTCCCTGGCGTTTCCCCTTGGGCCAGACGCCAGGGTGCTTGGCATTTACGAAAACATTGGGATCAGTGGCGTTTCGTGCTGGAGTCCGAGGTAGATTCTTCCTTGCTGTATAAACCCACTTTGGGGAAGCGCCCTCCCCAAGTTCCGACCCCAGGCATCAGCATATAAATAGAGGGACAGGGGCAGCCCCTAGAATACATCAAATCTCTTGGAGGTAGCCCCGCTACTGCCCCCCGCTGTAACAACCCCATGTAATGATGCCACTGTTGCTCTACTAATCAATGCCAAGTCATTCTGATTATTATGCTAATTGCCATTTTGATTCAAACTCGGCTCAAATTCCAATTCAAAATATAAGTCAGAATTATTTCAGCAAATAGTGAAACAAAATTGTTGACAATATTTTAAATAATCCCCAAGAGATTTTCCAAGTGGAACCAGCTCCATTTGGATTACAAATTTGACCCCAGCTACTTTTTAAGTGGAACAACAACAAATAACTTGATCATTTCAATTTCTAAAAATGTTTAAACGTTTCCAATTGGCCTGAAACTTTGTGAGTAGCTTTGAAATATTACCTTGTATTATGTGGCAAGTTTCATGCCCAACTAAATTCATCTGGTGGGTCAACAATATACAAAATAGTAATCAAAATAATTAGCAGAAAGAATAAATGAAAAAGTCTCATGTGCACTCAAGCCCACCACCAAAAGTGCTAGCCCAGCCCACCTAAGGCCTTCTCCTACCTCTGTACACAGGAGGAGGCAGGGCCATTGTCGGTGTCAAAACCGGCGGATCTCGGGTAGGGGGTCCCGAACTGTGCGTCTAAGGTCGATGGTAACAGGAGACGTGGGACACGATGTTTACCCAGGTTCGGGCCCTCTCTATGGAGATAATACCCTACTTCCTGCTTGATTGATCTTGATGAATATGAGTATTACAAGAGTTGATCTACCACGAGATCGTAATGGCTAAAACCCTAGAAGTCTAGCCTGTCTGATTCTGATTGCCTCTACGGACTAAACCCTCCGGTTTATATAGATACCGGAGGGGACTAGGGTTGTACAAAGTCGGTTACAGAGAAGGGAATCTTCATATCCGAACGCCAGGCTTGCCGTCCACGCCAAGGAGAGTCCCATCCGGACACGGGAGAGAGTCTTCTGTCTTGTATCTTCATGGCCCATCAGTCCGGCCCACGTTACGTAGTCCGGACGCCCGAGGAACCCTTAATCCAGGACTCCCTCAGTAGCCCCTGAACCAGGCTTCAATGACGATGTGTCCGGCGCGCAGATTGTCTTCGGCATTGTAAGGCGGGTTCCTCCTCCGAATACTCCAAAACAGACTTCGAGCACAGAAAACGTGTCCGGCTCTGCAAAACAAGTACCACACACAACTGCAGAGAGTATAATATTTCACGAGTCCAATCTGCTGACAACTTTTACTAACGCGACGCCACGTTCCTGCACGGTCATTATTTCGAACCATTTTTTTAGCCTCCCGCTCCACGTTTCGAGAAGCGGTTTTATTGGCATGTCTTGCCGAAGCAGAGATCATGTCCCCTTATTACGGGATTCTCATCAATACGGGCTTGGGTAACCCAACCGTCCCGTTGGTATGATTCCTTGGGAAGAGGCAGGTTTTGAGGCCTAGGAGGAGGCGTTTTGATATTCCTCGCCATTATAAAGGGGCACAGACCCGTCTTTCTCTTCTACGCTTTCCCTTTTCCTCATCCTTTCCAACCTCGAGTTCTAGCACCCAAGGTTCAATTTATTTGTTCCGAGCCCCCTAGTCATGTCCGGACCCAAACCCTCAAGGCCGGTGGGTGGCCTCCTCCGTCACGGAGGAGGATATCGCGAAGCTCCGGGCGGCAAAATACCTGACCGTGGAAATCCCCCACAGGCTCCCTGCTCAAGGGCAGGTCATTCCTACTCCCAGATCCGGCGAGAGGGTCGTATTCATCTCTCACTTCCTCCGAGGGCTAGGGTTCGCTCTCCATCCCTTCGTTCGCGGACTCATGTTCTATTACGGGCTAGACTTTCATGATCTAGCTCCGGACTCCTTTCTTCACATCTCGGCATTCATCGTCATGTGCGAGGCCTTTCTCCGTATTCCGCCACACTTCGGCTTATGACTCAAGACCTTTAATATGAAGCCGAAGGTAGTCGATGGGAAGCAAGCGGAGTGCGGCGGTGCTACGGTGAGCAAACTCACCCATACACCTTGGCTAAACGGCTCTTTCACGGAAACCTCCAACCTATGGCAATGGGAGTGGTTTTACATCACTGAACCCCGTGGTACCAAGTGGGCAGCTACACCTGCGTTCCGGTCTGGCCCTCCATTACAGCTCGCATCATGGATTAATAAGGGGCTGGACTGGGGATCAGTGGACGAAGTGCAGACGCTACAAAGCCGCATCCGGAGCCTCCTCGAGAAGGACACCAGCCTCATCGACGTAATCCAGGTAATGCTAGTCCGCCGGGTCCTGCCGTGCCAGCGACGGCCCCTCCGCATGTGGGAGTTCAATCCGGAAGGACCACGGACTCTTCAGCACTTCTTTGGCACGACGCACAAAGGAATGTGGAAGTTATTCTTCGGGACATGAAAATAGTGACCGGATACTACCGAGGACATCGGCCTCGACTGCAACCATCCGGATACCTCGGTAGGCCCTCGACTCCTGAACACAGCTTAGTTAAATATCTCATAACAATATACTGAGAAAACCATCTTCGACCAGGGCTGGATCAAGAAGGCGGAAAGAATTAGGTGTTCGGCCCCTCTTCCCGAAGACTCAGCAGATCCTGTGTTAACAAAGATGCTGGCTCTGGCGCCATACCAAGTGTCGGCGAACGGGGACAAAGAGGAGAGCAAAAAGGCCAAAGGTGGCCTCTATTCTAAAGGTACACTAGACACTATGTCCGGGGAGATTGGAACTCCCTCTTCCGAAGACAAAAGAGAAGGAGAAACCGACATCCCCTCTTCCGATGGGAAGAGGAGGGCCGCCTTCGAAGATTTGGAAGCAAAGGCTCCTAAGCGAGGGAAAATGTCCCTGTCAGGTGGCTCGGGTTCAGAAGATGATGTTGTCGCGCAGTTCCTCCATAAGGACAAGCCCTTAGCCGAATCGTAAGTGAACAGGGGCGTCCGAAACATATCCCATTGCTTTCCGGTTACCAGGGTAACATTTAAAATATATGTTTGCAGTCCGGCATGCAGTTTTCCTCAACAGTCCTCCTCCTCAGGTGATCTTCTTCTGGAGATGATGGAAAGCGAGACGCCTCCACAGACCTTCTCGCCCGACAGGGCAGACGACTCCGAGGTGTCGTCCCGGAGGATCTCTCCCGATCAACAAGCGGTGCGAGGGATAATGAAAACTACGCCCGAAGGTGATACTTCGGCCGTCCAGAATCCGGGGCATGCGGACTCTATGGGGACCAACAATAAAGGGACCTATCCGGTTTACAGCCGGGGACGACTCTAGAGTCGGGTAAACATATTCTTTCGAAGGGAGTCCGTACTCCCGCGGCCGCTCCCAGGGATCCGGGGGCGCCGGATACAATGACGGGCATGCTGTAACATGCGTCCGTTTCAGAGGAACATCGTACCTTAATGGGTACGGTAGTTGAGAGGATTCTGTCCGCGAGAAGCGGATTGAATGAATCCTTCACGAGCCTGCTAAGAGGCTTCGAGGTATGAAATGTAATATCTTCAATTGCACTTCTACGTGCAAAATGCACCTGTGTATAGATAGTAGCCCCTGAGACTCTGGTTGGCGTCCGAAGGGAGGCGATCAGAGGATCAAAAAAGATATTCCCAGGAAATAATCTGATGGATTGGAACACAGGCTGTTTCATCCATGACGACTGCCCAAGCTACAGAGGTTGCAATGCTGAAGCAGAAACTTGATGTGGCGGATGACGACCTCACACTTATTAACAGGCGGCTCGAAAGATATGATGTTCGAGTGAATATACCAAATTTGTAAAAACAATATTATGATATATTAAGGCCATATATTTTTTATACTTTTGCCTGAAAGTTTTGGTTCCTCCTGTGCGGCCGTTCTTCGTATAATCTGAAAGTTTGCCAGTCGTCGGCTTCAACCCCCTCGCATATAATACGGGGCTGTTCGGAAAAGCACTTGATCACTCTTGACCCAACGTCTTGGTCCTTTAAGTAGGTGTCAATGCGGCGAACTAGGCAATCGGCCTGTAGTGTAGGAGATATGCCCTAGAGGCAATAATAAATGTTATTGATTATCTCCCTGTTCATAATTAGGTTTATGTTCCATGCTATAACTGCTATGGTTCTCGAGTCTGCAAATAAAATGAGGCTCGGAGGAAGACTCATATGCACGTGTGGAATAATAAACGGTAATATGTATTCCTAGTCTGGCCTCTAAGACTAGCTCAAGTATTGCATGATGGTTCTGTTTTCCTGATCATGGGCATGTCTATGCCAGCAATTTTGAGGGCACAGTGTTAGAAGAACATTTGTGTTGAATCGACCCAAATTGATGTTATGCTATGAGTTACATTCGTCACATATTAATGGTTAATAACACAGAGATGTTAATGTTTGCAAAATTCCTTAGACCATGAGAGTGTCGAGTTTCTTCATACTTGCTTTATGAACTTTGGGGTTTGTTAAACGTCATCCGTAAATGGGTGGCTATTACGGCGGCTTACGGGTTCATGGAAAAGTGTGTCAAGTAACTTGATAGCTCGAGATTGGGATTTGCTCCTCCGACGATGGAGAGATATCTCTGGGCTCTCTCGGTGTTACGGTACCCATCATCGTCTGGCCAGACACTTTGTGATTTGATCACAGGGATGCCGGAACACGGTAACGAGAAAAGAGAACAATACCGGTAACGAGGTAACTGGCATAGTGGACAAGTTGTTGATCCACGGAAATGCCTACATGTCTAACCTCGGGTATTTGTAACATATTGTGAAGCAACAGGAATAGCACACGGCAACTGGAGGTTCACTCGAATATTCATTCGTGTGGGTATAGGGGTCAATATGGGTGTCCACGGCTCCGATGTTGATCATTGATCGGAAGGTGTTCCGTGTCATGTCTATACTTCACCGAACCTATAGGGTCACACGCTTAAGGGTCATCTATCTGCTGAATACTAGACAGGGAGTTTGAGAGAAAATCACCGAAAAGTTTCAGAGACAACGGAAGAGTTCCGGAGAGAGAACACTGAAAAAGTTTCGGTAAAACCGAAAAGTTGTTTCGGATAAAACCATTGATCCAAAAAGGTTTCGGCAAGCACCGGGAATGTTTTGGAGGTTGCCAGATTGGTCTGGTAATTTCTGGAATTTTTCTGGAGAAAAAACCGAAAAAAAAGTTTCGGAGCTGCCGGAGTTGTTTACCGGGTAAACAAAGATGGTTTTAAATTAAACCACCATACTGGAAATGTTCCAGAGCGTGTCCAGATAATTTTAGAGGGTGTCGGAAATGTTCTGGGACCTTTCGGAATTTTCAGAAGTAATAGTCGCGGAAAACATCTTGTCCCAGCGTGAGGGGACAAGATCCCACGATACGTGGGGGCTGTTTTGGGGGCGCTCCCCTTGAGGGGGCAGCCCCTTGTGGCTGGACAAAGATGTTGGGGGGGCCCCCCATGGTGGGGGGCAGCCCCCACAAATGGTGGAGAGTGTTGGGAGAAAGGTGGGGCCCCATGGGGGAACACCATGGACAAGGGAACATGTTTTTCCCTTGTTTGGTGGGAACATGTTCTCCTTGTTTTGTGGGAACATGTTTTCCCCATGTTTAGTGGGCTGAAATTTCAGCCCCCTCCACCCCTTCCACCACTATATAAGGAGGAGGAGAGGTGCTCTCCAACTCCACTCCAACTCTCTCACACAAGCCATGCATGATCTGGCATTCTCTCTCCCTCCCACGAAATAGTTTCGTAGTGCCAAAAGGCTGTCTGGGTTCCGGCAGGAACTAGTTCTGGACGGCGAAGCCCTGCCGGATAGATGACACCGTATGTGTGCAACTCTGTAGAGAGGTCGTAGTTTCGATCTTAGTGCCCGAGGGGCTGTTCGAGAGTGCCTCCCGAAGGGCTGTCCGAGTGACCGTCCGAGTTTCGAAGGTCCTCCCGAAGGGCTGTCCGCGACACCGTCCAGGGGACTGTCCGACCGCCTCCCAGAGGGCTGTCCGAGTGGCGGATGAGGGTATACATCCTCGCGGTTGGGAGGTTGTAAATCCTAGCTGCGGGGATCTGCACCGACGATCGTCATCGACTCTACTTCCGCTGCGCTACGAGTCGGTAACGAAAATGATCAAACCTTGTATGCAGTCTCCATAGTGGTCCTGGGCTGGTGCGTAGGTCGGAAATTTTTTGTTTTCTACTGCGTTACCCTACAGTGGCATCTTGAGCCGTGCTATGCGTAGATGCAGGTTGCGATCTAGAATACATAGAGATGTATGGGTGTTGCACAATATAATTAGGTAGTAGATGAGTTCTATTACTGAAAATTATTTGTGCGGGTAGCAGATGAAATCTGTTACCCGAGGTTCTTGTTGCTTCCCTGGAATTTGCATATTTCTGATCTTGATAACAGCATGGTGGAGTTTCAATGTTCTGGCAATCCGCGATCCTGATTGATCAACGAAGTGCTAACAGTTCATTGAATTCCATCGTAGTTAAAAAGAAAGATGAAATTTCGCAGACGAAAGGGCAATGCAGATATGATCTGCACGGGGGTCATGCGTATGACGAAGTTTAGTATGGGGCTCGAGATTTTATTATCTCGGTTTTCATACACCCTGGAAAGTTAATCTAGCGACTTGAATTATCATACTTGATGATGGACGTTGGTAGCTTTGGTTTGTTTCGAAACCTTAGAAGCCACGAAAAACAAGTTTTTGCATGAACCGATTAGAGACGTCTAACTTGGTTTTGCAGGAGGGTTTGCATGTGCATGTGATGTGGTATAGCAGTGCTCATAATAATTTGATTATGTATGAGATGACTATATAATGTAAATTGATTAACATGACCTGCGTGTCATGATTCGGCATGATGGCTGGAGCCATATGATTGTCACTTTATTGACCTGCGTGTCAACCTTAAGTAATGCATTATTTTATTAGCTATAGAGATAGCAATATTATCTGGTGCATCGACAAGGTTGTGGCAATCTTCGCAATGGTGAACACCGACGCGAATGCCGAAGACGAAGGAATGAAAGACTTCTCCGTCAGAAAGGGCTATACCATATCATGCTATTATGAATTGCCTGAGATGTTTATCCCTTATGATGCACCCTTTTTGATTGCGCGGTAGTCGCCTTTTATTAGGGTGATCTCTCACAAAAATATCAAGTAGTTAATGTTCTCCCAAGTGTAGCACCGACACGGCACCTAACTTTTCGGGGTATCACATGTTAACATGGGTACGAACGATTAGGGATGTGTGAGGCGGGTGAGTTGAGACCTCGCAGCGAGATCACTTGGTTGTCTTGACGTTCAGGCATGAAAGTCATGAGCTCGGAACACACGCATCGAAAGATGAACAAGAGTCACATAGAGATGTGATTGGCAAGTTTGCCTACCGATTGAGATTTTCGTCATCAGTGATGCTACCATCAATGGCGTTGAATTGAAATGCGGATCTTGAATCACTCACAATCAATTATGAGAGATATTGATTTGAGTGGGAGCGCACTGTAGAATTAATTCTTTTAATTCTCAGTGCAATTAATTTTGAACGCTGTCTAAGTGTGATTTGCATAATAGTTGTAGAATAATGGCTCGCATTTCCACCTTCCCTATTAAAATTGAATAGCTGTTAAATATCTGGTTAAAACTTTACGGTTGGTAACGTAATGTGAGGATTGTCCTCAAGAGTGCCGAGAAGGACTTTGTCCTATTGCATACTTTTGGTATTCTCTCGCTTATGCTATGGATCATGTGACTCTCGTCCGTTGATCCAAAAGCTAGAATTCCATTTCAGTCAAGCGCAATATGTTTGTTTCCATGAGACCCAAACTTCGAAAGTTTGGATAGTTATGTGATATTCATGGAATCTGAAAATTATTTTCAGAGACAGACAAAGGCTAAAAGATATGAGATATCCAAAGCAATGTTTGTTTGCAAACTATTAGTAAAGGAGTTTACTATGCATTAGACTGATAAGAGAGGGATCCAGAAGAACGCCTGTCATATGATGAAAGGTGAATAAAACAACAACTTAAAGAGAAAGGAAGTGTCCGAAGGGTGTCAGTGAAACTTTCACGCCTAGGAAGTCCAGGGCTGATGCCACTCGTAAGTTGTGTGCTTCTTCTGAGAGTAGGAGAAATACTAAAAGTTAAACTGTTAGAAGTATAAAGGCAATGAGAAAGAAGACTGGAATATCCAGCTCATGTATGAATGTCATACAAGTTTTTGATGTATAGAAGGCTGGTCAAAGATACAGTTCTTGGGAATTATGATTAAATTGTTAATCACTGATTCTTGGGTATTGTGAGTTAATCACAAAGATACCCGCTCGATTGCATTCTGTTGCAACTCGATGTAAGAACTACTATGGCCTGAAAGACTAGCCAGGAATGAGGTTTAGGTATACACAGGGAACATAGTAAATGTTACTGTACCTTCCATCGGTGTATTACCGTCTGTGTTTATTTTCCTAATTCAATTAGAGTTTTACACACTCTAGCCCATTGCATAAGTTATCTTGCAAGAAGGTTGTTCATAAGAGAACTTTTGATGTTCGGTGTTATGAATAACATAAGGGCCATACTTTCATTATGAATGAGATGTATGTTATGAATATTGATAATAATACATTACCTCAGTATTAACTTTGATTATTCATTTTAGAGTTTTACACACTCTAGCCCATTGCACAATGTTTGTTGCAAAAGGGTTGTTCATAGAAGAACAATTGCTGTTCAGTATTATGAATAACATGAGGGCCATACTTCCATCATCGATGGGACGTATGTTATGAATATTGATGGTAATATGATACATCCATAACACTGACGCTAAATGTCATAAGACTAAAAGAATACCACACAAGTGTGGCACTGCATTTGGTCACATTGGAGAAACCCGCATGGAAAATTCCATTATGATGGATTTTGAAGTCGTTTGATTTTGAATCACCTGACACTTGCAACTTTCCTCCGAAAAGTGAAGTGACTGAAATACCGTTCACAGGCCATAAGGAACGAGCAAAGAACTTATTGGTGATCATACATTTTGATGTATGTAGTCCGATAAATGTTGTTGCAAGTAGTGGATTTATCTATCTTCAGAAATGACTCAAGTAGATATATGGATATTTACTTGATGAGACGTAAGTCTGGATCTTTTGAAATCATTTGAAAGGTTTTCAAAATGAAGTAGAAGTTATTGTAACAAGAAAATTATGTTTCTACAATTCGATTGCAGAAAGAAATATTTGAGTTACAAGTTTAGCGAATGTCTGATGCGTTGTGAAAGGGGTTTCATAACTTGCACCTCCCGGAACACCGTTGCAAGTGGAAAGTCCGTGAAGATGTAATCGAACCATTTATGACATGGTAAGATCAAAGATGACATAAATAAATTTGCCATTATCCCTTTTAAAAGGTGATGCTTTAGAGACTGCGGCTTTTACACTGAAAAGAGCTCCATCAGGTCTGTTGAAATGACACCATGGTATGGTACGCCCAACCATGTTATATCTTTTCTTAACATTTGGAATATGGGGCTTGTGTAAAAGGTTACAAACCTATTCCAAATCAGACAAGTGCTACTTTGTAGGTTATCCCAAGTCATTGGGTATTCCCCCACCACTATACCGAGGCAAAAGTTTTTGCCACAAAATGGTATGCTTTTTGAAGAAAATGGTTCTTTGAAAAAGGTGAGTGGGAGAATAGTGCAACTCGACGAGATAAACAGTATCTTCGCCATCAGATCAAAGGAAAGAGACCTTGGAAGTAATTCCGGAGTTTCCTACTGCGACTGATACGGAAGTCTCTACAATAAAATGTATGGACTTCGGTCGAACTTGCAGCTGAACCACGTAGGCAAGGTTCGTGCAAACCTCTCAGGTGCGCAAACGAGATATTGTTGTTAGACAACAGTATACCTACGATACACAAGGAAGCGTTGATGGGCCCTAACTCCGGAATTGGCTAAATGCCAATACAATCCGAGATAGTTTCCATATAAGTGATTCAAGATTAAAACCTTGATACACCTTTCGGAAGACATAGAGTCTGACGAATATTTATGGAACTATAACTGATATGAATAAAAATGTTTTATCCATAAAGCTCGACTTGTTGCAATATACAAGTTCAAGGAGTTGACTACGATGAGGTTGCTTCATCGTAGCGATGCTTAAATTCGGTTCGGGTTGAACTAGCAATTAATACATATTTCATATCATGAGATATAAAACAATGGATGACAAAAGGATTTCCATCTGATGGAAATGAAACCAAGGACCAGCATGTGTTACAGTCCAAGGTATTTTGTCAATCCAGAGGATGCTAGAAAGGGTGCAAACTTCAGAGTTCCAGCGATGGACAGAAGAGAGCAAAGTGGAGTTGGAATCTTTGTGTTTTGATGAAATGGTCAAAGGAGTTTTGACTTCATCAATGGATAACGAAGATGCTTGTAATTCAAGAAAGTAAGTGGGAGCCTAATAACATTTCTAAAAACCTTGTGTGCTTGACACATTGTTAATTGGAAATAAAATTCTTGACACGAATTAGGACTTCATTTGAAAATAGTTTTTCGATGAAGTGCTTGGGCTAAATAGCCTTAATATTAGGCATGATGATCTATGAAGATAGATTTACCTAATGGGGCTAAGCAATAAATACATATTGACAAGATGCTAAATTTTTTAGCATTTAAAACGCCAAGGAGTGATTCTTGCCGAAGTCACATGGAAAGAGTTTTTGCAAGACTCGGTGTCCCAAAAACACTGATGAGCAAAATACATGATGGGGATTCCACACACTCTTGTGTTTGGATTAATCATGTATTCCATGGTATGTATAACAACCAGATATGTCCAATACTCCCAAAGTTGTTGCGAGTATAGATACCAAAGTGATCAAAAGTATTGATCAAGGGACAACAGTGAAAAAGGGTCATTGAGTACTATAGTAGCACTGATGACAAGTTTTCTCGCAAGTAGAGATCATGAAGAGTTCGTTGTAAAAGGTTACATCGATACAGTCTTCATCATTTCTCCATGCGATTTTCGATTTAAATTGACCGTTTTGTGTAACACACAATATGGTGGCACAGTTAGTTGGAATTTGTTCAAACAAGTTACTGTGGCGAATTCTATAACAGAGGCAAAGTATGTTGCCGCTTTTAAAGCGACAAAGAAGATGTTGAATCATATAGTTCATTCATGAACTTAGTATGGTTCCAAGATGGCTTTTGTCAATGGGACACTACTGCAAGTAGTTGCTCCATAACTCAGTCTGAGGAATCCAGGTTCGACCTGTGATTCGCATACATATCAAGCCAAGTCCACACAAAATATGACTTTTGTGAAAGCGTGAAAACGCGAGGATATGCAAAGATACACACGGAGCTGAAGTCGTCAGATCCGTTGAACATTCAGGCTATACCACAAGCGAAGCATATTTACACCGGTGTGCCACAGGTGTAAAGTGCATTAGCATTAACTAGATTATTGACTCTAGTGCAAGTGGGAGTCTGTAGGAGATATGCCCTAGAGGCAATAATAAATGTTATTGATTATCTCCCTTTTCATAATTAGGTTTATGTTCCATGCTATAACTGCTATGGTTCTCGAGTCTGCAAATAAAACGAGGCTCGGAGGAAGACTCATATGCACGTGTGGAATAATAAACGGTAATATGTATTCCTAGTCTGGCCTCTAAGACTAGCTCAAGTATTGCATGATGGTTCTGTTTTCCTGATCATGGGCATGTCTATGCCAGCAATTTTGAGGGCACAGTGTTAGAAGAACATTTGTGTTGAATCGACCCAAATTGATGTTATGCTATGAGTTACATTCGTCACATATTAATGGTTAATAACACAGAGATGGTTAATGTTTGCAAAATTCCTTAGACCATGAGAGTGTCGAGTTTCTTCATACTTGCTTCATGAACTTTGGGGTTTGTTAAACGTCATTCGTAAATGGGTGGCTATTACGGCGGCTTACGGGTTCATGGAAAAGTGTGTCAAGTAACTTGATAGCTCGAGATTGGGATTTGCTCCTCCGACGATGGAGAGATATCTCTGGGCCCTCTCGGTGTTACGGTACCCATCATCGTCTGGCCAGACACTTTGTGATTTGATCACAGGGATGCCGGAACACGGTAACGAGAAAAGAGAACAATACCGGTAACGAGGTAACTGGCATAGTGGACAAGTTGTTGATCCACGGAAATGCCTACATGTCTAACCTCGGGTATTTGTAACATATCGTGAAGCAACAGGAATAGCACACGGCAACTGGAGGTTCACTCGAATATTCATTCGTGTGGGTATAGGGGTCAATATGGGTGTCCACGGCTCCGATGTTGATCATTGATCGGAAGGTGTTCCGTGTCATGTCTATACTTCACCGAACCTATAGGGTCACACGCTTAAGGGTCATCTATCTGCTGAATACTAGACAGGGAGTCTGAGAGAAAATCACCGAAAAGTTTCAGAGACAACGGAAGAGTTCCGGAGAGAGAACACTGAAAAAGTTTCGGTAAAACCGAAAAGTTGTTTCGGATAAAACCATTGATCCAAAAAGGTTTCGGCAAGCACCGGGAATGTTTTGGAGGTTGCCAGATTGGTCTGGTAATTTCTGGAATTTTTCTGGAGAAAAAACCGAAAAAAAAGTTTCGGAGCTGCCGGAGTTGTTTACCGGGTAAACAAAGATGGTTTTAAATTAAACCACCATACTGGAAATGTTCCAGAGCGTGTCCAGATAATTTTAGAGGGTGTCGGAAATGTTTTGGGACCTTTCGGAATTTTCAGAAGTAATAGTCGCGGAAAACATCTTGTCCCAGCGTGAGGGGACAAGATCCCACGATACGTGGGGGCTGTTTTGGGGGCGCTCCCCTTGAGGGGGCAGCCCCTTGTGGCTGGACAAAGATGTTGGGGGGGCCCCCCATGGTGGGGGGCAGCCCCCACAAATGGTGGAGAGTGTTGGGAGAAAGGTGGGGCCCCATGGGGGAACACCATGGACAAGGGAACATGTTTTTCCCTTGTTTGGTGGGAACATGTTCTCCTTGTTTTGTGGGAACATGTTTTCCCCATGTTTAGTGGGCTGAAATTTCAGCCCCCTCCACCCCTTCCACCACTATATAAGGAGGAGGAGAGGTGCTCTCCAACTCCACTCCAACTCTCTCACACAAGCCATGCATGATCTGGCATTCTCTCTCCCTCCCACGAAATAGTTTCGTAGTGCCAAAAGGCTGTCTGGGTTCCAGCAGGAACTAGTTCTGGACGGCGAAGCCCTGCCGGATAGATGACACCGTATGTGTGCAACTCTGTAGAGAGGTCGTAGTTTCGATCTTAGTGCCCGAGGGGCTGTTCGAGAGTGCCTCCCGAAGGGCTGTCCGAGTGACCGTCCGAGTTTCGAAGGTCCTCCCGAAGGGCTGTCCGCGACACCGTCCAGGGGACTGTCCGACCGCCTCCCGGAGGGCTGTTCGAGTGGCGGATGAGGGTATACATCCTCGCGGTTGGGAGGTTGTAAATCCTAGCTGCGGGGATCTGCACCGACGATCGTCATCGACTCTACTTCCGCTGCGCTACGAGTCGGTAACGAAAATGATCAAACCTTGTATGCAGTCTCCATAGTGGTCCTGGGCTGGTGCGTAGGTCGGAAATTTTTTGTTTTCTACTGCGTTACCCTACATGTAGGGCTTTAACACTTTCACTTAGCCATAGGAGTTTGACGGCGGGTCTACGATATAGCCCCTGGTATGTACGTGTTTACCCGAATACGGTGCCTTACATAGGTGACCAGAAAAACGGTCCTTCGTGTAATACGGAAAGAATCGCGAAGGATTCTGATGAGTCATCGAGTGGTTGACCAGCTCTCGCCGCATCATGACAGTCAGTTTTCGGCTTTCTCTACTGAGGTGCTCATCCGGATAAACCAGGACACAATCGCAGTAGTTCTCCCTTTACTACCCTAGCCGATATAGCGGAACGTAAGGTAGTAAGCACAGGAGCCGGGCAACCCAACTATTGACCAAAGACATGATTCGGAGCTGATGCATATAAGGCCAAACTTGTGACGCCGAAGTGTGCTGAAAAGCTGTTCGGACTTGTCGGCAACTCATGTGTTGCCGTATCGAGCCCCTGGCAATTTGTGCCGAGGTGCGTTCGTGAAACAACCGAAGAAGCAAAATTCAGTACGTAGAAAAAGCGAATACTGAATACGGGTTATGTTCACTGGAATCTGATTAACACGTCAAACGCAATTTTACAGATTATAACGCCCCTACCCGGGCTATTTAACATGCCGGGGGCCGAGGGCTGAGGAAAAAAGCACTTTACAGATTTAAAATAAAGAGTGCGGTCTTACAAAAATCGTTAGGACCTCCTGTCGCACGTCTGCGCCGCCTTGCCTCGGTTAAAGGACTCCTTAGTAGGAATAGCCTTTGGTTATTTATACGAAGCGGAACTTTAGAAAGAGTCCGTAAGATGACCAGGCTTTGAATCACCTGTTGTAAAAGATAAAAAATAGTTAGAAAAAGTAAAAAGACTATGAGGGTGCGGACCGCATTGTAGGCCTGTCCGTACTGTGCCTCCGCCGATGACCATGGTATTTTAGGTGCATAATTATGTATGCGCGGTATAAACTTCGCGGCTATATGGGGCGGACGACGGAGGCCGAACTGCTAATCCAGCTCTGAGATTGATTGGTCCTGTTTAGTAGAGACCGGTGGCTTTACGGCCGATGAGATACGCGGCTTGATAAGGCCGCTTTGTACTTCGGCTGCAGTAGCCATAGTACGCTCCTCTGTACGGAGGGAGCATTCCGTATTTCCATTTATCATGATGACACCGCGTGGACCGGGCATCTTAAGATTGAAATAGGCGTAATGTGGGACCGCATTAAAACGAGTAAAAGCGGTACGCCCGAGTAGTGCGTGGTAGCTGCTGCGGAACGGGACAATATCGAAGGTCAAGCCTTCGCTTCTAAAGTTATTCGGCGAGCCGAAAACGACTTCCAATGTAATTGAGCCCGTGCAGTGAGCTTTTACGCCAGACACTGCTCCCTTGAAGGTAGCTGTGGTGGGCTTGATTCGTGAAGGATCAATACCCATTTTGTGGACAGTGTCTTGGTAGAGTAGATTAAGACTACTGCCGCTGTCCATAAGGACTTTCGTGAGATGGAACCCATCGATAATTGGATCGAGGATCAGAGCTGCCGAACTTTCATGACGGAAACTGCCTGGGTGGTTCTTGCGATCAAAAGTGATTGGGCAGGCCGCCCATTGGCTTAATTTTGGGGTGCCTGGCTCTATTGCATGGGCGTCCTGTAGTGCGTGCTTGCGCTCCTCTGTAGGGATGTGTGTCACGTATACCATGTTGACTGTTTTTACTTCGGGGGAAATTGCTTCTGACCCCCGGTGTTCGGTTGGCGAGTCTCTTCGTCATCGCTGTCACTGGGCGGCCCTTCCCCTTGTGTCCGGCGTTAAGCTTGCCGGCTTGTTTGAAGACCCAACAGCTTCTGTAGGTGTGATTGGCTGGTTTATCGGGGGTGCCATGAATCTGGCAGGGCCGATCCAGTATCTTGTCTAAATTGGATGGTCCGTCTCTGTTTGCCTTGAATGGCTTTTTTCGTTGACCGGTTTTGGAGCCGCGGAATCCGGCGTTTACCGCCGTGTCTTGCGTTCCTTCATTATTATTTCGACGCTTGTGTTTATTGCGTCGTGGCTTGCCGTTGCCGTCTCGAACTTCGGAAGTGCCCGAATCACTGGTGCTGTTGCTTCTACGAGCGAGCCAGCTATCTTCTCCCGCGCAAAAGCGGGTCATCAGAGCGGTAAGGGCTGCCATGGATTTTGGTTTTTCTTGACCGAGGTGGCGGGCAAGCCATTCATCTCGGACGCTATGTTTAAAGGCCGCGAGGGCTTCGGCGTCCGGACAATCGACAATTTGGTTCTTTTTAATTAGGAACCTAGTCCAGAGCTTCCTGGCTGATTCCCCGGGCTGCTGGATGATGTGACTTTGGTCGTCGGCATCCGAAGGCCGGACATATGTACCTTGAAAGTTATTGCGGAAGGCGTCTTCCAAGTCTTCCCAGCTGCCAATGGAGTTCTCTGGGAGGCTATTCAGCCAGTGCCGCGCTGGTCCCTTTAATTTTAGTGGGAGGTATTTGATGGCGTGGAGGTCAACACCGTGGGCCATATGGATATGGAGAAGGAAATCTTCAATCCATACTGCGGGATCTGTTGTTCCATCATATGATTCGATATACATGGGTTTAAACCCTTCCGGGAATTCGTGTTCCATTACTTCATCAGTGAAGCAAAGGGGGTGTGTGGCGCCTCGATATCGGGCCAAGTCGCGGCGTAGCTCGGATGGAGTTCGTCGGCAGTTTTCGGCCCGGGCGTGGTCATGTTTGTCACGTCCGGCTAGATGGTCGTCGTCGCGCGTCAGGGCATGCCCCCGCGATCCGTAGATCGATCTGGACTGACCTGCTCTCTTCTCCAGGTCTTGCCGCAGGTTATATGTGTATTCCTGAGGTGTGGTGTCTTTGCCTTTACGGCGAGGTAGTATGGGCAGGTGTTCGGCTTGGGTTGCCGCTTTGTCCCAGCCACGTGGTGGTCGGTCAGCCGCATTACGTGTTGATGGCGTGGGCTCAAGTGCCTCATCGTCGAATTGGGGTAGCAGTTTACGCTTCGGGTAACTTTTAATGGGGCGCTCGAGTCCGTATTCCTCGGCTGCCAGGACATCAGTCCATCTGTCGTTGAGTAGATCTCGATCAGCTTGAAGCTGCTGCTGTTTCTTTTTCAGGCTCCTCGCAGTGGCTATTAGCCGGCGCTTAAAGCGCTCCTGCTCGACGGGTTCCTCAGGCACCATAAAGTCTTCGTCGCCGAGGCTCACCTCATCTTCGGAGAGTGGAAGATAGTTGCTGTCCTCCGAGTCTTCATTTATGGCCTGTTCGTCAGGGCTGACTTGCCCATCTTCCCTATCGTCCTGTTTGGAAGTCGGCTCGACAGGATCTTCTTTGTCTTCGGCATCGTCCGGAGTATTGTTTTCTCTTGTGCCGGTATTGCTGTCTTTTCCACGGCATGATTTAGAGCGGTGCCACTGACGTCGGCGCTTTGGTTGTGTCTCAGGAGGTTTATCCTCGACTGGATCTTTCTCGTTATCGGCGTTATTCTCTTTGGGAGTATCCACCATGTACACGTCATACGAGGAGGTGGCTATCCAGTGCAAAGTAAACGGCGGGCTTTGGGCCTGCTCCTCTCCGGCATCGTCGTCCATACCGTCGATGTCTTCGGAGTCGTAATTGAGCATGTCGGTTAAGTCTTCGACAGTGGCAATGAAGTGGGCGGTGGGTGGGAAGAAAATTCTCCGCCAACAACCTCCAGTTCAAACCGGATATAATTCGGCTGTGAGTCCCCCGTTAAGGAGAGGGTTTTTAATGAGTTTAGCACATCACCCAAAGATGAGTGCCGGAAGATGTCCGTGGAGCTGAACTCGACGATCGGCGCCCGATCGAGCTCGATGGGCGCGGATGCACGCGGTTCGGAACCTGTGGCTGGAGACAAATCCGAGGTTCCGGTGACGCAGATCCCGTTCGACGTTGGGTCTGTGTGCGGCTGCAATGCCGCTGAGTCTGCGGCCTTCGTGGCGGGGTTGAGCTTCCCGTCCTCGGATGGCGCAATCTGCTCCGGATCTAGGGCCAGAGTAGTTATAGGCGCTATCTCCCGGGTATGGTCCGATGACAGATTTAGGTCATGTTCATCGCGGTGGCAGGGAGCAGCTGCCTTGGGATCGAATACATCAAAGATCAAGTCTCTGCGGATATCAGCAACATAGTTCGAGCTTCCAAACCTGACCTGATGGCCAGGGGCGTAGTTGTCGATCTGCTCTAGATGGCCAAGCGAGTTGGCCCGCAGTATGAAGCCGCCGAATACGAAGATCTGGCCGGGGAGAAAGACCTCCCTCCAGGCAGCTTCGTTGTGGATGATTGATGGAGCCATCGAGTCTTCTAGCGACGACACAGTGGAACTCTCAATGAAAGCACCAATGTCGGTGTCAAAACCGGAGGATCTCGGGTAGGGGGTCCTGAACTGTGCGTCTAAGGTCGATGGTAACAGGAGACGGGGGACACGATGTTTACCCAGGTTCGGGCCCTCTCTATGGAGGTAATACCCTACTTCCTGCTTGATTGATCTTGATGAATATGAGTATTACAAGAGTTGATCTACCACGAGATCGTAATGGCTAAAACCCTAGAAGTCTAGCCTGTCTGATTCTAATTGCCTCTACGGACTAAACCCTCCGGTTTATATAGACACCGGAGGGGACTAGGGTTGTACAAAGTCGGTTACAGAGAAGGGAATCTTCATATCCGAACGCCAAGTTTGCCGTCCACGCCAAGGAGAGTCCCATCCGGACACGGGAGAGAGTCTTCTGTCTTATATCTTCATGGCCCATCAGTCCGGCCCACATTACGTAGTCCGGACGCCCGAGGACCCCTTAATCCAGGACTCCCTCAGCCATGGCGTGGCACGCGCGTGCGCGTCCATGCCTCGGATGTCGCCGTGCCGACCATTCGGTGCAACCCCAAGGTGTATAAGACCCACCTCGATGACGTTGATGAACCCTAGGTCCTTTCCCTCTCACCCTCACGCCATACTCGTCTCCCATACACACGGCTGAACCACAGCCGCCACGCTCGCCGTCATTCCTGTGGCCATCGGCTGTCCCTCGTCGCCGCACCATGTCCAGGAGAACCGTCACCCTAGACCTCATCTTCCCCGAGCATTGAATCGAGCTGGGCCGCACCGTACGCTCGCCATCGCCATCATCTTCGCCCACGGCCGCCGCATCTCGTTGAGGAGCTCGACGCGTCCGGCCACCCCCGCACCTCGTGACCACATCCACGAGCTCCGCCGTGAGCTCCTCTGCCGACTCCCCTTCTTCCCCCTCTGATCCATCGCCATAATCCACCGCCTCCCAAGCTCGCCCTTGGTCGCGTCCGAGCTGCGCGCGCGCCTGCTCCCGGTTATGTTCTCACCCACGCGCCCGCCTGCAGCCACCCACGCGCCCCAGCGCGCGCCCGCGTGTGGCAGCCGCGCCTGCCGCTGCTCACGGCCGCCACCCCGCGCGTTGCTGCTACTACTACTGCTGCTGCCGCTGTTGCTGCCCGCTGCTGCTGCTCTTGTTTCTACTGCTGCTGCAGCTACTGCTGCCGCTGCCGGTGCTGCTTTCTGCTGCCGCTGCTGTGGCAGGCCCTGTTCTGGTTAGTGGCTAGTTTAGGAATAATTAGTGGTTAGTTTAGTTGATAATTCAATTAGTCTAATAAGACAATAACATGTGGGACCACCCCTCTTAAATACCATTTTAATCAAACCATTGACAATGACATGTGGACCCCATAGGCACTGTAGCGGTCAACCAAGTGAAAGTTGAAAGTTGACCTGATGACTCAGCACACCCAGGCCACACTTGTCATGCACTAGGCTAAGAATCCTCTGGGTACACTTAGCAATTCTGTTTTAAATTCAAATTAAATATATTCCAGAAATTCCAGAAAATCATTAAAACTTTAGAAAATCATACAAAAATAATCCGCAACTCAGATGAAAATAATTTTTATATGGAAAATGATCAGAAAAATATAGTGAACCTGAATATATCATCCACATGCTTGACAAACATCTGTAACATAATGAACCTTAACATTTTGCTACCGAATCAATATACCAAATAATATGTTCATGTTGAGATTATAGTTTTGCATCATATACTACTAAAACTATTACATCATCCACACATACACATGCAGAATTAGATGTCTTTGCATGCTATGTAAAGTTGAACATTGATATGGCTTATTTTGGTGAGTAATATATATGTATATATACATGTATGAATATGTACGCATTGTATTTCCAGCGCACTATTTTCTGTCCCATTTTGCATAGTTAACACTGATTTATGTGGTTAATTGTAGAGACAAAAGCGAACTCCTGTTTCAAAATCTCAATCTCCAGACCGGCAATTGCGGTCTACTTCAAGATTATCTACTGAAATTTCAACTGAACCTGAGGTTGTGTTGTAAGAACCTGAAGGTATGCTTCTTTACTTTGATGTGTGTACCTTGCATTGCTTTGAAGCTAGTTTGTGCATTTTTTGTGAACCTTGCAATTGAATGATAATGCATTTATAGTACTAAACCTATTTTCTGCATTTATTGTGTATCAGGCCAGGAAAGGGAGTTTAGGAAAGTTACTGATATGAAAAGCATATGGGGAAGGCAAAACAAGCCTAAAATCAAGATGGAAAGCAATGAGTATGGTCAGCCTTGTGGTACATCTGCTACACGGTTCGCTAACTTTGTTGGAACACAAATAAGAACCAAGGGTTTTCTAGTTGAATTTGATGATTGGGGGAAGGTTGATCTCTCCAAAAAAAATTCTTTATGGACCGAGGCAAAGGTAATGATAGTTTGATAAGAATAGAAAGGTTGCAATACTTGGTCGCTGCTGCTATGTTGCTATATTATTATTGGTTACTGCTGCTATGTCTTTGTGAGTTCCTGGATGCTATCTTAGTGTTAATGTTTAGGAGTGACTAACGAGTTAGTTTATGTTGTATTGTTCTCTAATGCCTATTTTTCAGTTGTTTTGGGAATTAGACGAACGAGTTTTCCAATGGTATATGAAAACATCACAAATTAAATGGAAACACTTCAAATAAGACCTAAAGAAGGATTATTATGATGAATCATATGGGTATGATGAACTTATAGTATCATGTGATGCTAGAGTTCATCCTGACCAATGGAAGTTGCTTGTTGCATTTTGGTTAACTCTAAAATCTAAGGTATGCTCTTTGTTACATTGGTATTGACCTCTTATTCTACTTGTGTGACATGATCTTTATCAAACCATTTGGTAGGCTTGCTCAATAAGAGGAAAAAATAATCGAGCACATCACACTCAAAATCACACATCTGGAAGTAAGATTTTTGATCGGGTTGACACTGAAATGGTATGCAACCATGCAATTCTTGTTGTAAACTTGGATGTTTGTACATTTTTCTCATTGTTTTAATCTTTTTATCACTTGACATTGACCGAGGAGCTCAAGCGTCGCCCACATAGACATGAATTGTTCATTGAAACACATACACATCAAATTAGTGGACTTCCTCAAGAAGGGTCTGCAGTAAGAATTGTAAGTTCAGATGCAACTGAAACACATACACATAAAATTATTTTTGTTTATGTAGTAAATACTAGGAACACATAACAATCCCTGAAATTTGCAGAAAGAACTTCAAGATGAAGCATTAAAGCACCCATAATTGTTGAAGAATGGAAAAGTGTCGTGTATCTGACCAAAAAGTGGAAATCTGCAATAACAAATGGATGACATGAAGAAGCAAATGGCTGAGATGACGCAACTTGTTCTATCTTCACAGGGGCAACTAGATGAAACCAGTAGCACACCTAGACATGCATCAAATACTCCACAAGAGGTAACACTAGTTCTATTATATTGTACCTCTGCAATAGTGGAACATGTAATGCTATGATTTTATTATAGTTTATTATATTTAACATCTGCAATACTTGATTTTGATGTAGAACATAAGGACAGGAGAAGTTAGTAATACTGAAAAATGTAATGCTATTCTAGAGGACGAGGTTGAGTCAAATGCTTCTATGCAGAATGATGACACTCTTACTGGAAGAAGAATTGTTAAAGTAGAGAAACATGATAGACAACAAGGGGTAAATCTTTCCTTTCCTACGTACAATATATTATGCCTACTATGCAAACTTCATTTGAATATGGTTCAAACTTCTTATTGCAATTTTTTGCCATAGGGTGGAAGAGATGTGATACTATATAGCATAACTAGACCTTTAAGTGTCGTTGTTGCCAATGGAATAATTCAAACAACTAATCCAAAGGCTGTGGCTGGAGGTGAGCCTCTAGGTTCTCAATATGTCAAAATTTTCATCTATTCAGTGTTCAAAAGGGAAACTCAGTTGCCTCGTCCGTATAGGAATGTGCTGACCATGGGAGATGCTAAGGGGAAATCGATTGCATGGACATCTGCTATGGTAATAATCTAGAGCATTTGGTTTCTTTTCTTTAGTGATAACCGGTCACTTATTAAGTAATGATTGTTGTTGCAGATCAAAGATGCAAAGAGGGCAACTAATATGCCAGGAGGTGTAGGTACTATGCTATACATCAAACTTACATGCCAATTAAATAGACACGCTGTTTTTGAACTTACACATACTAGGCAACTACAATATAGACAGTCATAGCATGTTATTTTTATCTAACCTGTAACTAAAATTAAGTTGCCTAAGTCTGTCTCTGCCCACTTATCTATCCAATAAGACCATTCATGTATTGCAACAGTTGTCAATCTCCATATTTATGTCCACCTTTTTCTATCCAGCCCTTGGTACTAATTCCACCATGGACAACTTTAACAAGTAAATCTGCAGCTCACTTATAACCAAACCAACACACGTAATCCAGCACAGTTTATAGCTCCATCTTTATCCATACACAAAAGTAGATACAACTAGCATGTTTTGACCATCTTGGTCGAACGATGTATTGCAACTGTTGTCAATCTCCATGTATGTTTTGCACGGGCTGCTAAGTGCATTTAATTTGGAAACTGAGTTTCATTTGGCAACTGTGTAATCTTACAAGTGAGTACATGGTATATTTGGCAACTGAATGACAAGTAAAAGCATGTTTAAAATCTTGGGCAACTAAGTATTTTGTAATCTGGAAACTAAGCATATTAAACATGGCAACTAAGTATTTTGTAATATAGAAACTAAGCATATTAAAGATGGCAACTAAGTATTTAGTAATCTGGAAACTAAGCATATTAAACATGGCAACTAAATACTATACAGAGGTAGTACTTCTATTTTCTGGCAACTAATCACTTCCAAAGTTTGTAATGTGACAACTAAGTACTTGTATAGTAATGCACTTGTGGCTAAGTTCAGTCTCATTTTTACGTGACATGGCAATTTTCCACGATAAAATTACATGGAACAAATATAATTGCATAGTAATGCTTTGAACAACTTTTGGGTTGATTACACTTTCTTGACAAATTCGTATGGAATATTTTCAGGTACTTAGCCACCTAGCATTGGATGTGAGGAGGACTTGGAGTGTCATGGCGCATACATGGCTGTTCGCATTATTTTGGAAGCCAACTTCATTCATGTCATAAAACTTTTGTGTGTTTTGGACCATTTGGTGCTTCAAGATTTTTGGAGTAGAAACTTTGTGCTCATAGATGTGACTTGTGTGTTCTAGACCATTGTTTGAATTCTTTCACACCAACAAATAGTGGTCCTTTTTATGTGACTTGTGTGTTCTGGATGGTTAATCTATATTTCTTCTTGTGTTTGTGAACCTATGTTAATATATATGTCTGTTTGTGAACTTATAATCATTGTTGTCCAATGTGTTCATCTTGATGTTGTTTGTGGATTGCATCTGACCATTCGTATATGTATATGTATCAAATTATTGGTTTGGCTGTACACAACCTTACCAATAATTTATCTGTTGGTAAACAGATTCTTGTAGAGCAACTGGCGGCCATGGTTACTAGATAGCTAGATAGAAAACGTGTCACCAAACGTACATACCTAGACAGACAGACTATGTGTCGGCCAAGATATATACCTATCTTGACAGTATATGTGTCGCAAAGGTGTAAATCTATCCAATCAGAATATGTGTCGGGAAAGATATATACCTTGAAGAACAACCTATGTGTCGACAAAAGTAGGGTGTAAGTGCACACCCCAACTGTCAGCATACCTAGGGTCTATGTCCACAAATCATCTGTCGGGGTAGGTAGGGTGTATGTACACAAGCAAACTGTCAGCATAGGTAGGGTGTATGCCAACTAAAAAAGTGTCGGCAATACGTATCCCCACAGCAAGTCCTCCGACTGTTTTCGCTTCTGTTAGCATTTGGGTTAGCGACAAGTTATGTGTCGTCAAAGATACCACATGCCAACAAATTGATGTGTCGCCAAACCTTGACCGTGGTGTAGTGATATTCCAAATATTTTCCGGCTTTCAATTAAAATGCTTAGTATTGCATTAGAGCATATCACCAACACATTTTGCCGTGACATACATCTGTGTTGCATTTGTTTGCTCCTGTTGTTTATTCATTTCCGTATCTACTTCTTTCCAGTAGACTCCGAGACCACTTTAGATTCGGTGATCAACTACTTCGTTGAGGATCCGTTTTCGTCTGCAGAGCAACCAGGCAAGCAAACCCCCTTGATCATTCCTATATCGCCTATTCTTTCTTCGTACATTCTTGAACTAGGTATTTGTACCGTTGTCGATCGGTAGACCCTATTCTGATGCATAGCCTAATTTTGTCACCTTCCTTAAATGCTTTACCTGTTATCTGAGCATGCCTAGATTAGCTATGCTGGTGTTCCATTAGTAGGCCCTACATCCTTGTTCGTGTTGCTATGCTACATTACCGAGCCGTGATCCCCTTTGGGCGATGATCACGGATATACTTATACTATTACACTATACATGTTCATACTAAAGTCGGGTCACCTCGGAGAGCACCCGCGAGTGACGATATGATGAAGTCGGGTAGGCTCGGAGAGCATCCACGATTTCACTGTGGCGGCTGGCTATACTACACAGGATGTGGTGGTAGCACGGGATCTGTCCCGACAGCCGACACGAAACATTCACTGCATTGGAGTAACAGGTGATACATCCCCAACGTATCTATAATTTATGAAGTAATCATGCCATGTTTATTATAGTTTTGTATGATTTTGGTGCACTTTTATATGGACTTTATATGATTTTTATGGACTAACATATTGACCTAGTGCCCAATGCTAGTTGTTGTTTTCTGTTTGTTTTTGGTTTTCCAGAAAATCCATATCAAACAAAGTCTTGCAGCGAAATTTTTTTGACGATTTTTTCTAGAAGGAAACAGACCCAGGAAGCTTCAGAGGAGCAGCAGAAGAGCCACAGGGGCCCCATGAGCCACCTGGGCGCACCACCCCGCCAGGTGTGCCCTGGTGCCTCGTGGGCCCCCTGTGGCCCCTCTTCGGGTGATTCCAGCGCTTAATAATCCTGTAAATATCAAAACCCCCAGAAATAACCCTATAATTAGGACTACGCCGCCGCAAGCCTCTGTACCTTCAAAATCCCATCTGGAGCCCTTTTTTCGGCACCCTGCCGGAGGGGGAAATCATCACCGGAGGCCATCTTCATCATCCCGACGGTCTCCATGATGAGGAGGGAGTAGTTCACCCTCGGTGCTGAGGGTATGTACTAGTAGCTATGTGTTTGATCTCTCTTTCTCGTGTTCTTGATTTGGCACGGTCTTGATGTATCGCGAGCGTTGTTAATATAGTTGGATCATATGGTGTTTCTCCCTCTCTATCTTGTTGTGATGAATTGAGTTTTTACCTTTGAGGTTTCACTATTATCGGATTGAATACTTTGTTGAATTTGAGAGCACTTGATGTATGTCTTGCATATGAATACCCGTGGTGACAATGGGGTATTATATTGATTCACTACATGTATGTTTTGGCACTCAACTCGGGGATTCCCGAGGTGACATTGGGGTAATCTATGCATAGGGGTTCATGCATGTTTTCATCCTACTTTCTCCGGTAGAAATCTTGGGGCACTCTTTGAAGTACTTTGTGGATTGAATATTATGAATCTGAAGTTGTTTGATGCATATCAAATAATCAACTCACGAATACGTGTGGTGACATTGGAGTATCTAGGTGACATTATGGTTGGTTGATGCGTATCATATGGTGTTATTTTAGTACGAACTCTAGGGCTGTTTGTGACACTTATAGGGATGGCTCAATAGATTGATCGGAAAGGATAACTTTGAGGTGGTTTCGTACCCTACAACAATTTCTATCTTATGTTCTCCGCTAATTAATAGGAACGTTGGAGTGATTCTTTGTCACACGTTGAGGGATTGTTATGTGATCCAATTATGTTAGCACTGTTGAGAGATTGCACTAGTGAAAGTATGAACCCTAGACCTCGTTTCTAAGCATTGCAATACCATTTGTGCTCTGTTTTATCACTTGCTACCTTGTTGTTTTTATATTTTCAGATTACAAATACCTATATCTACAATCCATACTACACTTGTGTCACCATCTCTTCGCCGAACTAGTGCACCTATACAATTTGCCATTGTATTGGGAACACAAGAGATTTCTTGTATTTGGTTGCAGGGTTGTTTGAGAGATACCATCTTCATCCTACGCCTCCCACGGATTGATAAACCTTAGGTCATCCACTTGAGGGAAAATTGCTACTGTCCTACTAAACACTGCGCTTGGAGGCCCAACATGAGTCTACAAGAATAAAGTTGTGTAGTAGACATCAAGCTTTTTTCTGGCGCCGTTGCCGGGGAGGTGAGTGCTTGAAGGTATAACTTTAGATCTTGCAATCAAATCTTTTAGTTTTTTTTATCACTAGTTTGGTTTATAAAAGAAAACTACAAAAAATTGGAATTATGGTTGCCTCAAATTATTCGTCTTTATAATGTCTCTTGAAAATGATGGAGCAGAAAATTATGCTCAATTGATAGAAGAAGAATTCAATAAAATGTTTGGCATAAAATCTTTGAATGATGAGCATGATTGCTATGTTGTTAGTATGAATTCTATGAATATCCATGATGCTAATGATATGGAAAGCCATAAGCTTGGGGATGCTATGTTTGAGTTATATGATATTTTTAGCACCCCGAGTTTTGATGAGAAAATTTATTATGAGGATTGCTTGCCTCCTATTTATGATGATTATAATTATGAAAGTGGATTTGGAGAGGTCATGACATTATTTAATGATGAATCCACTATTTTGGAAGAGGTTTCAATTGATTATGTCAACGAAGTTGCTATCTATGATGATTATTGTGATTGCATGTATGCTATAAAGAATAATGATAACCATGGAACTTGTCATCATGATTTTAATTTTCAATTTGGTTATGCCAATCAAGTATCTCATGATAGTTATTTTGTTGAGTTTGCTCCCACTACTATTGATGAGCATAAATTTTCTTATGTGGAGAGTAATAAAATTTCTATGCTTGTGGATCATGAAAAGAATGCTTTATGTGATAGTTATATTGTTGAATTCATTAATGATGCTACTGAAAATTATTATGAGAGAGGATCATATGCTTTTACATATTGCAATAATATCAAGTTTCCATCTAAGTGTTGAATGTTTTGAACTTATGCTTGTTTTGCCTTCCTATGCTAGTTGATTCTTGCTCCAATAAATTGTTTTCTCAAAAAATCCCTATGCATAGGAAGAGGGTTAGGCTTAAATGTGCTAGTCATATGCCTCATGATGCTCTCTTTGTGTTTCAATTCTTTACTTTTATGCGAGCATCATTGAAATCATCGTGCCTAGCTAAAAAGGCATTAAAGAAAAGCGCTTGTTGGGAGACAACCCAATAATTATCTTTTTTTGTGTGTGTCCACATGATTAAGGTACTGTAGTAATCATGTTTTATATGTTTTCTTTCAATAATGTGCCAAGTAAAGCCTTTGGGATAGTGTGGATGCTTGTTGATTTGATTCTGTGCAAAAACAGAAACTTTTGCGCCCAGTCCTGGAATTTCTATTCTATACTGGAGCATGATAAAATTCTGAAATTTTTACAGAGAATTGGGTCAAAAATTGTTTACGTTTTCCAAAATTTTCAGAATTTTTGGAGGTACAAAAGTATGGTTTTTAAATCGCTCACTACACGCTGTTGTGTTTTTGACAGATTCTGTTTTCGGTGCATAGTTTGCTTGTTTTAGTGTTTCCATAGCTTATAATTCATTAATATAAATTGTGGAAATGATAGACTACAGTAGGCATTATGTGAGAACAATTATGAATCTTGTATTGATAGTACCTAAGTGGATGATTTATTTTTATCATATTAACCTACCTCACAAGTTCCGTTAAGTTTTGTGTGATTGAAGTTTTCAAGTTTTGGGTGAGATATCGATATGAGGAGAATAAGGAGTGGCAAGACCCTAAGCTTCGGGATGCCCAAGGCACCCCAAGGTAATACTCAAGGAAGACACAATCATCTAAGCTTGGGGATGCCCCGGAAGGCATCCCCTCTTTCGTCTTCAACATTATCGATAACCTCACTTGGAGTTATATTTATATTCGTCACATAATATGAGTTTTGCTTGGAGCGTCATTTTCTTCTGTTGATATTTGCTTGGTGTTATAAAAATCATGTTTTGTATCTTTTAGTTTAAAAAATCCAATTATATCCTTTACCATGCTCAGTTTGCAAGTTCATGTGTTGCTGTTTGAATTTTTGTGAATTGTCAGAACATGATCAAAATCTGAAATTTTTACAAAGTAAGCATGCATGAGTTCTCTGTCGTGTGGTAATTTTTCAGAAGTTTTGGAGTTACGGAAGTATGAATTTTAAATCCCCCTTTACAGACTGTTCTATTTTGACAGATTTCGGTTATAGTTGCATTGTTTGCATATGTTGCTTGTTTAATATTTCTATTTGTGGATAGGAGTATTAAATATGCAGAGGCATTTAGTACGCATTGTTTAATTATAATTTTAGTGATTTGATACAGTAGAGAATGTTATAGTTTTGAGTTGATTTATACTAACTTATCTCACGAGTTCTTGTTGAGTTTTGTGTGGATGAAGTTTTTAAGACCTAGGGAAACCGTGATATGAGAGGAATTAAGGAGACACAAAAGCTCAAGTTTGTGGATGCCCAAGGTGTCCCAATATAATATTTCAAGTAGTCTCAAGCATCTAAGCTAGGGGATGCCCCGGTAGGCATCCCACCTTTCTTCATCAACAATTATCGGTTAGTCTTGGTTGAGCCTAAGTTTTTACTTATTCACATGAGATGTGCTATTCTTGGAATGTCATTTTATTTTGTTTTCTTAGCTGTTTGAATAAAATACTTAAGATCTGAAATTTTTAAATGAGAGAGAGTCCTCAAATAGCTACCTATTTACTTAACTACTCATTTGTTCTTCACTTATATCTTTTTGGAGTAGTTTGCCATTTACTCTTGTGCTTCACTTATATCCTATGAGTAAATTGTTGAATGAATTGAATATCATAGAGTTGAAATTATATGTGCTTCATATGCTTGTATCATGCCTAGTAGTAGTTTCACATTGGGTTTAGAAAGTGAAATCTATTGAAGCTTGACAATCACAATATTGGTCATACAAGCAATTCATGAATAATTAGTATAAGGAAGAGAACTTTCGCATATAAATATATTATCTTGGACATCTTTTATGATTGTGAATACCCATTAATTATTTTGAAACTTGAGCAAATTAGTTGAAGTTGGACAAGGAAGACAACGTAATGAGTTATGTTTGGGTATATTTGCATAGAAGTTATATTGTTATGGATCCTCTAACATGTGGTGCTTGCTTAGGATCTTTTGCTAGCCAAAAATTCATACTAAGTAGAGATACTACTTGTGCATCCAAAAACCCTTAAACCCAGTTTCTTGCCATGAGTGTCCACCATATCTACCTATGGATTGTGTAAGATCCTTCAAGTAAGTTGTCATCAGTGCGAAAAGCAATAAAAATTGCTCCCAAATATGTATGATCTTTTATTGCAAGGGAAAATAAGCATCGTACGAACTTGTGATGGTAAAGAAATAAAAGCGACGGACTGCATAATAGAGGTTGCTATCACAAGGGACAATATAACGTGACGTTCCTTTGCATTAAGGGCTTGTGCATCCAAAACTAAAAAGCGCATGACAACCTCTACTTCCCTCTGCGAAGGGCCTATCTTTTACTTTATGTATTACCTTTTATGCAAGAGTCAATGTTATTACTTCTCATTTCAACCTTAATTATTCTCTAGTTGGCAAGCATCATGTGGTGGGGAAAGATCTTGGCACATATGGCCAGTCAAATATATTTGATCATGAATTATTATTGTTGACAATTATCTCTACGATAAATAAGTTGGGGGGCGAAACATTAAGCCCCTATCTTTCTCTGTGTTCGATGGATGCCATTTGTTCTAAAAATATGCTTTGAGTACTAGCAATCATGGAAGACTATATGATAATTAAGTATGTGGAGCTCTTACTTAGACTTTGTTGAAGATAAGTTGAATTGCAATTGTTTGGTGACTAAGAACATAGGTTGTTAAGTTTTGAGAGAATGCATTGTTTGAACCATAACATGTGAATTGATTGCTACTTTATCATGATGAGTTTTATGAGAAAGAGTTGCTGTTATGATGCTAGGAAAAGTGATTGAAATTATCATTGATCAAACTTATGCACTATGCTAGCATTGACACTTCACAAATTATCTCTTTTATCATTTACCTACTCGACGACGAGCAGGAATTAAGCTTGGGAATGCTGATACGTCTCCAACGTATCTATAATTTATGAAGTATTCATGCCATGTTTATTATTGTTTTGTATAATTTTGGTGCCCTTTTATATGATTTATATGGACTAACATATTGACCTAGTGCCCGGTGCCAGATGTTGTTTTCTTCTTGTTTTTGGTTTTCCAGAAAATCCATATCAAACGAAGTCCAAATGCAGCAAAAATTTTGACGATTTTTTCTGGAAGGAAACAAACCTAGTAAGCTTCGGAGGAGCAGCAGAAGAGCCACAGGGGCCCCACAAACCACTTGGGCACGCCACCCCCCCAGGTGCGCCCTGGTGCCTCGTGGGGCCCCTGTGGCCCCTCTTTGCATGATTCCAACGCTGAAAAATCCTACAAATCCCAAAACCCCAGAAATAACCCTTGAATTTGGACTACGCCGCCACAAGCCTCTGTACCTTCGAAATATCATCTGGAGCCCTGTTTTCGGCACCCTGCCGGAGGGGGAAAGCTTCACCGGAGGCCATCTTCATGATCCCGGTGGTCTCCATGATGAGGAGGGAGTAGTTCACCCTCGGGGCTGAGGGTATGTACTAGTAGCTATCTGTTTGATCTCTCTCTCTCTCTCTCTCTCTCTCTCTCTCTCTCTCTTGTGTTCTTGATTTGGCACGATCTTGATGTATCGCCAGCGTTGTTAATATAGTTGGATCATATGGTGTTTCTCCTTCTCTATCTTGTTGTGATGAATTGAGTTTTTACCTTTGAGGTTTCACTATTATCGGATTGAATACTTTGTTGAAATTGATTGCACTTGATGTATGTCTTGCATATGAATACCCGTGGTGACAATGGGGTATTATATTGATTCACTTGATGTAAGTTTTGGCACTCAACTCGAGGATTCCCGAGGTGACAATGGGGTAATCTATGCATAGGGGTTCATGCATGTTTTCATCCTACTTTCTTCGGTAGAAATCTTGGGGCACTCTTTGAAGTACTTTGTGTGGATTGAATATTATGAATCTTAAGTTGTTTGATGCATATTGAATAATCAACTCACGAATACTTGTGGTGACATTGGAGTATCTATGAGACATTAGAGTTGGTTGATGCGTATCATATGGTGTTATTTTAGTACAAACTCTAGGGCTGTTTGTGACACTTATAGGGATGGCTCAATAGATTTATCGGAAAGGATAACTTTGAGGTGGTTTCGTACCATACACCAATTTCTATCTTATGTTCTCCGCTAATAGGAACTTTGGAGTGATTCTGTGTCACATGTTGAGGGATTGTTATATGATCCAATTGTGTTAGCACTGTTGAGAGATTGCACTAGTGAAAGTATGAACCCTAGGCCTTATTTCTAAGCATTGCAATACCGTTTGTGCTCCATTTTATCACTTGCTACCTTGCTGTTTTTATATTTTCTGATTACAAAAACCTATATCTACTATCCATACTACACTTGTATCATCATCTTTGCCTAACTAGTGCACCTATATAATTTGCCATTGTATTGGGTGTGTTGGGAACACAAGAGATTTCTTGTAGTTGGTTGCAGGGTTGTTTGAGAGATACCATCTTCATCCTACGCCTCCCACGGATTGGTAAATCTTAGGTCATCCACTTGAGGGAAAATCGCTACTGTCCTACAAAACTCTGCGCTTGGAGGCCCAACACGAGTCTACAAGAATAAAGTTGTGTAGTAGACATCAACAGGGTAGGCGGAGACCATCCAGGAGAGAGGTGGGCCTGGGCCCTGGTCGTAGTCCGTGAGTGAATGAAATAACACGACTAAACGAGTTCTGGATATTCGTTCCGAGATTGCCATTGGCATATCCACACTTACCGCCGGGCGGGATAATGGTTTATGGGGCCCACGGCGTCGTCAGTTCCTCCCGAAAGCTCTGTTAGATGTCTAGTTCAGAGATGCGGTCGGGAGACCAGCAGATATCCTCCGGCTGAGGTGAGGCTGGACCCTGCACGTAATGACCCGGAGCAGGTAGGGTGAGCGGCCGAATAGCCCTTTCGTGCTTAGGATGTAGACTGGCGGGGACCTCTCTGGAGAGCTAACGTAGGACTTCGGCATGTCGATTGCCTAAGGCCGGGCATGACCCGTGGAAAAGTATGTCCGGCCATAGTGTAATCAAGAGTATCGGGCTATGTGGTGCACCACTGCAGGGAAGACAAAACTATTCGAATAGCCGTGTCCATGGTAATAGGACACTTGGATATATAAGAGTATCCCGACATTATACACTTGAACCTGATACTTAATGAACTTCCCCACCTTATATGTTAATACAACTTGAATCGGTTACTATTAAATTACTCAGACTAGATGAATGTGGATAGCCCGAGGATTGCTTTCTCATTGGGAGTCGAGGAAGGATCTTAGGGCATTGTATTGTTGTGTTAATTTCAAGTTGGTATCGTATGCGCTCATACTCCTCCTTTGCTACAAGATGCTCTGCTCTCATCTATTGCTGGAAGATGGTGGCACTTGTGTTACATAGTGTTTTCCCCATTGTTCTGGCATTTCTGCAGTATAGTCCACTGATATACCCCATTCCTTGGATACCGCTGCATATGTAGCATAGATCTGATGTAAGTCTTGCGAGTACTTTGGATGACTACACACTATTGCTTTGCTATTCTTTTCATCCAACCCGGTTGCTGCTATCAGATAGTAGCCACCCGGATGCAGGTTCCATCGCTGATGATTACTACGTGGAGTTCGACATCGCCGAGTAGTTCGGAGGTCCCAGGTAGGAGGCCTACGCCTTTTCGATCTTGAGTCGTTGTTTGTTTTCGCCTTCTCAAGGCATCTTTGTATGTGTCTATAATCAGACCTAACTCTTGATGTAATATTGGGTCTTACGACCCCCTGTTGTAATGTATTTGATTTGTGTTTAATTCGTGTCATAGAGTTGCGTTGTGGTACCACCGTGAGTTACCGTTCATCATCGTGCATGCTGCGTGTCTGATACGGTGCACCGTTATCGATCGGGGGCGTCACAAGTTGGTATCAGAGCCGACTACCTCTAGGATCCCTCAAACCACTTCACCGATGTCGAGTCTAGTCTTGAAAAACTATTTTCGAACTACTAGGTGTGTTGTGTGGCTTACCCGCCCACATCACTTATGGATGGTATAGGATTCTTTTATTCCACATCCTTACTCTGGGTTCTTAACTTCTCATCTCTTCGGGTACCATTTTACTAACTCTAGGTTCTCGTGACAATTTCCTTCCGGAGAGCCACTCATTCTAGATGATCTCTTGATACTCCCTGATGATTTTTGAGACCTTTTGAACCTACCGTCTTTGAGAATATTTACCACCGATAAAGCCGGTCGAGGCCCATATACGCCTGTCATTCATACTTGCCTCTTCTAGCACTAAATAACTTGCCCCTATTATTTTACTCAGGATGGCTGACAATCCTCCGCCTCCACCCTATATTGCCGCCCTGATGCAGTAGTTTGAACGGAACCGTCAACTCAACGAGAGTCTGGTGAATCGTTCGGAATGCTTGTCAGGAGCCTAGGCCGATCTCACTTCAGGAGTTCGTGCACCTCAACCCCTCCAGTTTCCGCAACTCCACCAATCCTATGGATGCTGATGATTGGCTTCGCGACATCCTATTCGAGTTGGAGTCGGCTAATGCTGCCCCTGCCAGTCATGTCACCTTTGTGGCATTTCACCTGAAGAGTCCAGCTGCTCAATGGTGCGAAAGCCACAGGCGTATGCTGCCTGTTGGTACCGTAACCACTTGGCAGGAATTTCAGATTGCCTTTCATGCACGCCGCATTCTTCAGGGTCTAATAGACAAGAGGAAGAAGGAATTCCACAATCTCACTCAGGGCAAGATGACTGTGGATGAATATCAGAGGGAATTCTTCAACTTGTCTCGCTATGCTAAAGATGACGTCTCTATTGACGCATGCAAATAGGAGAAGTTCTGAGATGGACTGCATCCCGATCTGAAGTATATCCTTAGTCTCCATGAATACACAGACATTGCACTGCTTGTCAGCAAAGCTACCCAGGCTGAGACTAGTCAGGCGGAGTTCCTGGAGTCGTTCAAGCGTACTTGAGACGTTGGTTCATCTCCGGGCCCGCCTCCTCAGAAACGCCTAGTGTGGAATGCGTATAATGTTTATCACCGACCTCCCCCAGCTCCGAGGCCATCTTATGATGCACCTCATCTGCCTGCACCGCTGAGATAGCTCAGTTTTCAAGATGGACAGCCCAATACTATTGCTCGTCGCCCTGCACGTGGAGTCTGTCATAAGTGTGGACATCCAGGCCATTATTCCAGGTTTTCCCCACGGAGTCAGAATGTCAGATCGTCTGCTGTAGTTCTTGGCCATGCCAACCATGTAACTGCAGAAGAAGCTCAGAAGGAACCAACCATCATGATGGGTACCCTCCCTGTTAATTTGGTTGCGGCTTCTATTCTTTTTGATTCAGGAGCCTTGCATTCCTTTGTGTCTCAATAGTTTGCTCAGTTGCATGAGTTACATCTGGAGCTATTGACTGCCCCATTAGAGATTAGCACCCCTCGTACCAGGTGGCAAACCAAGATGGTAAGTCACAACAATCAGATCGGAATTGGAGGATTGATGTTCCCTATTTCTCTCATTGCTCTCAGACCTTCCAACATAGATGTCATCCCTGGTATGGATTGGCTGAAAGCCCATAACGCTTTGATCGACTGCTCCGCTAGGACAGTCCAACTCATGCATCCTTTTGGCCAGATAATCAACTACTCAGCCCAGATAATCCAGAATGCCGAGACCCAGATATATGCCTTGAATGCATTTAATGCATCACCTCTGGATATCATGAGAACATTCCGGTAGTCCGTGACTTCCAGGATGTCTTTCCAAAAGAACTTCCGAGAGTGCCCCCGTTTGAGAAGTTGAATTCGTTATCGACATGAAGTCAGGCACTGCTCCCATTGCCAAGCGCCCATATAAGATGCCGTCACATGAACTTCTCGAGTTGAAGCAGGAACTCGACAATTCACTTCGCACGGGCTTCATCCATGCCAGTTCTTCTACATGGAGTTCCCCCTCGCTCTTTGTTAAGAAGAAGGATGGAACAAATCGTTTGGTTGTTGACTATCGCCGTGTTAATCTGGCGACGATCCAGAACAAGTACCCACTCCCCAGAATCAATGACCTATATGATCAATTTGCTGGATCATCTGCCTTCTCTAAAATTGATTTGAGGTTAGGATACCATCAGATCAGGGTTTGCGAAGAGGACATTCCAAAAACTGCTTTCGTTACTCGCTATGGTTCATACGAGTACACCATCATGTCCTTTGGCTTAACCAATGCTCCAGCTACCTTCTCATGATTGACAAGTTACATCTTCATGGATTACCTCGACAAATCCATCGTGGTTTATCTTGATGATATTTTGGTCTATTCCAATAATGAAGGAGAGCATGGCAAACATCTTCGGCTTATACTGGACAAGCTTCGTGAACATTAGTTGTATGCCAAGTATTCCAAGTGCGAGTTCTGGTTATCTGAGGTAACCAATCTTGGCCACGTGATCTCTGCAGAAGCCATTGCTTTAAATCCAGAATGAGTCCAGGCTATTCTTGAATGGACTCCTCCGCAGACTGTCAAGCAAGTTCGCATTCGTGAACACCTAAAGACTGCTCAGTCTCGACAGAAAAGCCAATATGACCGTCATCACAAGGAAATGGTTTATCAACCAGGCGAATAAGCTTACCTCCGTGTCACTCTGATGAAGGGCATGCACCACTTTGGTATCAAGGATAAGCTAGCTCCTCACTACATTGGACCATTCCGCATTCTCTCAAGACATGCAGAAGTGGCATATCAGTTGGAACTACCGTCGAACCTTACTCAGGTTCACGATCTTTTCCATGTGTCACAACTTCGCTGCTGACTCAAGGATCCTATCTATGCAGTAGATCATGAAGTGCTCGATTTGCATGAAGACCTCTCTTATCAAGAATATCTGATCCGCATTCTTGATCAAGTTGAACGTCGCACCCGTCAGAAAGCAATCAAGTTTCTTAAAGTTCAGTGGTCGAATCATTCTTAAGAAGAAGCCACATGGGAACGCGAGGATCATCTTCATGATGAATACCCCGCTCTTTTTCTATCTAACTCTCAAATCTCGGGACAAGATTCACTTTATAGAGGAGGAGAGTTGTAACACCCCCATGTAATTATTATGCTAATTGCCACTTTGATTCAAACTCAGTTCAAATTCCAATTCAAAATATAAGTCAAAAATTATTTCAGCAAATAGTGAAACAAAATTGTTGACAATATTTTAAATAAACCCGAAGAAATTGTCCAAGTGGAACCAACTCCACTTGGATTCCAAATTTGACCACAGCTACTTTTTAAGTGGAACAGCAGTGAATAACTTGATCATTTTAATTTATAAAAATGTTTAAACTTTTCCAACTGGCCTGAAACTTTGTGAGTAGCTTTGAAATATTACCTTTTATTTATGTGGCAAGTTTCACGTCCAACTAAATCCATCTGGTGGGTCAACAAAATACAAAGCAGTAATCAAAATAATTAGCAAAAAGAATAAATGAAAAAGTCTCATGTGCACTCAAGCCCACCCCCAGCAGTGCTAGCCCCAGCCCACTGATACGTCCATTTTGCATCATGTTTTATTGCTGTTATTTATAGAGTTTTTGATCAATATAGCACTTCATGGAGTATTTCTAATGCCTTTTCTCTCTTAATATGCAAGGTTTACACAAGAAGGGAGAATGCCGGCAGCTGTATTTCAGGGCCTGAAAAAGCTACAACAGAGATACCTATTCTGCACATCTCCAAATGGGCTAAAATTCCACGGAGAATTATTTTGGAATATATAAAAAATACTAGGCCAGAGAACAACCAGAAAAGGGCTCCCAGGTGCCCACACAGCACCAGGATATCCCCCATGGGGCACGCCTTGATGTTGTGTGAGGCCCCTTGCCCACCTCTGGCCCTCTCCTTCTGGTATATAAGTCATTTTACCCAAAAACTTTTATGGGGAGACTTTCGGGATGAGGCCCCACCGCCACGAGGCGGAACTAGAGCAGGAGCAATTTGGCTCTCCGGCGGGCAGATTCCGCCGGGGACACTTCCCTCCGGGAGGGGGAAAACGAAGCCTTCGTCATCACCAATAACCCTCTCATCGTGGGAGGACCAATCTTCATCTTCATCATCATCAACCACAACACCATCTCATCCCAATCCCTAGTCCATCTGTTGTATTAAATCTTTGCGTCAGAACATTAGATTGGTAGTTGGGTGTTACTAGTAGTGTTGATTACTTAGAGTAGTTGATGCTAGTAGATTTGATTGGTGAATTACTAAATGTTCAGATCCTTCTTGTCATTTATTTCTTCTCTGATCATGAACATGATGATGATGTGTGAGTAGTTACTTTTGTTCTTGAGGACATGGGAGAAGTCTTGTCATAAGTAATCATGTGAATTTGGTATTCGTTCGATATTTTCCTGATATGTATGTTGTGATTCTCTTAGTGGTGTCATGTGAACGTCGACTACATGACACTTCACCATTCATGGGCCTAAGGGAACTCATTGTGGAGTAGTAATTAGATGATGGGTTGCTAGAGTGACAGAAGCTTAAACCCCAGTTTATGCGCTATTCCGTAAGGGGCTGATTTGGATCCACATGTTTAATGCTATGGTGAGACTTTGTCTTAATTCTCTTTTCGTAGTTGTGAATGCTTGCGAGAGGGGGTAATCATAAGTGGGATGCTTGTTCAAGTAAGAGCAGCACCCAAGCACCGGTCCACCCACATATCAAATCATCAAAGTAGCGAACGCGAATCAAATGAACATGGTGAAAGTGACTAGATGAAATTCCCGTGTGTCCTCAAGAATGCTTTTCTCATTATAAGTACTTGTTCCGGCCTATCCTTTGCAATAAAAAGGATTGGGCTATCTTGCTGCACCTTATTTACATTTTTCACTTGTTACTCGTTACAAATTATCTTGCTATCAAACTACCTGTTACCGCTTGTTTCAGTTCTTGCAGAAATATCCTTACTGAAAACCGCTAGCCATTTCCTTCTGCTCCTCGTTGGGTTTGACACTCTTACTTATCGAAAGGACTACGATTGATCCCCTATACTTGTGGGTCATCACCCACCTAAGGCCTTCTCCTACCTCTATACAGAGGAGGAGGCAGGGCCATGGCGTGGCACGCGCGCGCGCGTCCATGCCTTGGATGTCGCCGTGTCGACCATCCCGTGCAACCCCGAGGTGTATAAGACCCTCCCCAATGCCGTCGACGAACCCTAAGTTCTTTCCCTCTCTTCCTCGCGTCGCACTCGTCTCCCACACACACGGCTGACCCACCGCCGCCACGCTCGCCGTCATTCCCATTGCCACCGGTCGTCCCTCGTCGCCGCACCATGTCTAGGAGAACTGTCACCCTCGACCTTGTTTTCCCCGAGCATTGAATCGAGCTGGGCTGCAATGTACGCTCGCCATCGCCATCATCTTAGCCCACGGCCGCCGCATCTCGTCGATGAGCTCGACGCGTCGGGCCACCCCCGCACCTCCTGACCACGTTCACGAGCTCTGCGGTGAGCTCCTCTACCAATTCCCCTTCTTCCCCCTTCGATCCATCGCCATAAGCCACCTCCTCCCAAGCTTGCCCATGGCCGCATCTGAGCTGCTCACGCGCGTGCCTGCTCCCGGCCATGTCCGCACCCGCGCGCCCCCTGCAGCCGTCCACGCTCCCCAGCGCGCGCTCGCATGCGGCAGCCACGCTTGCCGCTGCTCCTGGCCGCCACCCCGTGCACTGCTGCTCTACTGCTGCTGCTGCCCACTACCGCCGCTGCTGTTTCTACTACTGCTACCTAGCGCCGCTGCTGCTTTCTGCTGCTGCTGCTGTGGTCGGCCCTGTTCTAGTTAGTGGCTAGTTTAGGAATAATTAGTGGTTAGTTTAGTTGATAGTTTAATTAGTCTAATAAGACAATGACATGTGGGACCACCCCTGTAAAATACCATTTTAATCAAACCGTAGACAATGACATGTGGACCCTATCGGCACTGTAGCGGTCAACCCTGTCAAAGTTGACTGTGGACCTGATGACACAGCACACCCTGGCCCCACTTGTCATGCACTAGGCTAAGAATCCCCTGGGTACACATAGCAATTCTGTTTTAAATTTGAATTAAATATATTCCAAAAATTCCAGAAAATCATTAAAACCTCAGAAAATCATATAAAATAATCTGTAACTCGGATGAAAATAATTTATATATGGAAAATGATCAGAAAAATATAACGAACCTGAGTATGTCATCCACATGCTTGACAAACATCTCTAACATAATGAACCTTGACATTTTGCCACCGAATCAATATACCGAATAATATCTTCATGTTGGGATTATAATTTTGCATCATATACTACTAAAACTATTACATCATTCACGCATACACATGCAGAATTAGATGTTTTCTTGCTATGTAAAGTTGAACATTGATATGGCTTATTTTGTTGAGTAATATATATGTGTATATATGTGTATGAATATGTACGCGTTGTATTTCCAACGCACTATTTTCTATCCCATTTTGCATAGTTAACACTGATTTATGTGGTTAATTGTAGAGACAAAAGCAATCTCCTATTTCACGAACTCAACCTCCAGACCGGCAAACGCGGTCAACTTCAGGATTAACTACTGAAATTTCAAATAAACCTGAGGTTGTGTTGAATGAACGTGAAGGTATGCTTCTTTACTTTGATGTGTGTACCTTGCATTGCCTTGAAGCTAGTTTTTGCATTTTTTGTGAACCTTGCAATTGAATTATATTGCATTTGTAGTACTAAACCTATTTTCTGCATTTATTGTGTATTAGGCCAGGAAAGGGAGGTTAGGAAATTTACTGCTATGAAAAACATATGGGGAAGGCAAAACAAGCCTAAACTCAAGTTGGAAATCAATGAGTAGGGTCAACCTGGTGGTACATCTGCTACATGGTTTGCTAACTTTGTTGGAACACAAATAAGAACCAAGGGGTTCTGGTTGAATTTGATGATTGGAGGATGGCTGATCTCTCCAAAAAAATAGCTTTACGACCAAGGCAAAGGTAATGAGAGTTTGATAAGAATAGAAAGGTTGCAATACTTTGTTGTTGCTGCTATGTTGCTAAATTATTATTGGTTACTGCTGCTATGTCTTAGTGAGTTCCTGGATGCTATCTTAGTGTTAATGTTTAGGAGTGACTAACGAGTTAGTTTATGTTGTATTGTTCACTAGTACCTATTTTTCAGTTGTTTTGGGAATTAGACGAACAAGTTTTCAAATGGTATGAAAACAGTACAAATTAAATGGAAAGACTTCAAATCAGACCTAAAGAGGGATTATTATGATGAATCATACGGGTATGATGAACTTATAGCATCATGTGATGCTAGGGTTCATCTTGACCAATGGAAGTTGCTTGTTGCATTTTGGTTAACTACAAAATCTAAGGTATGCTCTTTGTTAGGTTGGTATTGACCTCTTGTTCTACTTGTGTGACATGATCTCTATCAAACGATTTGGTAGGATTACTCAATAAGAGAAAAAAATAATCAAGCACATCACACTCAAAATCACGCATCTGGAAGTAAGTGTTTTGCTCGGGTTGACACTGATATGGTATGCAACCATGCAATTCTTGTTGTAAACTTGGATGTTTGTACATTTTTCTCATTGTTTTAATCTTTTTATCACTTCACATAGACCGAGGAGATCAAGTGTTGCCCACATAGACATGAATTGTTCATTGAAACACATACACATCGAATTAGTGGACTTCCTCAAGAAGGGTCTGAAGTAAGAATTGTAAGTTCAGATGCAATTGAAACACATACATATCAAATTATTTTTGTTTATGTAGTAAATACTAGGAACACATAACAATTCCTGAAATTTGCAGAAAGAACTTCAAGATGAAGCATTAAAGCACCCAGAATTGTTGGAGAATGGTATTAAGGATGGTGATTTGTTTGCATTTGTTTGTGGAAAAGAAAAATATGGATATGTTTGTGCTGTTGGTTTGGGGCCAACTCCATCTGACCTAGAGTTGCCTGGAACCCAGCAGTATAAATCTACAAAGCTTCAAATAGCAATGGAAAAGTGTCGTGTATTTGACCCAAAAGTGGAAAATGTGCAAGAACAAATGGATGACATGAAGAAGCGAATGGCTGAGATGAGGCAACTTGTTCTATCTTCACAGGGGCAACGAGATGAAACTAATAGCACACCTAGACATGCATCAAATAGTCCACAAGGTAGCACTAGTTCTCTTATATTGTACCTCTGCAATAGTGGAACATGTAATGCTATGATTTTATTATAGTTTATTATATTTAACATCTACAATGCTTGATTCTGATGTAGAACATAAGGACGGGAGAAGCTAGTAATACTGAAAGAGCTAATGCTATTCTAGAGGACAAGGTTGAGTCAAATGCTTCTATGCAGAATGATGACACTCTTACCGGAAGAAGAATAGTTAATGTAGAGAAATATGACAGACAACAAGGGGTAAATCTTTCGTTTCCTACATACAATATGTTATGCCTACAATGCAAACTTCATTTGAATTTGGTTCATACTACTTATTGCAATTTTTTGCCATAGGGTGGAAGAGATGTGATACTATATAGCATAACTAGACCTTTAAGTGTCGCTGTTGGCAAAGGAATGATTCAAACAACTAATCCAAAGGCAGTGGTGGGGGGTGAGCCTCTAGGTTCTCAATATGTCGAAATTGTCATCTCTCAATGTTCAAAAGGGAAACTCAGTTGCCTCGTCCGTATAGGAATGTGCTGACCATGGGAGATGCTAAGGGGAAATCGATTGCATGGCCATTTGCTATGATAATAATCTACAGCATTTGGTTTCTTTTCTTTTGTGCTAATCTATCACCGATTAAGTAATGATTGTTGTTGCAGATCAAAGATGCCAAGAAGACAACTAATGTTCTAGGAGGTGCAGGTACTATGCTATACATCAAATTTACATGCCAGTTAAATAGACACACTGTTTTTGAACTTACACATACTAGGCAACTACAATATATACAATCATAACATGTTATTTTTATTTGTCCTGTAACTAAAATTAAGTTGCCTAAGTCTGTCGCTGCCCACTTATCTATCCTATAAGACCATTCATGTATTGCATCAGTCGTCAATCTCCATATTTATGTCCACCTTTTTCAGTCTAGCCCGTGGTACTAATTCCACCTTGGATAAATTTAACAAGTAAATCTGCAGCTCACTTGTAACCAAACCAGCACGTGTAATCCAGCACAGTTTATAGCACCATCTTTATCCATATACAAAAGTAGATACAACTATCATGTTTCGAGCATCTTGGTCGAACGATGTATTGCAACAATTGGCAATCTCCATGTATGTTTTGCACGGGCTGCTAAGTGCATTTAATTTTGATACTAAGTTTCATTTGGCAACTGTGTAATCTTACAAGTGAGTACATGGTATATTTGGCAACTGAATGACAAGTAAAAGCATGTTTAAACTCTCGGGCAACGAAGTATTTAGTAATCTGGAAACTAAGCATATTAAACATGGCAAGTAAATACTATACAGAGGTAGTACTTCTATTTTCTGGCAACTAATCACTTGCAATGTTTGTAATGTGACAACTAAGTACTTGTACAGTAATGCATTTGTGGCTAAGTTCAATCTCATTTTTACTTGACATGCCGATTTTCCACGATATAATTACATGGAACAAATATAAATGTATAGTAATGCTTTGAACATCTTTTGGGTTGATTACACTTTCTTGACAAATTCGTATGGAATATTTTTAGGTACTTAGCCACCTAGCATTGGATGTGAGGAGGACTTCGAGTGTCATGGCGCATACATGGCTGTTCGCATTATTTTGGAAGCCAACTACAATCATGTCATGAATCTTATGTGTGTTTTAGACCATTTGGTGCTTCAAGTTTTTTGGAGTAGAAACATTGTGCTCATGGATGTGACTTGTGTGTTCTAGACCATTGTTTGAATTCTTTCAAACCAACAAATAGTGGTCCTTTTTATGTGACTTGTGTGTTCTGGATGGTTAAACTATATTTCTTCTTGTGTTTGTGAACCTGTGTCAATATATATTTTTGTTTGTGAACCTATCATCGTTGTTGTCAAATGTGTTCATCTCGATGCCGTTTGAGGATTGCATCTGACCATTCGTATATGCATATGTATCAAATTATTGGTTTGGTTGTACACTACCTTTCCAACAATTTATCTGTTGGTAAACAAATTCTTGCAGAGCAACTGTCGGCCATGGTTACTAGCTAGCTAGATAGAAAATATGTCACCAAATGTACATACCTTGACAGACAGACAATGTGTCGGCCAAGATATATACATATCTAGATAGCATAAGTGTCGGAAAGGTGTAAATCTATCCAATCAGAATATGTGTCGGGAAAGATATATACCTTGAAGAACAACCTATGTGTCGACAAAAGTAGGGTGTAAATGCACACCGCAACTGTCATCGTACCTAGGGTGTATGCCCACAAATCATCTGTCGGGGTAGGAAGGGTTTATGTACACAAGCAAACTGTCAGCGTAGGTAGGGTGTATGCCGACTAAAAAAGTTTCGGCAAGTGAACTTCTGTCGGCAATACCTATCCCGACAGCAACTCCTCTGACTGTTTTCTCTTCTGTCAGCATATGTGTTAGAGACAAGTTATGTGTCGGCAAAGATACCCTATGCCAACAGATTGATGGGTCGCCAAACCTTGACTGTGGTGTAGTCATATTCCAAATATTTTAATGATTTCAATTAAAATGCTTAGTAATGCATTAGAGCATATCACCAACACATTTTGCCATGACATACATCTATGTTGCATTTGTTTGCTCCTGTTGTTTATTTGTTTCCGTATCTACTTCTTTCTGGTAGACTCCGAGACCACTGTAGATCTGGTGATCGACTACGTCATTGAGGATCTATTTTCGTCAATAGAGCAACCAGGCAAGCAAACCCCCTTGATCATTCCTATATCATCTATTCTTTCTCCCTACATTCTTGCACTAGGTATTTGTACCGTTGTCAATCGGTAGACCCTATTCTGATGCATAGCCTAATGTTGTCGTGTTCCATAAATGCTTTACTTATTATCCTAACATGCCTAGATTATCTATGCTGGTGTTCCATCAGTTGGCCCTACTTCCTTGTCTGTGTTGCTATGCTAGATTACCAGAAAGTGATCCCCTTTGAGCGATAATCACGGATATACTTATACTATTACACTATACATGTTCATAGTATGTCTCGTCGGCTCGGAGAGCACCCGCGAGTGATGATATGACAATGCCGGGTCGGCTAGGAGACCACCCGCGAGTTCCCTGTGGCGGTTGGCTGTTTAGCGGTACCACCCAGGATGTGGTGGTAGCTCGGGATCTGTACCGACAGCCGACACGAAACATTCACAGCGCCAGAGCGACAGGGCAGGTGGAGACCATCCAGGAGAGCGGTGGGCCCGGGCACTGGGCATAGTCCGCGAGTGAATGAACTAACATGACTAAACGAGTTCTGGATATTCATTTCGAGATTGCCACTGGCATATAAGCACTAACCACTGCGCGGGATAATGGTTTACGGGGACTTCGACATCGGCAGTTCCTCCCGAAAGCTCTATCAGATATCTAGTTCAGAGATGCGGCCGGGAGACCAGCAGATTTCCTCCGGATGAGGTGAGGCTGGACCCTGCATGTAACGACCAGGAGCAGTTAGGATGGGCGGCCGAACAGCCCTTTCGTGGCTAGGATGTAGACCGGCGCGGACCTCTCTGGAGAGCTGAGGTAGGACTTCGGCGTGTCAATTACCTGAGGCCGGGCATGACCCATGGAAAAGTATGTCCGGCCATAGGGTAATCGAGTGTATCGGGCTATGTGGTGCACCCCTGCAGGAAGACAAAACTATTCAAATAGACGAATCCACGGTAACAGGACACTTGGATATATAAGAGTATCCCGATCTTATACACTTGAACCTAATACTTAATGAACTTCCCCACCATATATGTTAATACAACTTGAACCGGTTACTATTAAATTACTCAAACAAGATGAATATGGATTGCCCGAGGATTGCTTTCTCGCTGGGAGTCGAGGAATGATCTTAGGGTATTGTATTATTGTGTTAATTACAAGTTGGTATCATATGCGCTCATACTCCTCCTTTGTTGCAAGAAGATGTCCTCTTGTCTATTGCTGCAAGATGGTGGCACTTGTGTTATATAGAGTTTTCCCCCTGTTCTGGCATTTCTGCAGTATAGTCCACTGATATACCCCCTTCCATGGATACCGATGCATATGTAGCATAGATTTGATGTAAATCTTGCGTGTACGTTGGATGAGTACTCACTGTTGCTTTGCTATTCTTTTCAACCAACGCAGTCGGTGTTATTAGATAGTTGCCACCCTGATGCAGGTTCCATCGCTGATAATTAGTACGTGGAGTTCGACGTCGCTGAGTGGTTTGGAGGTCCCAGGTAGGAGGCCTGCGCCTTTTCGATCAAGAGTCATTGTTTGTTTTCGCCTTCTCCTGGCATCTTTGTATGTGTCTGTAGTCAGACCTAACTCTTGATGTAATATTGGGTCTTATGACCCCCTATTGTAATATATTTGATTTGTGTTTAATTCATGTCATAGAGTTGTGTTGTGGTACTACCGTGATTCATCGTTCATGATCGTACATGCCGCGTGTCTGATATGGTGCACGTTTATCGATCGGGGCATCACATGTTGGTATCAGAGCCGAGTACCTCTAGGAACCCTCAAACCTCTTGGCCGATGTCGAGTCTAGTCATGAAAAACTATTTTCGAACTACTAGGTGTGTTGTGTGGCTTACAGGCCCACATCACTAATGGATAGTGTAGGATTCTTTTATTCTGCATCCTTACTCTGGGTTCTGAACTTCTCATCTCTTCAATTACCGTTTTACTAACTCTAGGTTCTCGTGACGATTTCCTTCCTGAGAGCCACTCATCCCAGATGATCTCTTGATACTCCCTGATGATTTCCAAGACCTTTTGAACCTACCATCTTTGAGAATATTTACCGCAGATAATCCCGATGGATGGCCATAAGCACTTGCCGTTCGTACTTGCCTCTTCTTGCACTAAATAACCTACCCCTGCTTTTTACTCAGGATGGCAGACGATCCTCCGCCTCCACCCTACATTGCCGCCCTGATGCAACAGTTTGAACTGAATCATCAACTCAACGAGAGTCTGGTGAATCGTTTGGAACACGACGATACTCGTCAGGAGCCTGGGCCTATCTCACTTCAGGAGTTCGTGCGCCACAACCCCTCCATTTTCCGCATCTCCACCAATCCTATGGATGTTGATGATTGGCTTCGTGACATCCTGTTTGAGATGGAGTCAGCTAATGTTGCCCCTTCCAGTTACGTCACCTTTGCGGCATTTCACCTTAAGGGTCCGGCTGCTCAATGGTGGGAGTTGTATGCTGCTATTGGAACCATAACCACTTGGCAGGAATTTTAGATTATCTTCCATGCATGCCACATTCCTCAGGGTCTAATAGACAAGAGGAAGAAGGAATTCCGCAATCTCACTCAGGGTAAGATGACTGTGGATGAATATCAGAGGGGATTCTTCGACCTGTCTCGCTATGCTGAAGAAGACGTCTCTACTGATGCTCACAAATAGGAGAAGTTCCAAGATGGACTGTATCCCGATCTGAAGTATGCCCTTAGTTTCCATGAATACACAGACTTTGCACCGCTTGTCAGCAAAGCTATCCAGGCTGAGACTAGTCAGGTTGAGTTCCAGGAGTCGCGCAAGCGTACTCGAGACGTTGGCTCATATGCGCGCCCATCTGCATAGAAACGCCAAGTGTGACTTCCGCACAATGATTATCACTGATCTCCCCCAGCACCGAGGCCATCTTATGTTGCACCTCATCTGCCTGCACTGCCGAGATAGCTCATTATTCAAGGAGGAAAGCACAATGCTATTGCTCCTCGCCCTGCACATGGAGTCTATCATAAGTGTGGACAGCCAGGCCATTATTCCAGGTTTTGCCCACAGAGTCAGAATGTCACATCATCTACTATTGTTCTTGGTCATGCCAACCATGTCAATGCAGAAGAAGCTCATAAGGAACCAACCATCATGATGGAAACTCTCCCAGTTAATTCGGTTGCAGCTTCTATTCTTTTTGATTCAGGAACCCCGCAATCCTTTGTGTCTCAACAGTTTGCTCAGTTGCATGAGTTACATCTAGAGCTGTTTACTACTACATCAGAGTTTAGCACCCCTCATTCCAGGTGGCAAGCGAAGATGGTAAGTCACAACAATCAGATCAGAATTGGAGGATTGATGTTCCCTGTTTCTCTCATTGCTCTCGGACCGTCCAACATAGATGTCATCCTTGGTATGGATTAGCTGAAAGCCCATAACGCTTTGATCGATTGCATCGCTAAGACAGTCCAAATCACGCATCCTTCTGGCTAGATAATCAACTACTCAGCCCAGATAATCCAGAATGCCAAGACCCAGATATATGCCTTGAATGCTTTGAATACATCACCTCTGGATAACAATCAGAACATTCTGGTAGTCCGTGACTTCTAGGGTGTCTTTCCAGAAGAACTTCCAGGAGTGCCCCCATTCGAGAAGTTGAATTCGTTATCGACTTGAAGGCACTGCTCCCATTGCCAAGCACCCATGTAAGATGCCGCCACTTGAACTTCTCGAGTTGAAGCAGGAACTTGACAATTCACTTCACAAGGGCTTCATCCATGCCAGTTCTTCTGCATGGGGTTCCCCTTCGCTCTGTGTTAAGATGAAGGATGGAACAAATCGTTTTGTTGTTGACTATCACCCTGTTAATCGAGCGACGACCCAGAACAAGTACCCACTCCCAGAATCAATGACCTATATGATCAACTTGCTGGATAATCTGTCTTCTCTAAACTTGATTTGAGGTGAGGATACCATCAGATCAGGGTTCGCGAAGAGGACATTCCAAAAACTACTTTCGTTACTCGCTATGATTCATACGAGTACACTGTCATGTCCTTTGGCTTAACCAATGCTCTAGCTACCTTCTCACAATTGATGAATTACATCTTCATGGATTACCTTGACAAATTCATTGTGGTTTATCTTGATGATATTGTGGTCTATTCCAAAAATGAAGAAGAGCATGGCGAACATCTTCGACTTTTATTGGAGAAGCTTCGTGAACATCAGTTGTATGCTAAGTATTCAAGTATGACTTCTGGTTATCTAAGGTGACCTATCTTGGCCATGTAATCTCTGTAGAAGGCATTGCTGTAAATCCAGAATGAGTCTAGGCTATCCTTGAATGGACTCCTCCGCAGACTGTCAAGCAAGTTCGCATTGTTTGTGAACACCTAAAGACTGCTTAGTCTCGAGAGAAAATCCAATATGACCGTCATCACAAGGAAATGGTTTATCAACCATGCGAATAAGCTTACCTTCGTGTCACTCTGATGAAGGGCATGTATCACTTTGGTATCAAGGGTAAGCTAGCTCCTCGCTACATTGGACCATTTCGCATTCTCTCAAGACGTGGAGAAGTGGCATATCAGTTGGAACTGTCGTCTTACCTTACTTAGGTTCACGATGTCTTCCATGTGTCACAACTCCGCCACTGCATCAAGGATCCTATCTATGTAGTAGATCATGAAATGCTTGATTTGCAAGAAGACATCTCTTATCAAGAATATCCGATCCGCATTCTTGATCAAGCTGAATGTCGCACCTGTCAGAAAGCAATCAAGTTCCTTAAAGTTTAGTGGGCGAATCATTCTGAAGAAGAAGCCACTTGGGAACGCGAGGATCATCTTCGTGATGAATACCCCGCTCTTTTTCCATCTTCCTCATAAATCTCGGGCCAAGATTCACTTTTAGAGGAGAAGAGTTGTAACACCCCCATGTAATTATTATGCTAATTGCCACTTTGATTCAAACTCAGCTGAAAGTCCAATTCAAAATATCAGTCAGAAATTATTTCAGCAAACAGTGAAACAAAATTGTTGACAATATTTTAAATAAGCCCCAAGAAATTGTCCAAGTGGAACCAACTCCATTTGGATTCCAAATTTGACCATAGCTACTTTTTAAGTGGAACAACTACAAATAACTTGATCATTTCAATTTCTAAAAATGTTTAATGTTTTAAATTGGCCTGAAACTTTGTGAGTAGCTTTGAAATATTACCTTGTATTTTTGTGGCAAGTTTCAAGCCCAACTAAATTCATCTGTTGGGTCAACAAAACACAAAACAGTAATCAAAATAGTTAGCAGAAAGAATAAATGAAAAAGTCTCCTGTGCACTCAAGCCCACCCCCAACAGTGCTAGCCCAGCCCACCTCAGGCCTTCTCCTACCTCCGTACAGAGGAGGAGGCAGGGCCATGGCGTGGCACCCGTGTGCGCGTCCATGCCTCGAATGTCGCTGTGTCGACCATCCGGTGTAGTCCCGAGGTGTATAAGACCGTCCCCGACGCCGTTGACGGACCCTAGGTCCTTTGCCTCTCGCCCTCACGCCACACACATCAACTGCACAAATGGCCGAACCACCACGGCGACGCTCGCCGTCCTTCCCATGGCCACCGGCCGTCCCTCATCGCCGCACCATGTCCAGGAGAACCGTCACCGTCGACCTCATCTTCCCCGAGCATTGAATCGAGCCAGGCCGCACCGTACGCTCGCCATCGCCATCATCTTCGCCCACGGCCATCGCCTCTTGTCGATGAGCTCGACGCATCCGGCCACCCCTGCACCTCCTAACCATGTCCACGAGTTCCGTGGTGAGCTCCTCTGCCGATGCTGCGCGCAGGCGTGATACATCTCCATCGTATCTTTTATTTGTAATTGTTCCATGCTATTATAGTATCAAGCTTGGATGTTTTATTATGCATTTATATGCTATTTTATATCATTTTCTGGGACTAACCTATGAACCTAGTGCCCAGTGCAAGTTGTTGTTTTCTGCTTGTTTTTGGTTTTCCAGGAAATCAGTACCAAACGAAGTCCAAATGCCACGAAACTTTTTGACGATTTTTTCTGGACAAAAGAGACCCTGGAAGCTTCGGGAGAGAGCCAGAAGACAGAAGCGTGGAGCACAAGCCACATGGGCGCGCACATGTAGCTTGTGGGCCCACCTGTTCCCCGTTTGACCTAATTCCAGCTCTATAAATTCTCTAAAATCAGGAAACCAATAGGGAGCCACCCGAAACACATTGTCCACCGCCGCAAGTCTCTGTTTCTTTGAGATCCCATCTAGAGGGCTTTTCTGGAGATCTGCCGAAGGGGGAATCGATCACGGAGGGCTTCTACATCAACCTTGCTGCCCTTTCGATGATGCGTGAGTAGTTTACCACAGACCTATGGGTCCCTAGCTAGTAGCTAGATGGCTTCTTCTCTCTCTCCCTCTTTGATCTTCAATACAATGTTCTCCTCGATCTTCTTGGAGATCTATTCAATGTAATCTTCTTTTGCATTGTGTTTGTTGGGATTCGATGAATTATGGGTTTATGATCAGATTATTCATGAATATTATTTGAGTCTTCTATGAATTCTTATATGCATGATTGTTATAGCTTTTTATTTGTCTCCGATCTATCGGTTTGGCTTGGCCAACTAGATTGATTTATCTTGCAATGGGAGAGGTGCTTTGTGATGGGTTCGGTCTTGCGGTGCTCAATCCCAGTGACAGAAAGGGACATGACACGTATTGTATCATTGCCATTAAGGGTAAAATGATGGGGTTTATTCATATTGCTTGGATTTAGTTTGTCTACATCATGTCATCTTGCTTAAGGCGTTACTCCGATATTTATGAACTTAATATTCTAGATGCACGCTGGATAGCGGTCGATGGGTGGAGTAATAGTAGTAGATGCAGGCAGGAGTCGGTCTACTTGTCTCATACGTGTTGCCTATATACATGATCATTGCCTTGAATATCGTCATAACTTTGCGCTTTTCTATCAATTGCCCAGCAGTAATTTGTTTACCCACCGTATGCTATCTTCAAGAGCGAAGCCTCTAGTCAAAACTATGGCCCCCGGGTCTATCTTACATCATATATAAAACAAAAAATACTTTGCTGCAATTTATTTACTGTTATTTTGCTTTTGAATACCCGTGGTGACAATGGGGTATTATATTGATTCACTTCATGTATGTTTTGGCACTCAACTCGGGGATTCCCGAGGTGACATTGGGGTAATCTATGCATAGGGGTTCATGCATGTTTTCATCCTACTTTCTCCGGTAGAAATCTTGGGGCACTCTTTGAAGTACTTTGTGGATTGAATATTATGAATCTGAAGTTGTTTGATGCATATCAAATAATCAACTCACGAATACGTGTGGTGACATTGGAGTATCTAGGTGACATTATGGTTGGTTGAAGCGTATCATATGGTGTTATTTTAGTACGAACTCTAGGGCTGTTTGTGACACTTATAGGGATGGCTCAATAGATTGATCGGAAAGGATAACTTTGAGGTGGTTTCGTACCCTACAACAATTTCTATCTTATGTTCTCCGCTAATAGGAACTTTGGAGTGATTCTTTGTCACACGTTGAGGGATTTTTTTATGATCCAATTATGTTAGCACTGTTGAGAGATTGCACAAGTGAAAGTATAAACCCTAGGCCTTGTTTCTAAGCATTGCAATACCGTTTGTGCTCCATTTTATCACTTGCTACCTTGTTGTTTTTATATTTTCAGATTACAAATACCTATATCTACTATCCATACTACACTTGTGTCACCATCTCTTCGCCGAACTAGTGCACCTATACAATTTGCCATTGTATTCGATGTGTTGGGAACACAAGATATTTCTTTTATTTGGTTGCAGGGTTGTTTGAGAGATACCATCTTCATCCTACGCCTCCCATGGATTGATAAACCTTAGGTCGTCCACTTGAGGGAAAATTGCTACTGTCCTACTAAACTCTGTGCTTGGAGGCCCAACATGAGTCTACAAGAATAAAGTTGTGTAGTAGATATCAAGCTTTTTTCTGGCGTCGTTGCCGGGGAGGTGAGTGCTTGAAGGTATAACTTTAGATCTTGCAATCAAATCTTTTAGTTTCTTGTTTCATCACTAGTTTGGTTCATAAAATAAAACTACAAAAAAAATGGAATTGTGGTTGCCTCAAATTATTATTCTTTATAATGTCTTTCTTGAAAATGATGGAGTGGAAAATTGTGCTCAATTGATAGAAGAAGAATTCAATAAAATGTTTGGCATAAAATCTTTGAATGATGAGCATGATTGCAATGTTGTTAGTATGAATTCTATGAATATCCATGATGCTAATGATATGCAAAGCCATAAGTTTGGGGATGCTATGTTTGATTTATATGATATTTTTAGCCCCTCGAGTTTTAATGAGAAAATTTATTATGATGATTGCTTGCCTCCTATTTATGATGATTATAATTATGAAAGTGGATTTGGAGAGGTCATGACATTATTTAATGACGAATCCACTATTTTGGAAGAGGTTTCAATTGATTATGACAACGAAGTTGCTATCTATGATGATTATTGTGATTGCATGTATGCTATAAAGATTAATGATAACCATGGAACTTATCATCATGATTTTAATTTTCAATTTGGTTATGCCAATCAAGTATCTCATGATAGTTATTTTGTTGAGTTTGCTCCCACTACTATTGATGAAAATAAATTTGCTTATGTGGAGACTAATAAATTTTCTATGCTTGTGGGTCATGAAAAGAATGCTTTATGTGATAGTTATATTATTGAATTCATTCATGATGCTACTAAAAATTATTATGAGATAGGATCATATGCTTTTACATATTGCAATAATATCAAGTTTCCCTCTATGTGCTGAAAGTTTTGAACTTATGCTTGTTTTGCCTTCCTATGCTAGTTGATTCTTGCTCCAATAAATTGTTTGCTCAAAAAATCCCTATGCATAGGAAGAGGGTTAGGCTTAAATGTGCTAGTCATATGCTTCATGATGCTCTCTTTGTGTTTCAATTCTTTACTTTTATGCGAGCATCATTGAAATCATCGTGCCTAGCTAAAAAGGCATTAAAGAAAAGCGCTTGTTCGGAGACAACCCAATAATTATCATTTTTGTGTGTGTGTCCACATGATTAAGCTACTGTAGTAATCATGTTTTATATGTTTTCTTTCAATAATGTGCCAAGTAAAGCCTTTGGGATAGTGTGGATGCTTGTTGATTTGATTCTGTGCAAAAATAGAAACTTTTGCATCCAGTGCTAGAATTTCTATTCTGTATTGGAGCGTGAGAAAATCCAGTGCTAGAATTCCAGTGCTAGTATTAAAAATAATTGGGTCATAAATTGTTTATGTTTTCCAACTATTTCAGAATTTTAGGAGGTACAGAAGTATGGGTTTTAAATCGCTCACTACACGCTGTTATGTTTTTGACAGATTCTGTTTTCGGTGCATAGTTTGCTTGTTTTAGTGTTTCCATAGCTTATATTCATTAATATAAATTGTGGAAATGATAGACTACAGTAGGCATTATGTGAGAACAATTATGAATCTTGTCTTTATAGTACCTAAGTGCATAATTTATTTTTATCATATTAACCTATCTCACAAGTTCTGTTAAGTTTTGTGTGATTGAAGTTTTCAAGTTTTGGGTGAGATATCGATATTTGGAGAATAAGGAGTGGCAAGACCCTAAGCTTCGGGATTCCCAAGGCACCCCAAGGTAATACTCAAGGAAGACTCAAGCGTCTAAGCTTGGGGATGCCCCGGAAGGCATCCCCTCTTTCGTCTTCAACATTATCGGTAACCTCACTTGGAGCTATTTTTTTATTCATCACATAATATGAGTTTTGCTTGGAGCATCATTTTATTCTGTTGATATTTGCTTGGTGTTATAAATAATCATGTTTTGTATCTTTTAGTTCAATAAAATGCCAATTATAGCCTTTACCATGCTCAGTTTGCAAGTTCATGTGTTGCTGTTTGAAAACAGAAAGTTTTCTGTTATGTCCTGAATTTTTGTGAATTGTCGGAACATGATAAAAATCTGAAATTTTTACAAAGTAAGCATGCATGAGTTATCTATCATGTGGAAAGTTTTTAGAGGTTTTGGAGTTAGGGAAGTGTGAATTTTAAATCCCCCTTTACAGACTGTTCTGTTTTGACAGATTTCTGTTATAGTTGCATTGTTTGCATATGTTGCTTGTTTAATATTTCTATTTGTGGATAGGAGTATTAAATATGCAGAGGCATTTAGTATGCATTGTTTTATTTTAATTTTAGTGATTTGATACAGTAGGGAATGTTAAAGTTTTGAGTTGATTTATACTAACTTATCTCACGAGTTCTTGTTGAGTTTTGTGTGGATCAAGTTTTTAAGATCTAGGGAAACCGTGATATGAGAGGAATTAAGGAGACACAAAAGCTCAAATTTGGTGATGCCCAAGGTGTCCCAATATAATATTTCAAGTAGTCTCAAGCATCTAAGCTTGGGGATGCCCCAGTAGGCATCCAACCTTTCTTCATCAACAATTATCGGATAGTGTTGGTTGAGCCTAAGTTTTTGTTTCTTCACATGAGATGTGCTATTCTTGGAATGTCATTTTATTTGTTTTCTTTGCTGTTTGATTAAAATACTTAAGATCTGAAATTTTTAAATGAGAGAGAGTCCTCACATAGCTACCTATTTACTTAACTACTCATTTGGTCTTCACTTATATCTTTTTGGAGTAGTTTGTCATTTCCTCTTGTGCTTCACTTATATCCTATGAGTAAATTGTTGAATGAATTGAATATCATAGAGTTGAAATTATATGTGCTTCATATGCTTGTATCATGCCTAGTAGTAGTTTCACATTGGGTTTAGAAAGTGAAATCTATTGAAGCTTGACAATCACAATATTGGTCATACAAGCAATTCATGAATGATTAGTATAATGAAGAGAACTTTCGCATATAAATATATTATCTTGGACATCTTTTATGATTGTGAATACCCATTATTTTTTTTGAAACTTGAGCAAATTAGTTGAAGTTGGACAGGGAAGACAACGTAATGAGTTATGTTTGGGTATATTTTCAAAGAAGTTATATTGTTATGGATCCTCTAACATGTGGTGCTTGCTTAGGATCTTTTGCTAGCCAAAAATTCGTACTAAGTAGAGATACTAGTTGTGCATCCAAAAAACCTTAAACCCAGTTTCTTGCCATGAGTGTCCACCATATCTACCTATGGATTGTGTAAGATCCTTCAAGTAAGTTGTCATCGGTGCAAAAAGCAATAAAAATTGCTCCCAAATATAGATGATCTTTTATTGCAAGGGAAAATAAGCGTTGTACGAACTTGTGATGGTAAAGAAATAAAAGCGACGGATTGCATAATAAAGGTTGCTATCATAAGGGGCAATTTAACTTGACGTTCCTTTGCATTAAGGGCTTGTGCATCCAAAAAGAAAAAGCGCATGATAACCTCTGCTTCCCTCTGCGAAGGGCCTATCTTTTACTTTATGTATTACCTTTTATGCAAGAGTCAATAGTATTACTTCTCATTTCAACATTAATTATTCTCTAGTTGGCAAGAATCATGTGGTGGGGAAAGATCCTTGCACATATGGCCAGTCAAATATATTTGATCATGAATTATTATTGTTGACAATTATCTCTATGATAAATAAGTTGGGAGGTGAAACATTAAGCCCCTATCTTTCTCTGTGTTCGATGGATGCCATTTGTTCTAAATGCTTTGAGTACTAGCAATCATAGAAGACTATATGATAATTGCGTATGTGGAGCTCTTACGTAGACTTTGTTCAAGATAAGTTGAATTGCAATTGTTTGGTGACTAAGAACATAGGTTGTTAAGTTTTGAGAGAATGCATTGTTTGAACCATAACATGTGAATTGAATGCTACTTTATCATGATGAGTTTTATGAGAAAGATTTGCTGTTATGATGCCTGGAAAAGTGATTGAAATTATCATTGATCAAACTTATGCACTATGCTAGCATTGACACTTCATAAATTATCTCTTTTATCATTTACCTACTCGAGGACGAGCAGGAATTAAGCTTCGGAATGTTGATACGTCTCCAATGTATCTATAATTTATGAAGTATTAATGCCATGTTTATTATAGTTTTGTACAATTTTGGTGCACTTTTATATGGATTTTATTTGATTTTTATGGACTAACATATTGACCTAGTGCCCAGAGCCAGTTGTTGCTTTCTGCTTGTTTTTGGTTTTCCAGAAAATCCATATCAAACTTTCTGACGATTTTTTCTGGAAGGAAACAGACCCAGGAAGCTTCGGAGGAGCAGTAGAAGAGCCACAGGGGCCCCACGAACCACCTGGGCGCGCCACCCCCCCAGGTGCACCCTGGTGCCTCGTGGGCCCCCTGTGGCCCCTCTTTGCGTGATTCCAACACTGAGAAATCCTATAAATACCAAAACCCCAGAAATAACCCTTGAAATTGGACTACGCTGCCGCAAGCCTCTGTACCTTCGAAATATCATCTGGAGCCCTTTTTCCTGCACCCTGCCGGAGGGGGAAATCATCACCGGAGGCCATCTTCATGATCCCAGTGGTCTCCATGACGAGGAGGGAGTAGTTCACCCTCGGGGCTGAGGGTATGTACTAGTAGCTATGTGTTTTCTCTCTCGTGTTCTTGATTTGGCACGATCTTGATGTATTGCGAGCGTTGTTAATATAGTTGGATCATATGGTGTTTCTCCCTCTCTATCTTTTTGTGATGAATTGAGTTTTTACCTTTGAGGTTTCACTATTATCGGATTGAATACTTTGTTGAATTTGAGAGCACTTGATGTATGTCTTGCATATGAATACCCGTGGTGACAATGAGGTATTATATTGATTCACTTGATGTATGTTTTGGCACTCAACTCGTGGATTCCCGAGGTGACATTGGGATAATCTATGCATAGGGGTTCATGCATGTTTTTGTCCTACTTTCTCTGGTAGAAATCTTGGGGTACTCTTTGAAGTACTTTGTATGGATTGAATATTATGAATCTGAAGTTGTTTGATGCATATCGAATAATCAACTCACGAATACTTGTGGTGACATTGGAGTATCTAGGTAACATTAGAGTTGGTTGTTGCGTATCATATGGTGTTATTTTAGTACGAACTCTAGGGCTGTTTGTGACACTTATAGGGATGGCTCAATAGATTGATCGGAAAGGATAACTTTGAGGTGGTTTCGTACCCTACAACAATTTCTATCTTATGTTCTCTGCTAATAGGAACTTTGGAGTGATTCTTTGTCACATGTTGTGGGATTGTTATATGATCCAATTATGTTAGCACTATTGAGAGATTGCACTAGTGAAAGTATGAACCCTAGGCCTTGTTTCTAAGCATTGCAATACCGTTTGTGCTCCGTTTTATCACTTGCTACCTTGCTGTTTTTATATTTTCAGATTACAAAAACCTATATCTACTATACATACTACACTTGTATCATCATCTCTTCGCCTAACTAGTGCACCTATACAATTTGCCATTGTATTGGGTGTGTTGGGAACACAAGAGATTTCTTGTATTTGCTTGCAGGGTTGTTTGAGAGATACCATCTTCATCCTACGCCTCCCACAGATTGATAAAGCTTAGGTCATCCACTTGAGGGAAAATTGCTACTGTCCTACAAAACTCTGCGCTTGGAGGCCCAACACGAGTCTACAAGAATAAAGTTGTGTAGTAGACATCGACAGGGCAGGCGGAGACCATCCAGGAGAGAGGTGGGAATGGGCCCTGGTCGTAGTCCGCGAGTGAATGAAATAACACGACTAAAAGAGTTCTGGATATTCATTCCGAGATTGCCATTGGCAATCCACACTAACCGCCGCGCGGGATAATGGTTTATGGGGCCCACGGCGTCGTCAGTTCCTCCCAAAAGATCTGTCAGATGTCTAGTTCAGAGATGCAAACGGGAGACCAGCAAATATCCTCCGGATGAGGTGAGGCTCGACCCTGCACGTAATGACCCAGAGCAATTAGGGTGAGCGGCCAAATAGCCCTTTCGTGCTTAGGATGTAGATGTGCGGGGACCTCTCTAGAGAGCTAACGTTGGACTTCGGCGTGTCGATTGCCTGAGGCCGGGCCTGACCCATGGAAAAGTATGTCCGGCCATAGGGTAATCAAGAGTATCGGGCTATGTGGTGCACCACTGGAGGGAAGGCAAAACTATTCGAATAGCCGTGTCCATGGTAAGAGGACACTTGGATATATAAGAGTATCCCGACATTATACACTTGAACCTGATAACAAATGAACTTCCCCACCTTATATGTTTATACAACTTGAATCGGTTACTATTAAATTACTCAAACTAGATGAATATGGAATGCCTGAGGATTGCTTTCTTGTTGGGAGTCGAGGAAGGATCTTAGGGCATTGTATTGTTGTGTTAATTTCAAGTTGGTATCGTATGCGCTCATACTCCTCCTTTGCTACAAGATGCTCTGCTCTCGTCTATTGCTGCAAGATGGTGGCACTTGTGTTACATAGTGTTTTCCCCATTGTTCTGGCATTTCTGCAGTATAGTCCACTGATATACCCCATTCCTTGGATACCGATGCATATGTAGCATAGATCTGATGTAAGTATTGCGAGTACTTTGGATGACTACACACTATTGCTTTGCTATTCTTTTCATCCAAGCCGGTTGCTGCTATCAGATAGTAGCCACCCGGATGCAGGTTCCATCGCTGATGATTACTACGTGGAGTTCGACGTCGCCGAGTAGTTCGGAGGTCCCAGGTAGGAGGCCTACGCCTTTTCGATCTAGAGTCGTTGTTTATTTTCGCCTTCTCCACGCATCTTTGTATGTGTCTATAATCAGACCTAACTCTTGATGTAATATTGGGTCTTACGACCCCCTGTTGTAATATATTTGATTTGTGTTTAATTCGTGTCATAGAGCTGCGTTGTGGTACTACCGTGAGTTACTGTTCATCATCGTGCATGCTGCGCGTCTGATACGGTGCACCGTTATCGATCGGGGGCGTCACAAGTTGGTATCAGAGCCGACTAACTCTAGGATCCCTCAAACCACTTCACCGATGTCGAGTCTAGTCTTGAAAAACTATTTTCGAACTACTAGGTGTGTTGTGTGGCTTACCGGCCCACATCACTTATGGATGGTATAGGATTCTTTTATTCCACATCCTTACTCTGGGTTCTTAACTTCTCATCTCTTCGGGTACCATTTTACTAACTCTAGGTTCTCGTGACAATTTCCTTCCGGAGAGCCACTCATTCCAGATGATCTCTTGATACTCCCTGATGATTTTTGAGACCTTTTGAACCTACCGTCTTTGAGAATATTTACCACCGATAAACCCGGTGGAGGCCCATACACGCATGTCATTCGTACTTGCCTCTTCTTGCACTAAATAACCTGCCCCTATTATTTTACTCAGGATGGCTGACGATCCTCCGCCTCCACCCTATATTGCCGCCCTGATGCAGCAGTTTGAACGAAACCGTCAACTCAACAAGAGTCTGGTGAATCGTTTGGAATGCTCGTCAAGAGCCTAGGCCGATCTCACTTCAGGAGTTCGTGCACCTCAACCCCTCCAGTTTCCGAAACTCCACCAATCCTATGGATGCTGATGATTGGCTTCGCGACATCCTATTCGAGTTGGAGTTGGCTAATGCTGGCCCTGCCAGTCATGTCACCTTTGTGGCGTTTCACCTGAAGGGTCCAGCTGCTCAGTGGTGCGAAAGCCACAGGCATATGCTGCCTGTTGGTACCGTAACCACTTGGCAGGAATTTCAGATTGCCTTTCATGCACGCCGCATTCCTCAGGGTCTAATAGACAAGAGGAAGAAGGAATTCCATAATCTCACTCAGGGCAAGATGACTGTGGATGAATATCAGAGGGAATTCTTTGACTTGTCTCGCTATGCTAAAGATGACGTCTCTACTGACGCTTGCAAATAGGAGAAGTTCTGAGATGGACTGCATCCCGATCTGAAGTATATCCTTAGTCTCCATGAATACACAGACTTTGCACTGCTTGTCAGCAAAGCTACCTAGGCTGAGACTAGTCAGGCAGAGTTCCTGGAGTCGCTCAAGCGTACTCGAGACGTTGGCTCATCTCTGGGCCCGTCTCCTTAGAAACGCCAAGTGTGGTATCCACATAATGTTTATCACCGACCTCCCCCAGCTCCGAGGCCATCTTATGATGCACCTCATCAGCCTGCACCGCCGAGACAGCTCAGTATTCAAGATGGACATCCCAATACTATTGCTCGTCGCCCTGCACGTGGAATCTGTCATAAGTGTTGACATCCAGGCCATTATTCCAGGTTTTCCCCATGGAGTCAGAATGTCAGATCATCTCCTGTAGTTCTTGGTCATGCCAACCATGTCAATGTAGAAGAAGCTCAGAAGGAACCAACCATCATGATGGGTACCCTCCCTGTTAATTCGGTTGCAGCTTCTATTCTTTTTTATTCAGGAGCCTCGCATTCCTTTGTGTCTCAATAGTTTGCTCAGTTGCATGAGTTACATCTAGAGCTGCTGACTACCCCATTAGAGATTAGCACCTCTCATACCAGGTGGCAAACCAAGATGGTAAGTCACAACAATCAGATCGGAATTGAAGGATTGATGTTCCCTATTTCTCTCATTGCTCTCGGACCTTCCAACATAGATCCTTGGTATGGATAGGCTGAAAGCCCATAATGCTTTGATCGACTGCGCCGCTAAGACAGTCCAACTCATGCATCCTTCTGGCCAGATAATCAACTACTCAACCCAAATAATCCAGAATGCCGAGACCCAGATATATGCCTTGAATGCTTTGAATGCATCACCTCTGGATAACATTGAAAACATTCCGGTAGTCCGTGACTTCCAGGATGTCTTTCCAGAAGAACTTCCAAGAGTGCCCCCGTTTGAGAAGTTGAATTCGTTATCGACATGAAGCCAGGCACTGCTCCCATTGCCAAGCGCCCATATAAGATGCCGCCACATGAACTTCTCGAGTTGAAGCAGGAACTCAACAATTCACTTCGCACGGGCTTCATCCGTGCCAGTTCTTCTGCATGGAATTCCCCCTCACTCTTTGTTAAGAAGAAGGATGGAACAAATCGTTTGGTTGTTGACTATCGCCGTGTTAATCTGGCGATGATCCAGAACAAGTACCCAGTCCCCAGAATCAATGACCTATATGATCAACTTGCTGGATCATCTGCCTTCTCTAAACTTGATTTGAGGTTAGGATACCATCAGATCAGGGTTCGCGAAGAGGACATTCCAAAAACTGTTTTCGTTACTCGCTATGGTTCATACGAGTACACCGTCATGTCCTTTGGCTTAACCAATGCTCCAGCTACCTTCTCATGATTGACAAGTTACATCTTCATGGATTACCTCGACAAATCCATCGTGGTTTATCTTGATGATATTCTGGTCTATTCCAAGAATGAAGGAGAGCATGGCGAACATCTTTGGCTTATATTGGACAACCTTCGTGAACATCAGTTGTATGCCAAGTATTCCAAGTGCGAGTTCTGTTTATCAGAGGTGACCTATCTTGGCCATGAGATCTTTGTAGAAGGCAGTGCTTTAAATCTAGTATGAGTCCAGGCTATTCTTGAATGGACTCCTCCACAGACTGTCAAGCAAGTTCGCATTCGTGAACACCTAAAGACTGCTCAGTCTCGACAAAAAAGCCAATATGACCGTCATCACAAGGAAATGGTTTATCAACCAGGCGAATAAGCTTACCTCCGTGTCACTCTGATGAAGGGCATGCACCACTTTGGTATCAAGGATACGCTAGGTCCTCGCTACATTGGATCATTACGCATTCTTTCAAGAGGTGCAGAAGTGGCATATCAGTTGGAACTACCGTCAAACCTTACTCAGGTTCACGATGTTTTCCATGTGTCACAACTTCGCCGCTAACTCAAGGATCCTATCTGTGCAGTAGATCATGAAGTGCTTGATTTGCAAGAAGACCACTCTTATCAAGAATATCCGATCCGCATTCTTGATCAAACTGAACGTCGCTCCCGTCATAAAGCAATCAAGTTTCTTAAAGTTCAGTGGTTGAATCATTCTAAAGAAAAGCCACTTGGGAACGCGAGGATCATCTTCGTGTTGAATACCCCGCTCTTTTTCTATCTACCTCTCAAATCTTGGGATAAGATTCACTTTTAGAGGAGGAGAGTTGTAACACCCCCTTGTAATTATTATGCTAATTGCCACTTTGATTCAAACACAGTTCAAATTCCAATTCAAAATATAAGTCAGAAATGATTTCAGCAAATAGTGAAACAAAATTGTTGACAATATTTTAAATAAACACCAAGAAATTGTCCAAGTGGAACCAACTCCATTTGGATTCCAAATTTGACCACAGCTACTTTTTAAGTGGAACATCAGCAAATAACTTGATCATTTTAATTTCTAAAAATGTTTAAACTTTTCCAATTGGCCTGAAACTTTGTAAGTAGCTTTGAAAATTACCTTGTATTTATGTGGCAAGTTTCACGTCCAACTAAATTCATCTGGTGGGTCAACAAAATACAAAGCAATAATCAAAATAATTAGCAGAAAGAATAAATGAAAAAGTCTCATGTGCACTCAAGCCCACCCCCAGCAGTGCTAGCCCCTGCCCACTGATACGTCCATTTTGCATCATGTTTTATTGCTGTTATTTATAAAGTTTTTTATCAATATAGAACTTCATGGAGTATTTCTAATGCCTTTTCTCTCTTAATATGCAAGGTTTACATAAGAAGGGAGAATGCCGGCAGCTGTATTTCAGGGCCTGAAAAAGCTACAACAGAGATACCTATTCTGCACATCTCCAAATGGGCTGAAATTCCACGAAGAATTATTTTGGAATATATAAAAATACTGGGCTAGAGAACAACCAGAGAAAAGCTCCTAGATGCCCACACAGCACCAGGGTGCCCCCCTAGGGCGCGCCCTGATGTTGTGTGAGGCCCCTGGCCCACCTCTGGCCCTCTCCTTCTGGTATATAAGTCATTTTACCCTAAAACTTTTATGGGGAGACTTTCGGGACGAGGCGCCGCCGCCACGAGGCGGAACTAGAGCAGGAGCAATTTGGCTTTCCGGCGGGCAGATTCCGCCGGGGACACTTCCCTCCGGGAGGGGAAATCGAAGCCTTCGTCATCACCAACAACCGTCTCATCATGGGAGGACCAATCTTCATCATCATCAACCACAACACAATCTCATCCCAATCCCTAGTTCATCTCTTGTATTAAATCTTTGTGTCAGAACATTAGATTGGTACTTGGGTGGTACTAGTAGTGTTGACTACTTACAGTAGTTGATGCTAGTAGATTTGATTGGTGAATTACTAAATGTTCAGATCCTTCATGTCATTTATTTCTTCTCTGATCATGAACATGATGATGATGTGTGAGTAGTTACTTTTGTTCTTGAGGACATGGGAGAAGTCTTGTCATAAGTAATCATGTGAATTTGGTATTCGTTCGATATTTTGCTGATATGTATGTTGTGATTCTCTTAGTGCTGTCATGTGAACATCGACTACATGACACTTCACCATTCATGGGCCTAAGGGAACTCATTGTGGAGTAGTAATTAGATGATGGGTTGCTAGAGTGACAGAAGCTTAAACCCTAGTTTATGCACTATTCCGTAAGGGGCTGATTTGGATCCACATGTTTAATGCTATGGTGAGACTTTGTCTTAATTCTCTTTTCGTAGTTGCGGATGCTTGCGAGAGGGGGTAATCATAAGTGGGATGCTTGTTCAAGTAAGAATAGCACCCAAGCACCGGCCCACCCACATATCATATCATCAAAGTAGCGAACGCGAATCAAATGAACATGGTGAAAGTGACTAGATGAAATTCTCGTGTGTCCTCAAGAATGCTTTTCTCATTATAAGTACTTGTTCCAGCCTGTCCTTTGCACTCAAAAGGATTGGGCTATCTTGCTGCACCTTATTTACATTTGTCACTTGTTACTCGTTACAAATTATCTTGCTATCAAACTACCTGTTACCACTTGTTTCAGTGCTTGCAGAAATATCCTTACTGAAAACCACTAGCCATTTCCTTCTGCTCCTCGTTGGGTTCGACTCTCTTACTTATTGAAAGGACTACGATTGATCCCCTATACTTGTGGGTCATCACCCACCTAAGGCCTTCTCCTACCTCCGTACAGAGGAGGAGGCAGGGCCATGGCGTGGCATGCGTGTGCGCGTCCATGCCTTGGATGTCGCCGTGTCGACCATCCCGTGCAACCCTGACGTGTATAAGACCCTCCCCGACGCCGTCGACTAACCCTAAGTCCTTTCCCTCTCTCCCTTGCGTCGCACTCGTCTACCGCACACACGGCCGTACCACCGCCGCCACACTCGCCGTCATTCCCGTGGCCACCAGCCGTCCCTCATCGCCGCACCATGTCTAGGAGAACTGTCACCCTCGACCTTGTCTTCCCCGAGCATTGAATCGAGCTGGGCTGCAACATACGCTCGCCATCGCCATCATCTTAGCCCACGGCCGCCGTAGCTCGTCGATGAGCTCGGCGCGTCGGGCCACCCCCACACATCCTGACCACGTCCACGAGCTCTGCGGTGAGCTCCTCTATCGATTCCCCTTCTTCCCCCTTCGATCCATCACCGTAAGCCACCTCCTTCCAAGCTTGCCCATGGCCGCATCTGAGCTGCACACGCGCGTGCCTGCTTCCGGCCATGTCCGCACCTGCGCGCCCCCCTGCAGCCACCCGAGCTCCCCAGCGCGCGCCCGCATGCGGCAGCCACGCTTGCCGCTGCTCCTGGCCGCCCCTTGGGCGCCACCCCGTGCACTGCTGCTCTACTGCCCAATACCGCCGCTGCTGTTATACTGCTGCTGCAGCTGCTGCTGCTACTGCCTAGCGCCGCTCCTGCTTTCTGCTGCTGCTGCTGTGGCCGGCCCTGTTCTAGTTAGTGGCTAGTTTAGGAATAATTAGTGGTTAATTTAGTTGATAGTTTAATTAGTCTAATAAGACAATGTCATGTGGGACCACCCCTGTAAAATACCGTTTTAATCAAACCATAGACAATGACATGTGGGATTACCCTATTGGCACTACAGCGGTCAACCCTGCCAAAGTTGACTGTTGACCTGATGACTCACCACACCCAGGCCCCACTTGTCATGCACTAGGCTAAGAATCCCCTGGGTACACATTGCAATTCTGTTTTAAATTCGAATTAAATATATTCCAAAAATTCCAGAAAATCATTAAAACCTCAGAAAATCATATAAAATATTCCGTAACTCGGATGAAAATAATTTATATATGGAAGATGATTAGAAAAATATAACAAACCTGAATATGTCATCCACATGCTTGACAAACATCTCTAACATAATGAACCTTGACATTTTGCCACCGAATCAATATACCGAATAATATCTTCATGTTGGGATTATAATTTTGCATCATATACTACTAAAACTATTACATCATTCACACATACACATGTAGAATTAGATGTTTGCTTGGTATATAAAGTTGAACATTGATATGGCTTATTTTGTTGAGTAATATATATGTGTACATACGTGTATGAATATGTACGCATTGTATTTCCAACGCACTATTTTCTATCCCATTTTGCATAGTTAACACTGATTTATGTGGTTAATTGCAGAGACAAAAGCAAACTCCTGTTTCACAAACTCAACATCCAGACCGGCAATTGCGGTCTACTTCAAGATTAACTACTAAAATTTGAACTAAACCTGAGGTTGTGTTGAATGAACGTGAAGGTATGCTTCTTTACTTTGATGTGTGTACCTTGCATTGCTTTGAAGCTAGTTTTTGCATTTTTTGTGAACCTTGCAATTGAATTATATTGCATTTGTAGTACTAAACCTATTTTCTACATTTATTCTATATCAGGCCAGGAAAGAGAGGTTAGGAAAGTTACTGCTATGAAAATCATATGGGGAAGGCAAAACAAGCGTAAACTCAAGTTGGAAATCAATGAGTATGGTCAGCCTTGTGGTACATCTGCTACATGGTTCGCTAACTTTGTTGGAACACAAATAAGAACCAAGGGTTTTCTCGTTGAATTTGATGATTGGAGGGTGGTTGATCTCTAAAAAAAATTGCTTTACGGACTGAGGCAAAGGTAATGAGAGTTTGACAGGAATAGAAAGGTTGCAATACTTTGCTGTTGCTTCTATGTTGCTATATTATTATTGGTTACTGCTGCTATGTCTTAGTGAGTTCCTGGATGCTAACTTAGTTTTAATGTTTAGGAGTGACTAACGAGTTAGTTTATGTTGTATTGTTCTCTAGTACCTATTTTTCAGTGGTTTTGGGAATTAGACGAACGAGTTTTCTAATGGTATATGAAAACAGTACAAATTAAATGGAAAGACTTCAAATTAGACCTAAAGAGGGATTATTATGATGAAACATATGGGAGTTGCATTTTGGTTAACTACAAAATCTAAGGTATGCTCTTTGTTAGGTTGGTATTGACCTCTTGTTCTACTTGTGTCACATGATCTCTATCAAACAATTTGGTAGGATTACTCAATAAGAGGAAAAAATAATCGAGCACATCACACTCACAATCACACATCTGGAAGTAAGTGTTTTGCTCGGGTTGACACTGAAATGGTATGCAACCATGCAATTCTTGTTGTAAACTTGGATGTTTGTACATTTTTCTCATTGTTTTAATCTTTTTATCACTTCACATAGACCGAGGAGCTCAAGTGTTGCCCACATAGACATGAATTGTTCATTGAAACACATACACATTGAATTAGTGGACTTCCTCAAGAAGGGTCTGCAGTAAGAATTGTAAGTTCAGATGCAATTGAAACACATACATATCAAATTATTTTTGTTTATGTAGTAAATACTAGGAACACATAACAATTCCTGAAATTTGCAGAAAGAACTTCAAGATGAAGCATTAAAGCTTCAGAATTGATGGAGAATGGTATTAAGGATGGTGATTTGTTTGCATTTTTTTGTGGAAAAGAAAAATATGGATATGTTTGTGCTGTTGGTTTGGGGCCAACTCCATCTGACCTAGAGTTGCCTGGAACCCAGCAGTATAAATCTACAAAGCTTCAAATAGCAATGGAAAAGTGTCGTGTATTTGACCAAAAAGTGGAAAATCCGCAAGAACAAATGGATGACATGAAGAAGCAAATGGCTGAGATGAGGCAACTTGTTCTATGTTCACAGGGGCAACGAGATGAAACTAATAGCACACCTAGACATGCATCAAATAGTCCACAAGGTAACACTAGTTCTCTTATATTGTACCTCTGCAATAGTGGAACATGTAATGCTATGATTTTATTATAGTTTATTATACTTAACATCTACAATGCTTGATTCTGATGTAGAACATAAGGACGGGAGAAGCTAGTAATACTGAAAAAGCTAATGCTATTCTAGAGGACGAGGTTGAGTCAAATGCTTCTATGCAGAATGATGACACTCTTACTGGAAGAAGAATTGTTAATGTAGAGAAATATGACAGACAACAAGGTGTAAATCTTTCATTTCCTACATACAATATGTTACGCCTACTATGCAAACTTCATTTGAATATGGTCCAAACTGCTTATTGCAATTTTTTCCCATAGGGTGGAAGAGATGTGATACTATATAGCATAACTAGACCTTTTAGTGTCGCTGTTGGCAAAGGAATAATTCAAACAACTAATCCAAAGGCAGTGGTGGGGGGGGGGGGTGAGCCTCTAGGTTCTCAATATGTCGAAATTGTCATCTATTCAGTGTTCAAAAGGGAAACTCAGTTGCCTCGTCCGTATAGGAATGTGCTGACCATGGGAGATGCTAAGGGAAAATTGATTGCATGGCCATTTGCTATGATAATAATCTAGAGCATTTGGTTTCTTTTCTTTTGTGCTAATCTATCACCTATTAAGTCATGATTGTTGTTGCAGATCAAAGATGCCAAGAAGACAACTAATGTGCTAGGAGGTGCAGGTACTATGCTATACATCAAATTTACATGCCAATTAAATAGACACACTGTTTTTGAACTTACACATACTAGGAACTACAATATATACAATCATAACATGTTATTTTTATTTGTCCTGTAACTAAAATTAAGTTACCTAAGTGTGTCGTTGCCCACTTATCTATCCTATAAGACTATTCATGTATTGCATCAGTTGTCAATCTCCATATTTATGTCCACCTTTTTCTGTCCAGTCCGTGGTACTAATTCCACCTTGGATAAATTTAACAAGTAAATCTGCAGCTCACTTGTAACCAAACCAGCATGTGTAATCCAGCACAGTTTATAGAACCATCTTTATCCATACACAAAAGTAGATACAACTAGCATGTTTCGAGCATCTTGGTCAAACGATGTATTGCAACAGTTGGCAATCTCCATGTATGTTTTGCATGGGCTGCTAAGTGCATTTAATTTAGAAGCTAAGTTTCATTTGGCAACTATGTAATCTTGCAAGTGAGTACATGGTATATTTGGCAACTGAATGACAAGTAAAAGCATGTATAAACTCTTGGGCAACGAAGTTTTTAGTAATCTGGAAACTAAGCATATTAAACATGGCAACTAAATACTATACAGAGGTAGTACTTCTATTTTCTAGCAACTAATCACTTGCAATATTTGTAATGTGACAACTAAGTGCTTGTACAGTAATGCATTTGTGGCTAAGTTCAATCTCATTTTTACTTGACATGCCGATTTTCCATGATATAATTACATGGAACAAATATAAATGTACAGTAATCCTTTGAACAACTTTTGGGTTGATTACACTTTCTTGACAAATTCGTATGGAATATTTTTAGGTACTTAGCCACCTAGCATTAGATGTGAGGAGGACTTCGAGTGTCATGGCGCATACATGGCTGTTCGCATTATTTTGGAAGCCAACTTCAATCATGTCATGAATCTTATGTGTGTTTTAGACCATTTGGAGCTTCAAGTTTTTTGGAGTAGAAACATTGGGCTCATGGATGTGACTTGTGTGTTCTAGACCATTGTTTGAATTCTTTCAAAACAACAAATAGTGGTCCTTTTTATGTGACTTGTGTGTTCTGGATGGTTAAACTATATTTCTTCTTGTGTTTGTGAACCTGTGTCAATATATATGTCTGTTTGTGAACCAATCATCGTTGTTGTCAAATGTGTTCATCTTGATGCTGTTTGTGGATGGCATCTGACCATTCGTATATGTATATGTATCAAATTATTGGTTTGGTTCTACACTACCTTACCAACAATTTATCTGTTGGTAAACAGATTCTTGCAGAGCAATTGTCGGCCATGGTTACTAGCTAGCTAGATAGAAAATGTGTCACCAAACGTACATACCTAGACAGACAGACGATGTGTCGGCCAAGATATACACATATCTAGACAGCATAAGTGTCGGAAAGGTGTAAATCTATCCAATCAGAATATGTGTCGGGAAAGATATATACCTTGAAGAACAACCTATGTGTCGACAAAAGTAGGGTGTAAATGCACACCGCAACTGTCATCGTACCTAGGGTGTATGCCCACAAATCATCTATCGGGGTCGGTAGGGTTTATGTACACAAGCAAACTGTCAGTGTAGGTAGGGTGTATGCCAACTAAAAAAGTGTCGGCAAGTGAACTTCTGTCGGCAATACCTATCCCGACATCAACTCCTCTGACTGCTTTCGCTTCCGTCAGCATATGTGTTAGAGACAAGTTATGTGTCGGCAAAGATACCCTATGCCAACAGATTGATGGGTCGTCAAACCTTGACCGTGGTGTAGTCATATTCCAAATATTTTAACGATTTCAATTAAAATGCTTAGTAATGCATTAGAGCATATCACCAACACATTTTGCCATGACATACATCTATGTTGCATTTGTTTGCTCCTGTTGTTTATTTGTTTCTGTATCTACTTCTTTCTGGTAGACTCCAAGAGCGCTGTAGATCTGGTCATCGACTACTTCGTTGAGGATCCATTTTCGTCTATAGAGCAACCAGGCAAGCAAACCCCCTTGATCATTCCTATATCATCTATTCTTTCTCCCTACATTCTTTCACTAGGTATTTGTACCGTTGTCGATCGGTAGACCCTATTCTGATGCATAGCCTAATTTTGTCATGTTCCATAAATGCTTTACTTGTTATCCTGACATGCCTAGATTAGCTATGCTGGTGTTCCATCAATTGGCCCTACATCCTTGTCTATGTTGCTATGCTAGATTACCAGGCAGTGATCCCCTTTGGGCGATGATCACGGATATACTTATACTATTACACTATACATGTTCATAGTAAGTCGGGTCGGCTCGGAGAGCACCCGCGAGTGATGATATGACAAAGTCGGGTCGGCTAGGAGACCACCCACGAGTTCACTATGGCGGCTGGCTGTTTAGCGGTACCACCCAGGATGTGGTGGTAGCTCGGGATCTGTCCCGACAGCCGACACGAAACATTTACAGCGCCGGAGAAACAGGACAGGTGGAGACCATCCAGGAGAGAGGTGGGCCTAGGCACTGGGAATAGTCTGCGAGTGAAGGAACTAACATGACTAAACGAATTCTGGATATTCATTCCGAGATTACCACTTTCATATACGCACTAACCACTGCGCGAGACAATGGTTTATGGGGCCCTCTACATCGGCAGTTCCTCCCGAAAGCTCTATCAGATATCTAGTTCAGAGATGCGGCCGGGAGACCAGCAGATATCCACAGGATGAGGTGAGGCTGGACCCTGCACGTAACGACCCGGAGCAGTTAGGGTGAGCAGTCGAACAGCCCTTTCGTGCGTAGGATGTAGACCGGCACGGACCTCTCTGGAGAGCTGAGGTAGGATTTCGGCGTGTCGATTGCCTGCATGACCCACGGAAAAGAATGTTTGGCCATTGGGTAATTGAGTGTATCGGGCTATGTGGTGCACCCCTGCAGGAAGACAAAACTATTCGATATGACGAATCCACGGTAACAGGACACTTGGATATATAATAGTATCCCGATCTTATACACTTGAACCTAATACTTAATGAACTTCCCCACCTTATATGTTAATACAACTTGAACCGGTTACTATTAAATTACTCATACAAGATGAATATGGATTGCTCGAGGATTTCTTTCTCGCTGGGACTTGAGGAAGGATCTCAGGGTATTGTATTGTTGTGCTAATTACAAGTTGGTATCATATGCGCTCATACTCCTCCTTTGCTGCAAGAAGCTATCCTCTCATCTATTGCTGCAAGATGGTGGCACTTGTGTTACAAAGAGTTTTCCCCCTGTTCTGGCATTTCTGCAGTGTAGTCCACCGATATACCCCCTTTCATGGATACCGATGCATATGTAGCATAGATCTGATGTAAGTCTTGCGTGTACGTTGGATGAGTACTCACTGTTGCTTTGCTATTCTTTTCAACCAATGCAGTTGGTGTTATCAGATAGTAGCCACCGTGATGCGGGTTCCATCGCTGATGATTACTACGTGGATTTCGACGTCGCTGAGTGGTTTGGAGGTCCCAGGTAGGAGGCCTGCGCCTTTTCGATCTAGAGTCATTGTTTGTTTTTGCCTTCTCCTGGCATCTTTGTATGTGTCTGTAGTCAGACCTAACTCTTGATGTAATATTGGGTCTTATGACCCCCAGTTGTAATATATTTGATTTGTGTTTAATTCGTGTCATAGAGTTGTGTTGTGGTACTACCGTGAGTCATCGTTCGTGATCGTACATGTTGCGTGTCTGATATGGTGCACGGTTATCGATCGGGGGTGTCACATGTTGGTATCAGAGCCGAGTACCTCTAGGAACCGTCAAACCTCTTGGACGATGTCGAGTCTAGTCATGAAAAACTATTTTCGAACTACTAGGTGTGTTATATGGCTTACGGCCCACATCACTAATGGATGGTATAGGATTCTTTTATTCTGAATCCTTATTCTGCATCCTCATCTCTTCGATTACCGTTTTACTAACTCTACGTTCTCATGACGATTTCCTTCCGGAGAGCCACTCATTCCAGATGATCTCTTGATACTCCCTGATGATTTCCAAGACCATTTGAACCTACCATCTTTGAGAATATTTACCACCGATAATCCCGATGGATGCCCATATGCACCTGCCGTTCGTACTTGCCTTTTCTTGCACTAAATAACCTACCCTTGTTTTTTACTCAGGATGGCTGAAGATCCTCCGCCTCCACCCTACATTGCCGCCCTGATGCAGCAGTTTGAACTGAATCATCTACTCAATGAGAGACTGGTAAATCATTTGGAACACAACGATACTCGTCAGTAGCCTGGGCCTATCTCACTTCAGGAGTTCGTGCGCCTCAACCCCTCCATTTTTCGCAACTCCACCAATCCTATGGATGTTGATGATTGGCTTCGTGACATCCTGTTCGAGATGGAGTCAGCTAATGTTGCCCCTTCCAGTTAGGTCACCTTTGCGGCATTTCACCTGAAGGGTCCAGCTGCTCAATGGTGGGAAAGACACAAGTGTATGCTGCCTGTTGGAACCGTAACCACTTGGCAGGAATTTCAGATTGTCTTCCATGCACGCCACATTCCTCAGGGTCTAATAGACAAGAGGAAGAAGGAATTCTGCAATCTCACTCAGGGTAAGATGACTATGGATGAATATCAAAGGGAATTCTTCGACCTGTCTCGCTATGCTGAAGAAGACGTCTCTACTGACGCTCACAAACAGGAGAAGTTCCGAGATGGACTATATCCTGATCTGAAGTATGCCCTTAGTCTCCATGAATACACAGACTTTGCAACGCTTGTTAGCAAAGTTATCTAGGCTGAGACTAGTCAGGCTGAGTTCCAGGAGTCACGCAAGCGTACTTGAGACGTTGGCTCATCTCCGCGCCCGTCTGCATAGAAATGCCAAGTGTGAATTTCGCACAATGTTTATCACCGAGACCATCTTATGTTGCACCTCATCTGCCTGCACTGCCGAGATAGCTCATTATTCAAGGAGGACAGCCCAATACTATTGTTGAGCTTTCATACACTTATAGCTCCTAGTGCTTCCGTTGCATGGCAATCCCTACTCCTTGCATTGGCATCAATTGATGGGCATATCCATAGCCCGTTGATTAGCCTCGTCGGTGTGAGACTATCTTACTTTTTTGACTTCCCCTTATTAATCTCTATTACCATATTCTATTCCACCCATAGTACTAGATCCATGGCTTGCGCTCATGTATTGCGTGAGAGTTGAAAAAGCTGAAGCGCGTTAGAAAGTATGAACCAATTGCTTGGCTAAAACCGGGGATGTTCATAATAAATATTTTGTATTAATAAGATGGAGCATGACAGGGCTATATGATTTTGTAGGAATAACTTTCTTTAGCATTTTTATTTTTGAAAGGCATGATTGTTTGTTGCTATGCCTGAGTATTGATGTGTTTATTTTTTATTCCCAGTTTTTCAAAAGGCACAATTTTTTTCTGGACAAAAGAGACCATGGAAGCTTCAGGAGAGGGCCAGAAGATAGAAGCATGGAGCACAAGCCACATGGGCGCGCCCTGGGGGGCACCCATGTAGCTTATGGGCCCACCTGATCTCCGTTTGACCTAATTCTAGATCTATAAATTCTCTAAAATCAGAAAACCAATAGGGAGCCACCCGAAACATTTTTTCCGCCGCCGCAAGTCTCTGTTTCTTTGAGATCCCATCTGGAGGCCTTTTCCGGTGATCTGCCGGAGGGGGAATCGACCATGGAGGGCTTCTACATGAACCTTGTTGCCCTTCTGATGATGCGTGAGTAGTTTACCACAGACCTACGGGTCCATAGCTAGTAGCTAGATGGCTTCTTCTCTCTCTTTGATCTTCAATACAATGTTCTCCTCGATCTTCTTGGAGATCTATTCGATGTAATCTTCTTTTGCTGTGTGTTTGTTGGGATCCGATGAATTGTGGGTTTATGATCTGATTATTCATGAATATTATTTGAGTCTTCTCTGAATTCTTATATGCAAGATTGTTATAGCTTCGTATTTCTCTCCGATCTATTAGTTTGGTTTGGACAACTAGATTGATTTATCTTGCAATGGGAGAGGTGCTTTGTGATGGGTTCGGTCTTGCAGTGCTCAATTCCAGTGACAGAAAGGGACATGATGATACGTCTCCAACGTATCTATTATTTTTTATTGTTCCATGTTGTAATAATATCAATCTTGGATGTTTTATATACATTTCTAAGCAATTATATATCATTTTTTGGGACTAACCTATTAACTTAGTGCCCAGTGCTAGTTGTTGTTGTTTTTACCTCTTTTTGGTTTTCTAGAATATCAGTACCAAACGAAGTCCAAATGTCACGAAACTTTTTGGAGTTTTTTTTCTGGACATAACAACTACTGGAAGCTTCGGAAGAGGGCCAGAAGATGAAGCAGTGGCCCACGAGGCACCACGGTGCGCCCCAGGGAGGGGGCACCCTGGTACATCGTCGGGCCCACACAACCCCGTTTGTCCTAATTCTACCTCTATAAATTCTCTAAAATTTGGAAACCAACAGGGGAGTCTACGAAATACTTTTTCCGCCGCCGCAAGCTTCTGTTCTTGAGAGATCCCATCTGGGGGCCTTTTCTGGCACTCCGCTGGTGGGGGGATCGATCATGGAGGGGCTCTACATGAACCTTGTTGCCCTTCCGATGATGCATGAGTAGTTTATCGCAGGCCTTCGGGTCCATAGTTAGTAGCTAGATGGCTTCTTCTCTCTTTTTGATCTTCAATACAATGTTCTCCTCGATTGTCTTGGAGTTCTATCCTATGTAATCACTTTTTGCGGTGTGTTTGTTGGGATCCGATGATTTGTGAGTTTATGATCAGATTATCCATGAATATTATTTGAGTCTTTTCTGAACTCTTTTATGCATGATTATTATAGCTTCGTATTTCTCTCCGATCTTTTGATTTGGTTTGGCCAACTAGATTAATTTATCTTGCAATGGGAGAGGTGCTTTGTAATGGGTTCGATCTTGCGGTGCTCAATCCCAGTGACAGTAGGGGACATGACACGTATTGAATCGTTGCTATTAAGGGTAAAAATATGGGGTTTATTCATGCATGAGTTTACTTTGTCTACATCATGTCATCTTGCTTAAGGCGTTACTCTGTTCTTTATGAACTTAATACTCTAGATGCATGCTGGATAGCGGTCGATGGGTGGAGTAATAGTAGTAGATGCAGGCAGGAGTTGGTCTACTTGTCTTGGACATGATGCCTATATACATGATCATTTCCTTGGATATCGAAATGATTATTTGCTTTTCTATCAATTGCCCAGCAGTAATTTGTTTACCTACGGTATGCTATTTTCAAGAGAGGAGCCTCTAGTGAAAACTATGGCCCCCGAGTCTACTCCTATCATATATTAAAAATCCAAAAAATACCTTGCTACACGTTTACTTTATTTTTTTTTATTTTTTTTGTTTAATCTATCTATCTATCACCATACAATTTAATCTTGCAATCAACCGCCAAGGGATTGACGACCCCTTGTTTGCGTTGGGTGCAAGGATTTGTCATTTGTGTGCAGGTACTGCTAATGATGTGTTGTGTGATTCTCCTACTGGATTGATAACCTTGGTTTCATAACTGAGGGAAATACTTATCTCTGCTGTATTGCATAATCCTTTCCTCTTCAGGGAAAAAACCAACGCAGATCACAAGTTGGAGGAAGAATTTCTGGTGCCGTTGCTGGGGAGACATCATCAACATCTATCAAGTACCTACACATAAACTTTCATCTCCTTGCATTTATTTTATTTACCTTTGCCTCTCATTTTCATCTCCCCCACTTCTAATTTTTTTTACAAAAACACAAAAAAAATTATATTTGCTTGCTTGCTTTTATTACCATGACAACACTCAAGAACAGAAAGTAAAACAAAACTTTAAGATTACTATGGATCCTCATCCACTTGCTAATCTTTTCAAAAGAACCAATTATAATGAACCAATTGCTAGTGATTTGAGTGCTCTTGATTTTCTCTATGAAGTTTTGCTTACAAATCATGAATCTGAAAATTGTGATGAAGTGTTAGAAGAAGAAATTTATAAAGTGATTCTTGATAGCTCCTTGATTGAGAAGCATGATTGCAATGATGTTAATATAAATTATTTTAATGTGAGTTGTGCTAATAATATGCAAAACTACAAGATTGGGGATGATAATTTTGATATGTCCACTACTTATTGCAATGATCATGATTGGGGTGATAATGCTTCTTATGATCTTGAAAATTTATTTAAGCCTCATGATGAATATGTTACTGATAATAATGTTTGCAATAATATTAAAAGTGGGTTTGGAAGAGAGTCAACTTTAGGTAATAATGATCCCACTACTTTGGAGAATTATAAATCTTATGAAAATTTTGATATAAGTGGGTTTGGAGAGGTCATGACTTTAGTTGATGTTAATCCCCCTATCTTGGAAGATTATAAAACTCTTATGCATGTGAATCATGAAGATAAAATTGTATATCATAGCTATGTCATTGAATTTGAGTATGGTCCTACATGCAACTATTATGAGAGAGGAAAATATGGTTGTAAAAAATTTCATGTTACTAAATTACCTCTCGTTTTGTTGAAATCATTAATGTTTTATTCTTCTCCTTTGCATATGCTAGAAATTGGTTGCCTTGATAATTTGTTTCCTTATAAAATGCCTATGCATAGGAAGTATGTTAGACTTAAATGTGTTTTTTTTCACATGCTACATGATGCTCTCTTTGTGTTTCAATTATTTTCTTTCATGTGAGCATCAATAAGATCTTAAGCTTATCTTAACGGCTATAAAGAAAGAGCTTGTAAGGAGACAACCCAATAAACTTTTTATTTCTATTTTTGTATTTTTACACAATTATGCTACTGTTATGATTGTGCTTTTTATGTTTTAATTAGTGTTTGTGCCAAGTAATGCCTTTGGGATGATTTGGAAGATAGTATAATTGATGCTGTTTGGAAAACATAAAGTTTTACTTCGAGCGCTGGAATTTTGGTTCTGTACTGGAGCGTCAGAAAAATCTGAAATTTTTACACAGTATTCTTAGATGAATTTCCCACTTTTTCCTAATTTTTCAGAATTTTTGGAGTTGCAAAAGTATGGCTTTTAAATATATTTCTACAGATTATTCTGTTTTTGATAGATTCTGTTTTTGATGTGTTGCTTGCTTGTTTCGATGAAACTATGGATTGTATCGGGGGGTATAAGCCAAGGAGAAGTTAGAATACAGTAGTTATAATGCAAAAATAAAGTATGAATGGGTTTGCGACAGTACTTAAAGTAGTGATTTATTTGTTATACTAACGGCTCTCACGAAGGTTTTATTGAGTTTTGTGTGATTGAAGTTTTCAAGTTTTCGGTGAGATCACGATTGATGAAGGAATAAGGAAGACTTAAGCGTCTAAGCTTGGGTATGCCCCAGAAGGCATCCCCTCTTTCTTCTACCATTCATCGGTAATTTTACTTGGAGCTATATTTTTATTCATCACATGATATGTGTTTTACTTGGAGCGTCTTGTATTATATGAGTCTTTTCTTTGTTTGCTTTTTAGTTTGTCACAATAATATTTGCTGGATACACCTATCTGAGAGAGCCACACGTTTATCATGATTTGTTAGAATACTCTATGTGCTTCACTTAAATTTTTTGAGCTAGGCAGTTGGTCTAGTGCTTCACTTAAATCTTTTTTAGCACAGCGGTGGCTAAATTTGAAGAAATAAACTCTCATGCTTCACTTATATTATTTTGAGAGTTGGTAATATTGAAATTTTGAATAAATATTTACACTCTCATGCTTCACTTATATCTTTTTGAGAGTTGATAATAGTAATGGTAATTTGCACAAGATATGAATTTGGTCCCAAAGTGAGGAATATTCAAGAGGGATATAATAAAAACTTTCATATAGATCATTGGATATGATAAGTTTGACTCCTTGCAATAGTTTTGTGATACGGAGATGATAATATGTGAGTCATGTTAGTGAGTAATTGTGATTTAGTAAGAATATGGGTGTTAAGGTTTGTGATTCTCTATGCATGCACCTGAAGTGAATAGTTATGCAACGAAATTATATCCTACTTATGGTGCATTATTTGGTGTTAGTTATGTTCAATGCATGTTTATTACCATTTTCGCTTTTTGGTTGGTCGCTTCTCAATCTATTTGCTAGCCTTCATTTGTACTAAGCAGGAATATTGCTTGTGCATCCAAACTCTTTAAACCCAAGTTGTGCCAAATAAGTCCATCATACCTACCTATATGTGGTATTTCCGTGTCATTCCAAGTAAATTTGCGTTTGCCAACTCTAATTTTCAAAATAATTTTCCATTTTGTGTGCTCGTACCGCTCATGAGGCGGAAGGGGGTGGCCAATATTTTCCATGCTAGGTGGGTTATTCTCACAATGAGTGTTTATTCACTTGTCATTGCACGAGAGAGTGGCAGGTAATAGGGATGCCCAGTCCCGAAATGGAATGAAAAATCTTATATGATGATAATAATAAATTTCTTGGATAGTGTTGGTATGGAGGGCACCCTTGGATATGGCTTGCCATGGATTGTGAAAGAATGGTGGAATGGAAACAAATTTTATTTTCTATTTGCGAACCACCTATAATGTATCTAGCATTGAAGATATTGGGAATTCTCATTCGTTTTCGTTGACAGGAAAGGCATGGCTCTCAAAATATTGTATCTCTCTAATTTAAGCCTTGAGCTCTAGCACATTTGCAAATCTCTGCTTGCCTATGCGAAGGTCCTATCTATTTACTTTTATCCAAAAAAAATTATTTGAGTCTCCATCTTCTCTTATAAAGCACCAACTAGAGAGCACTATTGTCATACTTGTGCATTGGATGTAGCTAATATGGAGTTTGTTTCATGAATGGATCAATGATTGAGCATAATGGGCTAGGGATAACTTTCTTTAGCATTGATATTTAGAAAAGCAAGGTTGCTTGTTAGTATGCTTGAGTATTTATGTCTTCATATCAAACTATAGACTATTGCTTTGAATCATTCAAGTCCATAGGTCCATGCTATAAAAGAAAAGAATATGATGAATATGATAGGTAGCATTCCACATCAAAAATTCCGTTTTTTATCATTTACCTTCTCGAGGACGAGCAGGAGTTAAGCTCGGGGATGCTGATACGTCTCCAACGTATCTATAATTTTTTATGGTTCCATGCTGTTATATTATCAATCTTGGATGTTTTATATACATTTACAAGCAATTATATATCATTTTTTGGGACTAATCTATTAACTTAGTGCCCAGTGCCAGTTGCTGTTTTTTGGCCTATTTTTGGTTTTCCAGAATATCCGTACCAAATGAAGTCCAAAGGCCACGACACTTTTTGGAGATTTTTTTCTAGACATAATAAGTACTGGAAGCTTCAGGAGAGGGCCAGAAGATGAGCAGTGTCCCACGAGGCACCACGGCATGCCCCAGGGGGGGCGTGCCCTGGTACCTCGTGGGGCCCACACAGCTCCGTTTGACCTAATTCCACCTCTATAAATTCTCTAAAATCGGGAAACCAATAGGTGAATCCACGAAATACTTTTTCCACCACCACAAGCTTCTGTTCTCGAGAGATCCCATTTGGGGGCCTTTTCCGGCACTCCGCCAGAGGGGGAATCGATCACGGAGGGGCTCTACATCAACCTTGTTGCACTTCCGATGATGCGTGAGTATTTTACCGCAGAGCTTCGGGTCCATAGTTAGTAGCTAGATTGCTTCTCTCTTTTTGATCTTCAATACAATGTTCTCGTCGATGTTCTTGGAGTTCTATCTGATGTAATCACTTTTTGCGGTGTGTTTGTTGGGATCCGATGAATTGTGAGTTTATGATCAGATTATCCATGAATATTTTTTGAGTCTTTTCTGAACTCTTTTATGCATGATTATTATAGCTTCGTATTTCTCTCCGATCTATTGATTTGGTTTGGCTAACTAGATTAATTTATCTTGCAATGGGAGAGGTGCTTTGTAATGGGTTCGATCTTGCGGTGCTCAATCCCAGTGATAGTAGGGGACATGACACGTATTGTATTGTTGCTATTAAGGGTAAAAAGATGGGGTTAATTCATGAGTTAGTTTACTTTGTCTACATCATGTCATCTTGCTTAAGGCATTACTCCGTTCTTTGTGAATTTAATACTCTACATGCATGCTGGATAGCGGTCGATGGGTGGAGTAATGGTAGTAGATGCAGGCAGGAGTCGGTCTACTTGTCTTGGACATGATGCCTATATACATGATCATTGCCTTGGATATCGTCATGATTATTTGCTTTTCTATCAATTGCCCAACAGTAATTTGTTTACCAACCGTATGCTATTTTCAAGAGAGAAGCCTCTAGTGAAAATTATGGCCCCCGACTCTACTCCTATCATATATTAAAAATCCTAAAAATACCTTGCTGCACTTTTACTTTATTTATTTTATTTTGTATTTTTGTTTAATCTATCTATCTATCACCATACAATTTAATCTTGCAATCAACCCCAAGGGATTGACAACCCCTTGTTTGCGATGGGTGCAAGGATTTGTCCTTTGTGTGCAGGTACTGCTAACGAGGTGTTGCGTGTGTCTCCTACTGGATTGATAACCTTGGTTTCATAACTGAGGGAAATACTTATCTCTACTGTACTGCATCATCCCTTCCTCTTAAGGGAAAAACCAACGCAGATCACAAGTAGTACATGACACGTATTGTATCGTTGCCATTAAGGGTAAAATGATGGGGTTTATTCATATTGCTTGGATTTACTTTGTTTACATCATGTCATCTTGCTTAAGGCGTTGCTCCGTTCTTTATGAACTTAATACTCTAGATGCACGCTAGATAGCCGTCGATGGGTGGAGTAATAGTAGTAGATGCAGGCAGGAGTTGGTCTACTTGTCTCGGACGTGATGCCTATATACATGATCTATCATTGCCTTGAATATCGTCATAACTATGCGCTTTTCTATCAATTGCCCAAGAGTAATTTGTTTACCCACCATATGCTATCTTCAGGAGAGAAGCCTTTAGTGTATGGCCCCCGGGTCTATCTTACATCATATATAAAACCAAAAATACTTTGCTACAATTTATTTACTATTATTTTACTTTTGAGTTTTACTTTATTTATCTATCACTATGATATTTGATCATTGCAATTAACCGCCAAGTGATTGACAACCCCTTGTTTCGCGTTGGGTGCAAGTATTTGCTTTTGATGTGTGTAGGTGCTGTTAACGAGGTTCTGTGTGATTCTCCTACTGGATTGATAACCTTGGCTCTTAACTAAGGTAAATACTTATCTCTACTGTACTGCTTCATCTTCTTATCTTTGAGGAAATCCCAACGCAGCTTACAAGTAGCAACGCGTGCCTGCTCCCGTCCATGTCCGCACGCGCGCGCCCCCCTGCAGCCACCTGCGCGCCCCAGCAGGCATCGGCGTGCGGCTGCCGTGCCTGCCACTGCTCCTGGCCGCCCCTGGGCGCCACCCCGCGCGCTGCTGCTGCTTCTGCTGCTGCCGCTACTGCCGCCTAGCGCTGTTGCTGCTTTCTGCTGCCGCTGCTGTGGCCGGCCCTGTTCTAGTTTGTGGCTAGTTTAGCAATAATTAGTGGTTAGTTTAGTTGATAGTTTAATTAGTCTAATAAGACAATGATATGTGGGAACTCCCCTGTTAAATACCATTTTAATCAAACCATTGACAATGCCATGTGGACCTCATAGGCACTGGAGCGGTCAACCCAGTCAAAGTTGACTGTTGACCTGATGACTCAGCACACCCAGGCGCCACTTGTCATGCACTAGGCTAAGAATCCCCTGGGTACACTTAGCAATTCTTTTTTAAATTTGAATGAAATATATTCCAAAAATTCCAGAAAATCATTAAAACTTCAGAAAATCATATAAAATAATTCGTATCTCGGATGAAAATAATTTATATATGAAAAATGATCAGAAAAATATAATGAACCTGAATATGTCATACACATGCATGACAAACATCTCTAACATAATGAACCTTGACATTTTGCTACCGAATCAATATACCGAATAATATCTGGCGTTGAGAAATATTCCAAATATTTTCCGGCTTTCAATTAAAATGCTTAGTAATGCATTAGAGCATATCACCAACACATTTTGCCGTGACACACATTTGTGTTGCATTTGTTCGGTCCTGTTGTTTTTTTGTTTCCGTATCTACTTCTTTCCGGTAGACTCCAAGACCGTTGTAGATCTGGTGATCGACTACATCATTGAGGATCCGTTTTTGTCTGCAGAGCAACCAGACAAGCAAACCCGCTTGATCATTCCTATATCGCCTATTCTTTCTCCCTACATTCTTGCACTAGGTATTTGTATCGTTGTCGATCGGTAGACCCTATTCTGATGCATAGCCTAATTTTGTCGCCTTCCATAAAAGTTTTACCAGTTATTCTAGCATGGCTAGATTAGCAATGCTGGTGTTCCATCAGTTGGCCCTACATCCTTGTCGGTGTTGCTATGGAAGATTACCAGACCATGATCCCGTTTGGGCGATCATCATGGATATACGTATACTATTACACTATACATGTTCATACTAAAGTTGGGTCGGCTCAGAGAGCACCCGCGAGTGACGATATGTCGAAGTCGGGTCGACTCGGAGAACACCCGCAAGTTCACTATGGCGCCTGGTTGTTTAGCGGTACCACCCATGATGTGGTGGTAGCTCGGGATCTGTCCTGACAGCCGACACGAAACATTCACTGCGTCGGAGCGACAGGGCAGGTGGAGACCATCCAGGAGAGAGGTGGGCCTGGGCCCTGGGCGTAGTCCGTGAGTGAATGAAATAACACCACTAAATGAGTTCAAGATATTTGTTCCGAGATTGCTACTGGCATATACGAACTAACCGCCGCGTGGGATAATGGTTTATGGGGCCCTCGGCGTAGTTAGTTCCTCCCGAAAGCACTGTCAGATGTCCAGTTCAGAGATGCGGCCGGGAGACCAGCAGATATCCTCCAGATGAGGTGAGGCAGGACCCTGCACGTAACGGCCCGGAGCAGTTAGGGCGAGTGGCCGAATAGCCCTTTCGTGCTTAGGATGTAGACCGATGGGGACCTGTCTGGAGAGCTAAGGTAGGACTTAGGCGTGTCGATTGCCTGAAGCCGGGCATGACTCACGGAAAAGTATGTCCGGCCATAGGGTAATCAAGCGTATCGGGCTATGTGGTGCACCCCTGTAGGGAAGACAAAACTATTCAAATAGCCGTGTCCACAGTAACAGGACACTTGGATATATAAGAGTATCCTGATCTTATACACTTGAACCTAATACTTAATGAACTTCCCCACCTTATATGTTAATACAACTTGAACCGGTTACTATTAAATTACTCAAACCAGGTGAATATGGATTACCCGAGGATCGCTTTCTCGCTGGGAGTTGAGCAAGGATCTCATGGTATTGTATTGTTGTGTTAATTACAAGTTGGTATCGTATGCGCTCATACTCATCCTTTGCTGCAAGATGCTCTCCTCTCGTCTATTGTTGGAAGATGGTGCACTTGTGTTACATTGAGTTTTCCACCCTCTTCTGGTATTTCTGCAGTATAGTCCACTGATATACCTCCTTCCTTGGATACCGATGCATATGTAGCATAGATCTGATGTAAGTCTTGTGAGTACTTTGGATGAGTACTCACTGTTGCTTTGCTATTCTTTTCATCCAACCCGGTTGCTGCTATCATATAGTAGCACCCGGATGCAGGTTCCATCGCTGATGATTACTACGTGGAGTTCGACATCACCGAGTAGTTCGGAGGTCCCAGGCAGGAGGTCTGCACCTTTTCGATCTAGATTCGTTGTTTGTTTTTGCCTTCTCCAGGCATCTTTGTATGTGTCTGTAGTCAGACCTAACTCTTGATGTAATATGGAATCTTACGGCCCAATGTTATAATATATTTGATTTGTTTTTAATTCATATCGTAGAGTTGTGTTGTGGTACTACCATGAGTCACCGTTCGTGATCTTGCATGCTGCGTGTCTGATATGGTGCATGGTTATCGATCGGGGGTGTCACACGCGCCCAGTTTCTCTCTCGCGTCTAGTTGATCTAGACGTTGACGCCCCTAGGTTACTTCTCCCTCTAGTTTTCTCAGCGGCTCTTAGCTCTGGACGGCGAAGCTCTGCTGAACCACTACTTCGGTACGTGTGCAATCCATAGAGGCATCGTGCTTTTGTTGCTTGTTCAAGGTATCGTTCATGGGATGGTTCGAGGGACTTCAAGTTCGATCTATGCCAACTCTTCTTCCGCTGCAACTCGTAGTTGGTAACGATCAGATCTAAACTTCTATATGTATCTTCATAGTGATCTGGGATCTAGATTGTAGGAAGATTTTTTTTGTTTTCTACTATGTTTCACAACAGTGGCATCAGAGCGGTCCTATGAGTACATGTAGGTTTTGATCTAGATCGCATGTGATTGTGAGGGTATTGCACAAGTGTTTTTAGTTGTGTACTACTGAAAAGAATTAAGAACTAGAAAAGTTCTAGAACTTAATATAATTGTGCAAGTAGAAGATAAGATCTATTGTGTTAGATGCAATCTTTTAGTTGATGTTCTTGCTTGCTTCCCTCGAGTGTTGCTTTTTTTCAGTTCATTCGCAGCATGATGTAGCTGTCTACAAAGTTCTGACAATCAGTTGACTCTGGCTGTCAATGATCTGCTAACAGTTCTTTGGGCTATATCATAGTCAAGAATAGTGAACTATCGCAGACACGAGAGGACATGTTGATTTTGATCTACACGGGGGTCATGTGTATTGACGAAGTTTAGTGTGGGGGATATTTTTAATTACGTCTCTTCCCTCACACACCTCGCAAAGTAGTAACAAGGATGATCATACATGATGATGGACATAGATAGCTAGTGTTTGTGCGTAAACCCTAGAAACCACGTAAACTAAAATTTTGCTAAACTGATTAGAGGACATCTAAGTTGGTTTTGCAGGTTGCATGTGATGTTGTATAGCCTTCGTCATATTGATGAGATTTTGTATGAGATGGTTATATGTTGTAGGTGACCTACACATCACAGTACGGCATGATGGCTGGAGCCATAGGATTGTCATTTTAATGACTTGCGTGTCAATTTTAATGTAATAGAGTAGCTATAGAGATAGCGGTGAGACTACAGGTAATGAAAAGCTTGCAAAGGAGGACCCCAGTGCGAGGAGACTGTACCAAGCGCAGGAGGAAGAGAAACTAAAAATGCTGCCACATCAGCAGTTCTCGAAATTGCTGCCACGATAATGTTTTGGGCTGAAATTTCATGAAAACCTTGGAGCATCATGAAGAATTCCCCAACACCCAGGGCTATAACATATCATGCTATTATGAATTGCCTGAGATGTTTATCCCTTTTGTTTGCACCCTTTTCATTGCGAAGTAGTCGTTATTATTATGGTGATCTCTGCTACTTCTTGAGCTTGCGTTGGTTTTTCCCCTGAAGTGGAAAGGGTGATGTAGCAAAGTAGAGATAAGTATTTCCCTCAGTTTTGAGAATCAATGTATCAATCCAGTAGGAGGTACAAGCAAGTCCCCAATCTATGAACCTGCACAAACAATCAAACACTTGCACCCAACGTGATAAATGGGTTGTCAATCCCTTCACGGTCACTTACAAGGATGAGATCTGATAGAGATAGATATAAAAGATTACTAAAATGTAAAACAAAGTAAAAGTAAATAAATTGCAGCAAGATATTTTTGGGTTTTCTCGTTTATAGGTCTGAAAATATATATTGGAAAATAGACCCGAGGGCCATAGGTTTCACTAGAGGCTTCTCTCTTGAAGGAAAATAATACGGTGGGTGAACAAATTACAGTCGAGCAATTGATAGAAAAGCGCAAAGTTATGACGATATCCAAGGCAATGATTATGCATATAGGCATCACGTCCGTGTCAAGTAGACCAAAACGATTCTGCATCTACTACTATTACTCCACACATCAGCCGACTCCTGCCTGCATCTAGAGTATTAAGTTCATAAAGAACAGAGTAACGCCTTAAGTTAGATGACATGATGTAGAGGGATAAACTCAAGCAATATGATGAAAACCCCATCTTTTTATCCTTGATGGCAACTATACAAATACGTGCCTCGCTACCCCTACTTTGTCACTGGGTGAGGACACCGCAATATTGAACCCAAAACTAAGCACCTCTCCCATTGCAAGAACTACCAATCTAGTTGGCCAAACCAAACCAATAATTCGAAGAGAAATAAAAAGATATCAAATCATGCATATAAGAATTCATAGGAGATTCAAATAATATTCATAGATAATCTGATCATAAATCATAGATATCCCAAGCTTAATTCCTGCTCGTCCTCGAGTAGGTAAATGATAAAAACAGAATTTTTGATGTGGAATGCTACCTAACATATTTATCCATGTAATTTTCTTTATTGTGGCATGAACGTTCAGATCCATAAGATTCAAAAGAAAAGTTTAATATTGACATAAAAACAATAATACTTCAAGCATACTAACAAAGCAATCATGTCTTCTCAAAATAACATGGCCAAACAAAGTTATCCCTACAAAATCATATAGTCTGGCTATGCTCCATCTTCATCAAACAAAGTATTAAATCATGCACAACCCCGATGACAAGCCAAGCAATTGTTTCATACTTTTGATGTTCTCAAACTTTTTCAACTTTCACGCAATACATGAGCTTGAGCCATGGATATAACACTATAGGTGGAATAGAATATGGTGGCTGTGGAGAAGACAAAAAGAAGGAGATAGTCTCACATCAACTAGGCGTATCAATGGGCTATGGAGATGCCCATCAATAGATATCAATGTGAGTGAGTAGGGATTGCCATGCAACGGATGCACTAGAGCTATAAGTGTATGAAAGCTCAAAAAGAAACTAAGTGGGTGTGCATCCAACTCGCTTGCTCACGAAGACCTAGGGCAATTTGAGGATGCCCATCATTGGAATATACAAGCCAAGTTCTTATAATGAAAAATTCCCACTAGTATATGAATGTGACAATATATGAGACTCTCTATCATGAAGATCATGGTGCTACTTTGAAGCACAAGTGTGGAAAAAGGAATAGTAGCATTGCCCCTTCTCTCTTTTATCTCATTTTTTTTTAATTTTTGGTGGGCTTCTTTGGCCTCTTTTTTTATTTGGGCTTCTCTGGCCTCTTTTATTTTTTGTAAAGTTTGGAGACTCATCCCAACTTCTGGGGGAATCATAGCTTCCATCATCCTTTCCTCACATGGGACAATGCTCTAATAATGATGATCATCACACTTTTATTTACTTACAACTCAAGAATTACAACTCGATACTTAGGACAAAATAAGACTCTATATGAATGCCTCCGGTGGTGTACCGGGACGTGCAAAGATCTAGCGTAGCCATGAAAGCATCATGCTAGCTGTCTTACGATCATGCAAAGCAATATGACAATGATGGTGCGTGTCATAATAAACGGAACGGTGGAAGTTGCATGGCAATATATCTTGGAATGGCTATGGAAATGCCATAATAGGTAGGTTTGGTGGCTGTTTTGAGGAAGGGTATATGGTGGGTTTAATGCACCGGCGAAAGTTGCGCGGTACTAGAGAGGCTAGCAAAGGTGGAAGGGTGAGAGTGCGTATAATCCATGGACTCAACATTAGTCATAAAGAACTCATATACTTATTGCAAAACTCTATTAGCTATCGAAACAAAGTACTAGACGCATACCCCTAGGGGAGAGGTTGGTAAGAGTTAACCATCGCGCGCTACCGACCCACACACAAATGATGGCAATCAATAAATAAATCATGCTCCGACTTCATCACATAACGGTTCACCATACGTGCATGCTACGGGAATCACAAAATTTAACACAAGTATTTGTACCAATCCACAATTACTCACTAGCATGACTCTAATATCACCATCTTTATATCTCAAAACAATATGCAAGGAATCAAACTTCTCATATTATTCAATGCACTTTATATGAAAGTTTTTATTATATCCCTCTTGGATGCCCATTATATTAGGACTAAATTCATTACCTAAGCCAATTACCATGCTGTTTAGAGACTCTCAAAATAATATAAGTGAAGCAAGAGAGTTCAATAATTTCTATAAAATAAAATGACCACCGTGCTCTAAAAAGATATAAGTGAAGTACTAGAGCATATTGCCTAGCTCAAAAGATATAAGTGAAGCACAAAGAGTATTCTAATAAATTCATGATTTAAGCATTTCCCTCTCAAAAGATGTGTGCAGCAAGGATGATTGTGGAAAACTAAAACAAAGACTCATATCATACAAGACGCTCCAAGCAAAACACATATCGTGTGGTGAATAAAAATATAGCCTCAAGTAAAGTTACCGATGGATTGAAGACAAAAGAGGGGATGCCTTCCGGGGCATCCCCAAGCTTAGGCTCTTAGTTGTCCTTGAATATTACCTTGGGGTGCCTTGGGCATCCCCAAGCTTAGGCTCTTGCCACTCCTTATTCCATAGTCCATAAAATCTTTACCCAAAACATGAAAACTTCACAACACAAAACTCACCAGAAAACTCATGAGATCCATTAGTATAACAAAATAAATCACCATTTTTTGTACTGTTGTGAACTCATTCTTTATTTATGGTGTAATATCTACTTTATTCCAACTTCTCCATGGTTCATACACCCCGATACTACCCATAGATTCATCAAAATAAGCAAACAACACAAAGAAAACAGAATCTGTCAAAAACAGAACAGTCTGTAGCAATCTGGAAATCTCGAATACTACTGTAACTCCAGAAATTCTGAAAATTTAGGACAATCTAGGAAATTTTATATCAATCTTTTGTGAAAAATTCAGAAACAATCAACGCCCTGGTTAATTTATAAAATTCCTGGACTGAACGCAAAAGTTTCTGTTTTTCAGCAAGATCAAGTCAACTATCGCCGTAGGCCATCCCAAAGGTCTTACTTGGCTCAAACACTAATTAAAACACCAAAACAAAATTACTACCGAAGTTATAATGTGTAATTTATTCAAGAATAGAAACAAAGCAAAAAACATAAAAATAAAATTTGGTTGCCTCCCAACAAGCGCTATTGTTTAACGCCCCTTGCTAGGTATAACGCAATAGATCTAAGTATTATCATCTTTGGTATGCAATCCGTAAGTAGCTCTCATAATAGATTCATATGGTAACTTAATTTTCTTTCTTGGAAAGTGTTCCATGACCTTCATTAATGGAAATTGAAATCTAATGTTTCCTTCTTTCATGTCAATAATTGCACCAGAGACTATTTTTTTTATGTTGAGTCAATTTATTTTCCTTCTATATTTTAATTTTTGTCCAACTTTTGTTGGAAAACGTAGTAGAAAACAAAAAAATTCTACCTACGATCACCCAGGAACAATATGAAGATGCATAGAGGGTTTGGATCAATGATCATTACCGACTCCGGGAGTGCAGCGGAAGTAGATGAGTCGGTGTAGATCGTACTTGGAGTCCCTCGAACCGTAGATGAACGATCCCTCATACGACCCACGAACAGTCCCTCGAACCGAAGACCGAAAGCACGGCCTCTCTACTTGTTTGCAAGCATGCAGCCTTCACGATCCGGCAGCGCTTCACCGTCCACAGCTAATCGTCGCCGGAGAATTAGAGGGAGGAGATTATAACTACACTGGGCTTCTAATTATGAGGACAAGAGGATTAGCCAACCTCTAATTAGTCAACTAGGACCAACTAGAACATGATCTAGAAGAATTAGAGGAGGCTCCAAAAACTGTGTGTTCAATTGGGCACCAAACCTCACTATATATAGGCTAGAGGGGAGAGGGAGGGCTGCCACCAAAGAGGGAAACCCTCCTTGGGGCGTCCAGCCAAGGGGAGGAGGAGTTGGACTTCTCCCCCACTCCTCTTCGGCCTCCTTCCTTAGGGAAGTGGCGCCTCTCCCCACTTGGGCCCATGTGGCCCAAGTTGCTTACCACCTCTTGGCCTTTTTAGACCCGTTGATATTAAATTAAATATAAAATTATTCTAAATATTTTCAGACCATTTTATATATAAGTTAACATCCCCAGTCATATTTTCCACCAATATATTATTTATCGGTAATACCCGGTATTACCCAATATTCACCGAAACCCTTCCGGTGACCCCGAAACGGTTCCAGATCCTCTCGGAACTATTCCGAATATTAATGAAACAATTCCACAAATATATTCTCATCACTCCCATCCTACTAACACTCAACAGATCATGATTGCATTAAGCTTGTGACCCCATAGGTTCGGTAACTCACAGACATGAACTAAACACCTTCGTTCAATGACCGGCAGCGGGACTGTGGACGTCCGTATCGGTCCCTGTGAGCACATGAATGATATTCGAGTGAACCTTAGGTTATCAAGTGATGTTCCCTTTGCTTCACGATACTTCACAAAACCCAGGAGGCATCGGTATCCTCCTGAGTCATCACCATGCTGACTATACCAAAATCCTCGTTATCGGTTTTGTTCTTCTTTCTCGTTATTTTGTTCCGGCATCCCCGTGACGAAGTCACATGTGTCTAGCCTGACAATGATTGATGCCGTCATACCGAGAGGGCCCTAAGAATATCTCTCCATCATCGGAGGAGCAATTCCCTCTCTCGAGCTATCCGTCCAGTTGTCAAACTTTCCGATGAACCTGTATGTTGTCGTTATGATCACCGTGTAACAGGTGACGTTTGAGCAACCCCAAAGCCCACCGTACGGTAAGAAGTGACCGCGATACTCTCATGGTCTAAGGAGCCAAATCACACGTTAACACTCCGTGTTATTACAATTGAATACAGACGATATTAATTCAATTCACAACAAACAAAATTGGGTTGATTCAATATGATCGTTCTTCCAACGTCATAATGTCAAAGTTGTTTTAGGACTATCGTTTAACACTTTAAATGATATCCTAAGATCCGGAAAACATGATCACCAACAACACTTAAGCTAGTCCTAGAGGCAAGACTAGGAACCTTTTATTTAACTGTTTATTATTCCACACATGCATATGAGTTTTCCACTTAATCGCATATTCCAGGATCATAGCAGTTATAGCATAGAATATAAAAACTATAATTATGAATATGGAAATATAATAGTACAAATATTATATATTGCCTCTAGGGCATATTTCCAACAGTCTCACACTTGCACTCGAGTCAATAATCTAGTTAGCACTTTTAACTTTTACACCAATGGCAATCCGGTCTCAGTCCATGCTTTGCCTGTGGTATAGACTTTGTCTTATCGAATGTGACAACTTTGGATCCGTGTGTATCATATGCATTTCAATGCATCCTTCATGCTTTCACATAAATTCATAATTTGTGTGAAACAAGCTCAGTATATATTGAATCACTAGTAAGACCTTTGATTCCTTAGATTGAGCTATAGAACCATTATCTGAAAACAGTGTTCTATTTGCACAATCGTCTAGAAACCATACCACGTTCATAAATGAAACTTTGATTCATCACCCTCTATTGTAGCTTCTAAAGCAACAATATACTCAGCCTTTTGTTGTAGAATTCACAACAGTAACTTTCTTGGACCAATTCCAACTTACTGTGCCACCATAAATCATTTAGTTTAAATTGAAATTCGCTTGGAGCACCGATTGAAGATTTTTGTCAATGTACTACTTACATCAAGCATGTATTGATGTAACTCCTTATGGCAATCTCTTCATTTTCTCCGTATGTGAGAAACATGCCGTTAGTACTCAAGGACATTTTCACTGTTGTCATATGATCAACGATTTGACCATTCTAGTAACTTTAATCACAACTTACTTGGAGTACTGGACATATCTGGTTATTTACATACGATGGAATTAACACAAGTGTGATTGAAATCATGTATTTCACTCATCAGTATTTCAAGATACAGATTCTTGCTAAGAACTCCTTCCATGTGACTTTGACAAGAAACTCTTCTTGGCGTTTTTCATACTAAACTGCTTTAGTATTTTGATAATAAATATTTTGACTAAGCCCGATTAGACACTACTATCTCCATAGATTATTATGTCTAATACAAGGACTACATTGCCTAAGTACTTTACTGAAAAACTATTTTCAATAAAATCTTAAAGTGTGTCAAGAAATTTATATAATTTCAAATCAACATTGTGTCATGCACACATAGTGTTTAGAAATATTATCATGCTCCCACTTAATTTCTTGTAAATACAAGCATCTTTGTTTCTATCGATGAAATCATATTATTTGATTAATTCATCAAAACAAAGATTCCAACTCCACTATGGTTGCTTCAGATCATTACTTGATCTCTTGAAGTTCGCACACTTACTAGCATCCTCTGGATCGAGAAAATTTCCTTGGATTGTATCAAATATACAACCTTTGATTCTATTTCCATCTCATGGGAATTATTTTGACATCCATCTGTTATATCTCATAACTGAAATATTTAGTAATTGCTAGTTTAATCCAAACTAACTTTAAGTATTATTATGATGAGACAATGTCGTCATAATCAACTCCTTGATTTTGTCATAAACTATTTGTAACAAGTCAAGCATTATAAAACATTTTTATCTTTGTCAATTTATAGATCCATTACTACACTTTAGACTTTAAGTCTTTTCAGAGGGTCTATCTGTAGGGTAACGCAGCAGAAAACAAAAATTTTCCGACCTACGCACCAGCCCAGGACCACTATGGAGACTGCATACAAGGTTTGATCATTTTCGTTACCGACTCGAAGCGCAGCGGAAGTAGAGTCGATGACGATCGGCAGTGCAGATCCCCGCAGCTAGGATTTACAACCTCCCAACCGCGAGGATGTACTCCCTCATCTGCCCCTCGGACAGCCCTCCGGGAGGCGGTCGGACAGTCCCCCGGACGGTGTCGCAGACAGCCCTTCGGGAGGACCTTCGAAACTCGGACGGTCACTCGGACAGCCCTTCGGGAGGACTCACAGAACTCGGACCGTCACTTGGACAGCCCTTCGGGAGGCACTCTCAAACAGCCCCTCGGGCACAAAGATCGAAACTACGACCTCTCTACAGAGTTGCACACATACGGTGTCACCTATCCGGCAGGGCTTCGCCGTCCAGAACTAGTTCCTGCCGGAACCCAGACAGCCTTTCGGCTCTACGAAACTCTTTTCGTGGGAGGGAGAGAGAAGCCAGATAACATCTTGGCATGTGTATGAGAGCAAGGGATGAGATTTGTGGGCAGCCCACTCTCCTCTATTTATAGGAAAGCCAAGGGGTAAAGATGTCATACAAAAAACCCCAAAGTACCCCCACTTTATGCCTTTTCATAAAAGAATAAAGATAAAAGGGGTGCCATGTGGAGCTCCAAGGAGCTCCACCATGCTTGGCCGGCCACCCCTTGGGGGCCCCCCCAAGGGGGCTTCCTTAGTGCCTAAGGCATTCTAGAAGCCTTTTGGGAAATTCCCAAAAGGTGCTTTCCATAAAATTCCCAAAAAGCACTTTCACTATTCACGACGACATTTTTCAGCGTCCGTTCGAACTGAAAATATTTATGTGGGCTTAGAACATTTCCAGTACCCACTAAAATAATTTTCAATGCGTTCTGGAACAATTCCAGTTTAGTGATTTCATCTGCGAAAAGCATCTGAAGCGGTTCCAGCAGCCCCGGAACATTTCCGGTTTTTCTTCCAGAAAATTCCCAGAAGTTTCCAGAATGATTCTGGTATCCTCCAAGAATTATCAGGCATGTGCCGAAACCATTTTGACTTAATGGTATCCCCTGAAACAACTTTTCAGTTTCACCGGAACTCATCCGGTGACCTCTCTCTGCGGAACTTTTCCGCTGTCCGAAACTTTTCGGTGTCCGAAACTTTTTCGGTGATTTTCTCTCAGACTCCCTATCTAGTATTCAGCAGATAGATGACCCTTAAGCGTGTGCCCCTATAGGTTCGGTGAAGTATAGACATGACACGGAACCCCTTCCGATCAATGATCAACATCGGAGCCGTGGACACCCATATTGACCCCTATACCCACACGAATGAATATTCGAGTGAACCTCCAGTTGCCGTGTGCTATTCCTGTTGCTTCGTGATATGTTACAAATACCCGAGGTGAGACATGTTGGCATTCCCGTGGATCAACACTTGTCCACTATGCTAGTTACCTCGTTACCGGTATTGTTCTCTTTTCTCGTTACCATGTTCCGGCATCCCCGTGATCAAATCACAAAGTGTCTGGCCAGACGATGATGGATACCGTAACACCGAGAGGGCCCAGAGATATCTCTCCATCGCCGGAGGAGCAAATCCCAATCTTGAGCTATCAAGTTACTTGACACACTTTTCCATGAACCCGTAAGCCGCCGTAATAGCCACCCATTTACGGATGACGTTTAACAAATCCCAAAGTTCATGAAGCAAGCTTGAAGAAACTCGATACTCTCATGGTCTAAGGAATCATGCAAACATTAACCATCTCTGTGTTATTAACCATTAACTTGTGACAAAAGAACCTCATAGCATAACATCAATCGGGTCGATTCAACACAAATGTTCTGCTAACATTGTGCCCTCAAAATTGCTGGCATAGTCATGCCCATGATCAGGAAAACAGGATCATCATGCAAAACTTGAGCCAGTCATAGAGGCTTGACTAGGAATACATTTTATCGTTTATTATTCCACACGTGCATATGAGTCTTCCTCCGAGCCTCGTTTTATTTGCAGACTCGAGAACCATAGCAGTTATAGCATGGAACATAAACCTAATTATGAACAGGGAGATAATCAATAACATTTATTATTGCCTCTAGGGCATATCTCCTACAGACTCCCACTTGCACTAGAGTCAATAATCTAGTTAATGCTAATGCACTTTACACCTATGGCACACCGGTGTAAATATGCTTCGCTTGTGGTATAGCCTGAATGTCCAACGGATCTGACGACTTCAGCTCCGTGTGTATCTTTGCATATCCTCGCGTCTTCACGCTTTCACAAAATTCATATTTTGTGTGGACTTGGCTTGGTATGTATGCGAATCACAGGTCGAACCTGGATTCCTCAGACTGAGTTATGGAGCAACTACTTGCAGTAGTGTCCCATTGACAAAAGCCATCTTGGAACCATACTAAGTTCATGAATGAACTATATGATTCAACATCTTCTTTGTCGCTTTTAAAAGCGGCAACATACTTTGCCTCTGTTATAGAATTCGCCACAGTAACTTGTTTGGAACATTTTCCAACTAACTGTGCCACCACATTGTGTGTTACACAAAACCCTTAATTTAAATTGAAAATCGCTTGGAGCATGGATGAAGACTGTATCGATGTAACCTTTTACAACGAACTCTTCATGATCTCCGCTTGCGAGAAAACATGTCATCAGTGCTACTATAGTACTCAATGACCCTTTTTCACTGTTGTCCCATGATCAGTACTTTTGATCACCTTGGTATCCATACTCATAACAACTTTGGAGTATTGGACATATATGGTTGTTTTACATACCATGGAATACATGATTAATCCAAACACGAAGGTGTGCGGAATCTCCATCATGTATTTTGCTCATCAGTGTTTTTGGGACACCGAGTCTTGCGAAAACTCTTTCCATGTGACTTCGGCAAGAATCACTCCTTGGCATTTTTAATGCTAAAAGGTTTTAGCATCTTGTCAATATGTATCTTTGCTCAGCCCTATTAGGTAAATCTATCTCCCTAGATCATAATGCCTAATATAAAAGCTATTTAGCCCAAGCACTTCATTGAAAAACTATTTTCAAATGAAGTCCTAATTCGTGTCAAGAATTTTAATTCCAATTAACAATGTGTCAAGCACACAAGGTTTTCAGAAATTTTATTATGCTCCCACTTACTTTCTTGAATCACAAGCATCTTCGTTACCCATTGATGAAGTCAAACCCTTTTGACCATTTCATCAAAACACGAAGATTCCAACTCCATTTTGCTCTCTTCTGTTCATCGCTGGAACTCTGAAGTTTGCAAACCTACTAGCATCCTCTGGATCGACAAATTACTTTGGACTGTACCACATACAAGTCCTAGGTTTTATTTCCATCAGATGGAAATCCTTTTGTCATCCATGTTTCATATCTCATGATTGAAATATGTCTTAATTGCTAGTTCAACCCGAACCGACTTTAAGCATCGCTACGGTGAGACAATCTCATCGTAGTCAACTCCTTGAACTTGTTATTGCAACAAGTCGAGCTTTATGGATAAAACATTTTTATCCGTATCAGTTTTAAGTTCCATAAATATTCATTAGACTCTAAGTCTTCCGAAGGGTGTATCAAGGTTTTAATCTTGAATCACTTATATGGAAACTAACTCGGATTGTATTGGCATTTAGCCAATTCCGGAGTCAGGGCCCATCAACGCTTCCTTGTGTATCATATGTATACTATTGTCTAACAACAATATCTCGTCTGCGCACCTAAGAGGTTTGCACGAGCCTTGCCTACGTGGTTCAGCTGCAAGTTCGACCGAAGTCCGTACATTTTATTGTAGAGACTTCCGTATCAGTCGCAGTAGGAAACTCTGGAATTACTTCCAAGGTCTCTTTCCTTTGACCTGATGACGGAGATACTGGTTATCTCGTCGAGTTGCATTATTCTCCCACTCACCTTTTTGAAAGAACCATTTTCTTTAAAAAGCATACCGTTCTTTGTGGCAAACCTATTTGCCTCGGTATAGTGAGGGAGGAATACCCAATGACTTGGGATAACCTACAAAGTAGCACTTGTCTGATTTGGAATAGGTTTGTAACCTTTTACACAAGCCCCATATTCCAAATGTTAAGAAAAGATATAACATGGTTGGGCGTACCATACCATGGTGTCATTTCAACAGAGCTGATGGAGCTCTTTTCAGTGTAAAAGCCGTAGTCTCTAAAGCATCACCTTTTAAAAGGGATAATGGCAAATTTATTTATGTCATCTTTGATCTTACCATATCATAAATGGTTCGATTACATCTTCACGGACTTTCCACTCACAGTGGTGTTCCGGGTGGTGTAAGTTATGAAACTCTTTTCACAACTCATCAGACATTCGCTAAACTTGTAACTCAAATATTTCTTTCTGCAATCGAATTGTAGAAACATAATTTTCTTGTTACAATAACTTCTACTTCATATTTGAAAACCTTTCGAATGATTTCAAAAGATCCAGACTTACGTCTCATCAAGTAAATATCCACATATCTACTTGAGTCATTTCTGAAGATAGATAAATCCACTACTTGCAACAACCTTTATCGGACTACATACATCAAAATGTATGATCACCAATAAGTTCTTTGCTCGTTCCTTATTGCCTGTGAACGGTATTTCAGTCACTTTACTTTTCGGAGGAAAGTTGCAAGTGTCAGGTGATTCAAAATCAAACGACTTCAAAATCCATCATAATGGAATTTTCCATGCAGGTTTCTCCAATGTGACCAAATGCAGTGCCACACTTGTGTGGTATTCTTTTAGTCTGATGACATTTAGCGTCAGTGTTATGAATGTATCATATTAACATCAATATTCATAACATACGTCCCATCGATGATGGAAGTATGGCCCTCATGTTATTCATAATACTGAACAACAATTGTTCTTCTATGAACAATTCTTTTGCAACAAACATTGTGCAAAGGCCTAGAGTGTATGAAACTCTAAAATGAATTATGAAAGTAAACCCAGAGGTAATGTATTATTATCAATATTCATAACATACATCTCATTCATAATGAAAGTATGGCCCTTATGTTATTCATAACATCGAACATCAAAAAGTTCTCTTATGAACAACCTTCTTGCAAGATACCTTATGCAATGGGCTAGAGTTTGTGAAACTTTAAATGAATTATGAAAATGAATACAGACGGTAATACACCGATGGAAGGTATAGTAACATTTACTATGTTCCCTGTGTATACCTATACCTCATTTCTGGCTAGTCTTTTAGGCCATAGTAGTTCTTACATCGAATTGCAACAGAATGCAATCGAGCGGGTATCTTTGTGATTGTCTCACAATACCCAAGAATTAGTGATTAACATGTTTAACCATAATTCCCAAGAACTATATCTTTTACCAGCCTTCTATACATCAAAAACTTGTATGACATTCATACATGAGCTGGATATTCCAGTCTTCTTTCTTTCTGCCTTTATACTTCTAACAGTTTAACTTTCAGTATTTCTCCTACTCTCAGAAAAAGCACCGAACTTAAGAGTGCGTTAGCCCCGGACTTCCTAGGCGTGAAAGTCTTACTAACACCCTTCGGACACTTCCTTTCTCTTTAAGTTGTTGTTTTATTCACCTTTCATCATATGACAGGCGTTCTTCTGGATCCCTCTCTTATCAGTCTAATGCATAGTAAACTCCTTTACTAATAGTTTGCAAACAAACATTGCTTTGGATATCTCATATCTTTTAGCCTTTGTCTGTCTCTGAAAATAATTTTCAGATTCCATGAATATCACATAACTATCCAAACTTTCGAAGTTTGGGTCTCATGGAAACAAACATATTGCGCTTGAATGAAATGGAATTCTAGCTTTTGGATCAACGGACGAGAGTCACATGATCCATAGCATAAGCGAGAGAATACCGAAAGTATGCGATAGGACAAAGTCCTTCTCGGCACTCTTGAGGACAATCCTCACATTACGTTACCAACCGTAAAGTTTTAACCAGATATTTAACAGCTATTCAATTTTAATAGGGAAGGTGGAAACGCGAGCCATTATTCTACAACTATTATGCATATAACACTTAGACAGTGTCCATAATTAATTGCACTGAGAATTAAACAAGTTAATTCAACAGTGCGCTCCCACTCAAATTAATATCTCTCATAATTGATTGTGAGTGATTCAAGATCCGAGTTTTGATTGTTCGCCACGATGGTAGCATCACAGATGACGAAAATCTCAATCGGTAGGCAAACTTGCCAATCACATCTCTATGTGACTCTTGTTCATCTTTCGATGCGTGTGTTCCGAGCTCATGACTTTCATGCCTGAACGTCAAGACAACCAAGTGATCTCGCTGCGAGGTCTCAACTCACCCGCCTCACACATCCCTAATCGTTCGTACCCATGGTAGCATGTGATACCCCGAAAAGTTAGGTGCCGTGACGGTGCTACACTTGGGAGAACACTAACTACTTGATATTTTTGTGAGAGATCACCCTAATAAAAAGCGACTACCGCGCAATCAAAAAGGGTGCATCATAAGGGATAGGCAATTCATAATAGCATGATATGGTATAGCCCTTTCTGACGGAGAAGTCTTGTATTTCTTCGTCTTTGGCATTCGCGTCGGTGTTCACCTTCGCGAAGATTTCCACCACCTTGTCGATGCACCAGATAATATTGCTATCTCTATAGCTAATAAAATAATGCATTACACAAGGTTGACACGCAGGTCATTTAAAGTGCAATCATATGGCTCCAGCCATCATGCCAAATCATGACACACAGGTCATGTTAATTAATTTACATCATATAGTCATCTCATACATAATCAAATTATTATGAGCACTGCTATACCACATCATATGCACATGAAAACCCTCCTGCAAAACCAAGTTAGACGCCTCTAATCGGTTCATGCAAAAACTTGTTTTACGTGGCTTCTAAGGTTTCGAAACAAACCGAAGCTACCAACATCCATCATCAAGTATGATAATTCAAGTCGCTAGATTAACTTTCCAGGGTGTATGAAAACTGAGATAATAAAATCTCGAGCCCCATACTAAACTTCGTCATACGCATGACCCCCGTGCAGATCATATCTGCATTGCCCTTTTGTCTGCGAAATTTTACTTTCCTTTTAACTACGGTGGAATTCAATGAACTGTTAGCACTTCGTTGATCAATCAGGATCGCGGATTGCCAGAACATTGAAACTCCACCATGCTGTTATCAAGATCAGAAATATGCAAATTCCAGGGAAGCAACAAGAACATCGGGTAACAGATTACATCTGCTACCCGCACAAATAATTTTCAGTAATAGAACTCATCTACTACCTAATTATATTGTGCAACACCCATACATCTCCATGTATTCTAGATCGCAACCTGCATCTACGCATAGCACGGCTCATGATGCCACTGTAGGGTAACGCAGCAGAAAACAAAAATTTTCCGACCTACGCACCAGCCCAGGACCACTATGGAGACTGCATACAAGGTTTGATCATTTTCGTTACCGACTCGAAGCGCAGCGGAAGTAGAGTCGATGACGATCGGCGGTGCAGATCCCCGCAGCTAGGATTTACAACCTCCCAACCGCGAGGATGTACTCCCTCATCTGCCCCTCGGACAGCCCTCCGGGAGGCGGTCGGACAGTCCCCCGGACGGTGTCGCAGACAGCCCTTCGGGAGGACCTTCGAAACTCGGACGGTCACTCGGACAGCCCTTCGGGAGGACTCACAGAACTCGGACCGTCACTTGGACAGCCCTTCGGGAGGCACTCTCAAACAGCCCCTCGGGCACAAAGATCGAAACTACGACCTCTCTACAGAGTTGCACACATACGGTGTCACCTATCCGGCAGGGCTTCGCCGTCCAGAACTAGTTCCTGCCGGAACCCAGACAGCCTTTCGGCTCTACGAAACTCTTTTCGTGGGAGGGAGAGAGAAGCCAGATAACATCTTGGCATGTGTATGAGAGCAAGGGATGAGGTTTGTGGGCAGCCCACTCTCCTCTATTTATAGGAAAGCCAAGGGGTAAAGATGTCATACAAAAAACCCCAAAGTACCCCACTTTATGCCTTTTCATAAAAGAATAAAGATAAAAGGGGTGCCATGTGGAGCTCCAAGGAGCTCCACCATGCTTGGCCGGCCACCCCTTGGGCCCCCCCCCCAAGGGGGCTTCCTTAGTGCCTAAGGCATTCTAGAAGCCTTTTGGGAAATTCCCAAAAGGTGCTTTCCATAAAATTCCCAAAAAGCACTTTCACTATTCACGACGACATTTTTCAGCGTCCGTTCGAACTGAAAATATTTATGTGGGCTTAGAACATTTCCAGTACCCACTAAAATAATTTTCAATGCGTTCTGGAACAATTCCAGTTTAGTGATTTCATCTGCGAAAAGCATCTGAAGCGGTTCCGGCAGCCCCGGAACATTTCCGGTTTTTCTTCCAGAAAATTCCCAGAAGTTTCCAGAATGATTCTGGTATCCTCCAAGAATTATCAGGCATGTGCCGAAACCATTTTGACTTAATGGTATCCCCTGAAACAACTTTTCAGTTTCACCGGAACTCATCCGGTGACCTCTCTCTGCGGAACTTTTCCGCTGTCCGAAACTTTTCGGTGTCCGAAACTTTTCCGGTGATTTTCTCTCAGACTCCCTGTCTAGTATTCAGCAGATAGATGACCCTTAAGCGTGTGACCCTATAGGTTCGGTGAAGTATAGACATGACACGGAACCCCTTCCGATCAATGATCAACATCGGAGCCGTGGACACCCATATTGACCCCTATACCCACACGAATGAATATTCGAGTGAACCTCCAGTTGCCGTGTGCTATTCCTGTTGCTTCGTGATATGTTACAAATACCCGAGGTGAGACATGTTGGCATTCCCGTGGCTCAACACTTGTCCACTATGCTAGTTACCTCGTTACCGGTATTGTTCTCTTTTCTCGTTACCATGTTCCGGCATCCCCGTGATCAAATCACAAAGTGTCTGGCCAGACGATGATGGATACCGTAACACCGAGAGGGCCCAGAGATATCTCTCCATCGCCGGAGGAGCAAATCCCAATCTTGAGCTATCAAGTTACTTGACACACTTTTCCATGAACCCGTAAGCCGCCGTAATAGCCACCCATTTACGGATGACGTTTAACAAACCCCAAAGTTCATGAAGCAAGCATGAAGAAACTCGATACTCTCATGGTCTAAGGAATCATGCAAACATTAACCATCTCTGTGTTATTAACCATTAACTTGTGACAAAAGAACCTCATAGCATAACATCAATCGGGTCGATTCAACACAAATGTTCAGCTAACATTGTGCCCTCAAAATTGCTGGCATAGTCATGCCCATGATCAGGAAAACAGGATCATCATGCAATACTTGAGCCAGTCATAGAGGCTTGACTAGGAATACATTTATCGTTTATTATTCCACACGTGCATATGAGTCTTCCTCCGAGCCTCGTTTTATTTGCAGACTCGAGAACCATAGCAGTTATAGCATGGAACATAAACCTAATTATGAACAGGGAGATAATCAATAACATTTATTATTGCCTCTAGGGCATATCTCCTACACTATCAAGTTCTAAACTTGAATCATGTGTATGGATACTATCTCGGATAATTTTGGCGCATAGCCAATTCTGGAGTCAGGGCCCATCAACGCTTCTCTATGTATTATAGGTTCATTGTTTGTCTCAACAATATTTTGTCTGCATACCACGAAGGTCTGTCCGAATTTTCAACCTATATAGTTCAGTTGCATGTTCGATCAAAATCACTACATCTTATGTCGAGGTTTCCGTATTAGTCAGAGTATGAAATACTGGAACCAATTCTAGTGTTTTTTTTCTTTGACCTGATTACGAAGATTCTGTAATCTTATCGAATTGCACTATCCTCCCACTCTCTAGCTTCAAAGTATGAAAATATTTTCTTCAAAATTACCGCACTCTCCAACAAAACACTTTGCTTTGGCGTAGTGATAGAGGAATACCCAATCATTTGGGATAACCTACAAAGTAGCACTTATTTCAGTAAATTTGATGGCGCTATCTACAGTGTAAAGCCATAGTTTCTAAAGCATCACATTAAAAATTATATTAGCAAATTGGATAATGTCATCTTTGATCTCACCATGTCATACATAGCTTGATTGCATCTACTTTAAACACTCTACTCTTAGCAGTGTTCTAGGAGTTACAAGCTATAAAATACTTTTCATAGCTCATCAGACATTCGCTAAACATGTAACTCAAATATTCCTTTCTTCAATCTAATTAAAGAAACATAATTTTCTTGTTACAATAAATTGTACTTCATTCTGAAAATCTTCTGAAACATTTCAAAAAGATCTAGTTTTATGTCTCAATAAGTAAATATATATATGTACTTGAGTCATCCTTGAAGATAGATAAATCCACTGCTTGCAACAACACTTATTGGACTACACACAACGATATGCATATTGCCAATTATTTTGTTGCTCGTTCTTTATGGCCTGTGAACGGTATTTTAGTTTACTTCACTAATTGGACGAATTAGCAAGTGTCAGATGATTCTCAATCAGATGACTTCAAAATTCCTCACTATGAAATTTCTCCTGCTGGTTTCTCCAATGTGACTAAATGCTGTGCCACACAGATGTGGTATTCTTTTAGTCTTGCTACATTTAGCGTCAGTGTTATGGATGTTAAATTTTATTATCAATATTCATAACATACATCTTATTCACAATAAGATTATGGCCTTTTGTTCGTAACATCGAACAACTATTGTTCTCTCATGAACAACCTCCTTGCAACTTCTATGCAATGGGCTAGAGTGTACAAAAACTCTAAAAATGAATTATGATAATAAATACAGAGGAAATACACTGATAGAAATACTGTAACCTTTTACAATACATCAAATATTTTAACCTCATTATTTGTTGGTTATTTAGGCCGTTCGAAGTTTCTTGCAACGATTTACAATAATATGCAATCGTGTCGATATCCTTTTGATTAACCTTTTAACCACAATACTGAAGAATTAGTAATTAACAAATTGATCATATTTCTCAAGAACTACACTTTACTAGACCAGCCATCTCTACATCACATAACTTTTATGACATTCATACCTGAGCTGGACATTCCAGTCTTCTTTTCTTTCTGCCTTTTACTTCTTATAGTTTTACTTTAATATTTCTCTCACTCTCAGAAGAAACATCATTTTTAAGAGTGGTGTGAGCCCCGAACTTCCCTAGGCGTGTAAGTCTCATTACACCCTTCGGTTTTGTTCTTTTCTCTATAAGTTCTCACCGTCAACACATGACTGCCGTTCTTCTAGACCTTACACATTTCATTCTTAAACATAGTCAATGCTTCACTAGAACTTGCAAACAAAACACTTCTTTAGATATCGCACGTCTTTTAGCCTTTGTTTGTTTCTGAAAACAATTTTTAGTTCCAAGAATATCACATAACTATCCCAAACATTTTTAAGTTCGGGTTTCCCGGAAGCAAGCATACTGTAATGCAATTCTAGCTTTTGGATCGAAGGACATGAGTCTCGTCATCCACAACATGAGCAAGAGAGTATTGTAAACATGCAGTAGGACAAAATCCTTCTTGGCACTTTTAGAGGACGATCCCCTCAAAGATAAAGTTTCAACCAGATAAATAACAGTCAATCAATTTCAACAACAAAGGTGGAACCATGAGCCATAATTCTACAACTATAATGCAAACTACACATAGACATTGTTCATAATAAATTTGCACTAGCTATTAAACTTAATTAATACATAATAGTGATCCCACTCAAATAAATATCTCTCATAATTGATGGTGAGTGATTCAAGATCCAAGTCTAGTTCTTAGCCATTGATGTGGACATCACTGATGACGAGAATTTTGACCGGTGGACAAGCTTTTGCCGATCATATCTCCATATGACTCTTGTTCATCTTTCGATGCTCCGTGCTCCAAGCTCAGAATGATTCTGCTAGAACTTCAAGACAACCGAGTGTAATATGCATGCATGGTCTAACCATCCCCGTCTTACACCTCACTTCCGGTTTGTACTCATCTGGACATGATGCACTCCGGAACACTGGGAAGAGCACCTTTTAACTTGATATTTAGTGTGAGAGATCACCCTAATAATTGACTACTGCGCAATCAATGGGTGCAAATAATAAAGGGATAAACATCTCAGGCAATTCATAAATAGCATGATATGGTATAGCCCTGGGCGCCGGGAATCCTCCATGATCGTCTTCAATCTCCATTTGAAGCGATGTGATGGCCAATATTTCATTGCCGTGGCAACCATTTCAAAAACATTGCCGTGGAGGCAATTTTAGAAAACGTTGCCGTGGCACCAAACTCAAAATTTTTGCCGTGGCACGAAATTATAGCTCCTCGTCCTGCGCCATGTACACCTTCTCCTCGTCGGGGTCCTCCTTGTACGTTTGCCATCGTCACCTGTAATCTATCTCTATGAATTTTACATTAACGTGGCAATCTCGTGGCTCCAGCCATCATGCCGTGATGTGCAGGCCACTTAACATTACAACATATAACCATCACATACATAAACTCATTATCATGACGAAGGCTATACCACATCATATGCTTACCCTGCAAAACCAAGTTAGACATCCTCTAATCGGTTTTGGCACAATTTTAGTTATGTGGAAACCCAGTTTTAACAAGTAACACCAGCTACCTACGTCCACAATTTAGGTGATGATTCGTGATGCTAGATTAAGTTTCAGGGTGTGTGAAACAAGAGACTTAATTAAAATCTCTAGCCCCACACTAAACTTCATCAATACGCGTGACCCCCTAGAAGATCATCCATCTTCGGCACCCTCTTGTGTACGCGACGGTTCACTATTCTCAACTATGGTGAAGCCCAAGGTACTGTTAGCAGATCGTCGACAGCCAGAGCCGATCGATTGTCAGAACCTTGTGAAAAGCGACACTGCCGTCAATGAATTGAACCAAAGCAACACTCGAGAGAAGCATAGCAAGAACATCAACCCGCACATCCACATGTGATCTAGATCGCAACCTGCACCTACTCATATAACTGCTCTGATGCCACTGTTGGGAAACATAGTAGAAAACAAAGAAAATTGCCCTACGATCACCCAGGAACAATATGAAGATGCATATACGGTTTGGATCAACGATCATTACTAACTCCGGGAGTGCAGCGGAATTAGACGAGTCAGTGTAGATCTGATACGTGTCCAACGTATCTATAAATTTTGATTCTTCCATGCTATTATAGTATCAATCTTGGATGTTTATTATGCAATTATATGCAATTATATATCATTTTTTGGGACTAACCTATTAACCCAGTGCCCAGTGACAGTTGCTATTTTCTGCATGTTTTTGGCTTTTTAGGGAAACAGTACCAAACAAAGTCCAAACGGAGAAAACACTTTGTTTTAATTTTTCTTGAACCAGAAGAAACACCAGAAACTTCGGGAGAAGACCTGAGGAGCCACGGAGGCGCAACAAGCCTGCCAGGTCCACCCTGGGGGATAGGGCATGCCCCCTAGGCTTGTGGGCCCCCTGTGGCACCTCTTGACCTAATTCCAGCGCTATAAATTCTCAAATATTACCAAATGAATAGAGAGCCACCCGAAACACTTTTTCCACAGCCACAACTCTCTGTTTCTTCATGATCCCATCTGGAGGCCTATTCCGGTGATACGCCGGAGTGGGATTCGACCACGGAGGGCTTCTACATCAACCTTGCTACCCTTTCGATGATGAATGAGTAGTCTACCACAGACCTACGGGTCCATAGCTAGTAGCTAGATGGCTTTTTCTCTCTCTTTGATCTTCAATACAATGTTCTCCTCGATCTTCTTGAAGATCTATTCGATGTAATCCTTCTTTGTGGTGTGTTTGTTGGGATCCGATGAATTGTGGGTTTATGATCAGATTATTCATGAATATTATTTGAGTCTTCTCTGAATTCTTATATGCATGATTGTTATATCTTTGTATTTCTCTCCGATCTATCGGTTTGGTTTGGCCAACTAGATTGATTTATCTTGCAATGGGAGAGGTGCTTTGTGATGGGTTCGGTCTTGCGTTGCTCAATCCCAGTGACAGAGAGGGACATTACATGTATTGTATTGTTGCCATTAAGGGTAAAATGATGGGGTTTATTCATATTGATTGGATTTACTTTGTCTACATCATGTCATCTTGCTTAAGGCATTACTCAGTTTTTCATGAACTTAATACCCTAGATGCATGCTGGATAGCGGTCGATGGGTGGATATAGTAGTAGATGCAGGAAGGAGTTGATCTACTTGTCTCGGACGTGATGCCTGTATACATGATCATTGTCTTGAATATCGTCATAACTATGCGCTTTTCTATCAATTGCCCAACAGTAATTTGTTTACCCACTGTATGCTATCTTCAAGACAAAAGCCTCTAGTGAACACTATGGCCCCCGGGTCTATCTTTAATCACATATAAAATCTAAAAACACTTTGTTGCAATTTATTTACTGTTATTTTATTTTGTGTTTTATTTTATCTATCTATCACTACGAGATTTGATCCTTGCAATTAACCGTCAAGGGATTGACAACCCTTGTTTTGCGTTGGGTGCAAGTATTTGCTTTTGTGTGTGTAGGTGCTGCTAATAAGGTTCTGTGTGGTTCTCCTACTTGATTGATAACCTTGGTTCTTAACTGAGGGAAATACTTATCTCTATTGTACTGCATCATCCTTTCCTCTTCGGGGAAAATACCAACGCAGTCTACAAGTAGCAGGAAGAATTTCTGGCACCGTTGCTGGGGAGATATCACCAAAACCTATCAAGTACGTACACGCAAACTATCATCTACTTGCATTTACTTTATTTGCCATTTGCCTCTCGTATTCCTCTCCCCCACTTCTAAAAATATTTTACGAAAAACACACAAAAAAATTCATTTGTCTTTTTGTTCGTTTGCTTGCTTTCTTGTTTGCTTGCTTGAAGTTGTCATCATGTCTGAGTTTGTTATTGAAAAAGGAGAAGAGGGTAAAACCCCTAAGGTAGAAATCCCCTCTATTTTGGATTCTAAATTTTTTGTGATGTGAAGTGGGAATATCATAGGAAAAGGCACTATTTAGGAATTCTTTACTTGCACGGGGGCTTTGGTTTGCAATGACATTCCTATTCTTAAAAGAACCAAAAGCTATGCCGAAGCTATTTCTACACTTATTCTCAAGCTTGAGAGAAGATTTGTTCGTACTCATCCCACTTTGCAAAGATTGTTTTATGAGTTGCCTAACATAAACAACCCTAAGGCTAAAAAGATAGCTACTCTTATCCTCATGAATGAATTTGATTACATAGTGCGAGAGGCTAGAGAGATCTTCGATTTTTACAATATGAATCATGAGCATCCTGTTACAGATGAGATTTTATATGATGAAGATTATTTGTTGAGGCATTTGTTTTGTGATAAATATACCTTTGATGAAAACACTAAAAAGGAAGTCCCCCCTTTGCACATAATTCAACAAGTTTTCAATGGTATTAATAAACAATACTCTTGGATTGTAAAGGGGAACCAACAAGGGTTTGAGGATAGTCAGCTTGATAATGCTAAGATTTTGATTGATGATGTGTTGCCTATTGTTTTTGAAAAGCCTCCTGACAAAAACACATCTCAAGATGTGAAAACCACAGATAACAATACTTAAAACTATGGATTATGCCTAGCTAGGGGCGTAAAACAATAGCGCCTGTTTGGAGGTGACTCAATGAATAAAATAAATTTTTGTTTTACTTTCTGTTATTTGAGTTTACACACAATTATGCCACTGTAATGATTTTGTTTTTATGTTTTAATTAGTGTTTGTGCCAAGTAAAGCATTTAGGATGATGCGGGATAATAGTTGCTTTGATTCTGTGAAAAAATAGAAACTTTTACGCTCAGTCCAGAAAAACCTAAAAATCACTGGAATGTGTTATTGCTCTGAAGTTTTTACACATGATTGATATACAAATTGTCCATGTTTTTCCAATTTTTCATAATTTTTGGAGGTCCAGAAGTATTGTCAATATTCAGATTGCTACAGACTGTTCTGTTTTAGACAGATTCTATTTTTGTTGCATAGTTTGCTTGTTTTGATGAATCTATGGATTGTATCGGGGGGTATAAGTCATGGAGAAGTTTTAATACAGCAGCTATTATGCGATAATAAAATATGAATGTGTTCATAACAGTACCTAAAGTTCTGATTTGATTGTTATACTAACGGATCTCACGAAGGTTTTTGTTGAGTTTTGTGTGCTGAAGTTTTCAAGTTTTGAGTGAGATCACGTTGGATGAAGGAATAAGGAGTGGAAAAAGCCTAAGCTTGGGGATGCCCGAGGCACCCCAAGGCAATATTCAAAGAGACTCAAGCGTCTAAGCTTGGGGATGCCCCCAAGTGGCATCCCCTCTTTCTTCTTCCAACCATCGGTAAATCACTTGGAGCTATATTTTTATTCATCACATGATATGAGTTTTGCTGGGAGCGTCATGTATTATAGTGGTCTTTTGCTTGTTTTCTTTTTAGTTTGCCACAATCATCCCTTGCTGGACACACCTATTTAGAGAGACACACATTTATTCATGATTTATTAGAATAATCTTTGTGCTTCACTTATATCTTTTGAGCTAGGCAGTTGCTCTAGTGCTTCACTTATATCTTTTTGAGCACGGTGGTGGTTATATTTTAAAGAAATAGTTGCACTCTCATGCTTCACTTATATCTTTTTGAGATTCTAATAAATAGTAATGGCAATTTGCATGGGTTATGAAATTGGTCCTAATATGATAGGTATTCAAGAAGGATATAATAAAAACTTTCATGTAGATCACTAAATATGATAAGTTTGATTCCTTGCAATAGTTTTGCAATATTAAGGCGGTAATATGTGGGAGGTACTAGTGAATAATTGTGGTTTTGTAAGAATATTGGTGTTGAGGTTTGTGATTCCCGAAGCATGCAGGTATGGTCTGCCGTTATGCTATGGAGTTGGAGCATGATTTATTATTGATTGTCTTCCTTTGTGTGGCAGTCGGGGTCGCGCGATGGTTAACTCCTACCAACCCTCCCCCTAGGAGCATGCGTAGTAGTACTTTGCTTTGAGGGCTAATAAACTTTTGCAATAAGTATGTGAGTTCTTTATGACTAATGTGAGTCCATGGATTATACGCACTCTCACCTTTCCGCAATTTGCTAGCCTCTCCGGTACCGTGCATTGCCCTTTCTCACCACGAGAGATGGTGCAAATTTCGCTGGTGCATCTAAACCCCGTGATATGATACACTCTATCACGCATAAACCTCCTTATATCTTCCTCAAAACAGCCACAATACCTACCTATTATGGCATTTCCATAGCCATTCTAAGATATATTGCCATGCAACTTCCTCCGTTCCGTTTATATGACACACATCCTCATTATCATATTGCCTTGCATGATCATATAGTTGACATAGTATTTGTGGCTCAGCCACTGTTCATCATTTTTATACATGTTACGCTAGTATCATTGCACATCCTGGTACACTGCCAGAGGCATTCATATAGAGTCATATTTTGTTTTAGTATTGAGTTGTAATTAAATAAAAGTGTGAGGATCATCATTATTAGAGCATTGTCCCAGTGAGGAAAGGATAATGGAGACTATGATTCCCCCACAAGTTGGGATGAGACTCCAGACAAAAAAAAAGAGAAAAAAGGGGCCAAAAAGAGCCAACAAAAAAAATGATGAGAGAAAAAGAGAGAAGGGACAATGTTACTATCCTTTTTCCACACTTGTGCTTCAAAGTAGTACCATGTTCTTCATATAGAGTCTCCTATGCTTTCATTTTCATATACTAGGGGGAATTTTACATTATAGAACTTGGCTTGTATATTCCGATGATGGGCTTCCTCAAATGCCCTAGGTGTTCATGAGCAAGCAAGTTGGATGCACACCCACTTAGTTTTCATTGTTGAGCTTTCATACACTTGTAGCTCTTAGTGCATCCGTTGCATGGCAATCCCTACTCCTTGCATTGACATCAATTGATGGCCATCTCCATAGCCCGTTGATTAGCCTCATCGGTGTGAGACTATGTTCCTTTTTTGACTTCCCCTTATTAATCTCTATCAACATATTCTATTCCACCTATAGTGCTATATCCATGGCTCGCGCTCATGTATTGCATGAGAGTTGAAAAAGCTGAAGCGTTAAAAAGTATGAACCAATTGCTTGGCTAAAACCTGGGTGTTCATGATAAATATTTTTTGTTAAGAAGACCAAGCATGATAGGATTATATGATTTTGTAGCGATAACTTTCTTTAGCATTCTTTATTTTGAAAGGCATGATTGTCTGTTGCTATGCCTGAGTATTTATGTCTTTATATCAAACTATAGACTATTGCTTTGAATCATTCGGATCTGAATATTCATGCCACAAAAGAAATTACATGATGAATATGATAGGTAGCATTCCACATCAAAAATTCTGTTTTTATCATTTACCTACTCGAGGACGAGCAGGAATTAAGCTTGGGGATGCTTGATACGTCTCCAATGTATCTATAATTTTTGATTCTTCATTGCTATTATAGTATCAATCTTGGATTTTTATTATGCAATTATATATGATTTTTTTGGGAATAACCTATTAACCCAGTGCCCACTGCCCAGTGCCAGTTGTTGTTTTCTGCAAGTTTTTGGCTTTTTAGGGAAACAGTACCAAACTAAGTCCAAACAGAGAAAAAACTTTGGATTAAATTTTCTTGGACCAGAAGAAACACCAGAAGCTTCGGGAGAAGACCTGAGGAGCCACGGAGGTGCCGCAAGCTTGCCAGGCATGCCCTGGGGGGTAGGGTGCGCCCCCAGGCTCGTGGGCCCCCTGTGGCACCTCTTGACCTAATTCCAGCGCTACAAATTCTCAAATATTCCCATACCAATAGAGAGCCATCCTAAACACTTTTTCCGCCGCCGCAAGTCTCTGTTTCTTCAAGATCCCATCTGGAGGCCTTTTCCGGTGATCTGCCGGAGAGGGATTGGACCACCGAGGGCTTCTAAATCAACCTTGCTGCCCTTCCGATGATTCATGAGTTGTCTACCACGGACCTACGGGTCCATAGCTAGTAGTAGCTAGATGGCTTCTTCTCTCTCTTTGATCTTCAATACAATGTTCTCCTCGATCATCTTAGAGATCTATTCGATGTAATCCTTCTTTGCGGTGTGTTTGTTGGGATCCGATGAATTGTGGGTTTATGATCAAATTATTCATGAATATTATTTGAGTCTTCTCTGAATTCTTATATGCATGATTGTTATAGCTTTGTATTTCTCTCTGATCTATCGGTTTGGTTTGGCCAACTAGATTGATTTATCTTGCAATGGGAGAGGTGCTTTGTGATGGGTTCGGTCTTGTGTTGCTCAATCCCGGTGACAGAAAGGGACATAACACGTATTGTATCATTGCCATTAAGGGTAAAATGATGGGGTTTATTCATATTGATTGGATTTAGTTTGTCTACATCATGTCCTCTTGCTTAAGGCGTTACTCCATTTTTCCTGAACTTAATACCCTAGATGCATGCTGGATAGTGGTCGATGGGTGGAGTAATAGTAGTAGATGCAGGCAGGAGTCAGTCTACTTGTCTCGGACGTGATGCCTATATACATGATCATTGCCTTGAATATCAGCATAACTATGTGCTTTTCTATCAATTGCCGAACCGTAATTTGTTTACCCATTGTATGCTATCTTCAAGAGAGAAACCTCTAGTATACACTATGGCCCCGGGTCTATCTTTTATCATATATAAAATCAAAAAAAACTTTGTTGCAATTTATTTACTGTTATTATATTTTGTGTTTTATTTTATCTATCTATCACTACGAGATTTGATCCTAGCAATTAACCGCCAAGGGATTGACAACCCCTTGTTTTGTGTTGGGTGAAAGTATTTGCTTTTGTGTGTGTAGGTGCTGCTAACGATGTTCCGTGTGGTTCTCCCACAGGATTAATAACCTTGGTTCTTAACTAATGGAAATACTTATCTCTACTATACTGCATCATCCTCTCCTCTTCGGGGAAAATACCAACGCAGTCTACAAGTAGCAAGATCGTACTTGGAGTCCCTCGAACCATAGATGAACGAGCCCTCATACCGCCCATGAACAGTCCCTCGAACCGAAGACCGAAAGCACGGCCTCTCTACTTGTGTGCAAGTGTGCATCCTTCATGATCCGACAGCACTTCACCATCCAGGGCTAATTGTCATCGGAGAATTAGAGGGAGGAGATTAGAACCACACCGGGCTTCTAATTATGAGGACAAGAGGATTAGCCAAGCTCTAATTAGTCAACTAGGACCAACTTGAACATGAACTAGAAGAACTAGAGGAGGCACCAAACCTCCACTATATATAGGTTAGAGGGGAGAGGGAGTGCTGCCACCAAGGAGGGAAACCCGCCTTGGGGCGTCTAGCCAAGCGGAGGAGGAGTTGGACTCCTCCCCCACTCCTATTCGGCCTCCTTCCTTAGGGAAGGGGCGCCTCTCCCCACTAGGGCACTTGTGGCCCAAGTTGCTTTCCACCTCTTAGCCTTTTTAGTCTCGTTGATATTATATTAAATATAAAATTGTTCTAAATACTTTTATACCATTTTATATATAATTTAACATCCCCAGAAACATTTTCCACCGTACGGTAAGAAGTAACCGCGATACTCTCATGGTCTAAGGAGTAATATCACACGTTAACACTCCGTGTTATTACAATTGAATACATATGATATTAATTCAATTCACCACAAACAAAATTGGGTCGATTCAATATGATCGTTCTTCCAATGTCATAATCTCAAAGTTGTTTTAGGACTATTGTTTAACACTTTAAACGATATCCTAAGATCCATAAAACATGATCACCAACAACACTTAAGCTAGTCCTAGAGGCAAGTCTAGGAACCTTTTATTTAACCATTTATTATTCCACACGTGCATATGAGTTTTCCACTGAATCGCATATTCCAGGATCATAGAAGTTATAGCATAGAATATAAACTCTATAATTATGAATATGGAACTATAATAATACAAATACTATTGCCTCTAGGGCATATTTCCAACAACTTTCAAGATGACTTGAGATTTTTTTTAATTACCTGCTGAATAATATATGAGATTTATTGCCAGATAAGAAGTTAATTGAAGCATGATTGTTTATCTAGTAAAATTGTGCAATGTCTTAAAAATGAGAATTGCTATACTTGTCAATTTTAAGCATCTTGCTGATACCTTAAGTATCTAATATTGGCTTACCTAAAAAAATCTAAACTTAACATGATGTCTCCCAACTATTGAGCATCAAATGCTATTTTTTCCTTCTTTTTTGTACACATTGTGAACATAGACATGATAATTTTGATGAACCCGAGGTTGTTAATATTACTAGTCGTGTTAAAAATTTACTAATCTTAATGTCATGATGATCATAATCAATGAAGTATTATTTTGAACAATTGCCTATGTATTGCAATCCTTTTCTTGAAAATTTTACTGATCTAATGAGAAGAGGATGAGAATGCTACTCTGTGTAAGTTTGTCATTGAACACCATTAAACTTCAATAGCCGTTTTGTTTTATCATCCTATATACATGAGGATAATTATAAATTAAGCTTAGGGATGCTGATACGTTAAAAATGTATCTATTTATTTTGATTTTTTTAAGACTATCCTATTAAGTATCAGTATTTTCCTGAACAGATACCCACAAGTGTAGCGGATCATTTGTAGCCTTTTCAATATTTAACAGTGTCAAACCCAATGAGGAGCATAAGGAATTGGTTTGCAAAAATAGCTAGAAATACCTGCAAAATGTTGAATAAAGTGATAGTAATTGTTTTGGTGTTTTGGATAGTTGTAGTTAATTAAGTAACAATAGAAGTAAATTAACTTCAAAGATTGCCCAATTCTTAGTTTTGCTAAGGACAAGACGGTGAGCACACTTATTGAAACTACACGTTCTTCAGGACTACATGCTAGTAACTAGTTGCTAAGTTCCATACTCATCTGCCTTTCAACTTGTAGTTTGGTTGTTGTCATGTGGGTGAAGCCTAAGCTAAACATATTGTACCACCATGGACTCATAAGTTCTTATGATTTAACCCCCATCGACCAACCCGGTTGTCTATTGCGAATAATTAAGGTAAAACCTAACCATAGCTTTAAGTTCTATGGTCCCCCTTTATCCCCTAAGCTATAAATCCAAAACTAGTGAAATTGTTTCTCGCCACACTCGCCTTCCCTCCTAAATTCATTACAACATAGTGCTCTCCTCTAGGCTCATAAATGGTGAAGTAGCATGTAGTCAACATTTGCACACTACCACTAGAGAATTGCGACACAACATATAATCAAACTTTAATTCTTATTGCAAATTCACACGAAATCCCTCAACTAGGGTTCTCCCATGTCCTCAAGAATGTAATGAACTAGTCACAAGGCATAAAAACAGGCTTTGCAGGAGCATATGGATATGAATAGCAATCTGAACGTATAGATCTTAGACCAATAAAACACAAGGCATCAACTAGCAAATAGCAATTAACACCATGAAGTGATTACAACGATCAATTGACACCAATAGCATATGGATGACATGGGAGACGGAGATGGTAATGTTGGAGCAGATTGTGTGGATGAAGATGCTCCCTCGGATGCCTTGGTGTTGGTGACAGCGATGGTGGCGAATTGGCCTGGTCGGACGCAGTAGATCCGGCAAGATCAGCCCTTCGGTAGAGGACTTAGGGTTCTCTGTTTTTCTGAAAAACAATCAGTTGAGTCCTCGGACGAGAAGGTCACCTCGTCAAAAGGGGAAGCAGAGGGGAGCTTGGTGGGTCCCATGTGCCCCTCTGGCTCCTGGCTCCATTTTGTCCCAAACTCTTTGACCTATTTCTATTTTATTTTTGTGAAGTCTAGAAATATTCTTTTCCTCATGAAATCTTCACTGTCCAGCTTTCAGTTTACCACGTGTAATCTTCAATGTACAATTTCCAAATCCACAGAGCGATATCTGTGGAGTAGAGGGTGCGACAGTCCAATTTTGCATAACGACCATTCCCCGAATCAGGTTGCCATCTGCTGGCGGAGTTACTCATATTCACCCCTAAAATGCCATTAGTAGTGAACATGGAGTCTTACTTTTTATTTCTCCTTAATGTCCATCCCGACCTTTCCATCATGGCCGACATTGTCCTACCCTGCCTCCCTCCACTGCGCCACCTCCATCCCGTGCCTCTTCTATTTCACGCTGACTCTATCTCGCGTAGACTCCATCCACTACCGCCTCAATCCCGACTAGAATTGGATGCATGTGAGTGGGACCTTGTTGGAGCATGGCCGCCAAGCAGGAAGGATAGGAGTGACAGAAGGTTCTCATAGGTGTGCCAGCATGTGGAGGAGCTACCGTGCCAATAGGAAGGCAGCTTCATATGTGACGAGGTGACAATGGTCGAGGAGTTGATAGAGGTGCAATGAAGACCGCGAAGAAGAGGCAACGATCGAGGAGATAGCAAATCTATGCCAAGGGGAACACCTTCAGGAGATCTCCGTTGTCAAACCAGAATCTAGGCTCATTCTGTCCTACACGCATCACCATGGCCTACAAACAGTTTCACTGTGCTTGTCGGTGAGATTCACCTCATTTGACCCAAATCCAAGGAGTTTGCTACCAAATAGTTTTTCAAATTCCAGATATCTTGTGCAGATCACTGAAGGTGGAGCGTGGAGGCAGATTTCTAGATTTGAGGATCATGGAGGGTAACGAAATGGGGCCTTAATATTTGTTATTATGTATGCTATTCAAATAACCCTATAGATTGCCAATAGTTGTTGGGCCCCCAAGAGCAGGGGTTTGTAGAAAGCGGTACCTTTCCCCTTAGCTTAGAAACGAAGGTATCAATCCATAGAGGTGACGCATAGGCCTCCTTCAAGTAGCACTGCAATACAACTAAAAGACAACTTATGTCCCCAACACTTCTAGTGAGGTTGACATTCTCACTAGCTTTGTAGTTGCAACAAGTAATTAGTAGATAATGTGGTTTGAAGCATTTTTGTATTATCGGAGTAAATAATTGCTGAAAATAAAAGAGCAAGTAAAAGTGATTTGGAGAGTTTTCTTATGGAGGAAATTGGACCGGGGTTCGGTCGGTAGTATGTCGCCGGTGTAAAATTCTCCTTTTGGGCTGATGACGTCATAGTAGATGACTTTTCCGAAGACATCTTGGATCCTGATACGCCCTAAATGTATCTATAATTTTTCAAGTTTTCATGCCATTTTCTTATCAAATCATGCAAAGTTTCATCTTTATTTGGGCTAACCTATTGACAAAGTGCCAGAATGGCTAGTTTCATGCTTATGTGTCTATTATTTGCAGGACCTTTTGGACCCCAGAAAAATAGAAGAAAAATCAGGAGTGCATAAATTTGAGGGAGAAGGACACCTACCAAAAAGGAGCCACAGGGGAGCCCTATTGGGCCCACAGGAAGCCCCCGGTGCTTGCTTTCGGGCGCCTGCTCTATGTATACCCCATGAACCCTAAACTAATAATCGAGAATTTTTTCGTCGTCACCACTTCAATCTATTCGTGATTCAAGGTGAAGCCCTGCTGCAATTCCTCTTTGGTACCATGTCGGAAGGGTGATTCGCCATCATCTCCTTCAAAAATCCATCCTCCACTACTCCCCATTAAGTTGTGAGTAGTCCACCCCATGGACCATAGACTCGTAGTAGTAGCTATGTAGCATCATCTCTCGATGTGCTTCGATGTTTTGATCACATGAGCTTCCCTACATGATTGTGATCGTCTATACATAATCCTCGTGGCTAATCTGTTTGGTATGTGGTGAATAATTACTTTATTTTTAGATTATCATGGTTGTATGGATAATTAATAGATGTATATTGCTCTGTATTTTATTAGTCTATTCATTAGCCAGTTTAGATGAATGAACAGTACAGGGAGTGGTGTGCATTAGATGGCGTAGATCCCTATTTTTGAATTATTTCGGTGATCATAAGAGAGGAAAAACTTAGACGGATTTACCTCACTAATGATTAAAAGATTGCTTGACTTGTTGTCATTTGTAATGTGCATGGTAAGAGGAATTCTTTCAACTGTATGTCATCATGCTCTATGCAATGCTCTATTCTACTTAATACTTGGTGTGTATGTGACGGTTTTGATGTGTTAATCTAGTAGATTTATGGAGGTAATGCCTATATAACATGATCCCAAGCTATGTAATAGTTGGCCAAGATTGTTTGATTGATCATTTACACATGCATATGTTCATATTTATGTGTCACCACTTTCATGGGAGATGCTACTAGGAAACCTATGAACCTGGGTCCAACTTCCTCCATAAGAAGCTCTCCAAAACTATTTTACAAGATCTTTTATTTTTAGCTCTTATTTAATCCAAAATTACATAAATACTGCATACCACATTATCTGCTCATAACTTGTTACAACTAGCAAAGCTTGTGAGATTGAAAACCTCGCTAGAACTGTTGAGGGCACAAGTGGATTCTTATTTGTATTATAGGGTTGCTTGAAAGGGACTAGGGGTGTTGCCTCTTCGGATTGATACCATGGTTTCTCAACTGAGGGGAAAGTTCCATCTTGTTGCAATCCCTTGCACTTGGAGGCCCAACAACTACTGCCAAGCGCTAATTCCTTGTAGTAGAAAGCAACTTTTCTGGTGCCGTTGTTGGGGAGGTAATATTAAGTCCTCTCAGATTGTATTCTACATTTATTTACCTTCCTTGTTATTTACTTTTTTTAGTTGCATTTTATTTATCTTGTTTAGCATTATTACAAGTCTAAAAAAATATTTTTTTTATTTCAGCAAAGTAGTTTCTTTCTTTATTTAGTCATAATGGAAAACTTCTATCAAAATGTAATGACTCCCGAGATGGAGATTCTTGTCTTTAAGCAAACGGAAGGTGAAACACTAAAAGATCATTAGTATAGAATTAAGGATTTGCATGCAAGATCTGAACATAACACTACTACAGAAAAGCTTATCAGTGGTGTGCTGGGAGCACACCATTGGTAACTAGCCACAGGTAAGTGGTTACAACTAGCGTGTCCGAGGCCCCACACGCCACTAGATTGTGAATTACCAGTGGCGTACACTCGGCCTCAAATGCCACTAGTATGTCTCTTACCAGTGGTGTACTGTAGCCCCAGCTGCCACTAGTAACTGTTCCATGATTTAAAAAAATACACTGCATTAATAGATTAACATGCAGTCAATAACTACTACAGAAAATGGCTACCAGTGGCGTGCGTGGCAGAACAACATGTCAATTAAGCAGGGTATAACGTATAGTCAAGCAGAGAAAGTAGGACTACAAATATAACAAGTGTGACATAAGTTTGGCATAACACTAGTGTAGCTAGCTAGACAAGTTTGGAAAAAGACAACCACACAGACATATAAACAACACCACTGTCACTCATTTTCTTCACAGGTGCTTGTTTTGATGGATTCTTTCAGCTCGGCTAAGGTGAGCATGCTCCATTCGGTGGTAAAAGGTTGGCATATCGTCAGCATGTTTTTGTAGCTGAGTCGCATGCTCCTCTTTCGTGTCTTTGCTGCCATAGAAAAACCCTAGTGTCTAGCATGACGTCCTTGTTTATGATAGACGCAAACACATTTTGGATGCGTGCAAACTCTACGCTCCAGTGGTGTGGCCTTTTCTTGAGGTCGTGACTCCACTTTTGCAAGTCAATGGTAGACTTGAATGTGTGATGGGCCGTACATAGTCCTCAATGTGGGAGAGGGGGTAGTAGCCACACGTCAGAGTACCCTCCGGCTTCTACTTGCAATAGAAATCATCATCGTACATGAAGCATACCACCAGACCACCTTTGCCCTGCTTTTTGTCGATGGTTCCTCTGGAGTAACTATATTTAAAAAGTGCAGGATCTAGAACTTCCTTGAGTTGGGTGTAGTCTTTCTTCTCCCTTCTCAGGGAATCCAAGAAATAAGCACAACTCCTCTTCAGCATTCGTACTAGTAGGATCCAATGGTCGCTACGCAAACAAGTCAAACAACACAATATGATCAACCCACGAAGTTTGGTAGGTGCAAGCACAAAGTAGAGAAGGACTTAAATGGGATAGTAGGGCATGAGCAGGTGGTCCTTATCCTTATGCGCTGGCATGTTACTCACAAGGTAGTCCTACATAATCTATCTACCTTCTTTGGATCACACATTGTTCTCATGCATGTGATGAGGATCCGCTACTGTGACGTTGTTAACCTGTAGGTGTCTGGCCTCTTTGGCTTGAAAAAGCGCCCACAGCCTGACTAAGAATCCTTTGAGCTTAAGAAGGTTGAACATGAGGAAGATCTCCTTGAATTCTAGATAGAATTTGTCCGCAGGGTAATCTTCAACAAAATGCAAACCCGATGGCACCTTCACTGTGTAAAACTTGACATTATCCGCAAATGGAGATCTTTCCAACTATAGAATGTTATCATGGTGAATCTTGAGTTTCATTGTAAGGTCTTCATACTCGTGTGTCAGTACCATCAATTGACCACTGATATGATAAGGCCTCCATTGACAATCGATGCTCCCGGTCCTGATCGAGGAGATGTTTGGTATGTTCAGGATTTCTTTGTCACCACCGAGGCCTCACCGGTGTTTGTGCTGGAAGCATGTTTCTTCTTCGAACGCTGCTTTTAATTCTTTTTTTTGTGGTTCCGTAAAATGGGCTGGAGCGGCCATCCCAGAAATGGTTGCGCTAATGAGTGTTTTTGGTGTTAGCTTCGACATCTTGGCGGGTTGGTTGTCAGGCTCGACTGGCGGCGTATCTTGAAATACACTTTTGTCAGGAGGCATCGCATGGTCCACAAAATCATCTGCGCCATCCAGTTGGTCACTAAGAGGCGAGACATGATCGTCATCATCATGTGTGCCATGCTCCGCGCCCTCATCTACCACATCCCTAGACGATACAGGTTGGGAAAGATCCAAAGGTGATGGTCGGGGTGATGCTGCTCCATAGGTATGGATCGGCGATGGTGTTCCATGTGGGCAGGTCGGGGACAACTTTATCTCATGCTTCGGCCACCTGAGATACCAACCGTTTCATTCTTCAAGTTTCATGGGTTCATCTGCCCCTTCAAGGAGTTTAGGCAAAACCAAGTTCTCAAAGCCGGTGAGCACCCTAGTCACTGTGACTCTCACCATGTGTGGTGCTAAATCCATGATGTGCATCGTCTTCTATCATGGCTGCAATGGAATGATTCAACCCTATGCAACCGCCGGCATCCAGCCGAGCACTTGGGAGTGGAGAATGGATAGAGTATCTACAAGCGAAACATGTAGACGAGTGGATGCGTAATCGATGTTAGAGACTGAACAACAAAATCAAAACGATTTGTTGAGCCTGTGATGCTTACCGTGAGGTCATCGATTGAACTTGGTCACCCGATGTGGCCCATGAAAGAGACAAAGGGGTTGCTACTCTTTCCAGTACTGACGGTCGGTGGCTGGATGGTCCGCAAATTCAAGGGCAAGACCGACTGGGTATTGATAACCCACAAGTATCGGGGATCGTTTGTAGCCTTTTTCGATAAGTAAGAGTGTCGAACCCAACAAGGAGCTAAAGGTAGAATTAATATTCTCTCAAGTTCTATCGACCGCCGATACAACTTTACGCACACTTAACATTCGCTTTACCTAGAATAAGAATAAAACTACTTTGTAGGTGTAATAGGATAAGTTTGCAAGAATAAAGCCAGTATTACTTTGCTAGATAATAAAAGTAAGTTTGTTTTAGTAGAGATCTCTTTGTAACACAAAGAGAAAGATTGTCCATAGGAAATTGAAAATGACATGTGTGATACTTATTATATGCAATGAGGGAGAGGCATACGCTAACACACTTTCCGTACTTGGATCATATGCACTAATGATTGGAACTCTAGCAAGCATCCGCAACTACTAAAGATCATTAAGGTAAAACCCAACCATAGCATTAAGTAACAAGTCCCCGTTACTCCCATACGCAATGACCCCCGTACTCGGGTTTAAGCTCCTATCACTCTCGCAACCCACTATAAGCGAATCATGAACATATTGCCACACCCTATAGCTGGAATTCCCACCCGTTTGCGCGGCACGGAGGGCACCATAGGACAACACCATATCAACATACAAATCATATCAATCACACCATACCACAATTTACCCACAGGACAAAAAGGATCTACTCAAACATCATAAGATGGCAACACATCATTGGATAATAATATGTGGCCTAAAGGACCATGTTTAAGTAGAGATTACACCGGGGAGAGAGAGGTTACACCGCTGTAAGGAGAGGGAGAGAGTTGGTGATGACGGCGGGGAAGTTGTTGGTGTAGATCACCGTCATGATGGTTCCCCCGGCGGCACTCCGGCGCCACCGAAAAAGAGGGGGAGAGGTCCCGCTTCTTCTTCTTCTTCCTTGGCCTCCCTCCTAGATGGGAGGAGGGTTTCCCCTCTGGTCCTTAGTCACCATGGCTCCCGGAGGGCAGGAGCCCCTCCGAGATTGGATCTCTCTCTCTGTTTCTCTTCTATTGCACGTTCCTGTTTTCTGGCCCTTCACAGTTTCTGATATTCCCGGAGATTCGTAACTCCGATTGGGCTGAAACTTAACACGATTTGTATCCAAAAATTATATTTCTTGTGGCGAAAGAAGGGCCCCAGCCACCTTAAGGGGGAGCCAAAATACTGGTTGGCGCTCCCCGGGGTAGGGGGCGTGCAGTGTGAGCTTGTGACTCCCTCGAGCAATGTCTCGTATTGATTATTTTTCGCAAAAATCACATATATTGCAAAAAAAATCCGTAAAATTTAATCGCATTTGGAATTCGTTTGATATGGATTTTCTATGAAATAAAAAAAATGCAACAAATAGGAATGCTGGCAGTGGGCACTGGATCAATATGTTAGTCCAAGAAATCATATAAATTGTTTCCAAAAATATGTGAAAGTTGTAAAATAATGGCATGAAACAATCAAACATTCTAGATATGACAGAGACGTATCAGCATCCCCAAGCTTAATTCCTGCTCATCCTCGAATAGGTAAATGATAAAAAGTTAATTTTTGATGTGGAATGCTACCTAGTAAAATCTTGATTGTGTAATCTAATCATGACATGAATATTAAGATACGAGTGATGTAAGGTAATAGTCTATCAATTTGATATTGAAAGAATAATTCAAAACATGCATGTAATTCATCATTGCCTTTCATAATAATGGAGCTAAAGGAAACATCCTCTATACACTTAGTTGTGGTAAGTATGACACGCTTAGGCTTCCCTGCATAGATATATCAAATCAAGAGTACCCCGGTGCCAAATCAAGCAATTGTATCATACTTTTTCACGCGCTTCAGCATTTTCAACTTCACTCAATACCTGAGCGTGAGCCATGGACTTAGCACTTTTGGTGGAGAAGAGAATGACGAGGGTTTATGAGAAGACAAAAGTAGAGAAAGTCTCGCATCAAATCGGTGGATCGTTAGGCCATGGAGACGCCTTTCAATTGATATCGATGCGAGGAGTAGGGATTGCCATGCAAGGGATGCACTAGAGCTATAAGTATATGAAAGCTCACTATGGAAGCTAAGTGGGTGTGCATCCAACTTGCTTGCTCATGAAGACCTCGGGCATTTGAGGAAGCCCATGATCGGAATATATAAGCCAAGTTCTACATTGTAAATTTCCACTAGTATATGAAAGTGACAAATCATGGAGACATTCTATATGAAGAACATGGTGCTACATTGAAGCACAAGTGAGGAAAAAGGATAGTAGTGTGCCCCCTCTCTCTTTTTCTCTCATAATTTTTTTGTTTTCTCTTTTTTTCTTTTTTTTTGGTGGGCTCTTTTTAGCCTTTTTTTATCCTCATAGGTAGGGGTAACACTCTAGAATGCATCACACTTTTATTTACTTACAATTCGATATACTGAATGATATGACTACATATGAATGTCTGTGGCAGTGTACCAGGATGTGCAATGATCTAGCGTAGCGAAGATATCAAAAAATGGACAAGCCATCAAAATATCATGCTAGCTATCTTACGATCATGCAAAGCAATATGACAATGAACACAAGTCATGTATATGATGATGGTGGAATTGCATGTCAATATATCTCGGAATGGCTATGGAAATGCTATAATAGGTAGGTATGGTGGCTGTTTTGAGGAGGGATATAATAAGGTTTATGTGTGATAGAGCGTATCATATCATGGGATTTGGATGCACCGGCGAAGTTTGCACCAGGTCTCGAGGTGATAACGGGCAATGCACGGTATCGAAGAGGCTAGCAAAATACAGATAGGTGGGAGTGCTTAAGTCCACAAAGTCACTTTAGTCATAAAGAACTCATATGGTTATTGTGAAAATTGAAAAGCCCTCGAAGCAAAGTACTACTCAGATGCCCCTAGGGGGGAGGTTGGGAGGAGTTAACCATCACGCGCCCCCGATTTAGACAAAACAAAGGATCAATCAAGATAAAATATGATCCGACCTCACCGCTAATGTTTGCGGCCACCACTTTACATGTGTGAGGACTCACTTTCCCTAACAACATTATTAATACTCAACTTTAATTATTTTACTACCATGCCCCAATATTACCACCTCAATATCACAAAACTATTGCAAGGAATCAAACATATCATATTCAGTGATCTACAAGTTTTATGTAGAATTTTATGACTAACCATGTGAATGACCAATTCCTGTTAACTCTCTAAATAGATATAAGTGAAGCACGAGAGTTTAATTATTTCTACAAAAGACTTGGCCACACTCTAATAATTATAAGTGAGGCAAAAGAGCATTCTACAAATTAGAGTTTTCCAAATGTAGAGAAACGAGCATCCAAACTTCAAATGATATAAGTGAAGTACACAAAGCATTCTATAAAGCCATACTCAAAAGATATAAGTGAAGTGCTTAGAGCATTCTATAAATCCACCAAGGACTATATCATACCAGCATGGTGCATAAAATAAAATGAAAAAATAAACACAAAAGACGCTCCAAGAGTTTACGCATATCATGTGAACAAAACAGAAACCAAGACATACCGATAATTGTCAAAGAAGAAAGATGGGATGCCTTCGGGGGCATCCCCAAGCTTAGACGCTTGAGTCTCCTTGAATATTTACTTGGGGTGCCTTGCGCATCCCCAATCTTGAACTCTTGCCTCTCCTTATTCTTCTCATATCAAAACCTCCTCGATCTTCGAACACTTCATTCACACAAAAATTAACCAAACTTTTTATTAGAGGTGTTAGTACATATAACATCCAATCCCGTCATGTCCTACTGTAACATTATTGTTTAATTATAATCAAACATTACCCACTGTATGCTATCACAATTCTAGTGCTCCCAAATCAATGGGGCTCAACAAGATTTCAAACATAAGCAGATAAAGAAACTATAACAACAATCTGTGAAAACAGGATAGTCTGTAAAGATGCAGATGAAAAATATACTTTTGTAACTCCAAAAATTCTGAAAAATTAGGACATAATAAAAAAATTGCATAGAAGTATTTTGTAAAAATTTCAAAAAAAATTCACGTCCAGTAAAATATCATAATTCAAACACTAAAGCAAAACTTTTTGTTTTTGCACAGCACATACCAAACAAGCAATTTAAACACCCTAAAGGTAAATATTGGAACATTATTTTTATAATATAATGGATTTGTACAAGGGGATAATTTTTTTTATTGAAAAGTTTCTGTAATCAATGTTCACAAAGTTTCCATGGGCATGAACAGAGTTCAAGGCTAACCCGCACTTCCACATTGCTCATTTGTCTCACTTTCACTTTCCTTTTTGAAAAAGTATTAGGTTCCCCTCTATATTTTTTAATTTTTAAATATTTTAAAACACAACAGAATAAAATGACTCTAAAATTTCTGGGTTGTCTCCCAGGCAGCGCTCTCTTTAAAGCCATTAAGCTAGGCATAAAGTGCTCAAGTAATTGATCCACCCAGATCCCAAGGTATATCAAAGCCTATTTTAATTAACAATGATTTATAATTTAGTAGTGAGCACAAAGCAACATATATCATAGGACAATGGAGTTTAACTCCCTTCCTATGCATCGACATGTCATAAAAGAACAATTCATGCACACATAATAAAGGCCGATACATAGTATAAACAGTTTCTTGCAATTTTATCGTATTGGAAACATAGAGAGGTGGAGTTGTGGTTCCTCTCTCATAATAATTGCAAGTAGGAGCAGCAAGCACATGCATATTATATCCATCAAAATTAGCATGTGTAACGGTAAAACGCAACCCATCAATATAATCCTTAATAAGAGCAAACGTCTCCGATATAGTGTAGTTGGGAGAATTCAAAAAGATAATAGGACTATCATGTGTGGGTGCAATAGCAACAATTTCATGTTTAATATAAGGAACTATAGAAAGTTCACCTCCATAAGCATCATTCATATTGGCATAATGGCCACATGCATAGCAAGCATCAAGTTCAACAAAAAGGGATCTTTCAAATGAATCCAATGGATCATAGCGTTCATCCTTCATTATGCACAATGGAAAATTAAACAATGTATGAGTCAAAGAGTTACTCTCAATAGAAGGTGGGCACGGGTAGCTAATCCACTCTTACTCCTTTTGTTCTTCGCTCTCCTCCTCATCTTTTTCATCTAATGAGCTCACACTTTCATCAATTTCATCTTCCATAGATTCCTGCAAAATATTAGTCTCTTCCAAGGTAGCAGACATTCTCTCAATAAATTCTTTAACATAAGTATTAGAAGCATAGTTTTCATGACAATATTTAACTATGACAAAATTTTCAGATTTGTAAAGAGTAGCATCATACGTTTCAATCAAAGAAGCAATTTCATAGGCAACCTTCACTACTAGGGAAAACCATAGCTGTAGCACGGGGGTAAAGGCCTAGCAGTAGCATGGGCCCCCGCGCTATTGCTAGGGCGCTACAGCTAACCTTTAGCAATAGCGGGGGTCTGGCCCCACGCTACTGATACTCTTACCTAGCAGTAGCGTTGTTCCAGCCAGCGCTACTGCTAACTAACTGTAGCATGGCTATTGTATACGCGCTACTTCTAAGGACGCGCTGCTGCTATGTACAGGCCCCTCGCTACTGCTAATATTTTTTGTATATTTTTTTCTGCATATTTACGTTTTATTTGTATAGGTTTTATACCGTAGTCTCATCATATCATACACATACAATAGTTTCACCATATCAAACACATGCAATAGTCTCGTAATATCATCATCATCATGATGATCCAACACATATGGTGTCTCATCATCATCTCGAAATAGCGATACAAGTTATGACATGTCTATAATACATGCAACTACATGGTCATCACATACACATGTTTCATTATCTATCTAAAGTATGATATACAAGAGAAGAGCGATCACTATGAGTAAGAGTGGGATTATGTAGTATTTCTTGAGGTGCCGGTTCTGATTCCTCTCTCACGCTAGCGTGAACCTCAAGTAACTATCTTCTGCTTCGCGTCTGGTTTCAAACCCTCTTTGGCTGCCGCCCGGGAACCGGTACACTTGGGCCTGACACACTGGCCACTCGTCGTACACTCCTGGAACCCTCCCTATGTACACGGCATAGCACTTCTTTGCCATCGATGATCAATATCCCTGCATCATCACATGATGAATTCATCGATAATATGCAAGATAATATACTTGAGCAACACGAAGAGAAAGAGTTAACCAATACAAGCAACATATAGTAAACATAAATAATGAAGTTCATCATACCCAAACTAAATAACTAGAGTGATCTTTGTTAGTTGAGGAGGACGGTTTACATCACAAAGTTTCATCGTACATAAATTCAAAGTTTCGTCCTAGAGAAAGTAGTAACTAAACAGACACATTGTCATCGTTAATCACTCCGCCATGTCGTTCCATCTGTCCAAATCCGGGAGGATGCACCCTAGCTTTGTGAAAGGCTTCATGTCCAGACGTTGTAGGGCTATGCGTGTTCGGACGTCATCCCACGACACTGGGCCTTTGTAGAACATCCCTGTTTCTTCGACAACCTCCTTGATGATGACCATCCCAAGTTCATGCCGGATGTGATAGAACTCAGTTCGGAGTCGATGATCTGGTATGGTTCCTAAGTCGTTGGCCCATTTGTGGATATCGGCATCGCCGGTAGTAAATGACATGCGAAGATTTTGCCGATCCCTTCTGTACTCCAGCATGTGATGGATCACGTAGAATCCATCACTGGGACTAGCAATCGGTTGCTGCACGCACTAGAAGTCGATCTTATGACTGAAACACGGCATGCCGTTCCTTCTCTTTTTGACCCTAATTTCGCCACCCCGATGGCCGAAGCTTATGATAGCACTATCAAGAACACTCTTTATGTGTGTGTAATCATTTTTCTGTATGTTCTTCGATGAGTCCAAATACAGAGCATGGGAGAATCGCGGGTAAAGAATGATGAGGATGGCGTGCCCCTCACTGTGCAAAATAAGTACACCTCAAATTAGCCTCCATGCATGCAAAGGAATGATTGAAATTTATGAAAGGATGTATGTGTTATAGTGGCTATCCGTGGATGACTTACATGGGATGATAAGGCGGGAGAATCGTTTCCTTGTCCTTATTGGCGACCATAAAGTCGGCGATGTAGTTCCTCGCATATTCACGGTGCTCAAGGCACACTGCCAAGAAGCCCTTGTGCATGTAGTACGGGTCCACGACCGAGATGTAAGAGATTTTCTCACGCCTGATGATGTAGTTCATATGTAGCGCATAAAGACGGACGAACATAAAATCCAGCCGTGTCATGTGAAACATGTTGAAGATGTAATCGAATCACAGGAAGAACATCTCCGCGGGCAATGTCTGGACATACAACATGCCTTGCGGCACCTGAACCGCGTAAAGCGGGTCTCCTGGAGCCTTCGAGGCGAGAAGGCTTTTCTCTCTCGATAGCACATCGTCATGCAGTCTCCTTAGATCCCCTGATATGCCCTCTTGTGCTTTTGCCGGTAGGATCGGCTCGACCGCGACATGCAATACTACCGCACCTCTGATCGGTATACTATCTACAGCCCGGGTCTGCGGAGGTGGCTGGCTGCTAGAAGCAACTTTTGCGCTAGTAGGTCCTTACCTTGGCGGTTTCTTCCTCTGCTTCTTCCTGGCTCCAGGTAGTGAGCCTACCAAACCCTCCCTGACCAACGCCCCAAGTGTTATCAGGCTCAGCATTGCATGACCCTCGCCTTGTTGATTCTTGGCTGAGGCGGCATCTGAAGGCATGTCCTGCGAGGATTGCATGAAGAGAGACTTCTTGCAATCAACCCTTGGACATTCCTACTCCGGCACATCAGGCATCTCCTCATCTCCACGCGCATAGCCTGAGTCATATTGCTGAGCCATCATTCTTCCGTTGTCATAGCCGGTATTGAGCCACCGGAGAGGGTCATCCTTCTCCATGTCATCATCCATTGCTTCTTCGACAGGGGCGACGTCATCAGCTACTATTGGACCCCTTCCTCGCGTCGTCCGCTATCACCTGGCACGACAGGAGGTGGTAATTGCATAGGTGGGGTGGTGTTCATACCATGCTGAGGTGTTGTCGTTGGTGTGCTCCCGGCCGCCTCCACACGAAGAAGACACTTCAGCCACAGCAGCATCCAACTCTTGCATTCGCTAAGCCGCGTCGGTGTCTCGTCGTCCTCTCCCCCGAGTTGTACCGAAGGAGCCAAAGCCTCGTGGTCCACTTTGACACTCGCCAAGGAAACCTTGAAGACGCCAATGGGGATCTCTCAATTGTGGATTGAGCGTTCCTTGGGCTTCACTATCGTTGCCTTTCCCACGTACACCTTCTGGTCGTTGATGGTGTATAGTACGATGCAAGGGGTTTCGTCGGCCTGCAAAGACATGTCTACAACATCAGACTTCCGAAAGGCAATGGAAACAGAAGATTATAGATATGTTGAAGAGGGTGCGACGCGCAATTACCGTGAGGGCATCGAGCTCAGCCAAAGTCGAAACCCTACCGAGCAGGCCAGAGATGGAGGATGGGCTGCTATGAGTGGGTGCGGGAGCAGGTGCGGTTGCTGCAGCAGGTGCTGGTGTGATGTTCACCAAGTTGCTCCTGACTAAGCTGGGAATGGGAAAGTCCTCTGCCCTTTTGTCTGGATTTTGCTTCGTCCAGTCGACAATAGCCGGAATCAAGGTACTAACTGTAGCTACGAAACCACTTCTACAGGCAGCTATCACTTCCTGGACTCCCTCGCAGACCAACTCAGCTTTGGTCGCTTCTTTGGTCTTAGATGTTTTCTTCTGAACCGCAAGCGCCTCCTTCTCGTCGATGCTGACTTGACTGAACTTCCTTCTCTGCCTTTTGGCCTCCGGGTCCTCATGGTAGTAGTACTTCCATGTGGCACTGTCTCCGGCCATGTGCACATGTCCAGACTATGGCCGCTGGTGCACTGGGTGTCCCTTTAGTATGTTCATGACCCGGTTGAAACAGGTGTCCCACTTGGGCCTCGTCGACGAGTCGCTTTCGACCGCAAGCTTGTGTTGCTCTCTCTGCAAAAGGAACGGGAACCATTTACAAACGTTACTAGAATGTGTAGTCGACTTGATTAGAAGCTAATATAAGGTGGTAAAATAATAATTACCAGTAGTCCAATGAAATCCCTCGTCACCCCGTCTATGTACCAAACCTTGTGTTCCTTGTCCCACTTGTATTGGGCTATGATGAACTGATGCTCCGGCAGGTTGGTGAACTCCGCCAAGGGGTCTAGGAGCCCCTGACTTTCACGTTCCGCATCCTCCTTAGCCCATTTGGGCCTCTTGCCAGTGTAACCACCGCTTCCGAGGCGGTGGTTCCCCGTGTTCCTTGCCTGAAGCCCCGTCATTTTCTTCGACCTTTCCTTTGTATCTTTGGCAGCACAAGTCTCCTTGAATTTTTTGAACTCCGGTTCCGTATGTGTCTGATTGTCCGCAAAAAATCTCAGAGTAGGGTTCTTTTTTATCAATCGCTCGTTTCACCCTAACTTTCCAGGTGGACAATGCGTTGCTGAACTTGCCCATGGCTTTGTTGTTTATCTTGTCCACGGCATCATCTTCCCATGGGAATTTGGCATAATCCTGGCCGAGGAACTGGAATCTCTAGTGCAACTTCGTTAGGAGGAGGTGCTCCAAATGTGGTTTCTTCCTTTATTCCGAGTCGTTGATGCTGGCGGCTCCCTGTAGGATGCATCCTATTTGGTTGCCGTAGCACTTTCGCACTTCCTCTGACTCTATTGGCTCAAATTCATCAGGGTGCACCGCTGTGACCGCCAGTCTTCTAGTGCCGAGCTTGTTTGGGTGTTGATCCCTCTTCTTCTTCTTCATTTGTTTAGCGCTTCACCGGTACTAGCTTTCGTTTTCTGGTTGCCACTATCCGTGCCAGTCTCGGTGCCAGTGTAGGGGTCAGCGGCACTGCCACCCTCCGTTATGACAAGAGAGCTCTGCAACCATTGTGCTTCCAGATATTCGAAGTAAGCGTGTGCATTCTCTAAGATGGCGTCGGCGTGATCAGAACCCTCAGCTTCGTCGTTGTGCACCATGTTTCCTATGGTTCAGTCTGCTCGTTTAATTCTAGACTTAATAAAATGAATAATGACATAAAATAATGGCCAATGTTTTGCTGTTTTGACAAATCCCGGGCACTCGATATGTCCTACTTTCTAGCACAAGTCATGCCAAAATTCATGGAAAATTTCGGCATGACATTTGCTAAAAAGTGGACATATGGAGCGCCTGAAATTTGTCGGAACGGAAATGAATCAACACTCCGGCAAAACATAGGCCACTCGGATCATTCGCCCTGCAAACAAGAAAAGGCCAAACACATGCTACTTGAGCACAATCGAACCACACAACACAAGTCCAATTGATCAGGACTACATCATATACACATACATATACAGCAGTCCAAGTGAGTCGACTCTGATCACTCTTATGATCCCCAAGCTTGCATTTAGGGAAAAAACTTTACTCACTAGATGGTTGTGGGGGATGCGGGTGTCGTCGGTGCTCTTGTGGGCATCGTCGAGCGGCTAGTCGGTGATCTACCCTGCACCGCATGAGCATTCACACATGAGCATATATATCTTCTAACACTAGCAATGAGTGCTCATCTCATACTAACAACAAGTGCTGATCAAATTTTTCTTTAGTCTATTTTTTCTAAAAGAAATGCATAGATCACATTCTGTCAAATTCAAGAACATCTACCCCACATTAACAACTAACACTTTGAAATCTGCCTAGCTTTCATATACATCAAAATCTAGCCTAGGGTTCATATATACATACATACAAACATACATCATAATCTAGGGTTCATAATTCTGCCTAGATTTCTGCCTAGGGTTCATATATACATACATACATACATCATAATCTAGGGTTCATAATTCTGCCTCCTAGGGTTCATATGAGAGAGAGAGAGCAGAGAGCATATATATATATATATATATATATAGATATATATATATATATATATAGAGAGAGAGAGAGAGAGAGGAGGGCGGGGGAGAAGAGGGAGAAGAGGGAAGAGGGGAGGGGAGAGGCTTACGGGGCGGCGGGAATGAGGTCGAGGGTGGGCTTGGGCAGCGGCCGGTGAGGTCGAGGGCGGGCTCGGGTGGCGGCAGTGAGGTCGAGAGCGGGCTTAGGCGGTGGCGGTGAGGTCGAGGGTGGGGTCAATGGCAGGCAGGGGCTCGGGCGACGGCGAGGAGAAAAAGGAGGGAATGGGGATTGGGGGAGAAAGGAGGGTGGCCCGCGCGGGGGTTAGGTTAAATTAGCAGTAGCGAGGGTTCAGCTCTGGACCCCCCGCTACTGCAAACTGTTCCATTTTTTTCTTTTTATTATTTTTCCTTTTCTTTTTTGTTTACTTTTCTCTTTCTTTTAATCTTCTTTTGTATTCCTTTTCATTTTATTTCTCCTTTTTGTTTTTCATTTTCTCCCCCGAAAGACGACCGTGTCGGCCTCACAGTCGACGGGAACATCTCCTCTCCCACACTGAGCGAATATCGCCGGAACCATGGTGGGAAGGGGATATAATGTATATAACTCAGGCGATATATTAGTGCATTATATATATATATATATATATATATATATATATATATATATATATATATATATATATATATATTACATCATTTGACCGATAACGGTTAAGTGCGTACACAAAATAGATACATATATCTAAATGATGGTTTCTCAGCATCTTTCCTTTCTTGTTCGCTGTCGAATAATTGAGCCCCTCGTTGTGACTTCTCCTTTTCCATGCAGTACGATCTTTCTTAGGTAATGTAGTCTTGCTTCTTCTTTGGATGTATGCTTCATCGTCATCGTCATCTTCCCTCATCAGGTCGCCGTACTGGTCGTAGTCTTCGTCGTTGGCGACTCCATCCATTCCAATGATGCTCCTTTTGCCTCTCCTCATGACAACACGGCTGGGATTGCTCGGGTCGATTATGAAGAAGCATTGTGTCACGTGCTTAGCGTGTACCCAAGGCTCATTTTTGGCGATGACATTCACGGTAGCACTCTTGGCATCGGGTATAAACATGGTAGTTAAATACTGGTTTTCTCTTTGGACGGCCTTAGCCCATCTGACACGGAACATCGTTACATTGTGCAGTGTAGAGTAGTCAAGCTCCCAGATCTCTTCGACCCTTCCGTAGAATCTTTCAGTTGCGTTGTTGTCGCCGGCCATGCATTCCATCGTCACCCCTGAGTTCTGGTAATCACTGTTTATATCTTTGGCCTCCGTGTAGAACGTATATCTGTTGATATCGTATGCCTGATAGGTCACGAGGTTGGGCGCGTGGCCATGTGCTAAGGCGTATATGAGCAATCCGTCCGTAGAGCCCTCTTTCGGGGGATTAGCAAGAACTCGCTCTTTGAACCAACGCAAGAAAGTGAATTTGTGCTCTCTAATAACTTCGGTGTCCATCTTGCGCAGCCCCCGATCATGGTAGTTCTTTGCGATGGTTTCTTTGTGTAGTGCCATGAAATCTTCTACCACATCTAGGTGTTGTAGCACTACTAAGTTAGCTCTATCAAAGTCGTTGCGTCAACCCGAGTGGTCCACATGCAATTCCCTCCGGCCGTTGGTGTGACCTTCTCCTTCGAGCCTCCCAAGGTGCTTGTTGACGGGCAAACCAACAACAGGGTTTCTGACACCTAGATAACTCTCGCGGAAGGAGATGTACTCTTGTGTCAGATAGCCTGGGACGATGCTTCCATCCGGACTGGACATGTTATGAATGAATCCTTTGATGTCCCATTCAACCTCTCAAGCGGCATCACGCTGCACAGGAATGTTGGCCCGAGGTCGATGATGTCGTCCACAATGTGGACACACAGATGGACCATGACGTCAAAGAACACGGGCGGGAAGTACATCTGAAGCTCATTTAGTTTGACAATGATCTCTTCCTGTAGCCTTCGGAGCTTCTTCACACTGATAGACTTCCGAGAGATAACGTCGAAAAAGTTGCGGAAACCACTAAGCCTGTCACGGACGTGCTTGTCCATTATCCCTCAAAGTGTAACCGGGAGTATCTGCATCATCATGACGTGATAGTCCCACTGAACCTTTTCTTCTTGGTGTCTAGAAATCTGCTTATCTTCCCACAGTAACTGGAACTAACTTTGATTCTGGCAAGGCACTTGAAGAATTGATCGATCTCCTTCGGATTTAAGGTGAAGCAAGAGGGGGGGCAATAATGCTCTTTCTTCTTGTTGACTTTTTTGCCCCTGTCCTCCGCATCTGTCTCCATCTCCTCTGACGACTTCCTAGGGGGCATGTGGAGATCTTTCCTGATATTCAAAGATTCCAAGTCTTTTCTTGACTTCGGCCCATCCTTGGTCTTATCCAGCATGTTCATCAGTGTGCCAAGCAAGCTCTCGAGGACATTCTTCGTGATATGCATCTGATCAAGGCAATGAGGTTTCTCGAGTTTTGGCCAGTACTCCAAGTTCCAGAAAAAAGACCTCGTTTTCCATACCTTTAGTAGCGGCTCTAGCGCCTTTTTCGTCTTTCCCGGCGCGGGGCACTCTACATAGTTTTTCAACAACTCATCAATTTCGATGCCGCTCCTCTTACTTGGAGGTCCTCGATGCTCAGCCTCACCATTGAATAGATCTCCATGGTTTCTCCATGGGTCATCCCTCTCGAGCCATCTTCGATGCCCCATGTGCACGATTTTCGTAGACCCGCCATCTTTCGGTAGCTGCCGAGACATTGTATCATCCATGCACCTGGTATATCCACAATATCCATGGCACACCTGGCTTGCGACATATCCATAACTGAGATAGTCGTGCACCATCGTCATCATTGCGACTCTCATATCGAAATACTCTCCTTTGCTGGCGTCCCATGTCTTGTGTGGCACCCCGGCTCAGAGGACCGGTTTACCCAGTGTTTCCAACACAGAGATCATGTCTTCTGGAAAAACACAACAACTTGGAATAGAACAGAACTGATCTTTATTGATATGATACAGTACAAGCTTAGATATTACATAGGGTTATAAGGCCAGGAGCACTACTCGTGCTATGATAGTATCTACATTATTTATGAAACAACTCTAGGGCCTCAGTACTACTGGGAAATACTACGGCGTAGCGAAACATCGGGTGGGACACACCATCCCATAGGGACACTGCTGGGACACGACCTAGTTAGCGTAGCACGAACCATCGAGATCTCCATCCTCGGCTTCTCCTGCATCGGGCATGATACGCCAGGTGAGTACTTGGATTGTACTCGCAAGCTCATAGCAACCAAAATAGTGCAGCAAACAATAGCATGGCAATGAACATGTTAAATACTTTAAGATGCTCACTTACGATTACCGATTATCAACTTACACTTCTCCGGGTTCCTGTCATGACCCCCGGAACACTCGTGATCCACAGATCACATCTGAGCTTAAGACAAGTTCTTCCATCATTATTACGGTTGACCACATAGTGTGACCTAGTGTGGAATACGTCCAATACCGTGGACTAGGCTATTCGAATATATTCTTACACTCTGCAGAGGTTGCGTACTTTACCCACACCATGGACATTCGTCCAATGAAACTTGTCTAACCCGTGACTCCTCTATCATCGCACCGACAATCACTCCCATCTCGGTTCATGCCCTGGGTGGCCCTTGTGTCACTCCTGACACCTGCCACCGTCATGGCCAACTAAACTGTCCCAAATGAGGACGCCGACAAATAACTCAACTTGGGCTTACAAGGTTATTATCGCCTACCTGATTAGGGCAGCACGCACTCATAACATTCCCTATTTGGTGGTACCGGTAAAAGAGCACGCGGTCAGACCAAGTCAAGGCCGTCCCATTTCGGTAGATGTGGCTGCACGGGTAAGTCCGGGTTGGTGGCACTTGATCAACCATCAAAGTGATATTCAACATGCAAAGTTACTGGTCATAATAGTTATGAACTAACATGGCAGGGTTTATGCAATATAACAACAATATGACATATGGCATATTTTATTTGAATTAAGTGCAAAATAATCCACTATAAAGCCAATACTATTGTTATGCCTTATGCAATGGATGATGTGGCTTGCCTTGCTCAGGTTGGGTGTCAACAAACTCCTGGTCTTCAAATCCATAGTAATTTCCCTCTGAAAATATTTTTAAATAGAAAAATAAAATGTCACATAAAGCCTTTTTGTTAATTAGAAATTCTGTACACATGGGAAAAATACCAAATTTGGTCAGAAAATAAAGGGGCTCAAGACAAAATCAATGCAAAAAGAATCAATTGATTTGGACTTGTGGTTTAAAAGAAATAGCTGGTCAAAGTTTCTGGTCAAACTGGATTAAAAACAGAAAATAGAAATTCCCTGGGAGGGCCACATCGAAGGCATAAAACGCCAGGGCGCCTCCACTTATACCGCTTCGGGGCATGGGCGGAGTCACTGGCGAGTAGGGCCCGACGGTCAGATTTAAAAGGCAAATGAAGAGGAACAGTAGGAGGGCGGCTCACCGACAGCGATGGCCGGCGATAGCGATGGCGGCAAGATCGGGAGACTGCAGGGTTGGATCGAGCGGTCGATGGCGGTTCACCACATACCCGTAGCTTCTCCGGAGACGGCCTAACGGCGTCGCCCCCTTCCTCTTCGGCGGCAGCTGCTTTTGGTGGTCGTCGGGGACGGCAACACCAACAGCGTTCTGGCTGGGCAAGGGGTCGAGGAGCACCAGGAGAGCTTGCTGAGCTCGGGGGTGAGGTCGGGTGAGGCTGGGGTTGAGTGGAATGAGCTGTAGCAGAGTGGCGGATCAGCGGCAGAGCTCTGGCGAGCTGAGAGGCCAGAGGGCCTCTCGGCCTTGGCGTGGCGAGTTGAGCTCGATTGGAGGTGGAGGGAGTACGATGAGGAGCTGGGACGGGCAGGGCGAGCAATTTATAGGTGGGGAGGAGGGTTTCCGAACCGGACGGCGCTATGGCCACGTCACTAGAGCAAGGACAGCGAGGTGGCTGTCGTGGCGTAGGGCGAGGTGACGGGACTGCGCAGGCGAGTTAATGCGCGAGACGACAATCCGCGGGGAAGAAGACAGCCAGCGCACCCACTGTAGCCACATGAGCACAACAGTGGCGGCGTGCTGTGGCGGCCAGCGAGGGCGATTCCGGCGAGGGGAAGGCTCTGGAGCGGGGTACATGGGTGGCGGCGATGATGTGGGCACCACTAGACAAAGTACAGCGACACGGGATGGCCGGAGTAGTCACGTCTGACGCAGTCGGCGCGCAGAGCGCGTATACAGGCATGCCAGAATCATCGTCACCGTGGGTGCTGGCACCTAGAGGTCACGCACTCCTAGCACACCTTGTCCAATGTGTCGAACCTAGGTCACTTAGCCTCCTTGTGCCACCGAATCGGCTAGGTGCATCCTAAGCTGAAGGGTAGCATCCGGAATAGTTTCTGAACAGAAGCTTGAAGGGGTTCCAGAGCATGGATGGGTTGTGAACGAAGCCAAGTGACTTGTCTGGGATGGTCTAGGTTGGAAGGACTATCTGCTGGCAAGTTTGGAGAAATTTCTGCAAAGATTTGCACATAGTTCATGTACAAACCCTATACTGGTCCAGAAACATGGTGAGGATGTTGCACTCACATAGTTGCATTCCTTGAAGTGAAATTGGGTATTGGAAGGTAACTTGGTAGTGCCAAGCTGCCATAAAAATTTCAGATCAAAAGGGTACTCCTAGATGGTACTTCCTTCACAAAGGTCTGAAATGACCAGAAGCTTGGCAGAATATTTTTGCTGAAAATTGGCACTGGGCTAGAAGATATTTTTAGATGTTGTGGAAATATATTATCCCTAGTATCTCAAGGATTAATTTGGGAATTTTCTGAATCATTGATATATAAGTTGCTTCACAAAGGCCAATTCTATCCAGAATAGAAAAGTAATTTTCTGGGAAAAATTTTGTACTGGCCAATGAAATATTCCTGGAGATTATGGAAGTAGATGATCTCAAGAAGGTCTGGTATTAATGTGGGATTTTTGTGATCAGTACAACTATAGGTTACTTCATAACCCATGGTGAAGAAGAGCATATACAAGGAAGAAAATGAATTATTTTGGGAAAAAGAAAATTAGGGTTTTGGTCAGCGGGTGTGAGACCAGATTTTGGCAAGGTGTTGAGGGTGTTGGATCACTAGAAGGAATCCCTCAAGTCCAAACCATGGAGCCAGTTTTTGAAAATCATTCAAAAAGGCAAATAAAACCAGAAAATATTTGAAAAGAAAACGTTGCCAAAACCAGGGTGTCACATCTTGACCGGTGTTGTCCATAATGTGTGTAACTCCTCCTTCAGTAGCCCGAGATATAGATTAATATTATTTCCTGGTTGTCTCAGCCCTTGAATCAGCATGCTCATGTGTATGTACTTTGTCTTCATGCACTTCCATGGGAGGAGGTTGTACATCCATACAAAGACGGGCCATGTGCTATGGTTGGTGTTTTGGTTGCCAAACAGATTCATGCCATTGGTACTCATGCCAAGCACAATGTTCCTTGCATCATCTGCGAAATATCGATATTCGGCGTTGAATGATGTCCACTGGCTAGCATCTGCGAGGTGTCTCAGCTTCGGATCATCTCCATCATCGGGCTTCACCATCTCTGTGTGCCAGCGCATGAGCTTTGCTTCCTTAGGATATACGAAATACCACTGCAGACGGGGAGTGATCGGAAAGTACCATACAACTTTTGTGAGGAGCCTTCTTTCCGGCCTTCTTGTATCGAGAAGCATTACACACTGGACAGCTAGTTTTTTCTGTGTGCTCCTTCCGATAAATGATGCAATCATTGACGCATGCGTGGTATCTAATGTGTGGTAGATTAAGAGGGCACATAGTTTTCCTGGCCTCCTCAATGCCAGTAGGACACAGGTTCCCCACGGGAAGAACTTTATTATGTAGATACTTCAAATGCTCATCAAGGCTTGCGTCGGTCCATTTGTTTTTGGCCTTCGTCTTTAGAAGTTCGAGCGTGAAACTCAAGCGAGTCACCTCGGAATCACAACCATCATACAATGGAGTCTTCGAGTCTACCTCCAGTTGTGCCAGCTTGGCCTCCTCTCTAGAAGCAGCTCTATCGATAGTCGTATTCTTGCAAAGCAGGGCTCAAACATGAGGGCCTTGCAGGACTGAACTTTGTAGCGACGAAGACTGTGGCATGTCTGCCTCTTCTCCGCCATGTACGAATTCTTCTCGGCCGCCATGTCCGGCCTCTTCTCTGCCATGTCCGGTGCCCTCTTCTTCGGGACCATTATCGGTCATCTCTTCGTCTGGCCCCGTGTCGTTATTGGCTCCCCCGTCGACGTCGTCATCATCATCTTCACTTATCCACCGAGTATGGCCATCCATGAAACCAGTCATGAGCAGGTGCGCCTTCAAACAGCCATCCTTAAATGGGTCGAGCCAGACTCCTCTTTTGCATCTTCGACACGGACATAAAATCGCCTTCCGGTTATTTTCATACATGTCGTGCACCGCGGATCGCTAGTTTCTTTCCACTATCCTTCCACTGACCTTCATGATTGTCTGCGCGGTATATATAAGCAAAAGAATTATAACCACACATGCATGCATGCATCATAGTCATATAAAATTCGGCATGACCTTCCCTAAAAATAGGACATATCGAGTTTGCCCGAAATTCACCGAAACGGAAATAAATCGACATTTGGGAAAACATAGGCAACTCATGTCACATGCACATTTCGACAAATACACATATAGGTGGCAACCCATGCCACACGCACAATTTCCATCATATTGCCAGATTCGGTCATATCGCAAACACACATACATATTTCCATTCTTGCAAAGCACAACTTTTTACTCACCTATCTCGAGAGAGATCGAGCATGGTGATGAGGTCGCGGTGTCGCTACCTAGGGATCGAAAGTGGACAAAGATGACATACTTCATTAAATGGGTAGATCTAGTTGGGGAGGTAGATATGTAACACTTCATTAAATGGGTAGATCTAGTTGGGGAGGAGATGGCTCAAACTTGTGGAGAGGGAGAGTGAGCTAGCTAGTGAGACAAAGCTAGGAGTGTGGAGGGAGGGAAAAGTGAGGAAGAGAGAAAGGGGGGCATTAATGGAGATGGTGGAGGGGGCATTAAAGGAGAGAGAAGACAGAACAAAGCTAATAATGGGGGACAAGCAAGTGAGGGAGAGGAGGGGGACGGGGACGGGGAAAAAGGTGGCTGCTGCGCCTAGCAGCACCGCGGGTCTAGGATCAGCGCTACTACTAAGGTCAGTAGCAGTAGCGCTGGGTTTGTACCCAGTGCTGCTGCTAAGCAGGGCCCACCAGCTGGCAGAGTGCAACCATAGTTGCAGCGTGGGGCATGGGTACCGCGCTACTACTATCTGTTTAGCAGAAATGAGAGTTTTATCGGCCGTGCTGCTATTATAGGCAGCCCTGGTGGGTACTGTGGGGCCCACTTATCAGCCGCCCTTGTTGGCATGCCCCGCGCTACTGCTATATTCTTACTTGTAGCACTGGTTAGGTACCCGCTGTCAGTGTCAAAACCGGCAGACCTCGGGGTAGCGGGTCCTGAGCTATGGATCATGGATCGATGGTAGCAGAGACAAGGGAGACGATGTTTACCCAGGTTGGGGCCCTCTTGATGGAGGCAAAACCCTATGTCCTGCTCTCGTTTATATTGATGGAGATGTATCGAGTACAGAGTTGATCTACCTCGAGATCGTAATGTATGTCTAACTCTAAGGATAGGTGAATGATATTGCGTTGATGATGTCCCTTCTACGGGCTAAACCCTTTGGCTTATATACATGCCAGGGAGAGTATCTAGGGTTACAAGGTCGGTATCTTGGAGCAAGGTGGTAGGAGAAATCTTAGAGTATATGTCAAGTCTTCGGTGGAGACAGTCTTGATCACGCCTCCAATACGCGGCCTCCGGAGTCCACCTTGATCACGCACGGGGGCCCATTGGCCCAACCGAAGAGACGGGTTGGCTAGGTTAGCACCCCCTAATCCAGGACACCGTCACCCGCGCTGCTGCAAAGTAGCAGTAGCACCGGCCCATTACCCCACGCAACTGTTAAGCCTCAACCTATAAGCTATTTCGTAGTAGTTCTTAAAGGCAACAAATTCTTCAGTTTGTGCAATATCATAATAACAATAAACACCTTTGGCATAAGAAGATAAGATTTCATTATCATTATACTTACATTGATAGGGAAGGGGTTTTTTAGGGTTCTCAGAACAACATGTAAAATCATATATTTCACATAAATTCCAAGCATAGCTTTGCAAACAATTAATTTAATCCCACAAGAGTTTCTCTTTTTGAGCCAAGCGGTGTCGCACAAAATAAACATGCTCATCTAATGATTTTCCCTCAACTAAGCTAGTTGGGTTTTCAGCACGAGCACAAGTGGATCGAAGATGATCCATGTGAAAAGCTTCAGCAGTATGGTAGATTTTGGGTGGTTCCTCAACCACTTGGTTAGCAAGTACAACTAATTTTTTGGTTATTTTACGTTTCCTACCCAAAACTAAAGATAGAAAACAAGAAAAGAAAATTAAATCTACTTAGTGACAAAGTCAATAAGCACACACGACAATATTCACCCCACGCTATTTTTCCCCAGCAACGGTGCCAAAAAAAGGTCTTGATAACCTACAGGTATAGGGGATCATTTATAGCCTTTTTCGATAAGTAAGAATGTCAAACCCAACGAGGAGCTAAAGGTAGAATTAATATTCTCTCAAGTTCTATCGACCGCCGATACAACTCTATGCATACTTAACGTTTGCTTTACCTAGCACAAGAATAAAACTACTTTGTAGGTGTAATAGGATAAGTTTGCAAGAATAAAACTAGAAGTACTTTACTAGATAATAAAAAGTTAGTTTGTTTTAGTAGAGAGCTTTTTGTAACACAAAGAGAAAAATTGTCCATAGGCAATTGAATATGACATGTGTGATACTTATTATATGCAATGAGGGAGAGGCATATGCTAAGACACTTTCCGTACTTGGATCATATGCACTTATGATTGGAACTCTAGCAAGCATCCGCAAGTACTAAAGATCATTAAGGTAAAACCCAACCATAGCATTAGTAACAACTCCCCTTTACTCCCATATGCAATGACCCCCTTATTACTCGGGTTTAAGCTTCTGTCATTCTCGCAACCTACTATAAGTGAATTATGAACATATTGCAACACCCCACCGCGCGAATGCCCACACATGTGCGCAGCACAGAGGGCACCATAGGACAGCACCATTGGATAATAATATTTGCCATAAAGCACCATGTTTAAGTAGAGATTACAGTGGGGAGACAGAGGTTACACCTCTGTAAGGAGAGGGAGAGAGTTGGTGATGACGGCGGTGAAGTTGTTGGTGTAGATCACTGTCATGATGGTTCCACCAGCTGCACTCCGGCGCCACCGGAAGAAAGGGGGAGAGGTCCCCCACCTTCTTCTTCTTTCTTGGCCTCCCCACTAGATGGGAGGAGGGTTTCCCCTCTGGTCCTTGGCCACCATGGCTCCCGAAGAGCAGGAGCCCCTCTGAGATTGGATCTCTCTCGCTCTGTTTCTCTTCTATTTCGCGTTCTTTTTTTCTGGCCCTTCACCATTTCTTAGATTCCTGTAGATCCATAACTCTGATTGGGTTTAAATTTTAACAAGATTTGTAGCCGGAAATTATATTTCTTGTGGCCAATGAAGGGCCCTAGGTGACCTAAGGGGGAGCCACAAGCCTGCTTGGCGCGCATGCCCCTGGGTAGGTGGCGCACCGTGTGAGCTTGTGACTCCCTCGAGCATCGTCTCGCGTTGATTCTTTTTCCCAAAAATCACATATGTTCCAAAAAAAATCTTCGTAAAATTTTATCGCATTTGGGCTTTGTTTGATATGGATTTTCTACGAAACAAAAAACATGCAACAAACAGGAACCGGCATTGGCACTGGATCAATATATTAGTCCAAGAAAATCATATATATTGTTGCCAAAAGTATGTGAAACTTGTAAAATAATGACATGAAACAATCAAAAATTATAGATATGACGGAGACGTATCAAGTACCAGCAAGTGTCTGTGATAGTAAGTCGTTTCTTAGTTTCTCGTATATTTGGGGGAGGTGTGCATTCACTTTGGCATTGATTTCGTGGCCCAGCTTGGCTTTCTTTTTCTGACGTCCAGCGTCGCCGGTTAACGTTTTGTGATAATAGTTGTCCCAATGAGACCCTACCCCGACGCCCAACACATGGCCAGTATCTGGCTTCTTCGTCTTGTTGAGAGTCTTGACAATAGGGTCAACTTCCCACCATTCGACAGAATCTTGGGAGCTTTGAGGTTGCGAGCTATTCTTTGCCTGCAATATGACTTTGAACCATTTAGAAATGTACCTACTTTTGAACAAATATAAAATGATGTGGGTTTTGAGGTCAGTTACAAGGGGTTGCATTCATCGTCTTCATTTTGTCGTCCTTGAAGATATGTTGCCCGGTCACTGGGTCAAAAGTTATGTGGGCCCTGACAAAACCGCTTTCATGTGGGTCCCGCATTTCCGAGGAAGGGGGTTCTTTACCATCCGCAATATACTTTGCGTCCTCCTTTTCCCACTCTAGCTGCTTCCCTGGGTAACTACATCTGTCGAGGTTGTGGTAACCTGCCATCTTCTCCCACATCTCCTTCCCCTACTAACTCTTATTCGGGAAAGCAGCGCTCGAGTGATAATCACATAAACCATTCCACTCGCCCTCAGTTATCAAAGGCCACACCTTTTTTATCACAATTTTTTAATCCTTGCCCTTCTCTTCTTTTGCACGGTATTACCATGAACTCAAGGCTGTGTTAAACGTACTCAGGGCTTTACTTTGTATTAATGTTGTAGACTCCTCCAAGATTTTGTATTTGCCATGCAGCTTTGATAAGAGGACAGCTCAAATAGGCTCAATAGCTTTGCCCCTTATGTCAGGGCAGTTGATACTCACGGTTTCACGCAGGATGGACCCTAGAGTGTTACCGTACCCCTATGCAGCCTTTTTGGGACTGGCAGGTCTACCCTCAGCATCAACTCGAGTGAGTATGATCATATCCATAGTCAGCATGTTTTGTTTCCTAGGCTTCCACTGCATTCTTGTTTGCTGAACCTCACCCCCGGTTTTCTTGGTCGGTCCCTTCATCACGATCGGTCACTTCTTCAGCACCAGTGCCAGACCCGTCTTCTCGTTCGGACTTGTCATGATCATTGGACGATGAGTTGACCTCGTCAGGCGCTAGGCCAGAGGGTTGTATGTGAAGGCGCCCCCCTGATCCCTAAGGATGGTGCTAGGGCACTGCCCATTGATGTCTTAATTTTTACATCACCACCCCTGCCCAATTGGTCCTCTCCTCGGCTGCCCAAAACTATATTCTTATCCCCAGTGTTTTCAAGTCACCTCATGCCTTCGGTCCATCTTTTGTCTTCTCTGGCATGTGGAGCAAGAGACCAATTAAGAAAGCTATCACAAACATTTTTTTCAATATGCATGACATCTATGCAGTGAGGAATGTCGTGATATGGCTAGTAAGGCAAGTCTCAAAATACCGATTTTGTTTCCATACACCATCCAACGGTTTTATCAGCTTTTGCATCTTTCATGCCTTAGGTACCTCGGACCAAGAGTTCAATAGATCATAGATTTAATCCCCAGTCTTCCTATGTGGCAGTCCTCAGATCTCAACTGTATTGTCAAACTTAACTTTTTCTTGTCTCCATGGGTTATCCATGGTCAGCCATCTTCTATGGCCCATGTACATGATTTTTCTAGAGCCTTCTAGGTGATGACTTGTTCTATGTTCCATACACTTAACACATCCTTTGTATCCGTGGCAACACTGGCCGGAGAGAGATCTGTAAGCGGGATAGTCTTGGACCTTTGTGATCATCATAGCTTTCAGAGGGAAGTAGTGTTCTTTGTAAGTGTCCGAGACCTGGGTCCTAGTTCCCATAGTGTAGCTAGCTCCACCTTCAATAGTTGGTGATACACATTCAGATCATTCCCTTATTGCTTCAACCCTTGAATGAGCATAGACATGTGCATATACTTCTGTTTTATGCAAAAGCATGGAGGAAGGTTGTCCATAGAACCACGCGCCAAGTGTTGTGCCTACTGCTAATGAACCACGGCCCAAGATATGCTCGAGCTGGGATGTATGTGTGATCAACCGAGTAATGCTAGGTATTTCCTACGGACGATAGGTTGAGTCGTCAAGTAAAATCTATCTTTTTACAAAAGTGTAAGGTCAAATCTTTATAATTTTGACTGCTAATATCTCTATAACTATTTATATTTGAAACCATATCATGAGAAGTACTTTCATGATTTTTTTTCAATTTCTACAGACATATTTGTAGTACAAATTGATTGTCAAAGATGTATTTGAAGCCCGTGCCAATATCCAAAGCCATAACTTCTCCGAGACCAAATGGAGTAATTCGTAAATTTCATCACATTACACCAGATTTTGTAGTGGAATTCCTTATTCGTGGTCTGGCTCAACCTGCGAGTTGATGGAATTATTATTTGTTGAATGTTGTTTAAAGTGTGGTATTACTTTTAGATCTAGTTCGGTCTATCATTTTATTTTACAAATACACATGGGTAGAATGTTATCTTAATTTTGGTTGGTTAAAAAATATTACCCTTGTAAAAACTTTACTTCCTCTAGTTAGAATAGGCAGCACTCCTACCAAGAATTCGAAGAAAAAATTATCATTTTAATCCTGAGTAACTAGGTCGACAAAGTTCACAAGTACCTTGGGTCAACTTGTCCACTTGCACAAAAAATCAATAGAATTCTTGATTTATGCGCTCCTCTCCCGACCTCCACCTAACCATAGCCGCCAGTCCCCAGCGATTCCCCACTCCTCGCCGCCACTCGAGGTCGCCGCAGGCAAAGCCTTCCAGCCACCAAGTATTGTGGTGGCGAGGCAGCCCCGTAGCGCTCTGTTTTGGGTCGTTTCGAGCCCCTATTTGATCGTGCGTGGATGCCAAGGCCTCCGGTATCAATGACGGTGTAGCTCCTGGTCATCTCCGGCGAGCAGCCGTCCTTCTCCCACAATCCCCTCCATCGATCCCCACCCCTTTGGTCGTTGCAGCTAGATCCGGCATCGTGACAACCATCATCGCTCCTCGGTTATCACCTATTGGGGCCGGCCATCTGGCCACCTGATCCTACCGGTCCACCACCAGATTAGGCCATCATGCTGCTGTATCCGGTCGTACCTCTAATGGTCTGGTGCTCCCGGGTCCCCATGATTGTTGCCAATTGGAGCTAGCCTCCCTGTTACCGGATCGCGCTGCTCTGCCACTGGAATCGGCCGACGCTGCCGAATCCATTCATCCTACCACCAGATCAGGTGTCTCCCACCCCACCCCCTGGTCGTTCCCAGCTGTTGCTCGCTTGTATTTGTCAGCATCCTTCTGGTCGTTCTCATGTTCTGGTCATTCTTCCTTGCCGCCTCAGATTCATCTATCAGAGGCTCGTCTACAACAAGAGGCTGATTTTTTGTCATAGTTTGTGATGCCCTTTGAGATCCAGTTTGGATAGCAAAGATTTCCTTAACTTTCCCCCAAGGAGTGACCCTAAGTTTATCGAATCCACGAGAGGATGTGCACAAAGATTACCAAGTCTTTGCGAGAGAATTAAATTCCAGTTTTTGTAACCGGACCTTAACAACCTTAGGATGTAAACACTTAGAATTAAATAGGCATGGGTATGAGGACTTGTTTCTTACAACCATATATTTGTGATCGGGATCATCATGATCTTAATTTGTACTCTGGAAGACACCCATTAAGATGTGCTTGCAATGAGACAAAGTGGGGGAATGTGTCCAAATTACGTATTGACCAGTTCGCGGCCTGTATCAAGAGTCAACTATGCAACCGCAGACCCTTACCGTCATGCAGGATTACCTCGGTTATTAAGAATAAATCAAACAAAGCATTGGTCGTTTAATGAATACACCCCATGTATCCCCAAGGATGGGCTTTCCGCTAACGTACCAATCCCTTCTGTCGCTGGTGTTCAGAATAGCGTTCTGCTTCCTCCCTGCTCCTAACCTCCTCCTTGATTGAATTCGGGATCCTGGATCACGTGCAGGGTTGAAGAACGAGAAAGAGACAATAGACAACTATGACGCATTTCTAGCACATACATGACGTTAATTCAAAGTCAGTTCCATCGATCCCTCATACAAATACATCGTGTTGCAAGGCTATGCCTCAACCCATTGCCTTACCAAATTACTCACACATGGCGATCGGATCACAAGAATAAATCATTGGAGAAGACATAAAGATGAATTCTTTATTGATAATATGTCTTACAATGGTTGCCGAATGCGATACATGATTACAAGTATGGCTAACTTGGAGGTGGTTTGCTGTGGTGATGGTGATGGAGGTGGCTATGGAGATAAGATGGGAAAGCGGCTAGGGTTAGAGAATGGTTCTGGTTCACGGATGGTGGTTTTCGATGATGCTCCTTCAGCATTCTTGTGATGGCCCCTTTATAAAAGTGGTTTGGTTGCACACCACAGAGCTGCTGGCACCTGGTACGAGCGCTTGCGATCCTACCAGACGTCGTCTTGTGCTCTGGATCATTTGCTGCGCCTCCAATTTCTTTCCTTCCTTCTTCATTTTGCTTGTGTCCATACAATTGATGATTCTTATCCATGTATGGCCTCTTTTCCCGTGGAAATAAAGTAAACAAAGGATTTCGTGATCTCTTCCATTCATTAGTCATTAGTGGAAATATTGGAGTGATTTTCTCATAATTTCTAAAATTATCCGGTTTAAACAACGGTGTGATGAGCGTAAAAATATCACTCATTGGGTTGCAGGTTGTTTTCTGCCCTGAGGCGGATCATGCAATGCCTCAATCTATGTCATCGGTCATGGTGGGCTTCGTCCCCGGCATGAGTTCATCCCTTGCTCCCTTCCAGTCGGTTCTTGTCCCCTCATGGTCCCCCTTCTATGGCTAGGTGACGGTCGATCTGGTAGCGTTGAGTTGGGGGCCTCTTTCTTCGGTGATGTTGCGCCTAGGCTTGTGTGTGTGTGTGTGGTACTGTCATGAGGCTGATGAAAGACTTGTCCCTGTGGTGCTTTGTACTTCAGTCACGGTCATCTGTTTCTTCCTTCCACGCCTTGTGTTGTACTCTTACTTTTGCCTAGTTTTGGTTTGGTTGTCTCAGGGTTGTGGATTGCCAACTCTCAAGTCAGTGATCTTAATGTCGTGGTTGTCGAGTTAGGTTGTGTCGCTTTGGCTTTGTACTAATCGTGCCTTCTTTGGTGACGTATCTTCTTCTTTCGTAATGAATACACATGCAGCTCTCCTGCATTTTTCAAAAAAAAATCTTGATTTATCATTTAATTTTATTCGGATTTAAAATATGACATTAAAGTTTTCCTCCTTCCGGATTTGCCCTCTCCTCCCTCTCAAAAAACCGATCTAGTTGTAATTCTTTTTTTAACAAAGGATGGGTCCTGAAGGGCCCAGAGCTTTGTTAATACTGAATAGTGACAATACAAATGCCACATAAGACCTCCAAAGAATGTAAAATTACAGCACAGTCCCTGACATTTGCAGAAAGGACCCCCAACTGAGAGCCGAGATTACAATCGGGTTCATTGAATAACCTCGGCACTGATCCACTCCTACCATAGCCGGCGACGGAGCCACTTGGGATCTTAGGATCGCCGCCCCTCCCTCTCCAAGAACAGAGCTGACTAAAAATAGGAGAGGAGGACTCCACACTGACACTGAGCTGCCTACATATAGGCTTTATACCAGGAGGAAAGACAGGAGTCAGCAAGGACATCATTGCTCCAAATGGCCGCCCTTCAGCCAGAAAAGTTATCGGTGAGGTAGCGGAGGCCGGCCATCGACCGTTGTTGCTAGCTTTAGCGGGTGTCGTAGCTCTACTTCAAGCGCCAGTAAGGATTTGGTTGAACCTAGTCAGCAGGAGCTTAGACTCCACCCCATCTCCTCTTCATCACCATCACCACGATAGAACTAGGTGAGGCGCTAGTGATCCTCCAAATCAGGGATACCACCGCGAGTGGAACCCTTGAAAAGTGTCTCAGATCCGGTCAACTGGCCAGCTCTGGCAATCCAACTTCAACCACCATGGCCACAAGATGGATCACGAAGAGCAGGCGAGATAACCCCATATCCGGTTTATTTGGGGGAAGAACCCTACTCCTATACATATGGAACAAGATCCAGCCCTCCCTCCCATGTATAATCAGCCACCATGGCCACCGGTGATGGGAGGGAGAGAGGCAGGCGAAGGACACGAAGTAGAAGTTCAAGGGGAGAGGAAAAGAATGACACTAGGCACGAGCAAAAGAAAACCCTACCACCTACCAATTTCAAGAACAAATCCTATTTACTGATAATTCTGAATCGTCCTTTCCATCACTTGACAGTGTCTTACCTAAAATTACCATTTTTTCTGGTAGCTCATAGTTGAAATTAGGATGGTGGTTTTGCATATTATAACATTATTTTAGCATATCAACTCACAGGTTGCTGAAAAGGAGTCCTGGTCGGCTGTTACATGATGAGGTGAGGGTTTTTCGTCATTCATAAATATGCAACGAGATCTCACATCTACTAAAATGGTCAGCTATCATACAGAAATCTGGAATTACAAGGCCAATTTTTTGAGACAAATCAATAATTCTCTCAAAAAAAAACTCTGCTTCATGTTACTTGTTCAATTTTTTGGATTTATTTTAGGGTTATGCAAACCCTGATGTGATAACTATAAGGTGATCCTAAAAGGGTACAATATTTTTATCCACAACAGCTCTACTGTGAACTATGAAAATTGAATAAAGATTTTAGACAGCCTAGATAGAATGTATACCATCATAGCTCGCGCTTTTCATTTGCTTAGATTAAAAATTAGAGTAAATTGCGACATAGGCCATCTATTTGTGATAAATGTTGACTTCATTTTTTTCACCATGTTGCATGAGATCATGATTTTATATCTTAATTCTTGATGTGAATCAAGTTCAAATTAGTCTAGGATGGCGCAAGGCGTCGGCGTATGATCTAGAGGGAGGGAGCATGAGTGGGAGAGGACAAAGCGAGCTAGGGCTCAAGTGCTAGCACCTCAACATGCCGGGCCAATGGGTGAGATCTGCCTTGTGTAGTGAACGGTGCGGATGGAGTGCATGCAAGGCCTTCCTCTTGGCCTAGGGATCAGATGCATTGGTGCAAGACTATATTTCCATTAAAATATAGACCCCCAATAATATTCTATATTTCCATTAAAATATTGGATCGAGGTCATGTGCTCATTTTCTTCATGATTAGTAGAGAGGCTGACTATTGCATGACATGTCCAGTTATTTTATTTGAGTTCACCTCAGGTTGGTATTGATGTAATTGACATTTCTTAACATTTTGTGACATGAGATTTATTGCTTTTGTTCCCAATAATTTTGAACCTGTCAATTATATATCTTAGGCATTAAAAATTTAGACATAACAAAGTGATCATTAAGGATAACATGGTTACTTGTTTATGTACATTAAACAACTTAGAATCATCAAGCGACAATTGCCATGTATCCTATTCTTTTTTACATTGAGATCTAATAGGGAATCACGAGAGAGAGAGATAGAGAGAGAGAGAGTGAACTCATGATCTATGTAAGCATTTCATTAAACTTCAAAAATCATCTTTGTTTTATCATCCTACATGCTTGAGGACGATCATGGATTAAGCTTGAGAATGTTGATACGTCTAAAATATATCGATTCCTTTTGAAGTTTAATTGCATATTTACATATGTTTTATTGAATATTTTCTACTTTTTGACTAACCTACTAATAAAATGCCGGAAGGCAGAGTTCCCTTTTTGTATGGTTGTGATTCCAGGAATTTTCCAGAAATCATTTTTTTTGGAAAAACTCTGAGGATATCAACTTCGTCGATGACGGAGGCAAACAAAAGGGCAAGCCAGGGGAGCAACATGGGGCCCACATGCCCCCTCAACCCATTCTAGCCTCCAACCACATGGGGCCCCCATGTGGGCCCTATGGATTTTTCTAGAGAGTGCCCTTTTGCGAGAAGCTTGGCACCATTGGTACGAAAGTGTACAACTTTTAAAAAAAATCAGAGTTACAGACCTCTAGGAGTCAATAAAATGGTATAGAGGGGTCAAAAAATACTATCCAAAAAAGGCTCCCCTGAAATACAGATCCAATCTCGAGGTATGTTCTCACCCTTCCACCTCCATAGGCATGAAAACAAGATGGTAAACTTCCCTCCTTGTTGGGGAGAATGCCAAGGAAGAATAAGAAGGAGGGCCCCCCTTACTCCTCTCCTCTGGTGGCACGGGAATGCCACCAGGGACACCTCCATCATCAACATCACCTTCACCATAGAAATCCCTTTGTAATCCTCCCATGAAGATGTGTGAGTTGATTCCCTTGAGACTATGGGTTTTGAAGTAGTAGCTATGTTTATCTCTCTCTCTCTCTCTCTCTCTCTCTTGATCATATGAGTTGCCGAACATTGCTGTGATCTTGGGCTTTATTAATGGAGTTGAATTATATGATGTTCTTCAGGATATAAGTTTCTTTACTTTGTATTGAATATTGTTTGATGCATGTTGGTAATGATGTGCGTTGAACTTTGGGAATCATGAGATTATACAGTGATTATTTAGTATAATCTTGGGGGACACTTGAGGTGACATTTGGGTGCATCTGCATAGATTGGGGATAGAAAGACAGTCTTTAGGATGTGATGCTTTTCCACGTCTACAAGGTCCCACGTATGTTTATCCAATAACGGGGAACATAGTGAGATTATATAATGGATCTTAATGCAATTATTAACGGTGAGGGTTGCCACTAGTGAATCTATGAACCCTAGGCTTTGTTTCCAACCATTAAAACCTCGTTTCGCTCACTTTTACACACTTTTAATTTTCTTTTTCATTTAATCCAAATATACAAAATGATTTTTATCATCTCTATTGTCAATCTCCTCGCCGAACTATTGTACCTACGCAATTGACAATTGTGTTAGGTGTGTTGGGGACATAAGAAACTACTCGTATCCTATTTATAGGGTTGCTTGAGAGGAGAATACTACCATCCTACACCTCCCTTATGCCAACTCCCTGGTGTCACAAAGTCGTTTCGACGAACCTCTCATTATGTCATATGCAGCATTCCCTTTGCCTCACGATATACATGGTCGAAGTCCAAGGCACGAACTTGTCATTCTTGTTGGGTGGCTCAACCACTCTTCTCAAACTCATGATACATATTCCTAAACTAGGTTAACTCTTAACCGAAGTCACACAGTCATGCATTTTTTAATCTGGTCAATCGAGAGAGCCTAGAGATATCTGTCCAAGTTAGAGGGGCAAATCCTTTATTGATCATCCATGTCTCGTAGCAGGTTTCATGACATGCCCAAAAACCAACTTTACAACTACCCAATTTTGGAGTAGCATTTGATAATCCCTAAGCAAGCCGATTCACATCCCGAGGATCATGCAATGACCCCAAGTCTAAGGACATGGAATATACATTGAACTCGAGACTAACAGATGACACTACTCGATGTGTCACAAAATGGGTCACTACCAACTCAGAGTTCATCTAACTCGAGTTACATCTAACTCGAGTTACATCTATCAAATTGATATCTCTATATCCATTACCTATGAAACATGGCCATCAGCTGATAGACATACTAGTCTTCGGATAAGTGCCCCCGTATCCTCCATGACTTGGGAAATTAAGGTAACATCACACAACATATAGATTCATAGACAAATCACACATTCATCAGTCTAGGTCTAGACGATATTCTGGGCAACTGAAAATAACTCATGGATACAAAGGAACTGGATCATCACATTATTGCTTATAGGGCACATTCCTAGACGATGATGGGGGGTGTAATCACATTCCTTTCTTTACTTGGATCCTTAAGGTTCTTTTCTCCTAGTTCCTACCGCCTTTTCAAATCTGATAAGAATAGATCCTAGGTTTGATTTTGGATAAGTCATTTGTTTTGTGTTAAATCTGCCTAACATGGAATATCATTGTCCAAGTTGGGCAAGACTTTTGTTATTTCTAATCTACTTCTTCCTCTCCTAACTTGTGGGCTTGTGAAGCTTGATCTCTAGGATTTCTGAAAAACCTGCTTTTTGTGGTTAGCCTCCTCGTCCTAGCTTCTTCTTCTTGATCTTAATCTACTACAGGTGGTGGTCCTTCTCTGTTGGTACTGCTGTACCACGGCAGTGTTGTTAGGCTCTAGCTATGGTCTGGGCTCCTATTAATAGTGTCTTGCTACCTCTGGCATCATGACACCTATTGGGGTGACTCTTGTTTTATCCCAGTTGAGTGAGCTACTTGTTGTCAAGCTCTAATTATCTGATTTACTCGGTGTTACCAATGCGTATGCCTTGTTGCCTTCTTCTCCTAGAATACTATCTTTGGAATTAGCTGGGGGTACTTTGTGGATGAGGCTTGCTTCCTCAACAGCATGGGGGTATGGATTTGAGATTTATCTCCTCTCTAGCAATGTTTTGAGGGCTTAAAGGTTGGCTATTTGTCCCTGTGAGCTGGTTGGTACGATAATTTTGAATTGCTTAACATTTTAAACAGGAATGGGTTTAGTTGGATTCACATATGAAAACTAAACCCCACTAATTAATCAAATGTTGCCTTTTTTTAATTATGGAGCTTAGTCTGACCTACAGAAGATTACTTGCTGCCTCAGTTTCCTAATTGTTGTTGTCTTCAGTTGCTAAATTGTTGTCCCTTTGATCAAAGATTGTCCCTAAGAATTTGGCATGTTGGCTGCCATCTGTTGCCTAAACAATCTGATGTTGCCTCCACGGATTTAAATCTCTGTAATAGGATTGGAAATCAGACCAGTTCCTGGTTTCCTAAAGCTATGCTCCTAAACCAATGTTGCATCCCTAAATAGAGATGCAAACATTTTATCACTAACAATTTTTTTTGTTTACTGCCTCTGTGTTTGTAGGATGAAGAAGAAGAGAAAAAAAAATAAGACTTGAAGACAAGTCCAAACTTTAGTTTAGGATTTCTATTTGTTGTAATTTAAATTCTTTGTAATCCATTTAAAATATTCACTGGACATTGAAATATTCATTTAGAATTGTACTATTCTTTCTTGTTTATCTTTGTGCATTTGAATTCAAACATTGTACTTGTAATTAATTTATTAAATCTTAATTTTAAATATTTGGAATCTGATGTATTGTGCTTTATGCACTTTGATCCTCATATTATCTATATTTTGATATATGTCCAAAATGAAAATATTTAGCAAAGGTTTCATCAAAGTTTCTAAAATTGTTAATTATTATTTAAACACTTAATTAACTAATATATTGTTTAACTACTTTAATAATTTGAACATTTTTTTGAAATTCCATCGGTTTTTTAGCATGCATAAATGCAATGAAGCACAATCAATTATCAAAAAAAATTATTTTTCCCAAGTCGGTGAACTACGGGTTCTTACATGCAACTTTAAGTTCCGTGGTGCATGATTCGATCGACTTAATTTTCAACTAGTAAATATGTTTCCTATCAGTTTGGCCCCAATGATTTGTGATCTTTCTTCTGCTTCCTTCCAATATATCGCCTTCCTCTAATAAATTGACTTCACTGGATTAGAGTCTAGAGTTCAAAGGTGGGGGTCGAGAGGAGGTGTTTCTTCGTGTGCTCCTAGGACTTGTATAGAGGTGCTGGGAGGGTTGGACCGGCGGTATTGTGGTGCAACAAGCAGGTTCTTCAACGTTCTTGACCATGAGTCGTAAGGACTACCAGCAGGTCAGTGGTTGAGGGTCGGTAGAAGTGCACTGAGTAGCCGGTGAACAATTACAAAACATTAGGTCAGAAGACGGATTCAGCCTCCATATCAATCAAGAACATATGAGGAAGATACAGGTAGTGGCGGCGATGGAGGAGATTGCGGCGAGGCACTAAGTTTAGCTTGGTGGGAAGGGGTCAAGGCTGATCTGGTGACGGTAGCTCCTGAAGAAATGAGAAGTGAACAACGACAATAGAGGTGCAGAGTGATATGTTATTGGTGTTGTAAGAGTAGGGAGGGGGAGAAGAAGCGAGGACTAGTGAAACCAGGGATTTAAATTTCATCGAAATTTCAACCGACATTCGGGAAATTAATGATTTTCGTTAGGTGGCATTTTTTTCCTGATACGGACCAAAAATATAATTTAGTTAATTATTCTTTCGGAAGTACCTTGGTACGTTATGGTTCCTGGTGTAGTGGTAAAGTGCTATTTCTCTGTCTCATGTTATTGTGTGTTATAACACCACGAATCATAATTTTTTGTTCTATTTTACATAATTGGCCGAAAATGTAAATGCAAATTTTAGAAAGTTACGACTCAAACTCTACACTAGCACAAACCATGGCGCTGGCATAGCTCAAGTTTAACAATGGCATGTCATATGCCATTAATACATTTTGTGGTGTACGAATGAATTTGGCCAAAAAATTTGAAACCATTTCCTGAAATTTTGTTAATTTTGTAAAATTTGTGAATCTCGGACATGGACAAAAGAAAATGCTAAAAAAAATCTACATCCCAGAGTTAATTAATTGATCATTTAGCAGTTGAAAAGAGTGCTCTATATGTCATCCATAGGCTTCCCACTAATAGAGTATCAGCTTATGTTGCTGTCATATTAGTTGATATTTCGATCATATCCTTGAAGGCCAAACCAATACGAACCCAAGATTCTTTATTTTTAAAAACCGGTTAAAATGAGTCTTGGCTAGTGAGCGCGATTTTGTAGGGTAGCTATACATTACAAGTATTTTGAATAGCAGAGGTATGTGCGGAAGTATTTTGAATAATATGCCACAAATCGTTTGACTCCATGTAAAAGAAAACAACATACAGGCACAGTTGAAACACAAGAATGTAGCGTCTTTTCCAGTATAATTCCCGCTGTCACACAGTTGAAACACAAGTACGTACACGATGCTGCCGGCCATGCATTAATTCATCGTACCAAAAAAGATGAATCGATCACATGTGTCCAAAAGACCAAGAGTAATGTCTGGCTTTGTAAAAGGCGGGAGCCTTTTACAGCAGGTCAGCAGAAACTTTGCCATTGATTGCCAAGCTGAGGAGCTTTTTGGACACGACAGGGGAAAAATAGAGCTGAGGAGCTTTGGGTTCAAAGGTTGCAATCGTGACACAGATTTGACCAGTGAATCTATTTGGGATATGGATGTCGTGTTTCTCTTCTTCCTGAAGCTCCGGGTGTGCACACGCAACAAAGTACTGATGTTTGGGCCCGTGATATAACGTCGTGCAGACTTGTGTATCACCACAACACACGCAAACACTTGTGTAGAGCAAATCTAGAGATAAAAGAGAGCGAAGCTAGAGGCGATGGCGATGGCGATGGCCCATGGGCAAGCAGCCTGCACGGCCGGAACGACCACACGTGGCATGGTGGCCGCCTCCACCCCTGCCGCCATAACATTCAGCTTCCAACCCTCTGATCCTCCTTCCAGCGGTGGTCTCTCCCACCACCATCACCATGGGCCACTAGTAGAAAAAGGCCCATTTGTCCCGGTTCATAAGGCTCATTTGTCCCGGTTCGGGAACCGGGACTAAAGGGTCGGGACTAAAGCCCAACACCTTTAGTCCCGGTTCTTATACGAACCGGGACAGATGGGGCTCCACGTGGCCGCTGTGGCGAGCTCAGAGAGGAGGGTGTTTAGTCCCGGTTGGTAACACCAACCGGGACGAAAGATGATCCACGTGTCAGCAGCTCAGGAGCTGGAGTTTTTGTTTTTTTTTTTGAAAGGGGGGGTGGGTTTTGGGGGTTTTGTAGGGTTAATTTAGGGGTTTCATATATTGTGTTAGCTAGCTAATAGCTAGAAAGAAGTGTCCTCTCTTATCTCCGTGCTTGGTTGACGCTACGTACTATACGTATAGAGAGGAATCGACACGCTAGCTAGTAAGAAAATGAATGAAACCATTAAGTACACAAAATCGTCATGAACATATACAGAGAGAAGTGATCGACCTCCTTCTTCTCCGAGAGATTGGTCGAACAACAAGTTTTCATTTATCTATCCGACGCTACTAGCTACATATATACAATATAAGATCTCTTACAATCCCTAACATTTGATGTCAAGTTCCACATGGTATTCTCCGGCTGGATTGATGATGTGGTCAAGAAAGAATCCCGCCAATTCCTCTTGAATTGCTTTTATGCGATCTTGTGGTAGGAGTTCATCCCGCATCTGCCAAATCTAATTTGAAGAAGGGGGTCAATACATATATATGAATGAAACTCAACACAAATGATGGTAATAAAATAAAATTGTAAATATTATTGCTTACGCACTTCATATTGTTTTTCAGAGTAGCCCCGCTTAGAGGTCGTCGCGTTGTAGATGTACACGCAAATGTAGTATCCACAAAAATTATTCCCGCCTTCCTGCCACAACCACTTTACGAGAAATAAAGGTCAATCAAACTGATAATCAAGCATTATAAATGGTATTGATGAAACTAGCTAGAATCAATGGGAGATACGTGGAACTAGCTAGTAGTACTTACTTTCGGGTGTGTAAATCGCAGCTCCCCCGGCAGTCCCGGAGCTTCTGTGGTGAACACTTTCCAAACCATGCGAGACAAAGAAAATAATTACTTGATGTTAGGAAATGACCAAAGTTGCCGATATGGTGCGATAATGATCGATTGAACTTACTTCTGGAGCATTTCAGTCATGGCCGCATACTCCTTGGGATCTTTTCGTCTTGAGTCTAAGATGGTTACTAGTCCCTGCTCAAGCTTAATCTCTAGGAGAATAAAGTGAAAGCTGCGCACGCATGCATAACTCATCAATTACATTACTATAACCTCGAGTAATAAGGGAAACCGAATATGCAGAAGACTGTAACACTCACTTGAAGTTGTAAGGAAAGAGTATTTTATCTTTGTTTTGATTTTTAAGCAACGATTGTAGCAAGTTGGCCTCGGTTTCTTTCGCATGATATGTAACCGTCCATTCATCTATGAGATTTGTGTTAATGAACCCAATATCATAGATTTGTGCTTTTCTGCATTCGACGATCTTCAATCTGCATAATATAGTGAGGATAATTATATATACATGCAATGAAAGAGCTGAGCTATATATAGAGACATAATTACAGAAGTATAGTACTTACAGACAGTAGCAAGTGATGATTATTTTATCGAGGTCCTTTTGATTGAAAAACTGGAAGAACTCCTCACATGGAACAGACAACAGATCAATTCCAACGAGGTCGTGTTCCTCTTTAACTCTCAGCGTCAAAATATCCTTCCCGGACTTGCAGGTGTCCATGTACCACTTATGGAATCTTCGCATCATCGTTGTTAGAGGAGGATCACCAGGTCTGACGAGAGGCTTCCCGTACTGGTATTTGTGTTCGTCCACCTCCATTGTATCAAAATGTGCATCGTCGGGCAGGTAATCACCAGGATTGGTACCGGGCAGCATCCCCGGCAGATTTGCGACGATATCGCTAGACACCTTGAGCGGGGGGCACGATTGGTTTGCCTGTCCGCCGAGCTGTTCAATTTTTTCCCTCTTCTTCGTTGTTGTAACCTTTTGTCACTTGAAGTAGTTCCCGACCGACGCGCTCCTTCCACTGCCTTTTTCAGAGCGCGGACATGGTTGTTATCCGGCGGAGGCGGTGGTGGTCGCCTCAGGTTCTTCAAAGTGCGCTTCAATTTCACCGGATTCATCTTCTCCTCCGGAGGTGGATTTTTCTTTGCAAAAAAGTCCTTCACTTGGGCTTGACAGATCTGCTCGTTTTCCTCTTAGGTCATCTCGTATGGTAATCTATCTAGAGGCTTGATAGATGGACCGAATTTGTATTGCCTCCAGCCTCTGGCTGTACTGCTAGACGCCGGCCGAGCAGCCGGAGTGGCTGCGGCTGTCTTCCTTCGTTGCTTACGAGGCGGAGAAGGAGGCGGAGTGCTACGACGCGCCGGAGCAGCCGGAGCGGCGGCGGCTGTCTTCCGCTGTTGTTGACGAGGCAGAGAAGGAGGTGGGCTGCTCGGACGCGCCGGCGCAGGCGGAGAAGAAGGCGGAGTGTCGCCACGCGCCGGAGCAGCGGGAGAAGGAGGCGGAGTGCCGCCACGCGATGGAGCAGCCGGAGAAGGAGGCGGAGTGCCCTGATCACTCGCCAGAGGAGGAGGCGGAGTGCCCTGACTCGCCGGAGGAGGAGGCGGAGGCGTCCAGTTCGGAAGGTTGATGAGCTCCTTCCGCCATAGACATGGAGTCTTCAGAGCAAGACCCAGCTGAGTCTCCCCTTCACCGGTAGGGTGGTAAAGCTCGAGCTCCTCAAATCCATCCGTTATTTCATCGACCATCACAACAACATAGCCTTCTGGAATCGGAAGGCAGTGAAAAGTTGCGCCGTGTTGAAGAGGTGCAACAGAGCCGATAGCCGCCTTGACTTTGAGGTGCTGCCATTGCGCCATAAGGTGGCAATCTTGAGCCTCCGTGATAGCATCCACGGGGTTGCTGGGAGCCGTGAAGTGAGGCTGCTGAAGGAGCTCGGTGGAAGCCACGCTGCTTCTCCGCTGAGATGGCGGGGTAGCTTCTGGGGTAGCTTCGGCAGGTCGCTGCCTCTGAACTAGTGCTTGTTCCTCTAGCGCTCGTACCCTTGCATTCAGCTTCTGTAGTTCGGTCTGCTCCACTTTCCTCCTCCTCTCCCGGGTTTTGTAACCGCCTGCGCTGGGAAACCCTTCCTTCCACGCAACGGAGCCTGCCGTGCCTCGTGTTCATCCTGGGTGCTCAGGATTCCCGAGGGCTTGTGTGAGCTCATCGTTCTCTCTGTTGGGAATGAACGTCCCTTGCTGCGCTGCGGCGATATACTTCTGAAGCTTCTTGACGGGTATTTCAAGTTGCTCCTTCGTCCAATGGCACTTCCCTATTTCAGGGTCCATGGTTCCCCCAACCCCGAAGAACCATGTCCTTGAACGGTCTGGCCAGTTCAATGTCTCTAGTTCGACCCCTTTATCAAGCAGGTCCTTCTCAACCTTGTCCCACAACGGCCGGGCTTTGAGGTAGCCACCTGACCCCGTGCGATGGTGATACTCCTTCTTTGCAGCATTTTTCTTGTTTGTCGCTGACATCTTCTTACTCTTCTCCGATGTCTTGTGGGCCACAAATGCGGGCCAGTGATCTCTTATCTTCTCAAATCGGCCGGTGAATTCTGGAGTCTTCCCTTTGTCGACAAACATTGATTTCAACTCATTCTTCCACCTCCTGAATAGATCTGCCATCTTCTTAAGAGCATGAGCCTTGACCAATGGCTCTATAACTGGCTTATCCGGATCCTCCTCTGGCGGTAGGGTGAAATTTGCCTTCAGCGCGGTCCAAAGATCATCTTTGTGTCTATCGTTGACAAAAGTCACTTGAGGGTCTTCGCTCTTAGGCTTATTCCATTAGTGGATGCTGATCGGGATCATGTCCCTAACAAGAACCCCGCACTGAGCAGAAAATGCTTCCTTGGTCCGGCTGGGTTCAATCGGTTGGCCATCGCCCTTCATTGCTGTGATCGTGAACCTTTCATCCTGGCGCAACCTTTTCTTCGGGCCTCGTCTCGTTACCGAAGTTTGGCTCGATCCGGAGGGCTAGAAAAGAAGAAAGAAGAGAGTTAATATGTATACATACCAAAACAATTAATGCATCAATTAGCTAGTCAGCACAGGCTTAATTAATATATATACCTCGCCGGACTTTGCAACATCTCCTTCCTCCGTTCGCTCACCGGAGCAGTCATCACGATCTCCTTCTTCCACCGGCATTCCGTCATCGGAGCCATCATAATAATTTCCTTCCACCTCCATTGTTCGATCACCGGAGCCTGCTTCACCCTCTCCTTCTAGACCATCGGTGTCATTGAGATACGACAACACATCACCTCCGCCGAGGATTATGTCCCCCAACAACTGTTCTGCTTCGATGTCTCGGTGCTCCATAGTTTCTGCAAATATTACAACATGGCAATTAATATACAAACATGACAGATGGATATATTAGTGCAAACGTAGACCTAGCTAGCTCGACGCTTCTACGATTTGGGGTGGCCTCGACAACGCTTCTAGGGTTTGGGGTGGCCTAGGCAACGCTTCTAGGGTTTGGGGTGGCCTCGACAACGCTTCTAGGGTTTGGGTCGGACCGCCTCTCTCATGAATGTCTGACGTCCGGACCGACAAGGGATTTAACAAAATGACGCCATTCTGGATGTGCAGAAAATGGTCCATATTTTTCCTGATCTCATCTACCCTTCTATATGTCACGTTGTCTAGTGTCAAAGAATTCAAGAAAACCATGACTTCATCATTAGCCGGAAATGACAGGCGTATAATGGTACGAAGCTCTACAAAGTTGTTTTGGAACGGAGTTCCCGATAGAATAATTCGGTTTTTGGTACAAAGTTCAGCAAGAGCCTTCCGAATATCGTTATCTGGATGGCCTTTGCTGAAAGTCGTACCAAAAGGAGAATTATTCTATCCGGAACTCCGTTCCAAAACAACTTTGAAGAGCTTCGTAGCATCATACGCCTGTTACTTCCGACTAATGATGAAGCCAAGGATTTCTTCAATACTTTGACAGACAACGTGACATATAGAAGAATATATATATATATATGAGATCAGAAAAAAAATTGGATCAACTTGTGCACATCCATAATGGCGGTATTCTTGATAAATCTATATATGTCAAAATTCAAACTTTGACACATGATCAAACTTTGATATATGATCAAATGTTGCATATGTCAAAATTCAAACTTTGACATATGATCAAACTTTGATATATGTCCACCGCGATATAAAATAATACATAGACTTGTTCGGGTGAGAGGGGGTTGATCGACGTCCCCCCTCATGTCGAAGTTACCGGAGTTATCTTCTAGTGATTTGGGTGGCCTCGAGAGTTTGTCGGGTAGGGGCGGGAGGGGGTAGGAGATCGACAACGCTTTTTTTCTAGGGTTTGGGTGGCCTCGAGAGTTGGTCGCCCGGTATATCGAGAGGGGGGTGAACATTTTACCTTAGTAACTTAGAAAAAAAATGTTATCGGGGAGGGGGTATATCGACCCCCCCCCTCATGTCGAAGTTATCGGGGAGGGGCTACATCGACAACGACATACATATAGCCACATACATATAAAAAAATTCTATGAACATCCATACATACATATAGCCACATACATATATATGGCTATTAAAAAAATTCATCATATAAAAAAAATGTTATCGGGGAGGGGGTATATCGCAAACTTTGACATAAATGACTTTGATCATGCACAATTTTCCTATACATACACAATATGAACATATACATAAATTGACAAAGAAAATTCTATGAACAAAAAAAATCATAAAAATTCTATGAGCATAAAAATTCTAACTTTTGCATATTCTTTGCATATGAACATACATACATTTTCTTATTTTTTCTTAAATGTAACTTTTGCATATATGAACATACATACATAAATTATACATACATGGAAAAAAAATTGCTATGAACAAAAAAAACATCATATATGAACATTTTGTATATACATCCATATCCATCCATCCATACATGCATACATACATGGACAAAAAAATGCTATGAACAAAAACATCAATTTTGGTCCAATCTTGGCATTGAACTACAACCCAATTTTTCCTTGCTAAAAAAATCTGAATTTTTTACATCTTGTAGTCCTTCCAACTAAACCCTTAAGTCCAGAAGGGCAGCCCCAAATTCATCTAGCAAGTCCACCAAACAAATTCATGTAGTTTCTGTCCAGCACTAAATTTTAATAAAACTTGCACTAAGAAGTTTTTCCTTTTATCAAACCAACTTAACCATCTTCACTAACATCCAAGGAGACATCATCCTACCAAGTTTCACATAAAACAAAGTTCCCTAGCAAGCCCTAGCATTTCATCAAACACCTTGTGGACATGGCTGAAACTTTGCACTGAACCAACTTCACCATCATCACATACATGGAGGAAGGACAGAGGAGAGGGGTGGGAGGGAGGAGGGAGTACCGGCCTGGCCGCGGGCACTGGTGCGGCGGCGTTGACGGCAGGGTAGGGGCGTGGCGGGGAGTCGGGGCAGGGCAGGGGCGCGGCGGCGTTGGCGTTGAGGTCGAGGCAGGGGCGCACGGCGTCGGTGTCGGGGCAGGGCAGGGGCGCGGCGCGATGGCGACGAGGGGCGGGTGGCGACGGCGACGGCGACCTCGAGGCGGCGACGGCGAGCACGGGCAGCCTGGCGACGTCGATGAGCTCGGCGTCGTCGGGGGGCAAATGGTCGATGAAAACTGAAAAATTCGTAAGTCCTGCTTATATACATAGAGCATTGGTCCCGGTTCGTGGCACAAACCGGGACGAATGCCACCCTTTGGTCCCGGTTCGTGCCACCAACCGGGACCAAAGGTCTCTTTTCAGCAGCCCAATGGGTGGGAAACAGGACCTTTGGTCCGGGTGGGGGCACGAACCGGGACCAAAGGGGGGGCATTGGTCCCGGTTTGTTCCACCAACCGGGACCAATGCACCCCTTTTGTCCCGGTTGGTGCTACCAACCGGGACCAAAGGCCTTGCGCTGGCGCGGTGCGGCGGGATGTTTAGTCCCACCTCGCTAGTTGAGAGAGCTCGAGAGTGGTTTATAAGCGCTGCTGCGCCGACCCCCTCGAGCTCCTCTCAACTGCAGGCTTTCGGGCCTTCTCTGCTACTCTTTGCCCGTGGGCCTGCTGGGCCTCTGCGGGCCTGAATCCTGGCCCATGGATGGGTTTCTAGTCGTATTCAGGCCGTGGTGGCCCAGTAGGTGGCATTTTTTTTATTTTTTTTCTTGTTTTTTGTTTTCTTTTTTGCTTTATTTATTTTATTTTGTTTCTACTTACAACAAAATACAAACTGTTTTTCAGTGATTCTTTTTGCTTTTAGGTAATAAAAATTATAAACTTGCTGTTAGTGCCATTAGTTTTCCAATTTGAATAGTTTAAATTTGAATTCTTTGAAATTTGTGTGAATCACTAGTTTGTGAATAACTTTACTATAAAAATAGATTTTGGAGTGATTCTTTTTCCTGCTATTTAATATTACTGTGTTTTATCATTATATTCAAAAACATTTTTTTTTTGTTTCTAACAAAAAAAATCTTTATGATAATTCCATTTGCTATTAAAGTTTCTAACAAAAAAAGTTCTTTATGAAAATTCTTTTGCTTTTAATGTTTTGAACAGAAAATACTTTGATAATTTTAGTTGCATAAATTTTAGTTGATTCCTTTTGCTATTAGAGTTTCATTAAAGTTTTCTAGTTCATTCTTTTTCTATTAGAGTTTCATTAAAGTTTTCTAGTTCATTCTTTTAGTTTATTTTTTGCTATTAGAGTTTCATGAGTTGAGAGGGTTACGGCAAAAACTGGATGCACTTCATGTAAAAATGGACAATCTCTTTCGAAGTATAAGGGTTTCGGACGAAAACTCATCTGTTACAAAGGGATTTCATTTTTTTTAACTTATTTGAACTCCAACCAGACTTTTTGTGTGTTCAAAATGAACCATTCAAGCCACACATCAATTTTCAACCCTTTCTAACTTCATCTGTTATTTTTCATGCATTTACTAATTTTTTTGAGCTAAATGACCCTGAAATTAAAAAGCACTTCAGATGAACTCTAAAGAGGTTGAAAATTGGCATGGTATCATCATTTCACCCACATAGCATGTGCTAAAAAGTTGAGAGGGTTACGGCAAAAACTGGATACACTTCGTGTACAAAATGGACAATCTCTTTCGAAGTATTAGGGTTTCGGACGAAAACTCATCTGTTACAAAGGGATTTCATTTTTTTGAACTTATTTGAACTCCAGACTTTTTGTGTGTTCAAAATGAACCATTCAAAGCCACGTCATCAATTTTCAACCCTTTCTGACTCATCTGTTATTTTTCATGCATTTACTGATTTTTTTGAGCTAAATGACATGAAATTGAAAAGCACTTCACATGAACTCTGAAGAGGTTTAAAATTGGCAGATATCATCATTTCACCCACATAGCATGTGCTAAAAAGTTTGAGAGGGTTACGGAAAAAAACTGGATGCACTTCGTGTACAAAATGGACAATCTCTTTCGAAGTATCAGGGTTTCGGACAAAAACTCATCGTTACAAAGGGATTTCATTTTTTAAACTTATTTGACTCAGACTTTTTGTGTGTTCAAAATGAAACCATTCAAAGCCACATTATCAATTTTCAACCCTTTCTGACTTCATCTGTATTTTTCATGCATTTACTGATTTTTTTTGAGCTAAATGACATGAAATTGAAAACACTTACATGAACTCTGAAGAGGTTGAAAAATGGCATGATATCATCATTTCAACACCATAGAGTATGCTCAAAAAGTTGAGAGGGTTACGCAAAAACTGGAGCACTTTGTGTACAAATGGACAATCTCTTTCGAAGTATCAGAGGTTTCAGACAAAAACTCATCTGTTACAAAGGGATTTCATTTTTTTAAACTTATTTGAACTCCAGACTTTTTGTGTGTTCAAAATGAACCATTCAAAGCCACATCATCAATTTTCATCCCTTTCTGACTTCATCTGTTATTTTTCATGCATTTACTGATTTTTTTGAGCTAAATGACCCTGAAATTGAAAAGCACTTCACATGAACTCTAAAGAGGTTGAAAATTGGCATGATATCATGATTTCACCCACATAGCATGTGCTAAAAAGTTGAGAGGGTTACGGCAAAAACTAGATGCACTTCATGTACAAAATGGACAATCTCTTTCGAAGTATCAGGGTTTCGGACAAAAACTCATCTGTTACAAAGGGATTTCATTTTTTTGAACTTATTTGAACTCTAGACTTTTGGTGTGCTCAAAATGAACCATTCAAAGCAATATCATCAATTTTCAACCCTTTCTGACTTCATCTGTCTTCACTTTTTCGTCGTTTGAGTCCTTTGCTTATTGCGCCGTAACCATGGATATTCTTCATCGCTTAACAGGGTGCTTGGGTCAGCCTTGACTTTGAATTGAGGAATTTCATGAAACTTTTCATAATCTTCAGACATGTCTGTCTTACCCTCCACTCCCATGATTTCTCTTTTCCCTGAAAGAACTATGTGGCACTTTGGCTCATCGTATGATGTATTCGCTTCCTTATTTTTTCTTTTTCTCGGTTTGGTAGACATGTCCTTCACATAGAAAACCTGCGCCACATCATTGACTAGGACGAATGGTTCGTCTGTGTACCCAAGATTGTTCAGATCCACTGTTGTCATTCCGTAATGTGGCTCTACCTATACCCCGCCTCCTGACAGATTGACCCATTTGCACTTAAACAAAGGGACCTTAAAATCATGTCCGTAGTCAAGTTCCCATATGTCCACTATGTAACCATCATATGTGTCCTTTCCCCTCTTGGTTACTGCATCAAAGCGGACACCGCTGTTTTGGTTGGTGCTCTTTTGATCTTGGGCGATCGTGTGAAATGTATTCCCATTTATCTCGTATCCTTTGTAAGTCAATACAGTCGAAGATGGTCCCCTGGACAACGAGTACAGCTCATCAGAAATAGTGTTGTCACCTCTGAGACGTGTTTCCAACCAACTGCCGAAAGTCCTGATGTGTTCACATGTAATCCAGTCATCACACTGCTCCGGGTGTTTGGAGCGCAGAATGTTCTTGTGTTCATCGACATATGGGGTCACCAAGGTAGAGTTATGTAGAACTGTGTAGTGTGCTTGAGACCAAGAATGCCCGTCCCTGCATATTATTAAGTCCCCTCCTAGCGTGCCTTTTCCAGTCAGTCTCCCCTCATACCGCGATTGTGGGAGACCAATCTTCTTAAGGTCAGGAATGAAGTCAACACAAAACCCAATGACATCCTCTGTTTGATGGCCCATGGAGATGCTTCCTTCTGGCCTAGCGTGGTTACGGACATATTTCTTTAGGACTCCCATGAACCTCTCAAAGGGGAACATATTGTGTCAAAATACGGGGTCCAGAACGACAATCTCATCGACTAGATGAACTAGGACGTGTGTCAGGATATTGAAGAAGGATGGTGGGAACACCAGCTCGAAACTGACAAGACATTTCGTAGAAGATATGCCCTAGAGGCAATAATAAATGTTATTATTTATCTCCATGCTCATAATTAGGTTTATGTTCCATGCTATAACTGCTATGGTGCTCGAGTCTACAATAACCACGAGGCTCGAAGGAAGACTCATATGCACGTGTGGAATAATAAACGGTAAAATGTATTCCTAGTCTAGCCTCTAAGACTAGCTCAAGTGTTGCATGATGGTCCTGTTTTCCTGATCATGGGCATGTCTATGCCAGCAATTTTGAGGGCACAATGTTAGAAGAACTTTTGTGTTGAATCGACCCGATTGATGTTATGCTATGAAATACATTCGTCACAAGTTAATGGTTAATAACACAGAGATGGTTAATGTTTGCATAATTCCTTAGACCATGAGAGTATCGAGTTTCTTCATACTTGCTTCATGAACTTTGGGTTTGTTAAACGTCATCCGTAAATGGGTGGCTATTACGGTGGCTTACGGGTTCATGGAAAAGTATGTCAAGTAACTTGATAGCTCAAGATTGGGATTTGCTCCTCCGACAATGGAGAGATATCTCTGGGCCCTCTCGGTGTTACGGTATCCATCATCGTCTGGCCAGACACTTTGTGATTTGATCACGGGGATGCCGGAACACGGTAACGAGAAAAGAGAACAATACCGGTAACGAGGTAACTAGCATAGTGGACAAAGTTGTTGATCCACGGGAATGCCAACATGTCTCACCTCGGGTATTTGTAACATATCGTGAAGCAACAGGAATAGCACACGGCAACTGGAGGTTCACTCGAATATTCATTCGTGTGGGTATGGAGGTCAATATGGGTGTCCACGGCTCCGATGTTGATCATTGATCGGAAGGGTTCCGTGTCATGTCTATACTTCACCGAACCTATAGGGTCACACACTTAAGGGTCATCTATCTGCTGAATACTAGACAGGGAGTCTGAGAGAAAATTTCCGGAAAAAGTTTTTCGGAGACAGCGGAAAAGTTCCGACGAGAGAGGTCACTGGATGAGTTCCGGTGATACTGAAAAGTTGTTTCAGAGGAAACCATAAAGTTAAATTGGTTTCTGGACATGCCTGATAACTCTTGGAGGGTGCCAGAATCATTCTGGAAACTTTCTGGAATTTTCGAAGATGAAAACCGGAAATGTTCCGGAGCTGCCGAAACCGCTTCACATGCTTTTCGCAGATGAAATCACTAAACTAGAATTGTTCCAGAACGCGTTGAAAATTATTTTAGTGGGTACTAGAAAAGTTCTAAGCACACATAAATATTTTCAGTTCGAACGGACGCTGAAAAATGTCGTCGTGAATAGTGAAAGTGCTTTTTGGGATTTTTTATGGAAAGTCACCTTTTGGGATATTTCCAGAAGGCCTTCTAGAAGGACTTAGGAGCCAAGGCACCCCCATGTGGGGGGGGGGGGCCCAAGTGTGGCCGGCCAAGCATGATGGAGCTCCTTGGAGCTCCACATGGCACCCCTTTTATCTTTATTCTTTTATGAAAAGGCATAAAGTGGGTGTACTTTTGGGTTTTTTGTATGACATCTTTACCCCTTGGCTATCCTATAAATAGAGGTGGAGGGGCAGCCCTCCACACTCACTCATTCTCACATACATGCCATTGCAATGATCTGGCTTCTCTCTCCCTCCCACGAAAAGAGTTTCGTAGAGCCGAAAGGCTGTCTGGGTTCCGGTGGGAACTAGTTCTGGACGGCGAAGCCCTGCCGGATAGATGACACCGTATGTGTGCAACTGTGTAGAGAGGTCGTATTTTCGATCTTAGTGCCCGAGGGGCTATTCGTGAGTGCCTCCTGAAGGGCTATCCAAGTGACGATCCAAGTTCTGTGAGTCCTCCCGAAGGGCTGTCCGAGTGACCGTTCGAGTTTCGAAGGTCCTCCCGAAGGGCTGTCCTCGACACCGTCCGGGGGATAGTTCGACCGCCTCCCAGAGGGCTGTCCGAAGGGAAGACGAGGGTATACATCCTCGCGGTTGGGAGGTTGTAAATCCTAGCTGCGGGGATCTGCACCGCCGATCGTCATTGACTCTACTTCTGCTGCGCTACGAGTCGGTAACGAAAATGATCAAACCTTGTATGCAGTCTCCATAGTGGTCCTGGGCTGGTGCGTAGGTCAGAAATTTTTTGTTTTCTGCTGCGTTACCCTACAGTGTCATCAAGAGCCGTGCTATGCGTAGATGCAGGTTTCGATCTAGAATACATGGAGATGTATGGGTGTTGCACAATATAATTAGGTAGTAGATGAGTTCTATTACTGAAAATTATTTGTGCGGGTAGCAGATGAAATCTGTTACCCGATATTCTTGTTGCTTCCCTGGAATTTGCATATTTCTGATCTTGATAACAGCATGGTGGAGTCTCAATGTTCTGGCAATCCACGATCCTGATTGATCAACGAAGTGCTAACAGTTCATTGAATTCCACCGTAGTTAAAAAGAAAGATGAAATTTCGCAGACGAAAGGGCAATGCATATATGATCTGCACGGGGGTCATGCTTATGACGAAGTTTAGTATGGGGCTCGAGATTTTATTATCTCGGTTTTCATACACCCTGGAAAGTTAATCTAGCGACTTGAATTATCATACTTGATGATGGACGTTGGTAGCTTCGGTTTGTTTCGAAACCTTAGAACCCACGAAAAACAAGTTTTTGCATGAACCAATTAGAGACGTCTAACTTGGTTTTGCAGGAGGGTTTGCATGTGCATGTGATGTGGTATAGCAGTGCTCATAATAATTTGATTATGTATGAGATGACTATATAATGTAAATTTATTAACATGACCTGCGTGTCATGATTCGGCATGATGGCTGGAGCCATATGATTGCACTTTAATGACCTGCGTGCCAACCTTGTTGTAATGCATTATTTTATTAGCTATAGAGATAGCAATATTATCTGGTGCATCGACAAGGTGGTGGCAATCTTCGCAAAGGTGAACACCGACATGAATGCCGGAGACGAAGAAATGATAGACTTCTCTGTCAGAAAGGGCTATACCATATCATGCTGTTATGAATTGCCTGAGATGTTTATCCCCTCTGATGCACCATTCTTCATTGCCCGGTAGTCGCTTTTATTAGGGTGATCTCTCACAAAAATATCAAGTAGTTAGTGTTCTCCCAAGTGTAGCACCGTCACGGCACCTAACTTTTCGGGGTGCGCCATGTCCACATGGGTACGAACGATTTGGGAAGTGTGAGGCGGGTGAGGTCAGACCTCACAGCAAGTACACTTGGTTGTCTTGACGTTCTGGCTTGATCGTCCTCAGCTCGGAACACGCCCATCGAAAGATGAACAGGAGTCACATAGAGATGTGATCGGCATGTTTGCCCACCAATTGAAATTCTCGTCATCAGTGATGTCCACATCAATGGCGTTGAATTGAAATGTGGATCTTGAATTACTCACAATCAATTATGAGAGATATTGATTTGAGTGGGAGCGCACTGTTCAATTAACTTGTTTAATTCCCAGTACAATTAATTTTGAACACTGTCTAAGTGTGATTTGCATAATAGTTGTAGAATAATGGCTCGCGTTTCCACCTTCCCTGTTAAAATTGAATAGCTGTTAAATATCTGGTTAAAACTTTACGGTTGGTAACGTAATGTGAGGATTGTCCTCAAGAGTGCCGAGAAGAATTTTGCCCTATCGCATACTTTCGGTATTCTCTCACTTGTGCTATGGATCATGTGACTCTCATCCTTCGATCCAAAAGCTAGAATTCCGTTTCAGTCAAGTACAATATGTTTGCTTCCATGAGACCCAAACTTCGAAAGTTTGGATAGTTATGTGATATTCATGGAATCTGAAAATCATTGTCAGAGACAGATAAAGGCTAAAAGATATGAGATATCCAAAGCAATGTTTGTTTGCAAACTATTAGTAAAGGTGTTTACTGTGCATTAGATTGATAAGAGAGGGATCCAGAAGAACGCCTGTCATATGATGAAAGGTGAATAAAACAACAACTTAAAGAGAAAGGAAGTGTCCGAAGGGTGTTAGTGAAACTTTCACGCCTAGGAAGTCCGGGGCTAACGCCACTCTTAAGTTGGGTGCTTCTTCTGGAAGCAGGAGAAATACTAAAAGTTAAACTGTTAGAAGTATAAAGGCAATAAGAAAGAAGACTGGAATATCCAGCTCAAGTATGAATGTCATACAAGTTTTTGATGTATAGAAGGCTGGTCAAAGATATAGTTCTTGGGAATTATGGTTAAACATGTTAATCACTAATTATTGGGTATTGTGAGACAATCACAAAGATACCCGCTCGATTGCATTCTGTTGCAACTCGATGTAAGAACTACTATGGCCTGAAAGACTAGCCAGGAATGAGGTTTTGATACACGCTGGGAACATAGTAATAGTTACTATACCTTCCATCGGTGTATTCCCTATGTATTTACTTTCATAATTCATTTTAGAGTTTCATACACTCTAGCCCTTTGCATAAGGTATCTTGCAAAAAGTTTGTTCATAAGAGAACTTTTTATGTTCGATGTTATGAATAACATAAGGGCCATACTTTCATTGAGAATGAGATGTATGTTATGAATAATGATAATAATATATTACCTCCGGATTTACTTTCATAAATCATTTTAGAGTTTTACACTCTAGCCCCTTGCACAATGTTGTTGCAAAAGAGTTGTTCATAAAAGAACAATTGTTGTTCAGTATTATGAATAACATGAAGGGCCATGCTTCCATCCAGATGGGACGTATGTTATGAATATTGATGGTAATATGATACATCGATAACAGTGACGCTAAATGTCGTAAGACTAAAATAATACCACACAAGTGTGGCACTGCATTTGGTCACATTGGAGAAACCCGCATGGAAAATTCCATTATGATGGATTTTGAAGTCGTTTGATTTTGAATCATCTGACACATGCAACTTTTCTCCGAAAAGTGAAGTGACTGAAATACCATTCACAGGCCATAAGGAATGGACAACAAACTTATTGGTGATCATACATTTGATGTGTGTAGTCCGATAAATGTTGTTAGTAGTGGATTTATCTATCTTCAGAAATGACTCAAGTAGATATATGGATATTTACTCGATGAGACGTAAGTCTGGATCTTTTGAAATCATTCGAAAGGTTTTCAAAATGAAGAAGAAATTATTGTAACAAGAAAATTATGTTTCTACAATTCGATTGCAGAAAGGAATATTTGAGTTACAAGCTTAGCGAATGTCTGATGAGTTATGAAAGGGGTTTCATAACTTGCACCTCCCGGAACACCACTACAAGTGGAAAGTCTGTGAAGATGTAATCGAACCATTTATGACATGGTAAGATCAAAGATGACATAAATAAATTTGCCATTATCCCTTTTAAAGTGATGCTTTAGAGACTGCGGCTTTTTACACTGAAAAGAGCTCCATCAGGTCTGTTGAAATGACGACATGGTATGGTACGCTCAACCATGTTATGTCTTTTCTTAACATTTGGAATATGGGGCTTGTGTAAAAGGTTACAAACCTATTCCAAATTAGACAAGTGCTACTTTGTAGGTTATCCCAAGTAATTGGGTATTCCTCCCTCACTATACCGAGGCAAATAGGTTTGCCACAAAGAACGGTATGCTTTTTGAAGAAAATGGTTATTTCAAAAAGGTGAGTGGGAGAACAATGCAACTCGACAAGATAACAGTATCTACGTCATCAGATCAAAGGAAAGAGACCTTGGAAGTAATTCCAGAGTTTCCTACTACGACTGATACGGAAGTCTCTACAATAAAATGTATGGACTTCGGTCGAACTTGTAGCTGAACCACGTAGGCAAGGCTCGTGCAAACCTCTCAGGTGCGCAAACGAGATATTGTTGTTAGACAACAGTATACCTATGATACACAAGGAAGCGTTGATGGGCCCTGACTCCGGAATGGGCTAAATGCCAATACAATCCGAGATAGTTTCCATATAAATGTTTCAAGATTAAAATCTTGATACACCTTTCGGAAGACTTAGAGTCTAATGAATATTTATGGAACTAGAAACTGATACAGATAAAATGTTTTATCCATAAAGCTCGACTTGTTGCAATAACAAGTTCAAGGAGTTGACTACGATGAGGTTGTTTCACCGTAGCGATGCTTAAAGTCGGTTCGGGTTGAACTAGCAATTAATACATATTTCAAATCATGAGATATGAAACAAGGATGACAAAAGGATTTCCATCTGATGGAAATGAAACCAAGGACTTGCATGTGTTATAGTCCAAGGTATTTTGTCAGTCCAGAGGATGCTAGTAAGTATGCAAACTTCAGAGTTCCTGCAATGGACAGAAGAGAGCAAAATGGAGTTGGAATCTTCGTGTTTTGATGAAATGGTCAAAGGGGTTTGACTTCATCAATGGGTAACGAAGATGCTTGTAATTCAAGAAAGTAAGTGGGAGCATAATAATATTTCTAAAAACCTTGTGTGATTGACACATTGTTAATTGGAAATAAATTTCTTGACACGAATTAGGACTTCATTTGAAAATAGTTTTTCGATGAAGTGCTTGGGCTAAATAGCCTTTATATTAGGCATGATGATCTATGGAGATAGATTTACCTAATGGGGCTGAGAAATAAATACATATTGACAAGATGCTAAAACTTTTTTAGCATTTAAAACGCCAAGGAGTGATTCTTGCCGAAGTCACATGGAAAGAGTTTTTGCAAGAATCGATGTCCCAAAAACACTGATGAGCAAAATACATGATGGAGATTCCACACACCTTCGTGTTTGGATTAATCATGTATTCCATGGTATGTAAAAACAACCAGATATGTCCAATACTCCAAAGTTGTTGCGAGTATAGATACCAAAGTGATCAAAAGTACTGATCATGGGACAACAGTGAAAGATGTCATTGAGTACTAGAGTAGTATTGATGACATGTTTTCTCGCAAGCAGAGATTATGAAGTGCTCGTTGTAAGTAATTACATCGATACAGTCGTCATCAATGCTCCATGCGATTTTCGATTGAAATTAAGGGTTTTGTGTAAACACAATGTGGTGGCACAGTTAGTTGGAAAATGTTCCAAACAAGTCACTGTGGTGAATTCTATAACAGAGGCGAAGTATGTTGCCGCTTTTAAAGCGACAAAGAAGATGTTGAATCATATAGTTCATTCATGAACTTAGTATGATTCCAAGATGGCTTTTGTCAATGGGACACTACTGCAAGTAATTGCTCCATAACTCAGTCTGAGGAATCTAGGTTCGACCTGTGATTCACATACATACAAAGCCAAGTCCACACAAAATATGAATTTTGTGAAAGCGTGAAAACGCGAGGATATGCAAAGATACACACGGATCTGAAGTTGTCAGATCCGTTGGACATCAGGCTACACCACAAGCGAAGCATGTTTACACCGGTGTGCCACAGGTGTAAAATGCATTAGCATTAACTAGATTATTGACTCTAGTGCAAGTGGGAGTCTATAGGAGATATGCCCTAGAGGCAATAATAAATGTTATTATTTATCTCCATGCTCATAATTAGGTTTATGTTCCATGCTATAACTGCTATGGTTCTCAAGTCTACAATAACCACGAGGCTCGGAGGAAGACTCATATGCACGTGTGGAATAATAAACGGTAAAATGTATTCCTAGTCTAGCCTCTAAGACTAGCTCAAGTGTTGCATGATGGTCCTGTTTTCCTGATCATGGGCATGTCTATGCCAGCAATTTTGAGGGCACAATGTTAGAAGAACTTTTGTGTTGAATCGACCCGATTGATGTTATGCTATGAGATACATTCGTCACAAGTTAATGGTTAATAACACAGAGATGGTTAATGTTTGCATAATTCCTTAGACCATGAGAGTATCGAGTTTCTTCATACTTGCTTCATGAACTTTGGGGTTTGTTAAACGTCATCCGTAAATGGGTGGCTATTACGGTGGCTTACGGGTTCATGGAAAAGTATGTCAAGTAACTTGATAGCTCAAGATTGGGATTTGCTCCTCCGACGATGGAGAGATATCTCTGGGCCCTCTCGGTGTTACGGTATCCATCATCGTCTGGCCAGACACTTTGTGATTTGATCACGGGGATGCCGGAACACGGTAACGAGAAAAGAGAACAATACCGGTAACGAGGTAACTAGCATAGTGGACAAAGTTGTTGATCCACGGGAATGCCAATATGTCTCAACTCGGGTATTTGTAACATATCGTGAAGCAACAGGAATAGCACACGGCAACTGGAGGTTCACTCGAATATTCATTCGTGTGGGTATAGAGGTCAATATGGGTGTCCACGGCTCCGATGTTGATCATTGATCGGAAGGGGTTCCGTGTCATGTCTATACTTCACCGAACCTATAGGGTCACACGCTTAAGGGTCATCTATCTGCTGAATACTAGACAGGGAGTCTGAGAGAAAATTTCCAGAAAAAGTTTTTCGGAGACAGCGGAAAAGTTTCGACGAGAGAGGTCACCGGATGAGTTCCGGTGATACTGAAAAGTTGTTTCAGAGGATACCATAAAGTCAAATTGGTTTCGGGACATGCCTGATAATTCTTGGAGGGTGCCAGAATCATTCTGGAAACTTTCTGGAATTTTCGGAGATGAAAACCGGAAATGTTCCGGAGCTGCCGAAACCGCTTCAGATGCTTTTCGTAGATGAAATCACTAAACTGGAATTGTTCCAGAACGCGTTGAAAATTATTTTAGTGGGCACTAGAAAAGTTCTAAGCCAACATAAATATTTTCAGTTCGAACGGACGCTGAAAAATGTCGTCGTGAATAGTGAAAGTGCTTTTTGGGATTTTTTATGGAAAACCACCTTTTGGGATATTTCCAAAAGGCCTTCTAGAAGGACTTAGTAGCCAAGGCACCCCCATGTGGGGAGGGGCCCAAGTGTGGCCGGCCAAGCATGGTGGAGCTCCTTGGAGCTCCACATGGCACCCCTTTTATGTTTATTCTTTTATGAAAAGGCATAAAGTGGGGGTACTTTGGGGTTTTTTGTATGACATCTTTACCCCTTGGCTATCCTATAAATAGAGGTGGAGGGGCAGCCCTCCACACTCACTCATTCTCACATACATGCCATTGCAATGATCTGGCTTCTCTCTCCCTCCCACGAAAAGAGTTTCGTAGATCCGAAAGGCTGTCTGGGTTCCAGTGGGAACTAGTTCTGGATGGCAAAGCCATATGTGTGCAACTCTGTAGAGAGGTCGTAGTTTCGATCTTAGTGCCCGAGGGGCTATTCGTGAGTGCCTCCCAAAGGGCTGTCCAAGTGACGATCCAAGTTTTGTGAGTCCTCCTGAAGGGCTGTCCGAGTGGCCGTTCGAGTTTCGAACGTCCTCCCGAAGGGCTGTCCGCGACACCGTCCGGGGGACAGTTCGACCGCCTCCCGGAGGGCTGTCCGAAGGGAAGACGAGGGTATACATCCTCGCGGTTGGGAGGTTGTAAATCCTAGCTGCGGGGATCTGCACCGCCGATCATCATCGACTCTACTTCCGCTGCGCTACGAGTCGGTAACGAAAATGATCAAACCTTGTATGCAGTCTCCATAGTGGTCCTGGGCTGGTGCGTAGGTCGGAAATTTTTTGTTTTCTGCTGCATTACCCTACACATTGCGCCACATCACTCCTTAGCCTTGGTATGATTTCTGGATCGATCACCTTCTGAGAGATTGCATTGAGGAATGCACATAGCTTCACAATGGCTAATCGAACATTTTCCGGTAGAAGCCCCCTCAATGCAATCGGAAGCAGTTGCGTCATAATCACATGGCAGTCATGAGATTTAGGTTCTGGAACTTTTTCTCTGGGATATTTGTTATTCCCTTTATATTCGACGAGAAGCCAGACGGGACCTTCATACTGACCAGGCATTCAAAGAAGATTTTCTTCTCTTCTTTGGTAAGAACGTAGCTGGCAGGACCTTCATACTGCTTTGGAGGCATGCCGTCTTTTTCGTGCCAACGTTGCAGGTCCTCCCGTGCCTCCGATGTATCTTTTGTCTTTCCATACACGCCCAAGAAGCCTAGCAGGTTCACGCAAAGGTTCTTTGTCATGTGCATCACGTCGATTGAAGAGCGGACCTCTAGGTCTTTCCAGTAGGGTAGGTCCCAAAATATAGATTTCTTCTTCCACATGGGAGCGCGTCCCTCAGCGTCATTTGGAACAGATAGTCCGTCGGGACCCTTTCCAAAGATTACGTGTAAATCATTGACCATAGCAAGTACGTGATCACCGGTACGCATGGCAGGCTTCTTCCGGTGATCTGCCTCGCCTTTGAAATGCTTGCCTTTCTTTCGACATTGATGGTTGGTCGGAAGAAATCGACGATGCCCCAGGTACACATTCTTCCTGCATTTGTCCAGGTATATACTTTCGGTGTCAGCTAAACAGTGCATGCATGTGTGGTATCCCTTGTTTGTCTGTCCTGAAAGGTTACTGAGAGCAGGCCAACCATTGATGGTTACAAACAGCAATGCATGCAGGTCAAATTCCTCCTGTCTGTGCTCATCCCACACACGTACACCGTTTCCATTCCACAGCTGTAAAAGTTCTTCAACTAATGGCCTTAGGTACACATCAATGTCGTTGCCAGGTTGCTTAGGGCCTTGGATGAGTACTGGCATCATAATGAACTTCCGCTTCATGCACAGCCAAGGAGGAAGGTTATAGATACATAGAGTCACGGGCCAGGTGCTGTGATTGCTGCTCTGCTCCCCGAAAGGATTAATGCCATCTGCGCTTAAACCAAACCATACGTTCTTGCGTCACCTGCAAACTCCTCCCGGTACTTTCTCTTGATTTTTCTCCACTGCGACCCGTCAGTGGGTGCTCTCAACTTTCCGTCTTTCTTACAGTCCTCTCTGTGCCATCGCATCAACTTGGCATGCTCTTTGTTTCTGAACAGACATTTCAACCGTGGTATTATAGGAGCATACCACATCACCTTCGCAGGAACCCTCTTCCTGGGGGGCTCGCCGTCAACATCACCAGGGTCATCTCGTCTGATCTTATACCGCAATGCACCGCATACCGGGCATGCGTTCAAATCCTCGTACGCACCGCGGTACAGGATGCAGTCATTAGGGCATGCATGTATCTTCTGCACCTCCAATCCTTGAGGGCATACGACCTTCTTTGCTGCGTATGTACTGTGGGGCAATTCGTTATCCTTTGGAAGCTTCTTCTTCAATATTTTCAGTAGCTTCTCAAATCCTTTGTCAGGCACAGCATTCTCTGCCTTCCACTGCAGCAATTCCAGTACGGTACCGAGCTTTGTGTTGCCATCTTCGCAATTGGGGTACAACCCTTTTTGGTGATCCTCTAACATGCGATCGAATTTCAGCTTCTCCTTTTCTCTTTCGCACTATCTCCTTGCATCAACAATGACCCGGCGGAGATCATCATCGGCACATCGTCTGGTTCCTCTTGATCTTCAGCTTCCCCCATTGCAGCATCACCGTATTCAGGGGGCACATAGTTGTCATCGTCCTCTTCTTCTCCGCTGTCTTCCATCATAACCCCTATTTCTCCGTGCCTGGTCCAAACATTATAGTGTGGCATGAAACCCTTCTCAAGCAGGTGGGTGTGAAGGATTTTCCGGTCAGAGTAAGACTTCGTATTCCCACAAATAGGGCATGGACAACACATAAAACAATTCTGCTTGTTTGCCTCAGCCACTTCGAGAAAATTATGCACGCCCTTAATGTACTCGGAGGTGCGTCTGTCACCGTACATCCATTGCCGGTTCATCTGCGTGCATTATATATAATTAAGTGTGTAAAAAACCATTACAAAACATCATGAATAAGTAAGTGACCAAATTAATAGAAGTTCATCATCACATTAAAACCAAAGTACATACATAGTTCTCGTTGAACAACATAGAGCTCTCCAGAGCACCTAATTAAACCATACATTGAAACTATGTAAAACATTACAATGCAACAACAAATGCGATCATAATCGCAACCAAGGTAACAATTGATTCAACGGCATAATGATACCAAGCCTCGGTATGAATGACATATTTTCTATACTTTCTAATCTTGAAGCACATTGCATCCATCTTGATCTTGTGATCATCGACGACATCCGCAACATGCAACTCCAATATCATCTTCTCCTCGTCAATTTTTTTCAATTTTTCCTTCAAGTAATTGTTTTCTTCTTCAACTAAATTTAACCTCTCGACAATAGGGTCGGATGGAATTTCCGGTTCACATACCTCGTAGATAAAAAAATCTATGTCTCGTTGGTCGGCATAATTTTCATAAACAATAAATGAACCAAATAGTTATAAAATATAATATATACCATATCCGAATCATAGACAGGACGAGGGCCGATGGGGGCGGATACCAAAACCATCGCACTATATAATAACAAACAATAATAAAACTAAGAAAATTAGACAAGTATCTATCTAAATCATACAAGTAAGAATTGTTTTCTTTTAGTAAGAAGATAAGAACAAGAGGCTCACCACGGTTATGCCGGCGACGAGATCGGCGCGGGCGATCAATGGCGGTGAAGACGGGGACGGGACGTGACGGACCGCTAAACCTAGACAAATCTTGAGGAAAATGGAGCTTGAAGGTCGAGCTTCGAGAGGAGAAAGCTTAACTAGTGTGGCTCGGGCATTTCATCAAACACCTCATGTGCATAGGAGGTGAGCTAGAGCACCACAAAGCTCTCCCCTCGCCGGCCAGAAAAAACAGAGCAGTGTGGAGTGCTCTGCTCGCCGGCGATGGGGTATATATAGCCACTTCATTGGTCCCGGTTTGTGCGTGGAACCGGGACTAAAGGCCCCCCTTCTGTCCCGGTTCAAGCCACGAACCGGGACCAATGGATGTGGGCCAGGAGCGAGGTCCATTGGTCCCGGTTCATGCCAGGAACCGGGACAAATGGGTCCCGACGAACCGGGACCAATGCCCACGAGGCCCCGGCCGGCCCCCTGGGCGCATGAACCGGGACGTATGCCCCCCATGGGTCCCGGTTCGTGACTGAACCGGGACTAATGGGCTGGGCTGGCCCGAACCAAAGCCCTGTTTTCTACTAGTGGGCTCCTGCTCCTAGATTATAACCCCCTCGTCCTCGACCACGCAACCACCACCTCTACCTCCTCCACTATCCTGGTTGCTCCCACCCTTCACCACCTCCATGCACAGGCCGTCCTCCATCCCCTGAGGTCATCCCCTCCACATCCATGGTAATAACCTGATCCCTCTCTGTTGCTGTCTCTCTCTACATGTTTGACGGATATATCCTCCTTCTTTTGTTAGGTCTTGCGAGGAAGGTGGTCAAGAAAGGCAGACGGGGAAGAGTGCAGTGGTGGCCTTGGGGGTTAACAGCGCAGCGGCGGGGGGAAGCGGAGGTGGCGGACAGTTGCATGGGTTGCCGGCGGCGGTGGGGATGGGGGTCGGCACGGTGAGGATGAAGAAGGTAGTGGGGGAAGCAGGAGGTGGGAAGGCACGGCGGATGGTGCGGGAGCTGAGGTTCTGCCTCAAGACGATGAGTGACGTCGACGTGCTCGACGACGGCTACAAGTGGTGCAAGTACGGCCAGAAGATCGTCAAGAACACGCAGCACCCACGGTACGTACAGTACATCTAGCTACAATCCTCATGATTCATGCATATATACGCTACAACACGAAGAATTGAGATTGTTGCTTGTGAAGGGAACACTGATGTCCAATTTGGTGATGAACTCATCACAAGTCACAACTCACTTAGCTGGGGTTACCTTTTCTAAAAAACTAGGGTTATCAGTTAATTAGAATTGAAAATGTGTATGCTTAGCTGCTTACTGCTGTATAGAAGTATATAGTATGGATTTAGTTTCCAATTCCCTGAACGTACATGGATTACTGTTTTTGTTAATTCCACTTGCAAAACTCTAGATTCCAGTGTAATTTGTTCAGAATGTAACGTGTCAATCATAAATAGGTTTAGTGGCCGCACGTTATATATGTGAACTAATTTTTTGGAAGTACAGATCTTGGTTGCTTCTAAACTTTAAAACGAATATTTATTTTTTTGCCGGAAAACTTTAAAACAAACATAATTACCAAACAATGTAAATAAAGCACCTTTTAAAACTGTTTTTAGAAGAATTTATGTATGACTATTTCAGATATCAGTGTTAGATCAAAGGACACTAACACGCAGTGAATGCTAAAAATATGTAGGGAAAAAACTATGACCTCCGCTTTACTTTCTCTTGCTAGTAGTCCAATGCATAGTATGAAGTTATGAACTAGCCTTTCTTCATGTATCATTGTGTTGTTGTAATAGGCATTAATTCTTATATTGTTGCATCTAATCTTCCACTTGTTCATCTTACCAACAATGAACTTCGGCTTAATTTGAAGCTACGCATGCATACTTTACCTGAAGATTATTTTGTGCATCCTAATTAAGGCGATAACTAATTAACCACTACTATTTTGACTTGATTATTTGGAGCATATCAGGATCATTTTATTGAAGCTAATTAGTTTTAAATACTCTATCATCATTAGTGAAAGCTTGATTTGAGATGCTTAAATATAAAATGTTTTGAAAGCTCTATCATCCTTTGTAATATAGTAACAGAATTAAAATGGTTACTAGCGGCATGCACCAATCCCCCGCCCCGCCTGAATCGGCTAGTAAAATTCCTAGTAAACATTATAACAGAATTAAAATGGTTACCGGCTGCATGCTAGTATTACTACTACGTACTCTTTGTAATATCATCTGTGATTACGAAGAAGACCTAGTAATTGGTATGTCCTATCGTAAAAGTGTGTATGAACTACAAGGAAATTTTTATTAGCGGTGCTTGTCTTTTACTACAAAAAAGTTTTTTACTACGTATTGCTTGATTGTCACTATAAAGTAATTGCCTTACTACATAGTATTGCTTAATTTTTACTATCAACATCAAGGGGAGGTTTGCATCTGGTGGGTTGGTTCTGCTGGCTAGAACCATAACGTGTGTGGGGGGTTGGTTCGATTGACTTGCCTGGTTAGCGCATGGTGGCCGGAGCGTAGAATAATTATAATGCGCCCACTTTAGCGGTCATATATATAATGAGTATTTCCGATTGATGCTACATTTTGAGTTATTAAAAGCGCCATTTATCAAAAAATAATGAGTATTTTATAAATCTTATGGTCTTAATATAAATAATGTTCATGTTATCTTATCATATTAATTCAAGTGTATTCTATGAGCGCTACATTTACGATCCAATTGAGTTGGTATAAATTGTCCACTGGAGAAGAATTTGAAAATAGGGAAATAGACTCATGCACAGGAGGATAGCTGCCCCCATGCTTGTTACCATTGGATGGGTTGCCTCAGGATATGTGTCCCTCTCAACTTGCATCGGCTAATAAAGTTACACAACCATACAAAGATTGCTATTCATGCCAGACAATTAAGTATGCATGGCTTGGATTATTGTTTCCTCGCACAATAAATGTCCACCAACAGTCCCACAAGAATTGTGAACACATACCTTGGATTTCCATTCCCTATTTTCAACATATGCATGTGTAGACATTGTATGAGTGCATATTTGTGTAACATGGGATTCCATGGAATCCATGTCAATGTCACATCTTAGCACCCGCTGATTGTCCAACGTACCATACCATGGAATCTAGTCCTCGAAATAAACAATAGTATCCAATCACGGTCAAGGTGGTGTGACAGTTGAGTCAGATTGATTGACGACTTGCATGAATCTCTATATACCAGTTAACGGCGAATCTCCCACGGCGCGGGGGGGGGGGGGGGGGGGGGGGGGTGGTTGTGGGGTGGATAGGTACCCTCTAGGGTAGAAAATCCACACTGCTTTGATGCTATTCAACATGTATTGAATTAATTATTTTGGTACGGTTTGAATTGTCGATAGTTTAGTGAATATTATTGAAAAGATAATATTAAGAATAATACTTGAAAAGCTAGGAGAGTTATCACATGCAGAAACTAAAAACTCACTTTATATAGCTCGTGCACTTCTGCTAGCAGGAAATCAGAGCCAATTCTCACAAACCTTTAATTGTACACTCCTACAGTAGTTAACTATTCCTAAAGTTCCAGTTATTGAATCACAAAAGCTATGGAACAAGTGTCTGCAAAGCTAGCTGGTCCTCAGATGACTTTCTTATGTCTGGTCCCCTTGCTCTCTACACCTCCTATCAACACAAGTTAATTAGCAAGTGTCTGCAAAGTTAGACCATCCCTAGTGTGCAGGAAAAGCGGTTCGAAGCCTTCTCTCATATGCCCTTGAATCGGTTCAATACATTGGGGAGGGCAAATTCAACTAAGATTCCTTTGAGTCGAACCAACTTACTGGACTATCATGTCGGTTCCACATGTCAGGCAAGAAAGAGAGAGTTGGAGAGATTGCGAAGGGAAAAGCTGGAGGTAGAAAAATTAAAATATGAAATGTTGGGTCCTAGATACCATTATGTGTACCACACACTGGAGCGCATTTGCTTGAACCGGACATAGCAGCTTTTTGGTCTTCCAATCAGCATAACACTATAGATGGTCATAGCTAGCACCGGACAAGCAAGCCGTGCATGCAATGATGCCACTCAGTGACCCAACCCAACCCTCTGGTAGATCTCTGGCTCACACACCACCGCAACATCATGGCTTTTCCAATCAAGTGGCAAATCATGGCAATCATCCCTCTTCATATATTATTATTTTTGTACTCCGCAATTATTACCACATCTTTCTCAATCTATGCCCCTTGCTCTTGGGGTGAGACGAGGAATGATGGATGCCAGTACCTCGAATTTGATCATTTTTATATATTATTATTATTGCTTTCCATGTTGATGTGTTGTCAGGCCATGATTGAGAAATTGTTCCAGCATCATACTTCACCTAGTACGTGTGTGAATATTCACTGGCAAAATTTTGGTACAACCTGCAGAATAGTACCATGAGTGACCACTTGTACTACTCTGGCTAGCAGTGAACAAGTCTAGCTAGATTTAAAAAGAAATGCCGTACGTTGCGCCAAATAGAAAATTAATGAAGCTGATGGAGATTAATGTTGTGTGTTGTGTTAGGAGCTACTACCGGTGCACGCAGGACAAGTGCCGGGTGAAGAAGCGGGTGGAGCGGCTGGCGGAGGACCCGCGCATGGTAATCACCACCTACGAGGGCGGCCACGTCCACTCGCCCTCCAGTGACGCCGCGATGAGCTTCATCCGGTAGCCATGCCGGCTGCACAGTGCACACCCACGAACGTACACCAAATCTCCTTGTCCATGCATTTTGTGGTCACCTGCAGGTTACCTGGGATACATGCTTGGCAGCTAGCATAATTTGCGGTGTCTTTTGTGTGTTCTGTATACATGGTGAAGGTTCCGGCTGAAATCACTATCATCAACCTGTTCTTTCTCCGGGAGAGGTGTTTTTTTTTTCTCCCCAGATTATTGTGGGTTCTGAATTGCTTGGTGTGAATTTCATATTCCAAATTTGTTCCTAACCTGTGCAGAACATCCGATTCATGCTGATCCTGTTCATTGCTAGAATCTTAATCTTCACTTTCTAGATTACCTATAGCAAGTGATGCTAGGGGCTTCTCCATGGACTGACTGGCGAAGTCAGATAACCTGAAGCTTGATATTTATAGTCTGTTCTGCTTTGTTTAGGTTATTGAAGTAGTCAATGAAGCAAAAGTTATAGTATCCGGTGATCCTGTCCATTTGATCTTGTTTCCGCAAACAGCAAAGCAAAAGGTAGACATTCACATGACTGTTGGAAATATACACTAAAGGCAATAATAAAATGCTTATTATCATATTTACTTCTTAATGATAAATGTTTATTATTCATGCTAGAATTGTATTGACCGGAAACTTAAATACATGTGTGTATATATAAACAACACTGTGTCCCGAGTGAGCCTCTACTAGACTAACTCGTTGATCAAAGATGGTTAAGGTGTCCTAACTATAGACATGAGTTGTCATTTGATAACGGGGTCACATCATTGAGAGAATGATGTGATGGACAGACCCAACCGTAAGCTTAGCATCAGATCGTTTAGTTATTTGCTACAGCTAGCTTCATGTCAACTATCAGTTCCTTAGACCATGAGATCATGCCACTCACGGATACCGGAGAAATACCTTGTGTGCTATCAAACGTCACTTCGTAACTGGGTGATCATAAAGGTGCTCTACAGGTATCTCCGAAGGTGTCTGTTGGGTTGCATGGATCGAAACTGGGATTTGTCACTCCGTGTGACAGATAGATATCTCTGGGCCCTCTCAGCAATACAACATCACAAGAAGCTTCATGTGACTAATGAGTTTAGTCACGGGATTTTGTATTACGGAAACGAGTAAAGAGACTTGCCGGTAACGAGATTGAACTAGGTATGGAGATACCGACGATCGAATCTCAGGCAAGTAACATATCGCCGGACAAAGAGAATTGTATACGGGATTAACTGAATTCTTGACATCGTGGTTCAACCGATAAAGATCTTCGTGGAATATGTAGGAAGCAATATGGGCATCCAGGTCCCGTTATTGGTTATTGGCCGGAGAGGTGTCTCGGTCATGTCTGCATGTTCCCGCACCCGTAGGGTCGCACGCTTAACGTTCGGTAGCGCTAGGGTAGTATTGAGATATTAATAGTGGAAAGTTCGAAGTTTGTTCGGAGTCCCGCATGGGATCCGGGATATCACGAGGAGCTCTGAAATGGTTCGGAGGTAAAGATTTATATATGGGAAGTCATATTCGGGGTTCCGGAAAAAGTTCGGTTTTTTTGGGTATTGTACTAGGAAGGTTTCGGAATGTTCCGGGGGTCCATCAGTGGGGCCCACCTGCCCCGGAGGGGCCACATGGACTCAAGGGGGGGTGCACCATCCCTACATGGGCCAGGCGCTGCAGCCCCCTTGGCCCATCCGGCTGCCCCCCAAGGGATAAGATCAAATCCCTTAAAAATAGGAGATAAGATCGAAGGAGGAGGCATTACTTGGGAGGGGGTTACTATTCACACACATACTGTTCATGTGGTACTATTCCTCCTCCTCCAAGTTTCCTCCTCTATATAAAGGAGGGGAGGGGCAGCCCTTCAGGGCCAATGAATCCCTAGCCGATTCTCCCTCCGTCAGCGCTTGCCGAAGTCCTTCCGGAATTCTGCTGCCACCACCACCACGCCATCGTGCTGGTTTCGATCTCATCTACCTCCTCTCCCTCGCTTGCTGGATCAATAAGGAGAGGAAGCCATCGATCTGAACATGTGCTAATCTCGGGGGTGCTGTCCATTCGGCACTTGATCGGATTGTATCGCGATTGGATCATGAAAAGTACAACTACATCAACCACGTTACGATGCTAACTCTTTTCGGTCTACAAGGGTACGTAGACACACTCCCATCCTCATTGCTATGTATCTCCTAGATTAGATCTTGGTTGTTTCGTAGGAATTTTTTTGATTTTCATGCTACGTTCCCCTTCAGTGGCTCCAGAGCTAGGTGTATGCGTAGATGTATATGCATGAGTTGAACACAAAGAAGTTGTGGACGTTGATGGTCAGATTGCTTACCTCCTTTCTTATTTCTTGATTCGGCGGTATTGTGGGATGAAGCGGCCCGGACCAACCTTACTTGTCCATGCACAAGAGACCGGTTCCACTGACTAACATGCAACTTGTATTGCATAAAAGTGGCTGGCGGGTGTCTGTCTCTCCTAATTTAGTTGAATCGGTTTTGACAAGGGCGGTCCTTGTAGAAGGTTAAAAGGCAACTTGTATATCACCGTTGTGGCTTGCGTAGGTAAGAATGGTTCTTATATGATGCCCATAGCAGCCATGTAAAATTTGCAACAACAAAGTAGAGGACGTCTAACTTATTTTTGCAGGGCATGTTGTAATATGGTATGGCCAAAATGTGATGTGATATATGTTGATGTATGAGATGATCATGTTTTGTAATAGGTTCATGACTTGCATGTCAATGAGTGTGGCAACCGGCAGGAGCCATTGGGTTGTCTTTAATTTATTGTATGACCTGCGTGTCAATCATTAAACGCCATGTAATTGCTTTAGTTATTGCTATGAGTTAGCAATAGTCGTAGAAGCAATAGTTGGCGAAGAAAACCACATGACGACATGATGATGGATATCATGGCGTCATTCCGGTGACGATGGAGATCATGCCGGTGCTTTGGAGATGGAGATCAAAAGCACGAGATGATAATGGCCATATCATGTCACATATTAATTGCGTGTGATGTTTATCTTTTATCCATCTTATTTTGCTTAGGAGAACTGAAGCACTATAAAATGATTCCTTCCCAATTAATTTCAAGATAAAAGATGTCCTCCCTAAGTATGCACCGTTGTGAAAGTTCATCATTTCGAAGCACCTCGTGATGATCGGGTGTGATGGACTCTTCGCTCACATACAATGGGTGTAAGCCAATTTTACAAATGCGGAATACTTGGGTTAAACTTGATGAGGCTAGCATGTACAGACATGGCCTCGGAACACGGAGGACCGAAATATCGAACATGAGTCATATAGAAGATATGATCAACATAGAGATGTTCACCATTGATGACTACCCCATCTCACGTGATGATCGGACTTGGGTTAGTCGATGTGGATCATGTAAACACTTAGACAACTTGAGGGATGTTGATTTAAGTGGGAGTTCACTAGTAATTTGATTAACTGAATCAATTATCATGAACATAGTCTAAATGTCAATGCAAATTCATGTTCTAGATCAATGGCTCGCGCTGTAGCTCTCCTGAATTTTAATGCGTTCCTAGAGAAAGCTAAGTTGAAAGATGATGGAAACAACTATGCGGACTGGGTCCGTAATCCGAGGATTATCCTCACTACTGTACAGAAGGCTTATATCCTTGATGTACCGCTCGGTGCCCCACCCCCTCCAGTGTCGTCTATGGATGTTGTGATCGTCTGACAGGCACGTTCTGATCATTACTCAATAGTTCAGTGCGCCATGCTTTCCGGCTTATAACCGGGGCTCCAAAGACGTTTTGAACACCATGGAGCATATGAGATGTTCCAGGAGCTGAAATTGGTATTTCAGGCTCATGCCCGGGTCGAGAGGTATGATGCCTCCAACAAGTTCTTCAGCTGCAAGATGGAGGAGAACAACTCCGTTAGCGGGCATGTACTCAAAATGTCTGGGTACATCAATCGCTTGAACCAATTGGGAGTTAATCTTCCGAATGAAGTAGCGATTGACAGAGTTCTTCAGTCACTGCCACCAAGCTACAAGAGGTCGTGATGAACTATAATATGCAAGGGATGGAGAAGACAATCCCTGAACTTTTCGCGATGCTTAAGGACACGGAGGTAAAAATCAAGAAGGAGCATCAATTGTTGATGGTCAATAAGACCACTAGTTTCAAGAAGAAATGCAAGGGAAAGAAGGGAAACTTCAAGAAGAATGGCAAGCCAATTGCCGCTCCAGTGAAGAAACCCAAGGCTGGACCCAAACTTGAAACTGAGTGTTTCTATTGCAAGGGGAATGGCCACTGGAAGCGGAACTGCCCCAAGTACTTGGCAGATAAGAAGGCTGGCGACATCAACAAAGGTATATTTAATATAAATGTTATTGATGTGTACCTTACTAGTGCTCGTAGTAGCGCCGGGTTATTTGATACTAGTTTGGTTGTTAATATTTGTAACTCAAAACAGGAGCTGCGGAATAAACGCAGACTAGCTAAGGATGAGGTGACGATGCGCGTTGGAAATGGCTCCAAGGTTGATGTGATCACCGTCGGCACGCTACCTCTATGTATACCTTCGGGATTAGTTTCAAACCTAAATAATTGTTATTTGGTGCCTGCGTTGAGCATGAACATTATATCTGGATCTTGTTTATTGCGAGACGGTTATTCATTTAAGTCAGAGAATGATGGTTGTTCTATTTATATGTATAATATCTTTTATGGTCATGCACCCAATGTGAATGGTTTATTCTTGTTGAATCTTGATTGTAGTGATACACATGTTCATAATATTAATGCCAAAAGATGCAAAGTTAATGATGATAGTACCACATATTTGTGTCACTGCCGCTTAGGTCATATTGGTGTAAAGCGCATGAAGAAACTCCATACCGATGGACTTTTGGAATCACTTGACTTTGAATCATTTGATACATGCGAACCATGCCTCATGGGCAAGATGGCTAAAACCCCGTTTGCCGCGCCAATGGGGCGGGTAAGTGACTTGATGGAAATAATACATAATGATGTATGCGGTCCAATGAGTGTTGAAGCACGCGGTGGATATCGTTATTTCCTAACCTTCACAGATGACTTAAGTAGATATGGGTATATTTACTTAATGAAACACAAATCTGAAACATTTGAAAAGTTCAAGGAGTTTTAGAGTGAAGTAGGGAATCATCGTAACAAGAAGATAAAATTATTACGATCTGATCATGGAGGAGAATATTTGAGTTACGAGTTTGGCACACATTTAAGACAATGTGAAATTGTTTCACAACTCAAGCCACCTGGAACACCACAACGTAATGGTGTGTCTGAACGTCATAACCGTACTCTACTGGATATGGTGCGTATGATGTCTCTTACCGATTTGCCACTATCGTTTTGGGGTTATGCATTAGAGACAGCTGCATTCACTTTAAACAGGGCACCATCTAAATCCGTTGAGAGACGACACCATATGAATTATGGTTTGGCAAGAAACCTAAGCTGTCGTTTCTTAAAGTTTGGGGATGCGATGCTTATGTCAAGAGGCTTCAGCCTGATAAGATCGAACCCAAAGCGGAGAAGTGCGTCTTCATAGGATACCCCAAAGAGACCATTGGGTATACCTTCTATCATAGATCCGAGGGTAAGATCTTTGTTGCCAAGAATGAGTCCTTTCTAGAGAAGGAGTTTCTCTTGAAAGAAGTGAGTGGGAGGAAAGTAGAGCTTGATGAGGTAATCGTACCTTCTCTCGAATTGGAGAGTAGCGCATCACAGAAAGAAGTTCCCGTGATGCCTACACCAGCCGAAGAGGAAGCTAATGATGATGATCATGAAACTTCCAATCAAGCTACTACTAAACTTTGTAGGTCGACCAGGACACGTAGCGCACCAGAGTGGCATGGAAATACTGTCCTGGAAGTCATGTTGTTGGACAACGGCGAACCTATGAACTATGAAGAAGCAATGACGAGCCCAGATTCTGACAAATGGCTTGAGGCCATGAAATCCGAGATGGTATCCATGTATGAAAACAAAGTATGGACTTTGGTGGACTTGCCCGATGACCGGCAAGCCATTGAGAACAAATGGATCTTTAAGAAGAAGACAGACGCTGATGGTAATGTCACTATCTATAAAGCTCGACTTGTCACAAAGGGGTTTTGACAAATTCAAGGAATTGACAACGATGAGACTTTCTCACTCGTAGAGATGCTTAAGTCTATTAGAATTATGTTAGCAATTGCCGCATATTTCAATTATGAAATCTGGCAGATGGATGTCAAAACAGCGTTCCTTAACGGGTTCCTTAACGAAGAGTTGTATATGATGCAACCGGAAGGTTTTGTCGATCCTAAAGGTGCTGACAAGGTATGCATGCTCCAGCGATCCATCAATGGACTGGTGCAAGCATCTCGGAGTTGGAATATTCGCTTTGATGAGGTTATAAAAGCTTTTAGGTTTATACAAACTTATGGAGAAGCTTGTATTTACAAGAAAGTGAGTGGGAGCTCTATAGCATTTCTAATACTGTATGTGGATGACATATTATTGATTGGAAATTATATAGAATTTTTGGAAAGCATAAGAGGTTATTTGAACAAGAGTTTTTGAATGAAAGACCTGGGTGAGGCTACTTACATATTGGGTATTAAGATCTATAGAGATAGATCGAGATGCCTGATAGGACTTTCACAAAGCACATACCTCGACAAGATTTTGAAGAAGTTCAAAATGGACCAGTCAAAGAAAGGTTTCTTGTCTGTGTTGAAAGGTGTGAAGTTGAGTAAGACTGAAAGCCCGACCATGGCAGAAGAAAGAGAAAGGATGAGTGTCGTCCCCTATGCCTCAACCATAGGCTCTATAATGTATGCCATGTTGTGTACCAGACCTGATGTGTGCCTTGCCATAAGTTTGGCAGGGAGGTACCAAAGTGATCCAGGAGTAGATCATTGGACAGCGGTCAAAAATATCCTTAAGTACCTGAAGAGGACTAAAGACATGTTTCTTGTTTCTGGATGTGACGAAGAGCTCGTTGTAAAGGGTTACATCGATGCTAGCTTTGACACTAATCCGGATGACTCAAAGTCTCAACCGGATACATACACATTTTGAATGGTGGAGCAGTCAGTTGGCGCAGTTCCAAGCAGAGCATCGTGGCAGGATCTACATGTGAAGCAGAATTTATAGTTGCTTCAGAAGCAGCGCAGAAGGAGTCTGGATGAAAGAATTCATATCCGATCTAGGAGTTCTACCTTGTGCATTGGATCCTACGACTCTCTATTGTGACAACACTGGTGCCATTCCCATTGCCAAGGAACCAAGGTTTCAAAAGAAGACCAAGCTCATCAAGCGCCGCTTCAACTCCATTCGTAATTACATTAAGGATGGAGACATGGATATTTGCAAAGTACATACAGAGCTGAATGTGGCAGACCCGTTGATTAAACCTCTTCCCCGAGCAAAACATGATTAGCACCAGAACTCTATGGGTGTTAGATTCATTATGATATAAGCTAGATTATTGACTCTAGTGCAAGTGGGAGACTGTTGCAAATATGCCCTAGAGGCAATAATAAAATGGTTATTATCATATTTCCTTGTCCATGATAAATGTTTATTATTCATGCTAGAAGTGTATTGACCGGAAACTTAAATACATGTGTGAATATATAAACAACACTGTGTCCCTAGTGAGCATCTTCTAGACTAGCTCGTTGATCAAAGATGATTAAGGTTTCCTAACCATGGACATGAGTTGTCATTTGATAATGGGGTCACATCACTGGGAGAATGATGTGATGGACAGACCCAACCGTAAGCTTAGCATCAGATCGTTTAGTTATTTGCTACAGCTTGCTTCATGTCAAGTATCAGTTCCTTAGACAATGAGATCATGCCACTCCTGGATACCGGAGGAATACCTTATGTGCTATCAGACGTCACTTCATAACTGGGTGATCATAAAGGTGCTCTACAGGTATCTCCGAAGGTCTCTGTTGGGTTGCATGGATCGAGACTAGGATTTGTCACTCCGTGTGACGGAGAGATATCTCTGGGCCCTCTCGGTAATACAACATCACAAGAAGCTTCATGTGACTAATGAGTTTAGTCACAAGATATTGTATTACGGAAATGAGTAAAGAGACTTGCCAGTAATGAGATTGAACTAGGTATGGAGATACCGACGATCGGTAGGGTAACGCGACAGAAAACAAAAAAATTCCGACCTACGCACCAGCCCAGGACCACTATGAAGATCGCATACAAGGTTTTGATCTGATCGTTACCGACTCATACCGCAGCGGAAGGAGAGCCGGTGGAGATCGTTGGTGCAGATCCCCACAGCTAAGATTTACAACCTCCCAACCACGAGGATGTTCTACCTCGTCTGCTCCTCAGACGGTCCCCCAAACAGTCCTCCGGGAGGCCCTCAACAAGTCCCTCGAACGGTCTCTCGGACAGCCCTTCGGGAGGGACTCTCAGAATCTCGGACGGTCACTCGGACAGCCCTTCAGGAGGCACTCTCGAAATAAGATCGAACATATGACCTCTCTACTTGGTTGCACACATACGATGTCACCTATCTGTGGCACCCCGATAGATGGCCGACGCACGCCAGTCCCAGGATAAGACCTGGCGCACGTCAAAGACATGATACAGCAATTCCAGGCACAAAATGGCGTTATTATATGAAATGGAGTATTACAATACTGTTGCTTACAACAATATTACATGGCTCCAAGACTAACTAAAATGGCAGCGGAGGTCTTGGTTCAGTGGCAACAACGTCTCTGGCTGGGCTCCACAACTCACAGGACTGGTTGGGTTACGATCTAGCACGACGGATCTTCTCCTGCAACTGGCCACGTGCAAGGCCAGGTGAGTACTTTGAATGTACTCGCAAGACAACCAAATACATAGCATCCAAACAAGCAGATGACAAAGCAAGCCCTATGCTTATATAAGAATTTATTCTAGACATGGCATGGAATTAACAGGAAAACATGGATCAAGCATGGCATAACATGGATCAGGCATAACATAGCATGGCAATGATCACATTAGGTGCTTAAAGTGTTTACTGTTACCGAATACCAACTTACTCTCTTCTGGATTGTCCCACAACCCTCGAAATACTCATGATCCATTGGGCACTTCCGAACATAATACAAGTTCTTCCATCATTATTATCATTATTGTGGTTGACCACTCAGTGAGGCCTAGTGCGGACTGTCCAATACCGTGGATGCGGCTATTCGAATAGATTCTTACACTCTGCAGAGGTTGCGCCCTATACCCACACCATGGAGTACCCCGCCTCGTACTTAGTACATGTTCCCATTCAGGTAGACCGGTGCTACTCCAACGAAACTTGCCTAACCCGTGACTCCTCCATTGTACCACCGGCAATCATCCTCCCCCGGAGTCCTGTCCTGGGTGGCCCCTGTGTCACTCCTAACACCTGCCACCGTCGTGGCCAAACAACTGTCCCAAACGGGGACTCCCGGGCTAAACATATAACTGGGCTCACAAGGTTATCACCGCCTACCTGATCAGGGCAGCACGCACGCATAACCTTCCCTCTTTGGTGGTACCGGTGAAAGAGCACAAAGCTAGACCAAGTCAAGGTCGTCCCATACCGGCAAATGTGGCTGCACGAATAAGTCCGGATAGGTGACTCTTGATCAATCAATTAAGTTTAGTTTATAAATTCAATTCAACATCTCCATCATCGCACCATTACATCGACAATTATAAATGCGAACAATCACTTAACAACAGCCTAGCAAGATCATAACAACATTGACAAACATGGCATGAGATCAAATCATGATACTAACATGATAATGGTATTCAAAATATTGTTACTAGCATGGGAGAACATGGCATGGAAGCAATTCATGATAACACCTGGTAAATAACACTAGCATCAGGCACATATAAAATAACGGGGCTATAGCAGTGCAGACTAACAAATGATCCAGAATATACTGCAATACACACACACAGGGTATAAGCAAAGTCATCACGCAAGTCTGGAGCTCATGATAAGAGGTTGGCTTGCCTGGGGGTTGGTGAATACTCCGGGAATAAGTGCGATCACCTCACGGAAGTATTCGCCGGAAAGGGTGTCACAGCCCTAGATCTTTGCCTGTAACTAGCTGCATGAGTGGGCATTCATGCATCTCATTTTAAATCCAAAGGAAATTGAATTGAGGAAATTCAAAGCCTCAGAAATAATTTTAAAAATGACCAACATTAAAATCTCATCAAAGAAGCCCAAGAAAATGTTCTTGTTAAACCCTGGGAAATATTGGCAAGAATAAAATTCAAACCAATATTTTTGGAGGCTTTAAAATATTTATTTTGGGCCCTTGATTTAAATCATAAACTATTAGAGTTGGATTTATTTCTGTTATAAAAGAAATACATGTCCAGTTATTCTGGAAATTTGTGAGTGGCTTTGAATACTTTTTAACAGACCACATAATAATTTTCAGGAGTTTATAAAATGATTTTGTCTATGAATCAAATCAAAACAGAATAGAAAAATAGCAAAACAGAAACAAAAATGAGAAAAGGGCTTTTACCTGGAGCTCACCTGTGCAGCCCACCTGGCCGGCCCAGCACTGTGCTGGCCCCGTGCCAGTCGTCTCCTACCTCTGCCAGTAGGCACAGGCGAAGATGCACGCGTGCTGGGAGGCCTCCACCTCCTCCTTCGCGCTGGCGCAGCCGTCCCCAACTGGACCTTCTCGCCTAGGAGATGAGGACGAACCCCTCGCACTCTTCCCTCGCTCTCGAGCTCTTCCCACCTCCTCTGGCTCCCTTTCCCTCTCTTCCCCGAGCGCATCAGAGGGCGCCATCATGCACCGCCGCGGCCACAGCCAACAACTCGCCGCCCCATCGTGTCCACGAGGTCCGCCCCGATGCTTTGAAGCTCTTCGTCGACGTACACAAGCCGGGGTGCGCCCGAATGCCCTCACCACCCTTGTCTTCAACCTCAGGCGTCCGAGATCGCCGTCGATGATTCGCTTCGTCCAAGCCATCCCCGAGCGCGCCAAGCATCGCTGCGGGTTCCCTGTGAGCCCCTCTCCCTTCGCCCCTCTCCCCGTCGTCTCTCTCGACCTCTAGCAGTGGTTTCCACCTCGGCCGGAGCCCGCTGCCGCTATACCCGTCGTCACCATCGCTAGCAGCTCCGCTTGGCCAACCCAAGTGCGCAGCCATGCTCAGGGTGCTCCCAGAAAGCCATAGGGCTCCTCGCCGCTCCCTCTAGTGCTCTGCAGCACCATAGCCGAATGCGCCCATACTTGGGCCGCCGCCATAGCTCGTCGTCCGGCCCGATTTTGGCCACCCTGCGACCGCCTGTGTGGCCCATCAGATGCGCACGAGCAAGGGCTACGCCCTGCTGCCCTCGGCACGTGGAGCCGATGCCCGCAGCGCGATTTCGGCGTGCCTCCACCGTCGCTTGAGGTCGCCAGCGGCCTAACCCCGGCCGTGCTGACGTGGCATGTCATTAGCCACTAAACCGCCCCGCTAATTAAACTCCTGTGTCACTGACATGTGGGCCAGCCCCTGTTAATCTCTGGTCTAGTTTAGATTAAAACTTAAATAGCTCCTGTGACACTGACATGCGGGACCCGCACACCAGGATTGACTGGACCGACCCTTTGACCAGATGATGTAAGCATGATGCAGTGCTAATGTCATAAGTGTTTTCTGGATTTTAGATAAATCAGAAATGATTTATTAAATTCCAGAAAATGCTTTAAACTTCTAAAAATCATAGAAATTCAACTGTAACTCCAAATGAAATAATTTATATATGAAAAATTATTAGAAAAATCCATTCATTCCATCTGTATAATTTCCATGCTTGTTTAAGCAAGTTAACCTACTGTTATGTTAAAACAACAAAATGGTATTTGAAATACCATATAAGGGAGTTGATTTTGAACCTTTGGTTCAAATCAACTCAAACCATTCTGTTGCTAGATGCATTAGCTCAAATCACAGCATGTTGCCATGTCATGATCATGCATCATATTGTTGCATTGCATTGATTGTGTTTCTCCTTGTTTGTCGGTGTTTGTTCCCTCTCGGTAGTAGACGATTCCGACAATGAGATCAATGTCACCGATGAAGAGCTTTACAATCTTTAGAAGTGCCAGGCAAGCAACCCCCATTGAACATTCCGATACAATCCCACTCTCTCAGTCTTGCTCTCTCTTTACTGCATTAGGACAACAACGATTCAAATGTTACATTTTGCGGTAGTTGAACCCATTCCTCTGCATGACCTATCTTTGCCACAGTAAATAGTTGAAACCCACTAGCATGAGTAGGAGTTGTTTGAGCCATGATGTGCCTACTCATTCATGCTTGCTTGTTATGCCTGCTATGCTTAGACTCGTGTCAGGTCTGATTCTTCTGGGATGGATTGGAATGGTGGTGAACATGTCCTATTGTTGGGAGCTAAGTGTGGGACCACGATTTGGTAAAGGTAGCGATGAGAGGCCACGTAGGAGTACATGGTGGGTTGTCTCATTGGGACCGTCCTTAGGAACAGAGTTCCGTGCTTGTGATCCAAGACTAGCTACTACCATGAATTGGGCCCGAAACCAATGGACCCTCTCGGCTTATTAATCAACTCGTACTCTGTCCAGGAGTTGCAACTAGTTTCTGGTGTTTATAGGATGCTGGAGGTCGAGCGCAGCGCTGACCTTAGGGGTGGGTTGTGACTCGGCAGGCAAGTGGCCCAGTGTACCGAGGCACCCGTTTGGTGAGATCGGGAACCCTGCACACATCGTTTGGGGCCGTTTAGGAAACTTCAGCCAGAACTCCTTGCGGATGGAACTCAAATAGGCGATAAACCTGGACTAGGGACGCGTGTGGTTAGTCAGGTCGTGGCCGACACCCTCGCCAGGCTTCCGCTTGAAGGTTGCCGAGATACATGATGTGTACATGGTGGTAAGTGGCGAGAGCGTGTGTGAAGAAGTACACCCCTGTAGGGTAATATTATCTATTCGAATAGCCGCTTCCTCGGATATGGATACTTGGAACGCTTACATTGTTTATAGACAAGTGAAAGTGGATACTCAAAAATGCGCAAGATAAGTGTGAGTGCTATGGATGGCCTTCTCATAGGGAGACAGGACTGGATCTGTAGTGGTGTATTGATATGGTGAATATGTGGACTCGTGTGTGCTTTCTCACCTCAAGGAAAATGCTGGTAGACGTAGTACAGGATAGCCACTGAGTCAAAGTTGGCCTGCTGCAGTTAAACTCCACCGCCCCCGTTGTTGATACTGATGCATATGTAGTTAGTTCTGATGTAAGTCTTGCTGAGTACCTTTGTACTCATGTTTGCTTAATTTGGGAACCCTGCACACATCGTTTGGGGCCGTTTAGGAAACTTTGGCCGGAACTCCTTGCGGATGGAACTCAAATAGGGGATAAACCTGGACTAGGGACTCGTGTGGTTAGTCAGGTCGTGGCCGACACCCTCGCCAGGCTTCCTCTTGAAGGTTGCCGAGATACATGACGTGTACATGGCGGTAAGTGGCGAGAGCGTGTGTGAAGAAGTACACCCCGCAGGGTAATATTATCTATTCGAATAACCGCTTCCTCGGATATGGATACTTGGAACATTTACATTGTTCATAGACAACTGAAAGTGGATACTCTAAAATGCGCAAGATAAGTGTGAGTGCTATGGATGGCCTTCTTGTAGGGAGACGGGAGTGGATGCATAGTGGTGTATTGATATGGTGAATATGTGGACTCATGTGCGCTTTCTCACCTCAAGGAAAATGCTGGTAGACGTAGTACAGGATAGCCACTGAGTCAAAGCTGGCTTGCTGCAATTAAACTCCACCACCCCCATGTCGATACTGATGCATATGTAGTTAGTTCTGATGTAAGTCTTGCTGAGTACCTTTGTACTCATGTTTGCTTAATTTATGTTTTGCAGAGAGACTTCAGTCTCACTAGTAATTCCATGTGGGCTTCGATGGTTAGCTTGGGAATCCCAGAAAGAGGTCTGGTTCCTATGGAGGGTCTTGTAGATAGACAGGCTTTCTAGCCTTCTTTCTTTTCAGTTGTCTGTACTCAGACAGGGTAAGCTTCTGCTTGTGCTTGTTGTTTGCATTACTTTGTATGTTGGGTCATGAGACCCATGTCTGTAATATCACACTATGTATGGCTCTTCTGAGCCTCTTAAATAAATACTTTGAGTCGTAGAGTTTTGTTGTGATGCCATGCTCTATTTGCACATATCGAGCATATTGTGTGTGTATGCTATTGAAATGCTTGGTATGTGTGGGATTCGACACCTAGTTGTTTATTCTTGGTAGCCTATCTTATGGGGAAATGCCTCCTAGTGCTTCCACTTAGCCATGGTAGCTTGCTACTGCTCCGAAACACATGGATTGACCGGCATGTGTCCTTCTTTGCTCCTGTGTCTGTCCCGCGGGGAAATGTCACGCGGTGTCTACCGGAGTCCTGTTAGCTTGCTACAGCCCGAATTCACTCGCTACTGACCGACACATGCTTCGCTGGGTCATGTATGCCTGTCCCTGTAATTTAGCGCCACCTTGGGTTTATGACTAGTCATGTCGGCCCGGGTTCTCTGTCATATGGGTGCTAGCATCACAATCATATACGTGAGCCAAAAGATGGAAACGGTCCCGGCCAAGGTAAAGGTGGCAGCCATGGGTTACCGTGCGTGAGGCCGCAAAGTGATATGATGTGTCTTATGCTAGATTGGTGTGACTTAGGATCGAGGTCCTGTATAGCTTTGGTATCAGAGCTTGACTGCCTGTAGGATTACCAAGCCAAACTGGTCGAAGTCGTGTCTAGAAATGCTTTAGTTATATAAGGGAATTGATTGTGGATGGGAACGTAAGGCTCTTTTTACTCCTTTACCTTATGTCCTTCTGATTCTGAGTCACCCTCATCTTTTCTACGGCGTTAAGAAACTAGGCTTTCTCATCTATCTATCAGGATGATGAGTTACTATGCTGGAGACTTATAGGAAAGTGGTAGTCTTCCCGGATCAGTGCTTCCATAAGAATCCTTTTGTTGTGTTGTTAGTTATCATGCATGTTGTCTCATGTTCATGCCCGCACAGCCGTAATGTTGTCCGAGTTATCCCAGGTTTCTAAATAACCTGATGCATTTGCAAATCTTCCTCCCTGTTCCCGATGTCCTTTTAGGCCAGATTAACCACACTAATTGGTGTGTTGAGGTACTCCGTTGCCTCGACATATAGGTTGCAGTTGTTAGGAAACTAGGATACCTTAGGGAACCACCCATTGCTGTAGCTATGTGTAGTATCCCCATTGTGATACTTCTGGCCATCATTCTTGAAAGCATCCCGTGATGTCATCTAGTTTAGTAGGTATTCTACACATGGGTTCCTGAAACCCATGATTCATTCTGCATATTTCTGTTGATAGTGTTTTCTCGTTCCTGTAGGATATTAGTAACTTGTTCTATTCTTCGAGGTCCGTGGTATATCGCTCTTCCAATACCATGAACCAATATGGCAGAAAGTTCTTTTGAACCAAAAGATCACAACCAGAGTGCTCTTGATGAGTTCTCCATTCTATATTTGTGACTCTGCCAATTCTTTCTTTCTGCGTGGATTATCCGGAAGAAATATGTTGAACTTGTTTGACATGCTAATCCATGCATCCACAACTCAATAAACCATATGTTCCTTTGAGTTGTCCCTCTTCAATTGTATTCTGACCTCCATCTATCAGTTGATAGTCAGGAGTAGTTGTGCATTTGTTAATCGATGCCTATTATTCTTGTGGTCCGTCAAGTCGTTCTGCTTCGGAATGACTAGGAGAAACAAACTCCAGTACCTCATCCATTTCTAGGATTGGGTCAAAGCAGTTGTATTCCATAGATCAAAATGCCAATCCAGCTTTTGTTCTGTTCTACCCTGAAGTATTACTGTCTTTATGTCAACAACCTCATGGGAATTGCACTACCTCTTATGAGTTCTTGATATAGTGATACTTCTCGCCATCATTGTTCATTCCTCGGTACCCGTGTTATTGTAACCGGAATGCCGACAAACGAACCGTGACATGTGAAATCAATACTCCTAGCAACCCTGTTGCTTGGTAGTTAATGGACGATAATGTCATTCTTAGAGTGTTGGTTATTGAATCATCATTATAAGATTGATCGTGCTACCTAGTCCATCTTCCCTGGTGCACACTTCGATCGATGAGTTAGGAATTTGTCAATCCCTTACTCTTTTGATCACATCATCTTGCCTCAAAAGCAGGATTGTTCTCGAACTTATTAACATATCGGTGGTTCGTGATTTGCTGAATATCTTCTCGGAAGTATTACCAGGTTGTTCCCTGACCGTTACGTTTAGTTCGTGATCAAGTTGGTTTTTCTCTAAACCACCCCTTCTCCAAGAATCTATGTTGGATACCCCTGAGCTAGTTAGTTATGCTTAAACAACAACTTGGAGAGTTGGAAGATAAAAGCTTGATTGACTTAGTTCATTCTGAAGGGATATCTTTGTGTTTGAGTGTGTGTTGAAGAAAGATGATATCTTCATTGATTGGTCCTCGTGTTCAATTGTTGGATCTATTATCTTATACACTCTTTTGATTTGAGTATGGGCTATCGTCAAATCATATCAGAACCAACGATGTTCGTAATGTTGTCTTACTCGTGGTTGTTTCCTCGAGCATACACCATTATATCTTTGGTCTGACCAATGCTATCACCGTGTTCAATTAATTGTGGAATTCCATCCATATGGAAGCCTGGATGAGTTGTTGTTGAGCCCATCAACAACATTTTTATCTTTTCCATGATTTTGTTGAATACCAAGCTAGTGCTGGAAACTTTCGCAACCTATATCTTCGTGCAAGCCCATGAAGCATATGTTTGGATGGAAGAAGTGACTTTCTCTAATTCACGTGCATTTGGTGCAAGTTGTCACCGTGAATTCGAGAAGGCTAATTTTGCTTCCTCTGGAATCATCCCAAGTCAGTCATGCACGAGCGAATTAAACTATGGTTTGGTAGATTTGCAACCTCCATTCTATATGTATTTCCTAGCACCCCAAGCCACTGATTGAGTTGTTCAAGGAAAAGGAGTCCATAGTGCTAATACTAGTTCATGCACAAGACTTCGTTACCTTCAATGACGGTTCCCCACCTGAACTCGGTAGTGTTTTGTTGTAAGACTACTACGTGGTCATGCTTGTCTGGGACAGTGTGTTCACATGTGTGTAGCAGAACCCGCTCATGTTTTGGAGCTTACTACCATAGTCCATCTTCTGAGAATCTCGCAACGTCGTCTCGCCGATTTGTGTTGCAAACTTCACTACTAGAAAAAGGCTTATCCCCAATATCTCTACTAGTGGCGCACCATGATGGTGGTGCGCCACTGCTATATAGCAGTGGCGCACCAGAATCAGGTGCGCCATTGCTATGTTTTTACTAATGGCGCACCACCTGAGCAGTGCGCCATTGCTATTTTTTTTGGGTCCATCCCCCCCCCCCACCAGACATAGCAATGGCGCACCACACCTAGGTGCGCCACTGCTATGTAGCATAGCAGTGGCGCACCTAGGTGTGGTGCGCCATTGCTATGTAGCATAGCAGTGGCGCACCTAGGTGTGGTGCGCCATTGCTATGTCTGGTGGGGGTGTGCCTGCGTGTGTGTGAGAGACGTTAGTAATGGCGCACCCTCCCTGGTGCGCCATTGCATCTCACACACACAAACACACACACGCCCCCCCCCCCCCCTTGGATCGCCTTTTAGGTTTTTAAAAAAATAAAAGAAAATGATAAAAGATTCAAAAAAAATTCGAAAAAATAGATGCCCATGTGTTATGTGTTCTAGTTGTTAGGAAAATTAACAAACATGAATTTTGAATTTTTTTGCAAAAGGCTGCCGTGTTTCGGTAAAATGGCCGTAACTTTTGCATACGACCTCCGATGAAAAAGTTTTTTATATGAAAAATCATCTACTCGAAAAGTTACATCCGAATTCAACGGGCTATGCCCGTCATCGATTTTCTAGAATCTTCAAAAACCTAATAGAAAAAAAGTTACGATGCTTTTAAGATCTGGAGGCACAAAAATTCGAAAAAAATGCAAAAAATAAATAAATTAGCAATGGCGCACTAGTGCATGGTGCGCCACTGCTATTTTCCCGCCTTCAAAATTCAAAAAAATACAAAAATAAAAAACAAGTTAGCAATGGCGCACCTTATGAATAATGCGCCACTACTATTCTCCCGCCTTCACAGTTCAAAAAAATCAGAAAAAATAAAAAAAAATAGCAATCGCGCATCAGTGAATAGTGCGCCACTACTATTTTCCCGCCTTCACAATTCAAAAAAATAGCAATGGCGCACCAGTGCATGGTGCGCCACTGCTAAGTTGGGACAGAAGTTTAAAAGGGCCGGCCAGCCACTTACCCCTTCATTCTTCTCCTCCTCTCCTCCACTCCATCTCCTCCTCTCCTCCACTCCATCTCCTCCTCTCCGGCGACCCCCTCCTCCTCACGGTGCTCCTCCTCCGGTGACCTCCGCCTCACGGTGCTCCTCCTCCGGCGACCTCCTCCTCCCTCCTCTCCTCCTCACGGTGCTCCTCCTACCTCTCCTGCTCACGGTCCTCCTCCTCCTCTCCGGCGACCTCCTCCTCCCTCCTCTCCTGATCCTCACGATCTCTCCTCCCTCCTCTCCTCCTCACGGTCTCTCCTCCCTCCTCCTCTACTTCCGGCCACATGTGGAGCTCCCCCGGCACAAAGAACGTACAAGATCCAGGTCGAGAACGAAATTTGAAAAAAATTCAAGCAAAAAAAATGAGTAAAAAAACAAGCCAAAAAAATGAGCCAGATCTAGATCCAAATCCAAATTCAAAATTCAAAAATAGCAATGGCGCACGGTGGGGGTTAGACGGTGCGCCACTACTATTTTCCCGCCTTCAAAAATAAAAAAAATCAAAAAAATTCAAAAAAAAAGTTACCAGTGGCGCACCTGTAGCAATAGTAATGGCGCACTACAAGGTGCGCCACTGTTACCTGCAATACTAATGGCGCACCAGAGGTGTGCCACTGTTACCTGCAATACTAATGGCGCACCAGAGGTGCGCCATTAGTATTTGTAACTAGTGGCGTGGTAATAGTGGCGCACCTATAGTGCGCCATTAATGGCAAAAATAGGTGCGCCACTAACAGTCATTTTTCTAGTAGTGCTTTCTTTTCCGGACCTGCTGAGTCTGAAATATCCTGGCACCAACGAGATCTAAAATCTCAGGCAGATACGATGGTTGGAACTTTCCCAAGATCTATGATGTAGGTTCCGGCAAGGTTGATGTTTGGCCGACACACCTAGCTAGAAGATCTATCATTGTAGTATCTTGATTAAGCAATTTAGTCACTTCCCCATGAGGATTTTCTATGACTTATTCCAGAAGTTATTCCTTATGGATTCCTTGTGCTCCCGAAGTCTGACTTTTACTTGATGACCATATCGATGCTATTTCAAAGCATGATCTTGGTACCTATAACATCAAGGAGAACATTAGAAGCGGAGTGCTAAATGTCTCTCGGTCGATCATCCAGATTTTGTTTCCTTTCCTCAGTCAAGGTAAAATCTGGGAAAGTGTTATCTTCCTTTGCATCTGCATCCTTCACCATTAATCATCATGATAGAATGTAGTTGTATCAGCATCCTTGGCATAGTTGCTGGTGAAACCCTAATGGGTATGGAAATGCTCAAGTTCTTGAGAGCACGCTCAGGCACTAGGTTTTACCGTTGGCATTAACTGGAATGTGCCTCCGTTCTCTCGATTATTCTATAGCCACCCAAACAGTGGAATCACTCTCTACTGTTGAGCCTTCTCCCCAGTTACTAGAATCATTCCCAGCATTTGCATTTTGTTTCCAAATTGCACCCGCTACTGTATCAGTTAACCATGGGCTGACCTTCTCAGCAATTGCTATTCAGGATCGTCTTCAATAGTGGACTTACCATGGGTCCTATCCTTCTCCGATGATAAGCAGAAATCATCCATCGCGTTGTCTTCAACAAGGTAGTCCACATCATCCATTCCAGTCGGAGTATGCCATTCTTTTGAACTCCGTCAAATGATCGTTGTGAATTGCCTTAGGCTGGTATAGAGAGTTTCAATAATCTATGTATCAAAAGTAATTCTTTTTGCCACTTAAGGGAATAGTTCTACGATTCACCTTCCCTGAGGTGCCCCGTTATGGAATCATGGCAATTTATCTCCTCGCTACTTTGAAACCCATTCATCATCTTACTTAAGTATGGAATTGTTGCCTACCAAACTGAACCTTCGTCATCTGTTCCTCTCGACCCCTCCCTATGTGTGTTTTGTGTCTCAACTCAAGAGGTGTTCTTACGTCTCACTCCATGAGTTGATCTTAAGTTGCTCGATCTTCAAGAAGACCGATTCCTGTAGAGTTTCCTTCTGTCATCATCATGTTGGATGAAGACCTCGAAAGCAAAGACATCAAGACCAACATGATGCAATGAATCAACATCTTCGAGAAGGGAAATTGGATCGAGAAGTTTGTGCTAATTTTTGTATCCCCCTCTGTCTTCTTACCTCACGTCTTGAATATCGAGATGAGATTCTTGTTTAGTGGGGGTGAGTTGTCACAGCCCTAGATCTTTGCCTGTAACTAGCTACATGAGTGGGCATTCATGCATCTCATTTTAAATTCCAAGGAAATTGAATTGAGGAAACTCAAGGCCTCAGAAATACTTTTAAAAATGACCAACATTAAAATCTCATCAAAAAAGCCGAAGAAAATGTTCTTGTTAAACCTTGGGAAATATTGGCAAGAATAAAATTCAAACCAATATTTTTGGAGGCTTTAAAATATTTATTTTGGGCCCTTGATTTAAATCATAAACTATTTGAGTTGGATTTCTTTCTGTTATAAAAGAAATACATGTCCAATAATTCTGGAAATTTGTGAGTGGCTTTGAATACTTTTTAACAGGCCACATAAAAATTTTCAAGAGTTTATAAAATGATTTGGTCTATGAATCAAATCAAAACTGAATAGAAAAATAGCAAAACAAAAATAAAAATGAGAAAACGGCTTTTACCTGGAGCTCACCTGTGCAGCCCACCTGGCCGGCCCAGCACTGTGCTGGCCCCGTGCCAGTTGTCTCCTACCTCTGCCAGTAGGCAGAGGCGAAGACGCACGCGCGCTGGGAGGCCTCCACCTCCTGCTTCGCGCTGGCGCAGCCGTCCCCGACTGGACCTCCTCGCCTAGGAGATGAGGACGACCCCCTCGCACTCTTCCCTAGCTCTCGAGCTCTCCCCCCCTCCTCTGGCTCCGTTTCCCTCTCTTCCCCAAGCGCATCAGAGGGCGGCACCGTGCACCGCCGCGGCCACAGCCAACAACTAGCTGCCCCACCGTGTCCACGAGGTCCGCCCCGATGCTTTGAAGCCCTCCGTTGAGTTCACAAGCCGGGGTGCGCCCGAACGCCCTCACCACCCTCGTCTTCAACCTCAGGCATCCGAGATCACCGTCGCTGATTCGCTCCGTACAAGCCATCCCCGGGCGCGCCAAGCATAGCTGCGGGTTCCCTGTTAGCCCCTCTCCCTTCGCCCCTCTCCCCGTCGTCTCTCTCAACCTCTAGCCGTGGTTTCCACCTTGGCCGGAGCCCACCGCCACTACGCCCATCGTCACCATCGCTGGCAGCTCCGCTTGGCCAACCCAAGCGCGCAGCCATTCTCAGGGTGCTCCCAGAAAGCCATAGGGCTCCTCGCCGCTCCCTCTAGTGCTTTGCAGCACCGTAGCCGCACGCGCCCATACTTCGGCCGCCGCCATAGCTTGTCGTCGGGCCCGATTTTGGCCACCCTGCGACCTCCCGTGTGGCCCATCAGATGCGCACGAGCAAGGGCTACGCCCTGGTGCCCTCGGCACATGCAGCCGATGCCCGTAGTGCGATTTCGGCGTGCCTCCGCCGTCGCTTGAGGTCGCCGGCGGCCAAACCCCGGCCGTGCTGATGTGGCATGTCATTAGCCACTAAACCGCCCCAGTAATTAAACTCTTGTGTCACTGACATGTGGGGCCAGCACCTGTTAATCCCTGGTTTAGTTTAGATTAAAACATAAATAGCTCCCGTGACACTAACATGCGAGACCCGCACGTCAGGTTTGACTGGACCGACCCTTTGACCAGATGATGTAAGCATGATGCAGTGCTGATGTCATAAATGTTTTCTGGATTTTAGATAAATCAAAAATGATTTATTAAATTCCAAAAAATGCTTTAAACTTCTAAAAAGCATAGAAATTCAACCATAACTCCAAATGAAATAATTTATATATGAAAAATTATTAGAAAAATCAAATCTTTCCATCTGTATCATTTCCATGTATGTTTAAGAAAGTTAAACCTACTGTTATGTTAAAACAACAAAATGGTATTTGAAATACCATATAAGGGAGTTGATTTTGAACCTTTGGTTCAAATCAACTCAAACCTTTCTATTGCTAGATGCATTAGCTCAAATCACGACATGTTGTCATGTCATGATCATGCATGATATTGTTGCATTGCATTGATTGTGTTTCTCCTTGTTTGTCGGTGTTTGTTCCCTCTTGGTAGTAGATGATTCAGAGGATGAGATCGATGTCACCGATGAAGAGCTTTACAATCTTCAGAAGTGTCAGGCAAGCAACCCCCATTGAACATTCCGATACAATCCCACTCTCTCACTCTTGCTCTCTCTTTACTGCATTAGGAAAACAATGATTCAGCTGTTACATGTTGTGGTAGTTGAACCCATTCCTCTGCATGACCTGTCTTTGCCACAGTAAATAGTTGAAACCCACTAGCATGAGTAGGAGTTGTTTGAGCCATGATGTGCCTACTCATTTATGCTTGCTTGTTACGCCTGCTATGCTTAGAGTCGTGTTAGGTCTGATTCATCTGGGTTGGATTGGAATGGTGGTGAACATGTCCTATTGTTGGGAGCTAAGTGTGTGAACACGATTTGGTAAAGGTAGCGATGAGAGGCCATGTAGGAGTACATGGTGTGTTGTCTCATTGGGACCGTCCTTAGGAACTGAGTTCCGTGTTTGTGATCCAAGACTAGCTACTACCATGCATTGGGCCCGAAACCAATGGACCCTCTCATCTTATTAATCACCACATACTCTGTCCAGGAGTTGCAACTAGTTTCTGGTGTTTATAGGATGCTGGAGGTCGAGCGCAGCGCTGACCTTAAGGGTGGGCTGTGACTCGGCAGGCAAGTGGCCCGGTGTACCGAGGCACCCGTTTGGTGATCTCAGGAACCCTGCACACATCGTTTGGGGCCGTTTAGGAAACTTCGGCCGGAACTCCTTGCGGATGGAACTCAAATAGGCGATAAACCTGGACTAGGGACTCGTGTGGTTAGTCAGGTCGTGGCCGACACCCTCGCCAGGCTTCCGCTTGAAGGTTGCCAAGATACATGACGTGTACATGGCGGTAAGTGGCAAGAGCGTGTGTGAAGAAGTACACCCCTGCAGGGTAATATTATCTATTCGAATAGCCGCTTCCTCGGATATGGATACTTGGAACGCTTACATTGTTTATAGACAAGTGAAAGTGGATACTCAAAAATGCGCAAGATAAGTGTGAGTGCTATGGATGGCCTTCTCATAGGGAGACTGGAGTGGATCTGTAGTGGTGTATTGATATGGTGAATATGTGGAGTCGTGTGTGCTTTCTCACCTCAAGGAAAATGCTGGTAGACGTAGTACAGGATAACCACTGAGTCAAAGTTGGCCTGCTGCAGTTAAACTCCACCGCCCCCGTTGTTGATACTGATGCATATGTAGTTAGTTCTGATGTAAGTCTTGCTGAGTACCTTTATACTCACGTTTGCTTAATTTATGTTTTGCAGAGAGAGTTCAGTCTCACTAGTAATTCCACATGGGCTTCAATGGTTAGCTTGGGAATCCCAGACAGAGGTCTGGTTCCTATGGAGGGTCTTGTAGATAGACAGGCTTTCTAGCCTTCTTTCTTTTCAGATGTCTGTACTCAGACAGGGTAAGCTTCCGCTTGTGCTTGTTGCTTGCATGACTTTGTATGTTGGGTCATGAGACCCATGTCCGTAATATCACACTATGTATGGCTGTTCTGAGCCTCTTAAATAAATACTTTGAGTCATCGAGTTTTGTTGTGATGCCATGTTGTATTTGCAAATATCGAGCATATTGTGTGTATGCTATTGAAATGCTTGGTATGTGTGGGATTTGACACCTAGTTGTGTATTCTTGGTAGCCTATCTTGTGGGGAAATGCCTCCTAGTGCTTCCACTGAGCCATGGTACCTTGCTACTACTCCGGAACACATGGATTGACTGGCATGTGTCCTTCTTTGCTCCTGTGTCTGTCCCTTCGGGGAGATGTCACGCGGTGTCTACCAGAGTCCTGTTAGCTTGCTACAGCACAGATTCACTCGCTGCTGACCGACACGTGCATTGCTGGGTCATGTATGCCTGTCCCTGTAATTTAGCGCCACCTTGGGTTTACGACTAGTCATGTCGGCCCGGGTTCTCTGTCATATGGGTGCTAGCATCACAATCATATACGTGAGCCAAAAGACGGAAACGGTCCCGGCCATGGTAAAGGTGGCAGCCGTGGGTTACCATGCGTGAGGCCGCAAAGTGATATGATGTGTCTTATGCTAGATTGGTGTGACTTAGGATCGGGGTCCTGTACAAAGGGTTCTCTCTCGGAGGGGCTGGATAAAGGGCAAGGGGAAAATGGGTATTTTCACAGTGTGAAAACTTTATGAAAATGATTCCATCGGAACGGGCTCGACGATCTGAAGATGTGGGCGTTGGAATTACCTCAATCGGAGTTGCGGTCGCGGAGATATGAGTGTTCGTTCGTTAAGTGATAAAACAGACAGAAACTGTCCATTTCAGTGCTTAACGGACGAACGTTCATTATTTAATGGATTCGGCCGCCAGCTGAAAAAAATGAAAGCACATTCCGGCGTTTACGCTTTCACTAAACAGAAAGCGTATTTAACAGGGTGCGCCTCCACTTATCCTTACAGCGGGCCCGGGGCTAAGTCAATGCTGGAGGCCGACAGGTGGGGCCGCGGGGTGCACAGACCAGCTGGGGCGAGGTTGTCTCCTTCCTCGCGCTCGCCCGCGAGGCAGAGGTAGAGGCCGTTCGCCAGCGATGGCCCCGGCGTCTCCGGCCACCGCTGGACGAGGCGAGGGTACCGGCGGTATCGGAGCGGAGCGCCGCATCCAGGGTAATCAGAAAGAGAGGCGGGGAAGGGTGGAGAAGATGGCTGCAGAGGAGAGCAGGGGCGGGCATTGGCGGATGGTTCTAGCGGATGGTTCCGGCGGCTCCGGTGGTGGCGGCGAGCCAGGGAGGGTCCCCGGAGTGCGGCGGACCTCGGGGTGAGGTCTACGGGCACCGGGAAGGCTCGAGGAAAGGTGGCCACGGGTGACCGAGGGGATGGCCGGGGCGGCGCTTGGGGCGGTGAGCTCGGGCTACGCTGGCTGGAATTGGGGTGGGGGAAAGCTTTGGGAGGATCCACCGCTCCTCTTCGTGGCTATTGGAGGAGAGGGTGATGGCCATGGAGCTGGAATCACCGTGGGAGTCCGGCGGCGGCCATCGGCCATGGGAGGGGATAGAGAGCTTCGGGAGCTCGGCTGAGGGGCGGGGAAGCTCGCTGGTGAGGAGAGGGGCTCGGGGACGTGCTATTTATAGCAGAGGGGAGGGCTATGCGACGATGGCTGCAGCTTCCAGTGGCGATGCCGTGGCGCCGCTTGAGCGGGGCATCGATTTCGGCAGAGGTAGCCACGGGCTACGGGACGAGGGTGAGAGGTTCTAGACGGCACACGCGTGCGGTGGCGAGCTCGCCGGCGCGCCCGGATGAGCTGGAACCCGCTGGAGGCAACCTCCCGACGCGTACAGAGCATAGGGCATGGGTTTCGCGTGCTCTACACGTGGTCACCGCGTGGCCACAACATTGCCATGCCCAACTCAATGCCAAAACGTGTCTGGGGGGTTCTACAATCCTCAGGTAGTTGACTTGCGCAACTGGAGGGCACGGGAGAGTTCTAATGTGACCGCACCTTGGTCAAACAGAAAATGGCAGCAACGTGTTTGACAAGTGCTGTGGCCACCACAGTGCACCTCTTGGCATGATCCTTGGCAGAGGTTGATGACTCACTAGGGTGATTATCTTGGCCAAGATTCAGCACAAATGGGCAAGCCTAGCTGGCACTTCCTGTACAACTTGGCAAACTGGACAGAAATGAATATGAGGATGCTGGGAAAAAATGGCCAGATAGACTTGGCTGATTTTTGGTGTATGGTTATGATTTGGATACAAGAATGCACTGGTAAATTTTCATACCATTTGGATATACCTAAATATTACTTCCTTCATAGTGTTTTAATATGGACAGAAACTTAGATATTTTATTGAGGAAGATTGGCTAGATGAAATGGGCTGGTTTTTGCTGTCCAAGGGTAATATCTCATAATGAATCACCCTGCAAAATTTCAGCCCAAGGAGACCAAGGAATCAAGCACTTCCTTTGCAAACAGGAAATCTGGACAGAATTTGCAAAGGGATGTTGTGCTCAAATTTTGAATTGTGGAAATTGATATTTTGATGGAAATGGTGAATATATCAATTGGGAAAGCTCCATAAATTATTTGTGATATTTCCTAGCTACCAAAATGGTAGTTCCTCTGGAAAGGCCCCGAATTGAAATATTGGCTTTAAATAGGAAAATGCAATTTACCTTATTTAATTATAGCCAATAATTTTTTGTGAGCTCAATATGATCACAAAGAATATCTCCACAAGTTTTCATGAACTTTGGAGATGGATGGATATTTTCCTGGATTTAATTCCTCATAAAGGCAGAAAAAGGAATTAATTCTAGATGAGAAATATTGCATATGACTTGGCAATATTTTTGCACCTCTAGGGTTTATGGATGAAGAATGATCTCTGGAAATTTTGGGAGGATTAACAGAGCAAGGAAAATGATAGCTCCTTTGTAAACACAAAGGCAGGATTTCCAATTCCAATATTTTGGAACTAGGGTTTGAATGAGATTCGGGGTTTACTGGCAGGAGTTTGACAAGCACAATAGCATGGGAAGACTCCGAGAGGTTGAGGATTGTCTGGATTCACCTGGTCATTCACCAGATTCCAGAGGAAAATTTTTGGAGCGAAAAGCTAGGAAGGAATAACAGCACAAAAATCGATAACCCTATTTTTGGGGTGTTACACTATCCAGCAGGGCTTCGCCGCCTAGAGCTAATCCCTATCAGAAACTAGACAGCCTTTCGGCACTACCAAACTGTTTCGTGTGAGGGAGAAAAAAGGCAGATCATGCATGCCATTTGCGGGAGAGTTTTGGAGTGGGTATGGAGGGCTCCTCTCCACCTCCTTATATAGAGGTGGAATGGGTGGACGGGGGGGGGGGGGGGGGGGGGGCTGAAAATTTCATCCCACAAAGGGGGGCCCCCTCCAAAAACATGCACCCACCAAAGGTGGGAAGTTGCCCCCATGGGGGGCCCCCCACCCAACCTTGGCCGGCCATATGTGGCAGCCCCAAGGGGCGCCACCTCCTCCCAACACAGCCCACCATTTGTGGGGGCTGCCCCCCACCATGGCCCACCAACACCTTGTCCACCAACAAGGGGGCTGCCCCCTAAAGGCCACTCCCCCCCCCCCCCCCCCCCACCCAACAAAAAACGGCCCAAAAATAGCCCCCACGAAACGTGGGATCAAGTCCCTTCTCGCTGGGACAAGAAGTTTTCCTCGTGTAATTTCCGAAAAAAATTCCGAAGGTCCTAGAACATTTCCAGCACCCTCTAAAATATTTTGGATGGGATCCAAAACATTTTCGGTATGGTGGTTTTATTCCGAAACATTTCCGGTAACTCTGAAACATTTCCGGTTTTCTCTCCGGAACTTTTCCGTAGTCTCCGAAACTTTTTCGGTGACTTTCTCTCAGACTCCTTGTCTAGTATTCAGCAGATAGATGACCCTTAAGTGAGTGACCCCGTAGGTTCGGTGAAATTTAGACATGACCGGAACACTTTTCGATCAATGGTCAATAGCGGAACCGTGGACATCCATATTGACCCCTATACCCACACGAATAATTATTCGAGTGAACCTCTAGTTACCGTGTGCTATTCCTCTTACTTCGCGATATGTTACAAATACCCGAGGTGAGATTTATCGGCATCCCCGTGGATCAACAACTTTGTCCACTATGCCAGTTACCTCGTTACCGGTTTTGTTCTCTTTTCTCATTCCTGTGTTCCGGCATCCCCTTGATCAAATCACGCTGTGTCTTCCCAGACGATGATGGATACCGTGACACCGAGAGGGCCCAAAGAATATTTCTCCATCATCGGGGGAGCAAATCTCAATCTTGAGCTATCAAGTTCCTTGTCATACTTTTCAATGAACCCAAAAGCCGTTGTAATAGCCGCCCTTGTACAGATGACGTATAACAAACCCCAAAGTTCACGAAGCAAGTACAAAGGAACTCGATACTCTCACGGTCTAAAGAATAATGCAATCATTAACTTTCTCTGTGTTATTAACTATTAACTTGTGACGAATGTATCTCATAGCATAACATCAATTCGGGTCGATTCATCACAAGTGTTCGATACGTCTCCAACGTATCTATAATTTTTGATTATTCCATGCTATTATATTATCTGTTTTGGATGTTTTATATGCATTAATATGGTATTTTATATTATTTTTGGGACTAACCTATTAACCTAGAGCCCACTGCCAGTTTATGTTTTTTCCCTGTTTTTGAGTTTTACAGAAAAGGAATATCAAACGGAGTCCAAACGGATTAAAACTTTCGCGATGATTTTTCTTGGACCAGAAGACACCTACCAGACATGGAGGGAAGGTCAGAAGACCTACGAGGCGACGACAAGCTGCCAGGGCGCACCCTAGGGGGGCACGCCCCCTGGCTTGTGGCCCCCCTGTGGGTCCTCTAACCCTAACTCTTGGCCTATATATTCCCATATATTCCCAAACCAACAGAGGGAGCGACAAAAATACTTCTGTTCTCGTGAGATCCCATCTTGGGGCCTTTTCCGACAATCTGCCGGAGGGGGATTCGATCACGGAGGGCATCTACATGAACCCTATTGCCCTTCCGATGAAGCGTGAGTAGTCTACCTCAGACCTACGGGTCCATAGCTAGTAGCTAGATGGTTTTTTCTCTCTCTTTGATTCTCAATACGATGTTCTCCTCGATGTTCTTGGGGATCTATCCGATGTAATCTTCTTTTGTGGTGTGTTTGTCGAGATCCGATGAATTGTGGATTTATGATCAGATTATCTATGCATATTATTTGAATCTCCTCTGAATTATTATATGCATGATTTGATATCTTTGTATTTCTCTTCGAGTTATCGGTTTGGTTTGGCCAACTAGATTGGTAGTTCTTGCAATGGGAGAGGTGCTTAGTTTTGGGTTCAATCTTACGGTGTCCTCACCGAGTGACAAAGTAGGGGTAGCGAGGCATGTATTTGTATTGTTGCCATCAAGGATAAAAAGATGGGGTTTTCATCATATTGCTTGAGTTTATCCCTCTACATCATGTCATCTTACTTAGTGCGTTACTCTCACTACAAGGATCCGGGTCTATTGCAACAAAATTGGTCGTCGCAATACATGTCGATTTGTGGCGATAAGTACCTATTGCCACGAAACAACATTCGTTGGTAGCCGTTGCAACTGGACGCATGGTAATAGGTTATTGCCACAATAAAACAACCATGGCAATAAAGTCTGCTATTGCAACAGCCATGTGGGAAGTTGCCACATATTTTCCCATGGCAACACTCACCTGATGCTACAATTTGCTTTGTGGAGATAGCTTTAATGCAACATGTAACGAATCATGGCGACTGATAGCTCGTGGCGATAGACATTTATGGCAACAACCTATGCCAAAGACGCTCATTTTGTGGCGCATACTCTTCCGTGGCAATAGTCAATTGTGGCAATAAACTATGGCAACAATCCTTGTTTTCATGGTATTAGGCATTTTGCCACGAATCGCTACACTTGTGGCATTAGCTTATGGCAACAAATATTCTGGTCGTCGTAACAGGAAATTGCAACATACTAGTTTTGGTGGTGATAAATAGGTATCACAACGGGTGAAATGTTTGTTGCGAGAAACTATTGCGACGATTTAAACTTTTCGTGGTGCTAACATGTGGCAACCAAAAGTGGGTTGTGGTAATAGCCTATTACAACCGTAAAAAAAATACAGGCATTCAATTACAATATTCAAAACCATACGTATAATATGTAGATTCATAAAATTCATAATTCCCATAACAAATATCCATCAAATGATACTCAAATGTAATTTAGCCATCCTAACTAAACTGTACGTCATCTAGAGTCCAGTCAAGCTAGATCTTCGTATCCTGCAATCAAGAAAAAAAAATAGTTATAGTTAATGAGTCCAACATAACATGTCAGTGCACTACAAACAATATAACATTGGACTCATGCTTGTACTCCCTCTGTTCGGAATTACCTGTCTCAGATATGGATGTATCTAGAACTAAAATACGTCTAGATACATTCATTTCTACGACAAGTAATTCCGAACGGAGGGAGTAAAAGATACAGAAGTTGTGATTATGGACCACTGATTTGTTCTGCTGTGTACCATATAATTCATGGCATCATCTTTGTAGATAATGTTCTGTTTTGAACATATAAAAATGGCATCCCGGCTCAGTCTCTCGGAGGTGCTCATAGGGGTAGGGTGTGCGTGTGTGCATTCATAGGGGTGAGTGTATGCGCGTATGTATAAGCGCTTGCGTCTGTACTGACGTTAAAAAAAAACAGAAATCATCTTTGTTACAGATCAGTAGAAGGTAAAAAAAAATGGAGCCATTTATGAGAGTGCCCAAGCCTAAAAATATCAAACAAATTACCACATGAGAATTAGAAGAGGGAGAAGTGGAAGTGCGGCTATATGTCAATCCCAAGTTCAGTGAACCCACGTATTCATGATACTGCATGTTTGTAGGCAAAACTTAATACCTTTTTGTAAGTAACTGCCGAGTTGCTCCTTCGTACCAACATCCTCATACCTGCACATACAAATTAGCTCAAATAACATTTGTCTTGTGTGAAAGACAGGAAACCATAACAAATGAGATGTCTCATATATGTTATAATAGTTGTCCTGATAAATATTTGTTTTTGCATATTGTGCAAATAAGGTTAACCTAGGCCTAGCAGTTTTACTGACAGACTTTTGTTAAACTTAGAAAACATAGCAGTGTTCATATTTTGAGCTTAATTACTCCAACATCAGTTTTATTTAACACACGCGTCACCTTAAATCAGTGAGGCCACCTGCTAACTGGGGCTCCAAGCGTCCAACGCATGAACACCCGTGCAGAGCAAAGTGGTTGTGACAAAACAAATCGCTTGACAACAACAATCACATATATAGATCAATCTCTGATTCTTAGGCTATGGTACAGAACTATGCATCAAGAAAAGCTTCGCATATGCGATTTGGCCGGATAAATAGATGCTAAAATTGACACTTTGTACGGAGAGGCGATGCACGGTTTTTACCTCGAATCAAAGGCTGGACAGTGAGATATAAAAGAGTAATTATTCCATAGCCGAGGGTCCTGCATTGCACTTCATTATCCAATTTTGTAAAACGTGAGCAGAAGGCCAATTACATTATCAGTCTGTGATGTTCATAGTCTGCATCTCAATCTCGTTTTCCCCCAAATAAAAGCAACACACAAAGGCCAATGGCACATGGAAGCAAAGGCCATGGCATATCTGGCTTTCCCTGTTGCAATATGAGTCAATCGGATGACGCGATTCGCCGCTAGTTTGATGAAAAGAATCAGGGATATATGCTGGGAAACAGATAAATTATAAGAACCAATAAAAAAACTGCATGCTAATATAGGCCAGCACTGTTTGCATCTTACCCGTACAAATCCTTCTTATCACCATGTTTTTTTATGCCTCTGTAGACACATCTAAGCTCTTACTCAATCTTCTTTGTACGATCCATAGATTGGCAATGGGCATACATTATGGGATTCTGTCGTCAGCGTCATAGGAAAACTATCTACGATCAAAGAAGAACCTGAGGCAATCGATGGACATATCTCCCTTGCAGACCTTCAGGACGTGGCTATCCCATTGCTTCGCCTCCTCCGAGAGCCCTAGGCAGCGCAGCAGCCTCACTGCAAACGATTCAGACCTGCAGTAGGCACTTGCCCCTTCGCCAAAGGGGCCCATGACCCAGGTCCCTCTTCTTCTTGTCCTCTCTTCTCCAACGAAAATAATCAGTTCGGGCATTCTCATATACATGGCGACGTAGAACACATATACAGGATTTGAAGGCCCCTAATTTCTGGGGGCCCTGTGCGGTCGCCCACCTCGCACATCCTCGTCAACGGCCCTGCAAAGAACAGTGTGCATCAGACAAGAACCACCAGAGATAAAGCATCAAGACAAACCGAATACGGTGTCCACTTTATGCTACAACATCATCATCAGGATTAAAACAACATATAGATACTCAGTGCTCGATGAGACCATATACAGTACCACTACAACAAAATAGGTCGCCGAACGCCGCGGTGCACCATCGTACTTGATCCAGCCTCGATGGTCACGAGCGTGTCGGCCTCCCACTCCATGGTGGGCAGCTCGAAGCTGAACCAAACCGGCCAGGTCACAACGGTTAAGTGACGCTGGACCAGACCGCCGACAAGCGGGAGCAGCCTAAGGCAAACCGCACTTCATGCACTTATGCACCTCACATATTAGAAGTTTGCATATTAGAAAAGGAAGGAGGATATTAAGCTACCATGTAAAAAAACACTAGATCAATTGTAGATTAAAAAATTGACAGCATCCCATATTCATTTACATGAGACATGTCATATGATTGCATACCAGAAATAAGCAAGTTGAGGTTTCTTAAGGATGAGAAATCTGCTCCTAAAATAACAATGCTATGTGCAGACTTGGAGAATGACATGACAGGTTATTTAGTACTCCATAAGTATGATTGCACCTAAGCAAAAATACCATTCTACTACCACAACCATCCATTTAACTGGCAAGATCCAACAATACTAGTCAGCGCACACATACTAACATCACAAAGGCAGGAGAGAATAAAGGAAACCAAGAGAGATACCTGTGGATGATAGCGTCGACGGTGATCTGGATTGAGTTAGCATCGGTGAGGAGATGGATGATCTCCATGGTATGCTTGATGATACGCATGGCCATGATCTTCTTGCTGTTGTTGCATCCGTGCACTCGATGACGGGGCACCAATGCCTCCAAATAGAACAAAATCAGTATCGTTAACCCATAGTTTCAAGTACAAGCTAAGTATATATCAAGTGACAGTGAAAACAAGTTGAGAAAAACACTGAAAATAATTATTTCATCTCATGTAGAGTTCAAACAGAATAAACATGTGCATGCTGCTGCTCCGAATCGTCCATGGAGGATGCCTGCTGCTCCGAAGCGAACAAACGTGTAAGAGCTTGTGTTCTTGAGCTAGTATGGAATTGAATCAAGCTAGTATAGGAGACATGTAGTTACTGCTGCTAGCATATATAGAAATCAATCAAGCTGCCTGTGCTTGAGCTAACTTGATGGTGGCATTTATAGTAGGGTACAGATTTCACGCAAGACATGAAATTTTCATGAACCAAATGATTATTAGTATTAATAATTTGAAAGGAAGATCACTGTTTCCCTCTTCTATTATCCATGATTTCCTTTTTTTGAAGCAAGCATCATCAAACAGCACAATCACAATCGAATTGCACATAGAAACTAAACCAATGTTTTAAATAGCGGGCTATGCCATTTAGCGGCGGCTCGGTCAGAAGCTATGAAAAGCTATGGCCGAGCTATAGCGGAGCTAAGCCCCTTTTAGCGTTTTTCTTAAATCATGAAAAATTGAAACAATGAGTACATAACCAGGCACCATATCTGATATATTGCATATACTTGACATATACACATGTTCGCACATCAAAACGCGAGTACCAATCAGACGTCCTAATTCAATAACAAAGCTTCACGTCAATGCATCCTATATATTATAAATAAGAACAAAAATAATGCAGAAGTATGGTTTGGTATAGCGGCTTAGCAGGCTAAATGACTCCAAATTTAGCGCTATAGCGGGAAATAGCGGGCTATTAGCGTCATTTTCAATTTAGCACTAAAAGTGCATAGCTTTAGCGGGAGAGCTCTCAAAGGCTATAGCGGGGCTATAGCGGAGCTATAGCCGGCTATTTAAAACATTGAACTAAACCAATACTTGTTGTTATGTTGTGTCCATAACAATTGCAATTGATGTCCACTTCAGATCAGATGTTCAAGGGGTGGAAAGAGAGGTTGGAGCTCACCACGTGTGGGGGTAGGAGGGGAGGAGGACGTCCTGCAGCAGCAGTTTATTCTCATCGGAGCAGCACCTGCAAAAAATAGAGCCTTCAACATGTCTAGATCGGGAAGAGAAACAGAAAAATTAAAAGAACAGAACAAGAAAGGACAACCTTCCATGGCGTCCTATACTAGGAGCAGCTCCTCTCTCTCCGGCCATGGCCTTGAATTCCTTTCATTGACACAATACGTGCACGCATCAAGAGGAGAAGAAGAGAAGTTGTAGAAGGAGACAGCGGGAGGAGGCTCCATGCCCGGCGACGTGCTGGCCCAAACCCGAGCTGCTGGGCAGGGTCGCGCTTGGCCCCTGGAGGACGCGTGCGCCGGATCTGACCCGATGGGAGGAAGGCGCGTTGGGAGGGGGCACAGTGTTGTGCTGGGCGCCGCCAGAGGACGCCGGAATCAGGCGGGATCGGGCGTCGTAGGTGGTGGCGGCGTCGAGGAGTGGTGCGGGGAAGAGGGAGAGACAAGCGAGAGAGGAGCTCAGGGTGGGTGGGTGGGATTTCGCGTTCGCGGCCTGGGTCTTCTTGATTTATTATTCGCGGGCTATGAGATTGAAAACCAAACGAAATCGTTCGCGGCCTTACGCAAAACTCTGGGCACCAAAATGTGAGTCTAACTTCACCTCACACTTGTCTAAAAAAAGACTTTACCTCACACTTTTTTATTATTATTTCTTTCTTTATTTTTTTCCTCAAAAGAAACTACTATTCCGAACAATACTTCAAACAAAAAAACAACTTTTCCCAACAAATCAAAAAGGAAAAGAAACTTAATTCCCGTCTCCACAAAAAAAACTTTCCTTCCCGGGCACGCATGGACGCTCGCTCCCGTCCCAGGCCTGGCCCCCCACGCAAAACCCTTCCACGGACCATCTCTCCGGCTTGCCCCGTCATCCTCGATGACGGCATGTGCAGCGTCCTTCACCATTGAACGGCGCCATGCACGGTCGGGATTCGACCACTCACCCCCACTACTATTACTTCAATAGGCACTCGATGATGATCTCGGGTGGAAGCACATTGTTGCAATCAGTTGCATGTTTGTGTCATATGTCGTTCTCTCGACGGCGGCACACACAACGTCCCTCACGATTAGACGTCCAACAAAAGGGGACGCAGACTTCCATGACGCTACAGGGCTCCCGAGCCATCAGAAGCCTGCCACCATGGCTCCCCCGTCGGTGTCGGCGTCATCTTGGAATGGCAGACAATGTTACCAAAGAGAGTTTTCATTTTCTTTGCACGAAAAAGTCATTTTCTATTTTCGGAGTGACAAAAATGGTTTTTCTTTGAAGAACTCCACTTCATTTTTGAAAAATACTAGACCATATTTTATATACAATTGACCAAATGGTTGCATGTCAAAAGCTTTCCATCCACCTTTCGTCAAATTGACAAATTTCCGCCGTTTCAGCAGGAATCGAGTCAAATTTGAACTACACGTGCTTCATAGTTTGTCATCTATTTTTTGTAAAAATCATTTTTATGTACACAAGTATCTATTTCATCATAGGGCCACCAAGATTTTCGCAAGATTCCACGTCTAGCTAAGAACGGTCTTTCCCGCCGTTTTGATGCCATTTCGAAATCGACATAAAAAAAATCTCCGCATTGTGTCATTATGTGTGACATTGTTTCCAGGAACAATAACAAACTTGGAATACGTAAGCTATGTAAAAAAAAGTGTTCTAAAAAATGAGCTACCATGTATGAAGATTCATGGCTTTCAAGTCAAATGACCAATGTTATGGTCACATTCATGGCATAATTTGTTCAGGTGACCCAATATTGTGCACATTTTTGTGTATTAGGATGACAAACAATGTTGGTTTTGGGAGTTTCTATTTTCTTTGCAAAAAATTCATTTTTCTATTTTTGGAGTGCCAAAAATAGGTTTTTTGTGAAGAACCTACCAAATATTGGTTGCAAAATGGCACCACTTCATTTTTTCAAAAATATTAGACCATATTTTATGTACAATCGACCAAATTTTTGTATGTCAACTGCTTTCGATCTACTTATCAAAAAGATAAATTTTCGCCGATCCAATAGGATCTGAGTCAAATTTGAACTACACATGCATCATAGTTTGCTATTTATTTTTTCAAAAACCATTTCTAGGTACACGAGTAGTCATTTCATCAGAGATTCGACAAAATTTTCACAAGATTCCACCCCTAATTACGAATGGTCATGCCCGCCGTTTTAAAAACGACATAAGACATTTTAAAATATATCAGAAAAATAGAAAACCTTCAACACTGTGTCATTATATGTGACCTTCCAGGAAAAACTAACAATCTTGAAATACTGCAAATATCCAAAAAAAGGTGCTCTCAGAAATGAACACTCTTCGAACTCATGAACATTTTTGGAATCAGTGAACTTTTTTTGAAGCGATATGTTATTCTGGAATTTCGGACCAATTTTCAAATTTTGTGAACATATTTTAGATAATCATGACTTTTTTTAATTCATTTACATTTTGGTCGAATTCATGAACATTTTTTGTATATGCGAACTATTTTCGAAATCATGAATAAATTTTTATTTCCCAAATTGTTTTCTCAGATCGTGAAGATTTGTTTAATAAGCGATTTGTTGTAAAAACATGAACATTTTTTAATATGCGATTTTTTTTCAAAATCATGAATATTTTTTGAATCCGGAAAAATTTATGATTTCTCAAACGAAACCAAGAACATTTTTTAATTCTTGAACACTTTTTTGGACTTGGAATTTATTTATATTAAGAACTTTTTGAAATCCAGAATTATTTTAAAGAAGAAGAAAATGAAATAAAAAAAAGGAGTTGTCCGATCAGGCATGGGCCAGCCGAAAAGGCCTCGCTGGGAAAGGAAGTCCCTTAGCCTCATCCCACCGAGGCCAAGCCCACTCGGCGCCTCACGTTAAATCGGACAGACACGTTGAAGCAGCGGCAAACCCTATTCGGCGCTGCAGGCGCCGGTTAAGGGCAATTTTCCTAACCGGCGCATGCTGCCGCGTTTGGTGGGCTGGCCCATTTATCTGTTTCAGTCTGTACGTTGTTTTTCTTCTGTTTCCAAAAAGAAGTGCTTGGCGGGGTGGGTCGAACCACTGACCTCCTGTGTCGAGGCGCAACGCACGAACCACCCCGCCGCTCAACCTCGTCTGATATTTTCTAACTTTCTCATTCTGTCATTACTTCTACTGTTCATTTCCTTTTTTCCATTTTCCTTTACTTTTTCCTGGTTTGATGAACTTTTTATGCGAAATTGGTGAACTTTTCTCTAAAAGTTGATGAATTGTTTTTCAAATTTCAATGAACATTTTTTCAAATTCGATGAACTTTTTTCATGTTCGATGAACTTTTTTTAAATTCGATGAACTCTTTTCTAATTCGATGAACTTTTATCAAAATTAATGAACTTTTTTTCAAATTAAATGAACTTTTTTCATATTCAATGAACTTTTATAACAACCAATAATATTTTTTCAATTTTTTTGAAATTTTATGAAAATCAATGAACTTTTTTCAAAATTGATGAACTTTATTTCAAAATCGATGAACTTTTTTCAATTTTCTTGAACTATTTTGTATTTCGTGAACTTTTTCAAAATTTTCATGAATTTTTTATTCGTGAACATTTTTCAAACTGGTGAACTCTTTTAAAATTCGTTAACTTTTCTAAAATTAGTGAACTATTTCAAATTTATGAACCTTTTTTTCATTTTTTGTAAGCTTTTTTGAACTCGTGAACCTTTTCATTTTGAAACAAATCCGTGAACTTTTTTTTAATATGTGAACTTGTAATTTTTGGAACGGCGCGGCTGCAGATGTTCTTAAAGGCTTTTGCGGTATTTATGGATCAGTACTGTGATGTGGGTCTAGTGGTTAGCAAAGCGCGTACTGCAATATAGCATCGCGAGTTCGAATGCTCAGCTCAACAAGCTTTGCATGTTTTTTTGGCTGCTGCTGTGTGTTCGTGGGCCGGCCCAACAAAGCGCCGCAGTGAGCGCCAGTTTGGTTCGCCGGCGCTGAATGCGCTGGATAGGAGGTCCCTGAAGCAGCAGTAACTTGGTATTGGTGTGGTGGTTTGACATGCTAGTGGAGACTGACAGGTCTTGTGTTCGAAGTACCACACCGTCTCTTTTTTGCTGCTTTAATGGCCATTCGGTGAGTGGCCCCGTTGTCAGCAAGGCAAGTCCCACTTGTCTGGATGGTATGGCCTACATGTCAGGTCGATGAGTCCAGTAGGTGTGGTGGGTTCCACATGAAAGGTTGTTGGGATGGGTCCCACATGTCATTCGCACTATGTTAGTTGATCCCGCGTGTCAATGGTAGGCCTAGTTTAATGGCCATTTGGTGCGTGGCCCCGTTGTCAGCAAGGCAAGGCAAGGGGAGGGGAGGGGAGGAGGGGGAGGCGGGGCGCTGGGAGGCGGATAGGGATCCCTCCCGTCGCCCGCGGGGGCTACTCTGGAGGGAGTGATGTCAACATCTTTCATCCTACGGGACAGTTTGTGGAGGGGTCCACCGCGCCAGAGTAGGTCCAACATAATCATGTCGCTTTTTCTTAAACAAAAATCATAGAGATTCAACCATGTAAATTATCAACCAAACCAATTTAGTTTTGAGATTTACTTATTGGCATATCATAGATTTGTCAAAGAACAACCTATTCTTTAATTTGCTATAAGAAAGAAAAAATGTATTCATACCTAGGCGTGCGGTTCCAGATGACTTGGCGATAAGTGGACCTATTAGTGTTGTATTCCATACAGATGTGACTGTTGTAGGATCCTACAATGTGCTCACTGCAGACAATGGACGTGTGAGAATTTGTTGTTGGAATAACTTCATTGGTCCGGTGGGCTGGAAAGTTAAGACTAAGATCTTGTTGCTGTTCTGCCGTCGTGATGACATGACCTGGCTGTTTGTTGACAGAATTTATTCAGAGTTTAGCGGACCATATGATTCAGCCTTTTTAAATCAACTTAATGACACGAACCACTAAATGGACAAGAGACACTGGTCATCGGTGGCTGAATTCTTGATGGGGCTACAACTCTGAAGTTTCGTTTCAGGTGCAGTTAACCTCACGGGTACAACATATTTAAAATGAGACCCCTAAAATTTGACAAACACATGCACATCCCAGTGGACTGAACCTTGATCTGCAACATGGTGGATGGGCGTTCGAATTCCTGCCCAGGCGATAGCCTGCAAATTTCTTTGGGTTTACTACGCGCTGGCCGGCCCCACTTGTCATCGCCCCTGGAGGTTGTCGTGGATGTCACCCGCGCCTGTCAGCCCCAGCAAGGCCCCGGGCCCGCAGGTCGGTGGCTGCGGCTAAAGAAATCCTCGGTCAGATTCAGCTCCAGATATGGATCTGGCAATTTTCACACCAGGGACCCTCTATTTTCGAGTTCCATCTGACAAGTCCCTGTTTTTGGCAGAAAACACCGTAGTTTTAAAATGGCAACAACTTGCCCATTTCAAATCCAAATTTAACAAATTAAATATGTATTCCTATCAAGAAAGTGTGTTCTATCCATTTATAAACTTTTTCCACTGTTTTGGTTAATTGAAATTGATGCAATTAAAAATATTTAATTACTCCTTAAAGCTTGCAAAAATCATAACTTAATATCTATAAATTCAAATAATATATTTTCCCACTGTTTTACTTGTAACTAATGCAAAGTCGTACCGATGTTGCAATAACTTTCAGAATATTACCACAAATAGTTATTCTGTTGAAATACCTAGTCTCTGTTACAACAAAATGACTGCCTCTCGCAACGGAATTTGTTTGTCGCAATATCGCTACCATATTGCAACGCCGATGCAGTTTGTTGCAATAGGTAGCCACTTCTTTGCAACAATGTGTGACTAATGCAACGTCACGCTGATGTTGCAATATCTTTTTGAATATTGCCACAAATAGTTATTCTGTTGAAATACCTAGTCTCTATTACAACAAAATGACCGCCTCACGCAACAGAATTTGTTTGTCGCAATATCGCTACCATATTGCAATGCCGATGTAGTTTGTTGCAATAGATAGCCACTTTTTTGCAACAATATGTGTAACTAATGCAACGTCACGCTGATGTTGCAATATCTTTCTGAATATTGCCACAAATAGTTATTCTATTGAAATACCTAGTCTCTATTACAACAAAATGACTGCCCAAGTGCAACGGAATTTTTTGTCGCAATACCGCTACCATATTGCAACGCTGACACAGTTCATTGCAATATGAGGCCTCTATTGCAACAAATTTAGTATTTATCGTGACCAAACTAAGTTATGGCAATATGTAGGGCCTATTACCACAACCGGAGAATTTGTGGTAATATTGCGTTTTATTGCAACAAAACGTAGTTGTAGCAATAAATTTTGTTGCAATAGATCAGAATCCTTGTAGTGTCTGTTCTTTATGAACTTAATACTCTAGATGCAGGCAGGAGTCGGCCGATGTGTGGAGTAATAGTAGTAGATGCAGAATCGTTTCGGTCTACTTGACACGGACGTGATGCCTATATGCATAATCATTACCTTAGATATCGTCATAACTATGCGCTTTTCTATCAATTGCACGACAGTAATTTGTTCACCTACCATATTATTTTCCTTCAAGAGAGAAGCCTCTAGTGAAACCTATGGCCCCCGGGTCTATTTTCCATTATATATTTTCAGATCTATAAACCAAAAATACCTTGCTGCAATTTATTTACTTTTACTTTATTTTTCATTTTAGTAATCTTTTATATCTTTCTCTATCAGATCTCATCCTTGCAAGTGACCGTGAAGGGATTGACAACCTCTTTACCGCATTGGGTGCAAGTGTTTGATTGTTTGTGCAGGTGCATAGATTGGAGAATTGCTTGTACCTCCTACTGGATTGATACCTTGGTTCTCTAACTGAGGGAAATACTTATCTCTACTTTGCTGCATCACCCTTTCTTCTTCAAGGGAAAAACCAACGCAAGCTCAAGACATAGCAGGAAGAATTTCTAGCGCCGTTGCCGGGGAGGATTCATAGCAAGTCAAGACAAGAACTCTCCCATCAACTTGCCAATTTTTGGCGCCGTTGCCGGGGAGGTCTACATCAAGCCTACCAAGTACCCATCATAAGCTCTAATCTCTTGCATTACATTATTTGCCATTTGCCTCTCGTTTTCCTCTCCACCACTTCTAAAATGATTTTCAGAAAAATACAAAAAGATTTGCCTTTTTATACGCCCTTTTTCCGTTGATCTTTTCGTTTGCTTTTCGTTTGCTTGTGTTGCCATGTGCCTTCTATATGCTTGCATCTTAGCTTGCTAAAAATCTATTGATATGGGTCCTCATCCACTTGCTAATCCTTTTAAGATATCCAATTATGATGAACCAATTGCTAGTGAGTTGAGTGCACTAGATTATCTTTATGAAGTTTTGCTTGAAATTCGTGAATCCGAAAATTATGATGAAGTGTCAAAAGAAGAAATTTATGAAGTCATTCATGATAGCTCGCTGGTTGAAAAGCATGATTGCAATGATGTTATTATAAATTCTATTAATGTCAATTGTGTTAATAATATGCAAAACCCTAAGCTTGGGGTTGCTAATTTTGTTATGTTCACTACTTGTTGCAATGATCATGATTGGGGTGATAATGTTTCTTATGATCTTGAAAACTTATTTAAGCCTCATGATGAATTTGGTATTGATAATATGTTTGCAATAATATTAAAAGTGGGTTTGGAGAGGTCATGACTTTAGTTAATGTTAATCCCACTATCTTGGAAGAGTGTTAACTTTGCATGCATGTGGATCATGTAGAGAATATGTTATGTGATAGCTATATTGTTGAATTTGAATATGATCCCACATGTAATTATTATGACAGAGGAAAATATGGATGTAGAAATTTTCATGTCACTAAATTACCTCTCGTTATGTTGAGATTGCTATTGTTTCTTTCTTCTTCCTTGCATAAGCTAGTTTTTGCTTGTCTGGAAAATTTGTTTTCTTATAAAATGCCTATGCATAGGAAGTATGTTAGACTTAAACATGTTTTTCACATGCTACATGATGCTCTCTTTGTTCTTTAATTCTTATCTTTCATGTGAGCATCATTGAAATCTCAATGCCTAGCTAGGGGCGTTAAACAATAGCGCTTGTTGGGAGGCAACCCAATTATATTTTTTATGTTTTTTGTTTATATTCTGTTCTTGAATATATTACACATTAATACCTCTATAGTAATTTTTCTTTTGTGTTTTAATTAGTGTTTGTGCCAAGTAAGACCTTTAGGATGGCCTACGATGATAGTTGATTTGATCTTGCAGAAAAACAGAAACTTTTGCGCCCAGTACAATAATTTTCATAAATGACAGAAGCGTGCTTATGGTCTGAATTTTTTACACAAGGTTGATGTGCAAATTTCGCAGGTTTTCCTAATTTTTCAGAATTTTTTGGTTAGAGAAAGTATTCGAAGTTTACAGATTGCTACAGACTGTTCTGTTTTGGACAGATTCTGTTTTCTATGTGTTGTTTGCTTATTTTGATGCATCTATGGGTAGTATCAGGGGGTATGAACCATGGAGAAGTTGAAATATAGTAGATACTGCACCAATATAAATAAAGAATGAGTTCACAACAGTACCAAAAGTGGTGATTTATTTTCTTATACTAACGGACCTCATGAGTTTTCTGTTGAGTTTTGTGTTGTGAAGTTCCCAAGTTTTGGGTAAAGATTTGATGGACTATGGAATAAGGAGTGGCAAGAGCCTAAGCTTGGGGATGCCCAAGGCACCCCAAGGTAATATTCAAGGACAACCAAGAGCCTAAGCTTGGGGATGCCCCGGAAGGTATTCCCTCTTTCGTCTTCAATCCATAGGTAAATTTACTTGAGGCTATATTTTTATTCACCACATGATATGTGTTTTGCTTGGAGCGTCTTGTATGATATGAGTCTTTGCTTTTTAGTTTGCCACAATCATCCTTGCTATACACACTTTTTGAGAGGGACACGCATGAATCGTGAATTTATTAGAATACTCTTTGTACTTCACTTATATCTTTTGAGCTAGGCAATATGCTCTAGTGCTTCACTTATATCTTTTGAGCTAGGCAATATGCTCTAGTGCTTCACTTATATCTTTTTAGAGCACGGCGGTGGCTTTATTTTATAGAAGTTATTGAACTCTCTTGCTTCACTTATATTATTTTGAGAGTCTCTGAACAGCATGGTAATTTGCTTAGGTTATGAATTTAGTCCTAATATGATGGGCATCCAAGAGAGATATAATAAAAACTTTCATATAAAGTGCATTGAATACTATGAGAAGTTTGATTCCTTATGATTGTTTTGAGATATAAAGATGGTGATATTAGAGACATACTAGTGAGTAATTGTGGATTGGTAGAAATACTTGTGTTAAAGTTTGTGATTCCCGTAGCATGCACGTATGGTGAACCGTTATGTGATGAAGTCGGAGCATGATTTATTTATTGATTGTCATCCTTTGTGTGGAGGTTGGGATCACGTGATGGTTAACTCCTACCAACCCTTCCCCTAGGAGCATGCGTGTAGTACTTTGTTTTGATAACTAATAGACTTTTGCAATAAGTATGTGAGTTCTCTATGACTAATGTTCAGTCCATGGATTATACGCACTCTCACCCTTCCACCTTTGCTAGCCTTTCTAGTACCGCGCAACTTTCGCTGGTGCATTAAACCCACCATATACCTTCCTCAAAACAGCCACCATACCTACCTATTATGGCATTTCCATATCCATTCCGAGATATATTGCCATGCAACTTCCACCGTTCCATTTATTATGACACGCACCATCATTGTCATATTGCCTTGCATGATCGTAAGACAGCTAGCATGATGTTTTCATTGATGTCATTCGCTACGCTAGATCATTGCACATCCCGGTACACCGCCGGAGGCATTCATATAGAGTCATATCTTGTTCTAGTATCGAGTTGTAATTCTTGAGTTGTAAGTAAATAAAAGTGTGATGATCATCATTATAGAGCATTGTCCCATGTGAGCAAAGGATGATGGAAACTATGAGTCCCTCACAAGTTGGGATGAGTCTCCGGACTTTATGAAAAATAAAAGAGGCCAAAGAAGCCCAAATAAAAAAAAGAGGCCAAAGAATCCCACCAAAAAAATGAGAGAAAAGAGAGAAGGGGCAATGCTACTATCCTTTTTCCACACTTGTGTTTCAAAGTAGCACCATGATCTTCATGATAGAGAGTCTCCTATATTGTCACTTTCATATACTAGTGGGAATTTTTCATTATAGAACTTGGCTTGTATATTCCAACGATGGGCTTCCTCAAATTGCCCTAGGTCTTCGTGAGCACGCGAGTTGGATGCACACCCACTTAGTTTCTTTTTGATCTTTCATACACTTATAGCTCTAGTGCATCCGTTGCATGGCAATCCCTACTCACTCACATTGATATCTATTGATGGGCATCTCCATAGCCTGTTGATACGCCTAGTTGATGTGAGACTATCTCCTTCTTTTTGTCTTCTCCACAACCACCATATTCTATTCCACCTATACTGCTATATCCATGGCTCACGCTCATGTATTGCGTGAGAGTTGAAAAAGTTTGAGAATGCTAGAGTATGAAACAATTGCTTGGCTAAAACCGGGGTTGTGCATGATTTAATACTTTGTGTGATGAAGATGGAGCATAGCCAGACTATATGATTTTGTAGGGATAACTCTCTTTGGCCATGTTATTTTGAGAAGACATGATTGCTTTGTTAGTATGCTTGAAGTATTATTGTTTTATGTCAACATTAAACTTTTGTTTTGAATCTTATGGATCTGAATATTCATGCCACAATAAATAAAATTACATGGATAAATATGTTAGGTAGCATTCCACATCAAAAATTCTGTTTTTATCATTTACCTACTCGAGGACGAAAGATGGCGGGTCTGCGAAAATCCTGTACATGGGGCATCAAAGATGGCTCGAGAAGGATGACCCGTGGAGAAACCGTGGAGATCTATTCAATGGTCAGGTTGAGCATCGAGGACCTCCACGTAAGAGGAAGGGCGTCAAAATCGATGAGTTGGTAAAAAACTGGAAAGAGTGCCCCATGCCGGGAAAGACAAAAAATGCGTCGGAGCCGCTGCTGAAGGTTTGGAAAACGAGGTCTATTTTCTGGGATTTGGAGTACTGGCCAATACTTGACACGCCTCATAGCCTTGATCAGATGCATATCACTAAGAATGTCCTCGAGAGCTTGCTTGGCACACTAATGAACATGCCGGATAAGACCAAGGATGGGCCGAAGGCAAGAGAAGACTTGGAATCTTTGCATCAGGAAAGATCTGCACATGCCCTGTAACACCCCCAAAATTTAACCACATTTTTATTAAGTAAAATTTGGCCAAAAATAAAATTTTGAATTATATTAGACCTTTTATTAATTTCAGAGTATTTTTTCTGTTCTCTGTTTTCCAAAACTCTTCCCTCCATATAGGATTTTTTTGTAAAAATATTGTGGTCTCTAATAGTTTTCTTAAGTCACCTCATCTATATTTTTATAACAGTAGGAATTATTTTCATAATAAAATTTGCCAAAAATGATCCTTTTAATAGCAATTTCGATCTTTGAAATGCTTCTGTTGCACTACAACCATTTTAAATAATACTTCTAAAATCCCAAAAAAATTATGAGGGGTCATATTATACCTATAGATCATTTTTGTGCAAAAATCCATCATGGTCATTTGAAAATTTTGAGTGAAACATCCTCTTTTCAATTCCGTTCTACTTTTGAGTTTCAACTACAACCCTATTTTTCCTTGCTCTAAAAATTCTGAAACTTGCCCATCTTATAGTCCTTCCAACCAAAATCTTAAGTCCAGGAGATCAGCTCCATTGGCATCTCTTAATTTCACCAAATATTCCTCTGAAGTTTCTGTCCAAAACTGAATTCTGGTAAAACTTGCACTATCAAGTTTTTATTTTTGCCAAACCAATTTCACCATCATTTCTTCCATCCAATGAGACATCATCCTGCCAAATTTCACATCCAACAAAATCTTCTAGGTCACCCTAACATTCTATCAAGCACCTTGTGTGCATAACAGAAAGTTTACCCCTTTCCAAAATACAATGAGCAATTGGTCATTTGGCCACACTAGCATGTCCATCATTCTTGACACACTATAAATCATCACCCTGCCAAAACTTAGCCCCGTTGGATCAGCCTAGGGTGCACTGGCATTGGGTCGAACACGTGGTGTGCGTGTCCCGTGCGCGGCCAGAGCGTGCGTTTTGCACGCATCGGCACCGAGCTACTGCCGCCGCTCTGCTGCCTCCCCCTCTCGTCCTGATCTTCCCTTGGATCAGCCCGACTGCCTAGGAGCTCGCCTACACCTTCCCTTGGCTCCTAGCAACGGCCATCGCCGACCACCGCTACCAGAAGCGCCGCCCGACAAGTCCCTCCTCGCCACATCTCTTCCCGGGCCCCTCTCTTTTAATGGCCAACGGCCGAGCTCGTCCGCAGCTCACCAACTCTCCACTGACCTCCGCCGACCCTCACCGGCCTCGCTGACCTGGCCACCGCCCTCCTGTTGCCATTAATGGCCGCCGGCCGGAGTTTGCTCGCGGATGGCACCGCCCAAGGCACGTGGCACGTCTCCAAGCCAACCAGCGCACCTTGCCATCACTACGGGCCGCCGCCGTCCACACCGTCCACCACCAACCTCGTCACCGACCGTACTTGCCATCAATGGCTGCCGCCACCTCGGCCACCTTCTAGAACCCACAAACAAACCTTTCCCTCGCTATATAAACCACCCAAGCTCCTTCATCTCATCACCACCACTTCCCCCCATCCTCTGAAAGCCACCCCAGGCAGCCAAACGGCCGGGAGAAGCTGTCTTCTTCCTCTTCGGCAGCTACGGCCACCGCAGCTTTCCCGATGATTCCCACCTCTCCAGAGCTTCCCCCTCCCAATTTCTTCCCCAATGCCCCCCTGGAGCACTCGCGGATCAATCCCTAGCTTCAATTGCACCGGAGATGGCCCATGGGCGAATCGCCCAACTTTCTTCCGCCAGAGCTTTTCGGGTGAGCTCACCGCCGGCGATTCCCTCCACCCCGGCGACCAAGGAGGGTACCCACGGGATCGCCTCGACCCCCTGAGCTCGTGGGTGGTCTCGGTTTTCCGAATGGCGTTGCCGTTCGCCGGTGAGCCTTGCCGGAGCGACGCCTCTGTTCGGCCAGGGGAGACGGCGCGCACGGGCGACTGGTCAAACCTGACCAATGGGCCAGACGGGCCCACTGTCAGTGACCCAGCGCCCCACCGATCCGTCCGTAAGTGGAGACGGATTCCGTCGAAGCCGCTGTAGCGCGAGGAAAACGTACTCCCAGGAGTACGTCTTCGATGTCGCAGCCCTTCAGCGCGGCCGGACGACTGGGCTTGGCCCAGTAACACCAGTCGGCTATACAGCGCTCAGGGCACAGCTCTACTCTTTTCCATTTTCTTTTTCAGCAGTTTTCAAATATTTCCACAGCAATCATTTTAAATTCAAATTAGATGATTCAAATTTCTACCTACTCCTAAAATCATGCTCTATTAATCCATCTTTGGTGAACATTTTTCCTAAGCTTTGTTCCTAGTGGATCTATTAAATAGTCCTTTTCTTTATTTATTCCATCTTAGAAATTCCATAGGAAAATCATATGAACCCCAAATAATTTGATTCTTTTTCTGAAATTCCTTATTTTGTATCTAGTTTATTTTAGTATTTATTTCAAAAATTTCCAAATAACTTTTTGGTACTGTTTTCAAATTGAGCGATAATTGGAATATTTTGAAAATAGGTAATGGAGGGAAGATAAAATTTTCAAACTTTTGGAGTGCACCCAATATTTCCGCATGATCAAGGCAAGCATCTTGAACACTTGATATGGTGAATGCTTAGTTGTTTGGTTGCAAGAATAATTGAACCATTCATATGTTGAATTCGAATAAAATTTCCATGCATGTAGTGTTGGCATGTTTCCTCGTACTGCGCAACGTGTGCATATCATGACTAACTCGCAAGAGCAGATATAAGAGAAATACTGTTATCGACAGAAGGGTGATCATGTCAGATCGTGATCATGCCTTGTTGGTTATGCATGTTGGAGCATGCAAGGGTTGTGGCCCTATCTTGGTGTTACTGTCGAAAGAATACTTTATTGTCCTAACCACTGGAGGAAATACTTAAGCCTCCTGAGTCGACCATAGATTGAGTCTTGTTCCGGTAAACCCCATACTTGATTCATGCTGCCACTTGTCCCTGCCATAGGTAGGATATGGTTTAGTAAGTTGCTAACCCCTTTCCGTGCACACACCGTACAGAGAGGCCATAGTGAAAGATACCATTGGCCCATGGTAGGCATGTCACTTGGTCCAGGGGCATGGGTGTCTTCGGTTGTAGCCGGAGAGGGGTAGCACCCCTATTTGCGCGCCGATATAAATATTGTGATCCCATGCTATTGGAGGTTGTAGCCTTCCAACTTATAGTTTTACTTAACTATTGTTTTTGGTGATTCCTGGCATCAGGAAACTTAAGCTGGTGTGTGCTGGTCAGTTGTGTTTTCAACCCAAAGACCGTAATGGGAATTAGCCAGCGTCCCGGTGGTGGCAAAAGAGGTCCTTTACTTGTGGGTAAAGATTACACCCTCTGCAGAGTTATCTCTATTCGAATAGCCGTGTCCGCGGTTATGGACGACAGTCTGGGTTGGTCAAGTGCCGGTCTCCGGAGAAAATAATTAAATTGAGCATGATTTATTTTGTCGGATAATTATTGCCACTACTAATGTTATTATGAATATTATTGTTGAGATGAATATTATTATGAACTAACCTATTTTTTTCTTATTTTATTTCCTGAGTGTCTCAGGGGCTGGCTAGACTACCCCGGGCATTCAGTTTTATTTTCAAGACCTCTCGTGGCGTCGCTTGAGTTCTCGGGCGGTCATGTCTCACCCGATTCTCTTTTAGACACCCGTTTGGCATTTCTCTTCAAGACCTCTCGTGGCGTCGCTTGGATTCTCGAGCGGTCCTGTCTCGCCAACTTCTCCTTTTAGACACTCGTTTGGCATTTCTCTTCAAGACCTCTCATGGCGTCACATGGATTTTCAGGCGGTCCTGTCTCGCTCGATTCTCCTTTTAGACACCTGATCGGCATTTCTTTTATTTTCTTCTGGATTCTCGGGCGGTCCTGTCTCACTCGATTTTCCATTAACTTTCTTTGTTTGTCACTAACATTTTATATACTTACTTCTCTGCACATGCTAATATTTTATTATGCCATGATTTTATTCCTGTCAGCATGCATTTAACCTAGTCCAGCATGAGCATATGCATTCGGTATATCATTTGTTCAAAATATTTGCGAGTACATTCCAACGTACTCACTGGCTTGTCCCTAGCTATTTACTTCGCCAGGTCAGGATTTCAACAAGGAGTATTATCACGACTTCCGTGCGGAGCCTAGGATAGCAGCCACACGAGATAGGAGTTATCCAGGTGAGCCGTTCCTGTGGGAATGGAGCCCATCGACTTTGGAGAACCACGAGTCATTTCCATCATCCACCACCAGAATCATTGTTGTATCATTAGACCTTTATGGTCTTGTATCCAACACTTGTAATTGCTTGGTAATCTGTAACAAGGATGTGTCCACCAGTAACAGAAATCCTGGGGCTGGTGGTGACACGAGGGGTTAATTTCTGGGATATTGTTTCCCGGGAATCCGGCCCCGACATGCCCCGTAAGAAGTCGTCGGACGAGACGAAGACGGAGACGGAGGCAGAGGACAGGGGCAAAAAAGTCAACAAGAAGGAAGAGCATTATTGCCCCCCCTCTTGCTTCACCTTAAGTCCGAAGGAGTTGGATCAATTCTTCAAGTGCCTTACCGGAATCAAAGTTAGTTCTGGTTACTATGGGAAGATCAGCAGATTTCTAGACACCAAGAAGAAAAGGTTCAGCAGGATGAAGTCTCATGACTGTCATGTCATGATGACACAGATACTCCTGGTTGCACATAGAGGGATAATGGACAACCATGTCCGTGACACGCTTACTGGTTTCTCCAACTTTTTTTATGTTATCTCTCGAAAGTCGATCAGTGTGAAGCAGCTCCGAAGGCTACAGGAAGAGATCATTGTCATACTAAATGAGCTTGAGATGTACTTCCCGCCCGTGTTCTTTGACGTCATGGTGCATTTGTGTGTCCACATTGTGGACGACATCATCGACCTCGGGCCGACATTCCTACACAGCATGATGCCGTTCAAGAGGATGAATGGGGTCATCAAAGGATTTGTTTGTAAAATGTCTCGTCCAGATGGAAGCATCGTCCAGGGCTATCTGACCCAAGAGTGCATCTCCTTCTGCGAGAATTATCTATGCGGCGGAGACCCTGTTGTTGGTTTGCCCGTTAACAAGCACCTCGGGAGGCTCGGAGGATAAGGTCGCACCAACGGCCGGAGGGAATTGAATGTGGACCAGTCGGGTGGACGCTACGACTTTGACAGAGCAAACTTAGTAGTGTTGCAACACCTAGATGTGCTAGAAGATATCGTGACACTGCAGAAAGACACCATCGCAAAGAAATACCTTCAACGGGGGCTGTGCAAGACGGACGCCGAAGTTCTTAGAGAGCACAACTCCACTTCCTTGAGTTGGTTCAGAGTGTGAGTTCTGTCTAATCCCCCGGAAGAGGGATGTCTGGACGGAATGCTCATATATGCCTTAGCACATGGCCCCGCTGTCAACCTCATGACTTATCAGGCATACGACATCAACGGATACACGTTCTACACGGAGGACAAAGATATAAACAGTGATTACCAGAACTCAGCGGTGACGATGCAATCCATGAGCCTCGGCGACAACCGAATGAAAGATACTACGGAAGGGTCGAAGAGATCTGGGAGATTGACTACTCTGGACTGCATAGTGCGACGGCGTTCCGTGTCAGATGGGCTAAGTCCGTTGAAAGAGAAAGCCGGTATTTCACTACCATGTCTATACCCGACACCAAGAGCACTACCGTGAACATCCAAGCAAAAAATGCACCATGGGTACACGCTAAGCACGTGACACAATGCTTCTTCATAACCGACCCGAGCAATCCCAGCAATGTTGTCATGAGGAGAGGCAAAAGGAGCATCGTCGAAATGGATGGAGTCGCCAACGAGGAAGACTACGACCAGTACGGTGACCCAATAAGGGAAGATGATGATGACGATGAAGCATACGTCAAAAAAAGAAGCAACACTACATTACCTAAGAAAGATCGTACTCCCTGGACAAGGAAAAGACACAACAAGGTGCTCAATTATTCGACACCAAACAAGAAAGGAAAGAAGCTCACTGTTAAATGCCGTTGACACTGCGAAACTGTCATTTATGTATGTATCTATTTTGTATACGCACTTAACCGCATTATCGGTCAAATGATGTAATATATCACTAATTAATATCATGCATCGATCTGAGTTATCAATAATACATTATTATCTCCTGTCGGCTCAGTCATTCGGAGGTGAAAAAGGAAAAGAAAGAGAAAATAGATAACAAAAAGAAAAGGAAAATAAAAAGAATAGGAAAGAAAAGAAAATAGATAACAAAAAGAAAAGGAAAAAGAAAATAAAAAGAATAGAAAAGAAAAGAAAATAGATAACAAAAAGAAAAGTAAAAAAATGAAATAGCAAATGTTAGCTGTAGAGCGGGGTATCCAGGACAGCGCTATAGCTATATTAAATAAATAATAAAAACAAATGAAATAGAAAATGTTAGCTGTAGCGCGGGGTGTCTAGGCCCGCGCTACAGCTAAGTTTGTGTAACACCCTCGTTTCCGCTTCTGTTTTTTTCTCCTTCGCAGGATTTGACTACCGTCTTTTCCCTCGGTGTTATTGGATTTTCTCTAGCTCCTGGGTATATGAAGATAGTCATTCAGCCTTGCCTCTCCTATCCAGCCAGGCATTATCTCCAGTCCAACCGTGCCACCCAAGATATATTCTCGGGACTTTGCCACCGAAACCCTACCTTCCGAGTTGCCGGAAGGGAAACCCTGATCTCTTCCGTTACAAAGGAACCCCAATTTCCTTTGATCTGTTGCCTTCCAAACTTCTCCCAGTGATCATCCTTTATCTATAAACCCTGGATATGCAAAAATATTGCCAAGTCATTTGCAATATTTTTCATTATAGTTAATTCCTTTTTCTTCTAGTTAAAGGAATTAAATCCAGGAAAATATCTATCCATCTCCAAAGCGTATTGGACAGTCCGCACTAGGCCTCACTAGGTGGTCAACCGTAATAATGATAATAATGATGGAAGAACTTGTCTTATGTTTGGGAGTGCTCAGTGGATCGTGAGTATTCTAAGGGTTGTCAGGCAACCCGGAAGAGAGTAAGTTTGTCAGACTTGTATTGCAGATGCATATACAACAGATGATGTCAGGAATATGATATGTTAGCCATAGGATGGCTATAGGATGAGTGGTCGGAGGACCACATGACTTGGATTGGATCCTGAGATTGTTCGCAATATGGATTATAAACTTGATACCCTTTACTTTACTGTATTTTACCTTAATAGTTATCTTCCTGGATAATCCTATTATACCATAATAATTAATGATGCTCTAATGATTGATGCATGCTTGGATGCCATGGATTGCTTTGCTTGGTGTATATGTTAGTTTGGTTTGCTTGCGAGTACATTCAAAAGTACTCAGCGGCCTTTAACGTGGCCAGGTTCACATAAGGATCCGTCGTCCGTCGGCGGGGAGCCGGAGCGTTCACGGGCTAGGAGAGTAACCCAGTCAGATCCCTGTGGATTGGAGCCGCACCAGGACCATGCTGCCTTAGATAGAGCTTTTCCGCTGCCATCACCATTGTAAAATGTCATGTAAGACTTATATATCCATTAATAGAATGCATGTGTTCATGATACTTGTTGTAAACGCGCATGCCAGAGTGATTTCCTGGGCTGGTATGTGCGGCGACCGTCTGGCTACAGTGGTAATCAGGCGGGGCGCCACAACGGGTGGTATCAGAGCAGCCAGGCTAACTATAGGTTACCCTAGCCAGACTTAATTGTCTTGTGCTCACTAGAAAGCCCAGATGGATTTCAGCAATTCTTTGCCAACCGGCATGGCTACTATTGATCATCAGGCAACCCCATAGGTTTTGGCTCCATCAGACCCCAACTCTCGTGGCCTTTGCCTTCGGTGTGAAATGCTCGCACCCGACAATGACCCGTGAGCCCTGAACCCCTAGGTAAACCAGATATCCCTACCTTGCTTGCTAACCATGGCATTTCTCTTCTTAACTCTAGTTTCCTTTGGGAAACTCTTATAAATTCCATCTTTTCCCCGACAACCCTAGAATCGTTCACTAAGCCATTTTGGCTATGGTCATGCATCGAGTGTGATGTTCCCTAAGGAAGGAGTAGGAGCTTGACACCAGTGCGACAAGGAGCATTGTGTGGTTTCGCTTCTAAATCCTTAGAGGTACATTGAGTGCGCTAGGCTAGTTATACTCGTGGATCTTCAGCCACGTATGTAAGGTCCACAAATTTGAGCTTTATTTGCTTTTGGTTTTCGCCATTTTTGTTTCTTTTATTGGTTCTGTCTCTTCGCTCCGACTGGATCCATCCGCAAGAGCTGCCTAAGAAGACCAGTATACAACTTGGATAATACCCAATAATCCAAATTCAGTAAGAGTCAAGCCAAGCCAACTGCCTGATATTCGGAACAGCAACCCCGAATCTGTCAAGAATGAAGAACGGGTCAGAAGCGGAATCTATGTGCAACTGACAAGGACAGAATATACCAGAGGGAGTTGGCCTCAGAATAGATCACACCTGAGGAACAATCAGATGAGCTATCAAGAATTAACACCAGTAAGGACAAATTATTCCGTCCACGATACAAGGATTAGTTCAGTCAGCGGAGTGAACCTTGAGTCTTTTCTCAATGTACTCAAGAATCATTTATTACTCATAGAAGGCATATTTCAAGAATGTGAATGTACCAAGAGTAGCAACAAAACTCCGGTACATTAGTACAAATTTCAACGCAAATCTAGAAGTTCACCGGTGCATATACAAAATTTTCTAGGCACTGTAAACAAGGTTCGCGAAGAATATGGATAAGTTCGCGATTGCCCAGAATCAATGAGAACTTTACATGCTTGGAAACTCAGCTGAACCAAATGGAATTATCTGTCAACTGCTTATTATCGGCAACACCTGGTTTGAATACAAAGGTGTATTCTGAATTAATTAACAACATGAAGTCTGCACCAGTTGTGCAACCTTTACAGCAGCAATGATCAGACCAGCAGAAGGACAAGCGATGTGCGTGACCAATAGAAAATCTTCAGACAAGGTATGGCCTATACCAAGTTTTGGCTCCGCTATGGGTAATATTCCGGATACTTCGGAAGGAAGCTAGAATCGGCCATAGATCCGACTGCATACACGGTAAAGGGCTTATGGTCTAAGGAACCCAGCCTTCCTTCGCAAGCTACTAGACTGCCAATCTTCCTCGCTACACCACTTGGTGAGAAAATCTTCTGGGATACGGCACCCCCATCTTCCATAGCGTGCTACCGCAGAAAACTTCCAGCATAAGGCACTCGACCTTCCTCGGTAAGCAATAAAAAGGAAAGCTTTTAAGGTATGACACCCAGCCTTCTTCAGCACACTACCCTGGCAGAAGCTTCGGGCGAAAGGAGGTCAGTCTTCTTCAACACCCTCCCCCATGCCCATGACAATCTTGTCAGAAACCCGAACTAGTCTGGACACACCTCCGCCTCAGAACTCAGTGGTTATGAAAGGAATTATCCTACCCCTGCATATGTTGTAAGCCTGCAGTCCAGTGGATCAGTTCATGCAAGCCACTCATACATGGGAATGACTGTGTTCAGAGAAACATTGGCCCCATGTTGAAAGGAAGAATATGGGCATGGCAATCTCTACGAAATATGCAAGAGTAAGTTGTGAGAACAAGCCCGACAAGCCGGGAAAAACAATCAAAGAGCCGTGTTGGCAGGTCATTACAGGTCCATGAAAGGAAGCTTCAAGAACAAGAAGTTGTGTAGAAACAACCTTCGTAACGGTCAACAAGATACAGCTTCACGGACAGAGTGGTATAACCAATCCTAATCAGATTCTTGCATATACGGCCACAGCAGTGCACTACTTGCGGTTACAAGTGAGATTGCCGCACCTATCACGAATATGGGCCATCAACCAAGATAAGAGGCTATGCTCCAAAAGACACATCGAATGATAGCGATACTATGTTTAGCTCGGTGGCCGCAGCAAGGACTACAAAGGCTAAATATGACAGAGCCATCTCCACGAGCGACAGAGTTTGAAACAAGACATTCAGATAGAATGACACAAAGCACGTCAGCACCGACAGCTCATAGACATCATGAGAACATTGGAATAAGAGATTACTGTCTATGATTACTTTGTGATTATTCCCGACACTTCAGTTGGGGATATAGCAGCAATAGCTCGGTCATGTTGTTCCTTGAATTGTGGATCACCCAAGGACAAAGTCAGAATGCCTAAAACAGTAAGAAACATCAGTACGGAACCCACCGCCAAAACTGAGCATTATGACATGACAAAAAGAAAGCCACTCTCACTCACTTGAGGCCATGCGAGCACGTGAGCCCTGTACCCAAAAGGGATGTCTTGCCATGACAGTCAGGGTACGAAGTATCGCAATAAAACCGAAGCAGTTACTTCTGGACCATGGAAACCGAGCTGTCTGTTGGTACTACCCGCTACCCCACCCAGCAACACCACTACCAAGATAAGAGGTTACCTAGCAGGAAAGAGAAGGATTCAATGTAGCTGTGTGAAAAAAACAACACATGGTCCATTAGAAAAGGCAGTTAAAAGATCAGTGAACCAATGAAGACAAGACCACTGATGGATCCAAGTCGCACACAGGTAAGTCCCCTTCACTGGGAGGTAAGCCCGGAAATCTCGAGGATGAGATTTTCTTAAGGGGGGTAGGTTTGTAACACCCAGGTTATCGCTCCTGTTTTTTTTCCTCGCGGGATTTGACTCCCATCTTTTTCCTCGGTGTTATTGGATTTTCTCTAGCTCCTGGGTATATGAAGATGGTCATTCAACCTTGCCTCTCGTATCTAGCCAGGCATTCTCTCCAGTCCAACCGTGCCACCCAAGATATATTCTCGGGACTTTGCCACCGAAACCCTACTTTCCGAGTTGCCGGAAGGGAAACCCTGATCTCTTCCGTTACAAAGGAACCCCAATATCCTTTGATCTGTTGCCTCCCAAACTTCTCCCAGTGATCATATTTTATCTATAAACCCTGGATATGCAAAAATATTGCCAAGTCATTTGCAATATTTTTCATTATAGTTGATTCCTTTTTCTGCCAGTTAAAGGAATTAAATCCAGGAAAATATCTATCCATCTCCAAAGTTCATGAAAACTTGTGGAGATATTCTTTGTGATCATATTGAGCTCCCATAAAAATATTGGCCATAATTAAATAGTGGAAATTGCCTTTTCCTATTTAAAGCCAATATTGCATTTTGGATAGTTTCTAAAGGAACTACCATTTTGGTAGCCAGGAAAAATCCCAAATAAATTCTGGAGCTTCTCCTATCCATATCTTCACCATTTTCATCAAGAACCCAAGTTACATAGTTCAAATTTTGAGCACAACATCAATTTGCAAATTCTGTCCAGTGGGGCAAATTGCAAAGGAAATGCTTGAACCCTTGATCTATTTGAGCTGAAATTTTTCATGGTGGTTAACATTGCTAAATCACTCATGGAATCCAAAAACCAGCTCAATCCATCTATCCATTACCCCACAGCAATTTTCTCAAGTTTCTGTCCATTTGGAAGCTCTGTGAAGGAAGTATCACTTTGGCATTTCCAAATGAGCTGAAACTTTTCCAGTATCCTCATACTTCCAAATCACACACCTCCTCCAAATTTCAGCTCAATGCAAGCTAGTATGTGAGTGGCACATCAAAGTTTGCATTTCTGACCAGTGGGGTCCATTCTACAGCAAGTGACACTTATCTTCATCCAAATGAGCTGCAAATTTGCAGAGATGATCATCTTAGTGGGTGATCACTCTCAGCCAAAGACCAGAGTCTATCTCCTGCTTAATCTCTCTCAGCTCACATCAAACACTTGCTGGTCAGAACCTCAGTCAGCCCGGATCTGTCATTTCATACAGCCACTTCCCTCCAAGCCCTCACAGGTCAACTCAGCGAAGTGTGTAGATAATCCCAGACATGGTTTGGCTTCATGTGTGGCGTGGCAAGGCCGTGTCAACGCAGTGACCGCGTGCAGTGCATGCCTAGGGCAGAGCACCACGTGCCCAGAGGCTTCGGGAGCTCGCTCCCGCGGGCTCCAGCTTGTCCGGGAGCGCCGGAGAGCTCCCTCCGCATGCGCGTACCCTCTAGACCCCTCTCCCCTTCGTCTCCTAGCTATGGCCGGCTATGCCGACGCGGTCGAGACACTGTTAGGACGCGGCCGCGGTACCGCGTGCCCACAGGCCTCCCCTCGCCAGCTAGCTCGCTCCAGAGCCTCCCCCTTGCCTATATATAGCTCCCCCGAGCTCCTCCGCACCTCACCGCCCTCTCCTCCTCCTCTCTAGCTGGCCGGAACCACTCCTCCGCTCTCTGCCTGCCGCCGTCCGCCATGGCCGCCACCTTGCCGGCTTGATTCCGGTGAGCCTAACTCTCCCCTCCTCCTCCTGACTGCACCACCAGCTCCACTCCACTCCGGCGCACCTCCCCATCTCGCCCAGTCATCGCCGGAGTGCCTCAGGCCGCGCCCCCCAAGTCCGGCCGTCTCTGCCTCCGCGGAGCGACTTTGTTCTGCCCCTTCCCGGAGCTCTCCTCGTTCCCCTCTCCCCACCAGCAAACCTCCCGGAGTCCGGCGGCTCTCCCCATCATCTCATATCGTCGCCAGAGCCACTAAGGCTGCTGCCCTCATCGATCGGCCACCGCCGCCCGTACTCTCTGCCCACGCGTGGTGCGACTGTTCGGCCCCTCCCCGGCGTCTGTAGCCCTCCCAGGTGGATGCGGCACCGCAGCCGAGCTCGCCGGTGGCCTCGCCAGAGCCGGAGATCGCCGGAGTCGCCAAGGCCGTCGCCGGCGTCGAGCCACTCCCCTGCCTCCTCTATTTGATCGGGGAGACCGGTTGGGGAAGAAGACGACCGAGCAAGGCGGGCCCGCGTCGCCCCCGACCCCACAAGTCAGCCACCCAGAGGGGTTGACCCCGGTCAGCCTACATGGCAAGTGGAAGCGGTTTTCCCGGAGTACGCTTTCATTTCAGCAAAAGCGTATTTTGCCCGAGACGCTTTCAGTTCAGCCACCAGGGACTTGTTTGTAAGGAAAATATTTATAGATTGGTCCCTGCACTTTAAATGGCTATAACTTTTTGATCGTAACTCCGATTGAGGTGAATCCAAAGCTCACATCTTCGTCTGTTCGAACCCGTCATGATGGTATCATTTTCATAAGGTTTCCACAGTGTGAAAATGACCATTTTGCCCTTGCCATTTTATCAGCCCCTCCGAGAGAGAACGGTTTTCGATGATCCTTTCCGCGGACTCTCCGCACTTCTTCCCGGAGTATTCTTCGACCCCAAGGCAAGCCGACCATCTGATATATGCCATAAAGCATTGCTCTATGTTATTCTTGCATGTCTAAATTAATATGCTTATGCTTGTATGCATAGTAGGTGACGCTAAGGAACCCTTGTCTGCCTTTCTTTGGTGACGGCACCACGCCTGTGTTCTGAGCTATTTCCGGTTGTCTGGGGTGGATGCCGACTTTATACTTCTCTTTTCAACAACTGGCCCGTGTTCTGAGCTGCTTTTCGGCCGTCTCAGGCAGCTGTTGAATTTCTTTTCGTAGCAGTGACCCTATGCTCTGAGTTGTTCTTCGGCCGTCTTAGGGAATTGCTACTTTCTTCTTATCGACACCATCTCATGCTCTGAGTTGCTTTTCAGCCGTCTTGAGTCGGGGTTGAGTTATTCCGGTAATGTCTCAGATCTTAGTTGTAAAGACTGTTCTGGTGGCTACTGGTTTCTGCGCCGATTTTATGCAAGGGTTCTGATGGTCGTAACTTACAGCTAGAACTTGTAAAGTGTTGACTTGCCATTTGCATCCTGTTTCACTAATGACTCATTGTGATGTGATGTGGAGAAAGGTTGTTATATTCCCATAGTTATTACCTCATACATAGATACCACCATATTAAGTGATTCATAATGAACATCCATGCTGGTTAAGTACTTGTCAACACTAAACCTAGTCGGTTGATCCAGAGTCACCTGTCCAGACTTATCCGTGCAGCCACAATTGCTGGTATGGGACGGCCCTGACTTGGTCTGATCGCGTGCTCTTTTGTCGGTACCACCAAAGAGGGAAGGTTATGCGTGCGCCCTACCCTGGCCCGGTAGGCGGCGATAACCTTGTGAGCCCAGTTGATTGTTTAACCCGAGAGTCCCCATTTGGGACAGTTTAGTTTGGCCACGACGGTGGCAGGTGACATAGGGGCCACCCAGGGCTTGACTCCGGGGGAGAATGATTGCCGGTGGTACAGTGGAGGAGTCATGGGTTAGGCAGGTTTTGTTGGAGCAACACTGGTCCACCCGAATGGAATCACGAGGTCAGGTGCTCCATGGTGTGGGTAAAGTGCTCAACCTCTGCAGAGTGTAAGAATCTACTCGAATAGCCGCGTCCACGGTATTGGACAGTCCACACTAGGCCTTACTAGGTGGTTGATACGTCTCCAGCGTATCTATAATTTTTTATTGTTCCATGCTATTATATTATATATTTTGGATGTTTTATATACATTAATATGCTATTTTATATTATTTTTGGGACAAACCTATTAACCTAGAGACCAGTGCCAGTTTCTGTTTTTTCCTTGTTTTTGACCTTTTTCAGATAGGAATATCAAACGGAGTCCAAATGGAATAAAACTTTACGGTGATTTTTTATGGACCAAAAGAGACCCCCGGAGCTTTGGAGGAAGGCCAGAAGAGCCATGAGGGCACCACAAGCAACAGGGGCATGCCCACCCCCCTAGGGCGCGCCCCCATGGCTTGTGGCTGCCTTGTGCACCCCCCTGACGTAATTCCACCGGCATAAATTCCTATAAATACAGAAATCCGCAGAAAGAAACCTAGATCGGGAGTTTCGTCACCGCAAGCCTCTGTAGCCACCAAAAACCAATCGGGAGCTCGTTCCGGCACCCTGCCAGAGGGGGAAACCATCACCGGTGGCCATCTTCATCATCCCGGTGGTCTCCATGACGAGGAGGGAGTAGTTCACCCTCGGGGCTGAGGGTATGTGCCAGTAGCTTTGTGATTGATCTCTCTCTCTCTCGTGTTCTTGATTTGGCATGATCTTGATGTATCGCGTGCTTTGCTATTATAGTTGGATCTTATGATGTTTCTCCCCCTCTACCTTCTTGGAATGAATTGAGTTTTCCCTTTGAAGTTATCTTATCGGATTGAGTCTTTAAGGATTTGAGAGCACTTGATGTATCTCTTGCATATGGATATCTATGGTGACAATGGGATATTCATGTGATCCACTTGATGTATGTTTTGGTGATCAACTTGCGGGTTCCGTGACCTTGGGAATCTATGCATATGGGTTGGCACACATTTTCGTCTTGACTCTCTGTTAGAAACTTTGGGGCACTCTTTGAAGTTCTTTATGTTGGATTGAACATGATGAATCTGAGATTGTGTGATGCATATCGTATAATCAAGCCCATGGGTACTTGTGGTGACATTGGAGTATCTAGGTGACATTAGGGTGTTGGTTGATGTGTATCTTAAGGTGTTATTTTAGTACGAACTCTTGAATAGATTGATCGGAAAGGATAACTTTGAGGTGGTTTCGTACCCTACAATAATCTCTTCGTTTGTTCTCCGCTATTAGTGACTTTGGAGTGACTCTTTGTTGCACGTTGAGGGATTGTTATATGATCCAATTATGTTATCATTGTTGAGAGAACTTGCACTAGTGAAAGTATGAACCCTAGGCCTTGTTTCTAAGCATTGCAATACCATTTGTGCTCACTTTTATCATTAGTTACCTTGCTGTTTTTATATTTTCAGATTACAAAAACCTATATCTACTATCCATACTACACATGTATCACCATCTCTCCGCCGAACTAGTGCACCTATACAATTTACCATTGTATTTGGCTTGTTGGGGACACAAGAGACTCTTTGTTATTTGGTTGCAGGGTTGTTTGAGAGAGACCATCTTCATCCTATGCCTCCCACGGATTGATAAACCTTAGGTCATCCACTTGAGGGAAAATTGCTACTGTCCTACAAACCTCTGCACTTGGAGGCCCAACAACGTCTACAAGAAGAAGGTTGCGTAGTAGACATCAAGCTCTTTTCTGGCGCCGTTGCCGGGGAGGTGAGTGCTTGAAGGTATATCTTTAGATCTTGCAATTGAATCTTTTAGTTTCTTGTTTTATCACTAGTTTATTCTATAAAATAAAACTACAAAAAAATGGAATTGAGGTTGCCTCATATGCTTCATCTTTATAATGTCTTTCGTGAAATTGATGGAAAGGAAAATTGTGCTCAAGTGTTAGTAGAAGAAGTTATTGGAATGTTTGGCACTAAATATTTGAATGATGAGCATGATTGCAATGTTGTTAGTATGAATTCTTTGAATATCCATGATTCTAATGATGTGCAAAGCCACAAGCTTGGGGATGCTATGTTTGATGAAGATGATATTTTTAGTCCCCCAAGTTTTGATGAGCAAATTTATTATGATGAAAGCATGCCTCCTATTTATGATGATTATTGTGATGACATGTATGCTATAAAGAATAAAGATAACCATGAAACTTGTCACCATGATTTTAATTTTCAATTGGATTATGCCTCACATGATAGTTATTTTGTTGAGTTTGCTCCCACTACTATTGATGAGAATAAATTCTCTTCTGTGGAGAGTAATAAATTTTCTATGTTTGTGGATCATGAAAAGAATGCTTTATGTTCTGGTTATATTGTTGAATTCATTCATGATTCTACTGAAAATTATTATGAGGGAGGAATATATGCTTGTAGAAATTGTAATAATATAAAGTTTCCTCTCTATGTGTTGAAAGTTTTGAAGTTATGCTTGTTTTGCCTTCCTATGCTAGTTGATTCTTGCTCCCATAAATTGTTTGTTCACAAAATCCCTATTCATAGGAAGTGGGTTAGACTTAAATGTGTTAGTCATATGCTTCATGATGCTCTCTTGCATGTTTCAATTCTTATCTTTTATGTGAGCATCATTGAAATCATCATGCCTAGCTAAAAGGCATTAAAGAAAAGCGCTTGTTGGGAGACAACCCAACATTTACCCTTACTGTTTTTATGTGTCCACATGACTAAGCTACTGTATAATCATGTTTTATAGCTTTTGTTTCAATAAAGTGCCAAGTAAAGCCTTTAGGATAGTGTGGATACTAGTTGACTTGATTCTGTGCAAAAACAGAAACTTTTGTGCCCAGTGCAGAATTTTTATAAATTTACCAGTAGTTCAAAAGCTTCTCAAATTTTTACACATGATTGATATACAAATTTCCCACGTTTTCCTAATTTATCAGAATTTTTAGAGTTGCAGAAGTATGCTGGTTATTCAGATCATTACAGACTGTTCTGTTTTTGACAGATTCTGTTTTCAATGCATACTTTGCTTGTTTTAGTGTTTCCATAGATTATATTAAGAGATATAAATTGTGGAAATGATAAGTTACAGTAGGAATTGTATGAGAACAATTATGAATCTTATCTTTGACAGTACCCAAGTGAATGATTTGCTCTTTATCATACTAACCCATCTCACGGAGTTCCGTTAAGTTTTGTGTTGTGAAGTTTTCAAGTTTTCGGTAAAGATTTGATGGACTATGGAATAAGGAGTGGCAAGAGCCTAAGCTTGGGGATGCCCAAGGCACCCCAAGTTAATATTCAAGGACAACCAAGAGCCTAAGCTTGGGGATGCCTCGGAAGGCATCCCCTCTTTCGTCTTCAATCCATCGGTAAATTTACTTGAGGCTATATTTTTATTCACCACATGATATGTGTTTTGCTTGGAGCGTAATTTTCTTTTGTTAGGATTTTCTTTCTGTTATTTAGATTAATGTTTTGCATCTTTTATTTCAATAAAAGTGTTAAGGGTAGCCTTCACCATGCTCAATTTGCAAGTATATGAGTTGCTGTTTCAAAACAGAAAGTTTGCTGTTAGTGCAAAAATTCCCTAGAATAGTCAGTATGTCATAAAAGCTTGAAATTTTGACACAGCATGACCTTATAAATTCCCTACAGTACGGTAAATTTTCAGAATTTTTGGAGTTATGTTAGTATGGATCTTGCTGCATTCTTTACAGACTGCTCTGTTTAGGCAGATTGCTGTTACGTTTGCATTGTTTGCATATGTTTGCTTGTTTAATGATTCTATTTGAGGATAGGAGTCTTAAATATGCAGAGCCATTTAGTATGCAATGTCAAATAATAATTTTAGTGATTTTCTATAGTATAGAATGATAAGGTTTTGCATGTATTTATACTAACCTATCTCACGAGTTCTTGTTGAGTTTTGTATGGATGAAGTTTTTAAGATTTAGGGAAACCGTGATATGAGAGGAATTAAGGAGACACAAAAGCTCAAGGTAGGCGATGCCCAAGGCATCCCTAATCAATATTTCAAGAAGTCTCAAGCATCTAAGCTTGGGGATGCCCCGGTTGGCATCCCACCTTTCTTCTTCAACAATGATTGGTTAGTATCGGTTGAACCGAAGTTTTTGCTTCTTCACATGATATGTGCTATCCTTAGAATGTCATTTTGTTTTGCTGTTTGAATAAAGTACTTAAGATCTGAAATTCTTAGATGAGAGAGTCTTCACATAGTTGTTTAATTATTCACTACTCATTGATCTTCACTTATATCTTTTTAGAGTAGTTTGTCATTCACTCTCGTGCTTCACTTATATCCTATGAGTAAATGGTTGAATGAATTGAATATCATAAATCTGAAATTAAATATGTTTCATATACTTATCCCATGGGGAGTAATGACTTCACACACAATAAGTATAGGTGGTAAAATTTATTGAAAGTTAGCAAACACCGCATTGGTCACTTGAACAATACATGAAAGAATATTGAAGGAAGAGAGATTCCACATATAAATATACTATCTTGGACATCTTCTATGATTGTGAGCCCACTAATTATTTTCAAACTTGAGCAAATTAGTTGAAATTGGACAAGGAAGACAACGTAATGAGTTATGCTTGGGTATATTCGTATAGAAGTTATATTGTTATGGATCCTCCAACATGTGGTGCTTGCTTCCACCTCATACTAGCCAAAACTTCCACGCCAAGTAGAAATACTACTTGTGCATCCAAACACCCTAAGCCCAGTTTTGCCATGAGAGTCCACTATACCTACCTATGGATTGAGTAAGATCCTTCAAGTAAGTTGTCATCGGTGCAAGCAATAAAAATTGCTCTCTAAACATGTATGATCTATTAGTGTGAGGAAAATAAACTTTATACGAACTTGTGATAAGGAAGACATAAAAGCGACATACTGAATAATAAAGTTCTTTATCACAAGCAGCAATATAAAGTGACGTTCTGTTGCATTAAGATATTACGCATCCAACCATTGTAAGGGAAAATAAGCGTTGTACTAACTTGTGGTGGTAAAGAAATAAAAGCGACGGACTGCATAATAAAGGTTGCTATCACAAAGGGCAATACAACATGACGTTCCTTTGCATTAAGGGTTTGCACATCCAAAAAAAAAAAAGCGCATGACAACCTATGCTTCCCTCTGCGAAGGCCCTATCTTTTACTTTCTGTTACTTACCTTTATGCAAGCATCATGTGTTGGGGAATGATCCAGACATATATATCCATACAAATATATTTGATTATGAATTATTACTGTTGACAATTATCTTTATGATAAATAAGTTGGGAGGCGAAACATTAAGCCCCTACCTTTCTCTGTGTTTGATGGATGCTATTTGTTCTAAAAATATGCTTTGAGTGTAAACAATCATGGAAGACTATATGATAGTTGAGTATGTGGAATTTGCTAAATCAAAGCTCTTACATATACCCTTCCTGAAAATAAGATGAATTGCAATTGTTTGATGATTAAAAACATGGTTTGTTAGTTTTCAAGAAACTTTCTGGTCTATACTTTAACATGTGAATAGCTTGTTACTTGATCATGGGAAGTTTTATGAGATGATCTACTGATTATGGTTTATATTGATGTTAGAAAAAGTGAATGGAATTATCATTGATCAAACTTGTGCACTTGCTAGCATTCCCCATCAAAAATTCTATTTTTATCATTTACCTACTCGGGGACGAGCAGGAATTAAGCTTGGGGATGCTTGATACGTCTCCAACGTATCTATAATTTTTTATTGTTCCATGCTATTATATTATCTGTTTTGGATGTTTTATATACATTAATATGCTATTTTATATTATTTTTGGATCTAAACTATTAACCTAGAGCCCAGTGCCAGTTTCTGTTTTTTCCTTGTTTTTGACCTTTTTCAGATAGGAATATCAAATGGAGTCCAAATGGAATAAAACTTTACGATGCTTTTTTATGGACCAAAAGAGACCCCCGGAGCTTTGGAGGAAGGCCAGAAGAGCCACGAGGGCACCACAAGCCATAGGGGCGCGCCCACCCCCCTAGGGCGCGCCCCCATGGCTTGTGGCTGCCTCGTGGACCCCCCCCTGACGTAATTCCACCGCCATAAATTCCTATAAATATAGAAACCCCCAGAAAGAAACCTAGATCAGGAGTTCCACAACCGCAAGCCTCTGTAGCCACCAAAAACCAATTGGGAGCTCATTTCGGCACCCTGCCGGAGGGGGAAACCATCACCGGTGGCCATCTTCATCATCCTGGCGGTCTCCATGACAAGGAGGGAGTAGTTCACCCTCGGGGCTGAGGGTATGTACCAGTAGCTATGTGTTTGATCTCTCTCTCTCGTGTTCTTGAGTTGGCATGATCTTGATGTATCGCGAGCTTTGCTATTATAGTTGGATCTTATGATGTTTCTCCCCCTCTACCTTCTTGTAATGAATTGAGTTTTCCCTTTGAAGTTATCTTATCGAATTGAGCCTTTAAGGATTTGAGAGCACTTGATGTATGTCTTCCATATGGATATCTGTGGTGACAATGGGATATTCACGTGATCCACTTGATGTATGTTTTGGTGATCAACTTGCGGGTTCCGTGACCTTGGGAATCTATGCATAGGGGTTGGCACACGTTTTCGTCTTGACTCTCTGGTAGAAACTTTGGGGCACTCTTTGAAGTTCTTTATGTTGGATTGAACATGATGAATCTGAGATTGTGTGATGGAAATCGTATAATCAAGCCCATGGGTACTTGTGGTGACATTGGAGTATCTAGGTGACATTAGGGTTTTGGTTGATGTGTATCTTAAGGTGTTATTTTAGTACGAACTCTTGAATAGATTGATCGGAAAGGATAACGTTGAGGTGGTTTTGTACCCTACAATAATCTCTTCGTTTGTTCTCCGCTATTAGTGACTTTGGAGTGACTCTTTGTTGCATGTTGAGGGATTGTTATATGATCCAATTATATTATCATTGTTGAGAGAACTTGCACTAGTGAAAGTATGAACCCTAGGCCTTGTTTCTAAGCATTGCAATACCATTTGTGCTCACTTTTATCATTAGTTACCTTGCTGTCTTTATATTTTCAGATTACAAAAACCTATATATACTATCCATCCTACACTTGTATCACCATCTCTTCACCGAACTATTGCACCTATACAATTTACCATTGTATTGGGCGTGTTGGGGACACAAGAGACTCTTGTTATTTGGTTGCAGGGTTGTTTGAGAGAGACCATCTTCATCCTATGCCTCCCATAGATTGATAAACCTTAGGTCATCCACTTAAGGGAAAATTGCTACTGTCCTACAAACCTCTGCACTTGGAGGCCCAACAACGTCTACAAGAAGAAGGTTGCGTAGTAGACATCAGTGGTCAACCATAATAATGATAATAATTATGGAAGAACTCGTCTTATGTTCGAGAGTACTCAGTGGATCGTGAGTATTCTGAGGGTTGTCAGGCAACCCAGAAGAGAGTAAGTTTGTCAGACTTGTATTGCAGATGCATAGACGTCAGATTATGTCAGGAATATGATATGTTAGCCATAGGATGGCTATAGGGTGAGTGGTCGGAGGACCACATGATTTGGATTGGATCCTGAGATTGTTCGGAGTTTGGATTATATACTTGATACCCTTTACATTACTGTATTTTACCTCAATAGTCATCTTGCTGGATAATCATGTTATACCATGATAATTAATGATGCTCTAATGATTGATGCATGCTTGAATGCCGTGGATTGCTTTGCTTGGTGTATATGTTAGTTTGGTTTGCTTGCGAGTACATTCAAAAGTACTCAGCGGCCTTTAACGTGGCCAGGTTCACATAAGGATCCGTCGTCCGTCGGCGGGGAGACGGAGCGTTCGCGGGCCAGGAGAGTAACCCAGTCAGATCCCTGTGGATTGGAACCGCACCAGGACCATGCTGCCTTAGATAGAGCTTTTCCACTGCCATCACCTTTGTAAAATGTCATGTAAGACTTATATATCCATTAATAGAATGCCTGTATTTATGATACTTGTTGTAAACGCGCATGCCATAACGATTTCCTGGGCTGGTATGTGTGGTGACCGGCCGGCTGCAGTGGTAATCAGGCGGGGCGCCACAGTTTGACTTAACCCCCTCCCGGGCCTCCCTCCTTCTCCTTCTCTTCCTCCCCATTTCCTCGAGCCCCTTGATGGAAATATGCCCTAGAGGCAATAATAAAGTTGTTATTATTTTATATTTCCTTGTTCATGCTAAAGGTTTATTATTCATGCTAGAATTGTATTGACCGGAAACTTAAATACATGAGTGAATACATAAATAAATACCATGTCCCTAGTGAGACTCTACTAGACTAGCTCATTGATCAAAGATGGTTAAGGTTTCCTAACCATGGAGCTGAGTTGTCATTTGATAATGGGATCACATCATTAGGAGAATGATGTGATGGACAGGACCCATCCATTAGCTTAGCATATGATCGTTCAGTTTATTGCTACTCCTTTCTTAACGTCAAATACATGTTCCTTTGACCATGAGATCATGCAACTCCCGGATACCAGAGGAATACCTTGTGTGCTATCAAACGTCACAACATAACTGGGTGATCATAAAGATGCTCTACAGGTATCTCCAAAGGTGTCTGTTGAGTTGGCGTGAATCGAGAATGGGATTTGTCACTCTGTGTATCGTAGAGGTATCTCTGGGCCCTCTCGGTAATACACATCACAAGAAGCTTGCAAGCAAAGTGACTAAGGACTTAGTTGCAAGATGATGTATTACGGAACGAGTAAAGAGACTTGCCGGTAACGAGATTGAACTAGGTATAGAGATACCGATGATCGAATCTCGGGCAAGTAACATAACGACAGACAAAGGGAATTACGTATGTTATCATAAAGGTTTAACCGATAAAAGATCTTCGTGGAATATGTAGGGATCAATATGGGCATCCAGGTCCCGCATTGGTTATTGACCGGAGAGGTGTCTCGGTCATGACTACATAATTCCCTAACCCGTAGGGTCGCATGCTTAACGTTCGTTGATGCTAGAGTAGTATTGGGATATTTGATGAGTGGTAACCAAATGTTGTTCGGAGTCCCAGATGAGAACCCGGACATCACGAGGAGTCTTGGAATGGTCGAGAGGTAAAGATTTATATATGGGAAGTCATATTTTTGGTTCCGGAAAAAGGTGCAGTTTTTTTGGTATTGTACCGGGAAGCTTCCAGAAGGTTCCGGAGGATACCGGAGGACTCCGAAAGTCCACAAGTAGGTTCACCATGACCGAAGGGCTAGCATGGGCTGCGGGGAGGCGCCCTGGCCTTATTGGGCTAGGCGCATCAAGTCCTCAAAAGCCCATGTGGCTAGGGAAGGCAAAAAAGGAAGGAGTCATAGTAGGAATAGGATTGGACTTGGAGTCCAAGTCCTCTCCACCTTAGCTGCACCCTAGGGCTTGGAGGGGCTGTTTCCCACGCTGCTCCACCTATATATAGAGGGGAGGGGGCTCCCCAAGAAGATACACCAAGCCTTTGGCTCCCCTCTCTCTCCCGTTACTCCGTAGTTCCACCGCCTCGTCCCGGCGTCGCTTAGCGAAGCGCTGTCAGCGCTCCACCACCACCATCACCACCATGCCGTTGTGTTGGTTGTGATCCCATCTACTTCTCCTCTCCCACTTGCTAGATCAAGAAGGAGGAGACGTCATCGAGCCACACGTGTGCTAAACTCGGAGGTGCCGTCCGTTCGGCACTAGATCGGTTGGATCGTGATCGGATCGCGAAGAGTACGACTACATCAACCGCGTGATATACGCTTCCGCTTAGCAATCTATAAGGGTATGTAGATGCTCTCCCCCTCTCATAGCTATGCATCTCCATGGATAGATCCTGCATGTGCATAGACATTTTTTGTTTTCCATGCAACGTTCCCCAACAGTGGCATCATGAGCCAAGTTTGTGCGTAGATGATATGCACGAGTAGAACACAAAGAGTTTTGGGCGGTGATGTTCATACTGCTTACCACCAACGTCTTATTTTGATTCGGCGGCATTGTGGGATGAAGCGGCCCGGACCAACCTTACATGTCCACGTACATGAGACCGGTTCCACCGACTGACGTGCAACTTGTTTTGCATAAAGGTGGCTGGCGAGTGTTTGTTTCTCCTACTTTAGTTGAATCGAATTTGACTACGGCCGGTCCTTGAAGAAGGTTAAAACAACAAACTTGATAAATCACTGTTGTGGTTGTTTTTCTGTAGGTAAGAACGGTTCTTGTTAGAAACCCGTAGCAGCCACGTAAAACTTGCAAACAACAAAGTAGAGGACGTCTAACTTGTTTTTGCAGGGTATGCTGTGATGTGATATGGTCAAGACATGATGTGATATACGTTATTATATGAGATGATCATGTTTTGTAATTTATCGACAACCGGCAGGAGCCTAATGGTTGTCTTTTAATTATTGTATGAAATGCATGCGCCATGTAATTGCTTTACTTTATCGCTATGCGTTAGCAATAGTTGTGGAAGCAATAGTTGGCGAGACAACCACGACGCAACGATGGAGATCAAGGTGTCGAGCCGGTGACGATGGAGATCATGACAATGCTTTGGAGATGGAGATCAAAAGTACAAGATGATGATGGCCATATCATGTCACATATTTTGATTGCATGTGATGTTTATCCTTTATGCATCTTATTTTGCATAGAACGACGGTAGCATTATAAGATGATCCCTTCACAAAATTTCAAGATAAAAGTGTTCTCCCCAAGTATGCACCGTTGCTAAAGTTCGTCGTTTTGAAGCACCTCGTGATGATCAGGTGTGATAGACTCTACGTTCACATACAACGGGTGTAAACCAGTTTTACACAAGCAGAATACTTGTGTTAAACTTGACGAGCCTAGCATGTACAGACATGGTCTCGGAACACTGGAGACCGAAAGGTCGAACATGAGTCATATAGTAGATATGATCAACATGGAGATGTTCACCATTGATGACTACCCCATCTCACGTGATGATCAGACATGGGTTAGTTAATTTGGATCATGTATCACTTAGTTAACTTGAGGGATGTTAATTTAAGTGGGAGTTCATTAGTAATTTGATTAATTGAACGTAAATTTATCATGAACTTAGTCCTGATAGTCTTTGCAAATTATGTTGTAGATCAATAGCTCGTGTTGTAACTCCCCTGTTCTTGATACGTTCCTAGAGAAAGCTTAGTTGAAAGATGATGGTAGCAATTACACGGACTGGGTCCGTAACTTGAGGATTATCCTCATTGCTGCACAGAAGAATTATGTCCTTGATGCACCGCTAGGTGACAGACCTGTTGCAGGAGCTGATGCAGACGTTATGAACGTTTCGCAAGCTCGATCTGATGAATACTTGATAGTTTAGTGTACCGTGCTTTACGGCTTAGAATCGGGGCTTCAAAGACATTTTGAACGCCCTGGAACATAAGAGATGTTCCAAGAGCTGAAATTAGTATTTCATGCTCACGCCCGTGTTGAGAGTTATGAGACCTCTGACAATTACTTTGCCTACAAGATGGTGGAGAATAGCTCAACCAGTGAGCAAGTGCTCAGAATGTCTGGGTGCTACAATCGCTTGAATCAAGTGGGAGTTAATCTTCCAGATAAGAAAGTGATTGACAGATTTCTCTAGTCACTGTCACCAAGCTACTAGAGCTTCGTGATGAAACTATAATATGCAAGGGATGCCGAAAATGATTCCCAAGCTCTTCGCGATGCTGAAATCAGCGGAGGTAGAAATCAAGAAAGAGCATCAAGTGTTGATGGCTAATAAGACCACCAGTTTCAAGAAAAAGGGCAAGGGAACAAAAGGGAACTTCAAGATGAACGGGAAGTAAGTTATCACTCCCGTGAAGAAGCCCAAAACGGGACCCAAGCCTGAGACTAAGTGCTTTTACTGCAAGCGGTACTACCCCAAATATTTGGCGGATAAGAAGGATGGCAAAGTGAACAAAGGTATATTTGATATACTTGTTATTGATGTGTACCTCACTAGTGCTCGTAGCAGCGTCTGGGTATTTGATACCGGTTCAGTTGCTAATATTAGTAACTTAAGGTAGGAGCTGCAGAGTAACAGAGACTAGCTGAGGGCAAGGTGACGATGTGTGTTGGAAGCGTCTCCAAGATTGATATGATCACCATCGGCACGCTCGTAATACCTTCAGGTTAGTATTAAACCTAAATAATGGTTATTTGGTGCTTACGTTGAGCATAAAACATTATATCTGGATATTGTTTATTGCAAGACGGTTATTCATTTAAGTCAGAGAATAATGGTTATTCTGTTTACATGAATAATATCTCTCGTGATCATGCACCCTTGTGAAAGGTTTATTCTTGTTGAATCTCGATTGTAGTGATACACATATATTCATATTGATGCCAAAATATGCAATGTTAATAATGATATTGCAACATACTTGTGGACTGCCGTTTAGGTCATATTGGTCTAAAGCGCACTAAGAAACTCCATGCAGATAGACTTTTGGAATCACTTGATTATGAATTATTTGATACTTGCAAACCATGCCTCATGGGCAAGATGACTAAAACTCCGTTCTTGGGAACAATGGAGCGAGCTAATGATTTATCGGAAATAATACATACCGATGTATGCGGTCCGATGAATGTTGAAGCACGCGGCGGGTATCATTATTTTCTAACCTTCACAGATGATTTGAGTAGGTATGGGTATATCTACTTGATGAAACACAAGTCTGAAACATTTGAAAAGTTTAAAGAATTTCAGAGTGAAGTAGAGAATCATTGTAACAAGAAAATAAAGTTTCTACAATCTGATCATGGAGGTGAATATTTGAGTTACGAGTTTGGCCTTCATTTAAGAAAATGTGGAATTGTTTCACAACTCACGCCACCTGGAACACCACAGCGTAATGGTACATCCGAACGTCATAACCATACTTTATTAGATATGGTGCGTTCTATGATGTCTCTTACCGATTTGCCACTATCGTTTTGGGGTTATGCATTAGAGACAGCTACATTCACGTTAAATAGGGAACCGTCTAAATCCGTTGAGACGACACCGTATGAACTATGGTTTGGCAAGAAACCTAAGCTGTCGTTTCTTAAAGTTTGGGGATGCGACGCTTATGTGAAAAAGTTTCAGCTTGATATGCTCGAACCCAAAGCGGAGAAGTACGTCTTCATAGGATACCCTAAAGAAACAATTGGGTACACCTTCTACCACAGATCCGAAGGCAAGATCTTTGTTGCCAAGAATGGGTCCTTTCTAGAGAAGGAGTTTCTCTCAAAAGAAGTGAGTGGGAGGAAAGTAGAACTTGATGAGGTAATTGTACCTTCTCTCGAATTGGAAAGTAGCACATCAGAGAAAACCATTCCCGTGATGCCTACACCAACGAGAGAGGAAGATAATGAAAAAGATCATGAAACTTTAGATCAAGTTATTACTGAACCACGTAGGTCGACCAGAGTACGTTCCACACTAGAGTGGTATAGTAATCCTGTCCTGGAAGTTATGTTGTTAGACAATGGCGAACCTACAAACTATGAAGAAGCTATGATGAGCCCGGATTCCGACAAATGGCTTGAGGCCATGCAATCTGAGATAGGATCCATGTAAGAGAACAAAGTGTGGACTTTGGTGGACTTGCTCGATGATCGGCAAGCCATTGAGAATAAATGGATCTTCAAGAGGAAGACAAATGCTGATGGTAATATCACTGTCTACAAAGCTCGACTTGTCGCGAAAGGTTTTCAACAAGTTCAAGGGGTTGACTATCATGAGACTTTCTCATCCGTAGTGATGCTTAAGTCTGTCCGAATCATGTTAGCAATTGCCGCATTTTATGATTATGAAATCTGGCAAATGGACATCAAAACTGCATTCCTTAATGGATTTCTTAAAGAAGAGTTGTATATGATGCAACCGAAAGGTTTTGTCGATCCTAAGGGTACTAACAAAGTGTGCAAGCTCCAGCGATCCATCTATGGACTGGTGCAAGCATCTCAGAGTTGGAATATATGCTTTGATGAGGTGATCAAAGCATATGGTTTTATACAGACTTACGGTGAAGCCTGTATTTACAAGAAAGTGAGTGGGAGCTCTGTAGCATTTCTAATATTATATGTGGATGACATATTGTTGATTGGAAATGATATAGAATTTCTGGATGGCATAAAAGGATCCTTGAATAAGAGTTTTTCAATGAAAGACCTCGGTGAAGCTGCTTATATATTGGGCATCAAGATCTATAGGGATAGATCAAGACGCTTAATAGGACTTTCACAAAGCGCATACCTTGACAAGATTTTGAAGGAGTTCAAAATGGATTGGTCAAAGAAGGAGTTCTTGCCTGTATTGTAAGGTGTGAAGTTGAGTAAGACTCAAAGCCTGACCATGGTAGAAGATAGAGAGAGAATGAAAGTCATTCCCTATGCCTCTGTCATAGGTTCTATAATGTATGCCATGTTTTGTACCACACATGATGTGTGCCTTGCCACGTGTCTGGCAAAGGGGGTACAAGAGTGATCCAGGAGTGGATCACTGGACAGCGGTCAAAATTATCCTTAGTAACTGGAGGACTAAGGAAATGTTTCTAGAATATGGAGGCGATAAAGAGTTTGTCGTAAAGGGTTACGTCAATGCAAGCTTTGACACCGATCTGGATAACTCTGAGTAGCAAACAGGATACGTATAATGGAGCAGTCATTTGGAATAGCTCCAAGTAAAGCGTGATAGCAGCATCTACAGTATGACATAAGGATTTGCAAAGTACATACGAATCTGAATGTTGCAGACCTGTTGACTAAAAATCTCTCTCACAAGCAAAACATGATCACACCTTAGAACTCTTTGAGTGTTAATCACATGGTGATGTAAACTAGATTATTGACTCTAGTGAACTCTTTGGGTGTTAATCACATGGCGATGTGAACTAGATTATTGAATCTAGTGAACTCTTTGGGTGTTAATCACATGGCGATGTGAACTAGATTATTGACTCTAGTGCAAGTGGGAGACTGATGGAAATATGCCCTAGAGGCAATAATAAAGTTGTTATTATTTTATATTTCCTTGTTCATGATAAAGGTTCATTATTCATGCTAGAATTGTATTGAACGGAAACTTAAATACATGTGTGAATACATAAAAAAATACCATGTCCCTAGTGAGCCTCTACTAGACTAGCTCGTTGATCAAAGATGGTTAAGGTTTCCTAACCATAGACATGAGTTGTCATTTAATAATGGGATCACATCATTAGGAGAATGATGTGATGGACAAGACCCATCCATTAGCTTAGCATATGATCGTTCAGTTTATTGCTACTACTTTCCTAATGTCAAATACATGTTCCTTCGACCATGAGATCATGCAATTCCCGGACACCGGAGGAATACCTTGTGTGCTATCAAACGTCACAACGTAACTGGGTGATCATAAAGATGCTCTACAGGTATCTCCGAATGTGTCTATTGAGTTGGCGTGAATCGAGATTGGGATTTGTCACTCTGTATCGGAGAGGTATCTCTGGGCCCTCTCGGTAATACACATCAGAAGAAGCTTGCAAGCAAAATGACTAAGGAGTTAGTTGCAAGATGATGTATTACAGAACGAGTAAAGAGACTTGCCGGTAATGAGATTGAACTGGGTATAGAGATATCAACGATCGAATCTCGGGCAAGTAACATACCGACAGACAAAGGGAATTACGTATGTTGTCATAAAGGTTCAACCGATAAAAGATCTTCATGGAATATGTAGGAATCAATATGGGCATCCAGGTCCCGCTATTGGTTATTGACCGGAGAGGTGTCTCGGTCATGACTACATAATTCCCGAACCCGTAGGGTCGCACGCATAACGTTCGTTGACGCTAGAGTAGTATTGGGATATTTGATGAGTGGTAACTAAATGTTGTTCGGAGTCCCAGATGAGATCCCGGACGTCACAAGGAGTCTCGGAATTGTTGAGAGGTAAAGATTTATATATGGGAAGTCATATTTTGGGTTCTAGAAAAAGGTGCAGTTTTTTCGGTATTGTACCGGGAAGCTTCCAGAAGGTTCCGAAGGATTCCGGAGGGGTCCGGAAGTCCACAAATGGGTTCACCACGACCCAAGGGCTAGCACGGGCTGTGGGGAAATGCCCTGGGCTTATTGGGCTAGGCACACCAAGTCATCAAAAGCCCATGTGGCTAGGGAAGACAAAAAAGGAAGGAGTCCTAGTAGGAATAGAATTAGACTTGGAGTCCAAGTCCTCTCCCCCTTAGCCGTGCCCTAGGGCTTGGAGGGGCTGTTTCCCATGCCTCTCCACCTATATAGAGGGGAGGGGGCACCCCAAGATGATACACCAAGCACTTGGCTCCCCTCTCTCTCCTATTACTCCGTAGTTCCACCGCCTCATCCCGGCGACGCTTAGCGAATCACTGTCGGTGCTCCACCACCACCATCACCAACACGCCGCCATGCTGGTTGTGATCCCAACTACTTCTCCTCTCCCGCTTGCTAGATCAAGAAGGAGGAGACGTCATCGAGCCGCATGTGTGCTAAACTCGAAGGTGCCGTCCGTTCGGCACTAGATCGGTTGGATCGTGATTGGATCGCGAAGAGTACGACTACATCAACCGCGTGATAAACGCTTCTGCTTAGTGATGTACAAGGGTATGTAGATGCTCTCCCCCCCCCCCTCGTAGCTATGCATCTCCATGATTAGATCTTGCGTGTGCGTAGAAAATTTTTGTTTTCCATGCAACGTTCCCCAACACCCCCGATGCCCTCCCGCACCGCCGCCGCGCTGCATCCTCTCCCTCTCTTCTTCGACGCCGACGCCGACATCCCGACACCGTCACCGCACCCCTGCCTCGTCACTGGCCCACCCTGTCTTGCCTCCGCCGCCACCGGCTTGCACTGCCTCGCCTTCGACGACGCCGGGCGGCCCTGCCTCCCCTCCGCCGCTGTCGGCCCGCCCTGCCTCGCCTCCGACGACCGGCCACCGCTGCATCTCCGACCACTCCGGCCACCTCCATGTAGCAGTTGATTCTCTATTCCTTCCCTTCCAATTTCTAGGGTTTGCTTAAATCCGAAAATCCCCATATTCTAGTGTTTGATGTTGGTGTTATTCTAGGCATTTTGCATTAGGGATAAGCAGATTAGGGTAAGCAGTAGGAATTTTATTCTAGGAATTTAGCTAGGAATCAAATTAGGACATAAATTAGGGATATATGAACCCTAGGTGTAGTGTATATGAACCCTAGGATTTTGATATATATGAACCCTAGAATTAACAGAAAATATATACTTTAGCTTTTCGATGTTGTGATGAATTGCATAATTTGAAATTTAGGACAGAAAATGAGTTCTAGGGTTCATAATTTTTACTGAATTTTTATTAGGACAGAAATTTAGGACATAATTTGAAATGAGTTCTAGGGTTCATGATTTTTATTAGGATAGAAATATGAATTGAGTTCTAGGTTTCTTGGGTTCTAGGGTTCTGTTATATGCAAATTTGAAGTGGTCCTATTATATATATGCAAATTTGAAGTGGTCCTGTTATATGCAAATTCCTCAATAGTTACTTCTTTGGGTTGCTCATGTATGAAGCCTATGGATATTTGAACATTGTTTGTAGGGAATCTGACTCCGAGTGGCCTATGTTTTGCCATAATGTTGATTCATTTCCATTTCAGCAAATTTTAGACGCTCGATTTGTCCACTTTTTAGTAAAGGTCATGCCGAAATATTTCCCGTGAATTTCGGCATGACTTGTGCTGAAAGTAGTACATATCGAGTGACCGGGATTTGCCAGGACGGGAATGAAACAGCATTCCGGCAAAACATAGGTCATTTTTTATGTCAATATTCATTTCATTATAGTTTTAGAATTTAACGAGCAGACTGAACTATAGGAAACATGGCGAATAACGTCGGAGCCGGTGGTTCTGTTGATGCCCGCTTCGAGAATGCACACTATTACCTTGACTTTTTAGCTAGTCAGGAAGAAGAATGGTTGCATGCCAGATTCTAGTTCCCCGGCTGGAATAATGAGAAAGAACCGTGGGACGATAAACCCATGAAGAAGATAAACAATAGAGCCCTTGGCAAGTTCAGCGGCGCATTGAGCGCCTGGAAAGGTAGGGTCAAAAAAATGATTGAAGTAGATAAATTATCCAACGCCGAGATTATTGAAGAGAATCCAAAAATTATGGAAGTGGACTTAGAAACATTCAGGAAGACTATCACTGCAGAAGCAACCAAGGACAAGGCCGAGAGAATGAAGGAGCTTCAGACCAGGAACCTGGGTATCCACCACCTCGGAAGCCATGGTTACACGGGCAGGAAGCCCTTGTGGGATAAGGAGGACACGGAACACGAACGTCAGGGGATCCTAGACCCTTTGGCGGAGTTCACTGTCCCGCAGGAGCATGATTTCATCACGGCCCGGTCCAAGTGGGACAAGGAGAAAAAGGAATGGTACACGGATGGGTCGACGAGGAAACTCATGAGAATATTGGTAATTTATAGTTTACCACCTTATAATTGCTTCTAATCAAGTCGACTATGTTCTAGTCACATTTGTAAATGGTCCACGTTCATTTTGCAGAGAAAGCAACACAGGCGAATAGCCGAAGAAAGCGACTCATCGACTCAGTCGTCAACGAAGTACAAGTGGGTCACCCCTTTCAACCGAGCCATCAACATAATGCAGGGACACCCGGAGGACCAGCGACCGCAGTATGGACGTGTGCACGACGCCGGAGACAGCACCACATGGATGTACTACTACAGCGAGGACAAGGAGGAAAGAAGGCAGAGAAGGAAGTTCAGCCAGGTGTCAATCGACCAGAAGGTGGCGGCGGCAGTCGACAAAAAAACAGCTGAGGACAAGGAAGCGACCAAGGCTGAGGTGGTCCAAGAGGCAGTCCAAGCAGCTGTAGCTGCCTGCAGATTTATTTCGCATCTGTGATTTCTGCCTTGATTCCGACTGTTGTCGCCTGGACGAAGGAAAATCCAGACAAAACGGCCTTGGATTTTCCCCTTCCAAGCTTCGTCGGGAGCAACTCGTTGAACATGGCACCCACACCTGCTCTCGCAACCGGAGCTCCTGCACCCGCTAATAGCAGCCCGTCCTCCATCTCAGGCATGCTCGGTGGGGCTTCCATATTGGCTGAGCTCGATGCCCTCACGGTAATTACGTGTCGAACCCTGGTCAACATATCCATAATCTTCTATTTCCGTTGCCTTAGGGATGTCTGACACACCGCAAACATGTCCTCGCAGGCCGACGAAAATCCATGCACCCTACTATACAAAATCAATGGCCAGTTGGTGGATGTGGGCAAGGGTACGATATCGAAGCCCAAGGAGCGCTCTTTCCATGGCTGGCAGATGCCCGAGGACGTCTTCGGGGTTTCCATGGCTAGTGCGAAAGCCCCCTACGAGGATTTGGCTCCTTCGCTGTGAACCGGGGAGAGGATGACGAGACCCTGGCAAAGTTGGGCCAATGCAAGAATTGGCCGTTGCTATGGCCAAAGAATCTTCTTCGTGTGGAGGCTGTCGGGAGGACACCAAAGACAATAGTACCAATGCAAGGTATGACCACCACCCCACCCACACAATTACCACCGTCTGTCGTGTTGGCTGGGAGCGGACGATCCAAGGAAGGGGGCCAACTATCGACGTCGCCCCCATGGAAGAAGATAGAAATGAGGACATGGATGAGGATGACCCTCTCCAGTACATCAATACCGGCTATGATGGCACAGAACTGATGTGTTAGCTGCCATATGACTCGGCCTATGAGCGTGAAGATGAGTTGCATGATTCACCGGAGCTGGAACATCCTCGGGAGTGCAAGAAGTCTTTGTTCATGTCCTCGCAGGACATGCCTCTAGATGCAGCCTCTACCCAGGGTGAACTACGTGAGGGTCGTGCCATGCTTATCCCAACAACACTGGTGATGGGACTCAGGGAGGGTCTGCAAGGCTCAATAGCTCAACCCAAGAAGAAGCAGAGGAAGAGACCACTGAGGAAAGGGTCTGCTACCTCCAAAGCTGCTTCTAGCAGCCAGCCGCCTCTGGTGACCAGGGTTGCGGATAGTGTACTGATCAGAGGTGCGTCATCAGTCCATGTCATAGGCAAGCCGATCCTACCGGTGAAAGCACTAGATGGCATTATACGGGATCTCAGGAGACTGCATGAAGATGTGATGTCGACAGGGAAGAGCGTTATCGCCTCGGATGATCCAGGATACCTGCTTTACGTGGTCCATGTGCCCATGGGCATGTTGTACATCCATTCATGCCCCATGGACATGTTCTTCCTATGATTTGATTACATCTTTGAGATGTTTAATATGAGGTGCCTAGATTTTACCTTCGTCCGCCTTTATGCGCTCCATATGAAGTACATTATCAGGATGGAGCAAATCTCTAGAATCGCAGTCGCAGACCCATACTACATGCATGAGGGCTTCTTAGCAGAGAACCCAAAGAACCATGAATATGTGAGGAACTACATCGTAGACTTTATGGTCGCAAATAAGGACAAGGAAATGATTCTCCTACCTTATCATCCCATGTAAGTCATTCACACATGGCCAATATAACACATGCATCCTTTCGTATGGAGACTAATTTTAGGTGTACTTATTTTGTGCAGCGAGGGGCACTTCGTCCTCATCGTTCTTTTCCCGCAAGTCTCCCACGCCATATATTTTGACATGTCCAAGAACATAGAGAAGAAAGATTACACACATATAAAGAGTGTTCTGGATAGTGCTATCCTAAGCTTTGGCCTGATGGGGGGCCACATGAAGGTCAGAAAACAAAAGAATGGCGCGCCATGTTTCAACCATAAAACTGACTTCTGGTGCGTCCAGCAACCAGCAAACAAATATATGGATGGATTCTACATCATCCATCATGTGCTGGAGTCCAGGTGGGATCGACAAAGACTTTGCATGACATCTTCATCCAATGCCCATATCCACAAATGGGCTAAAAGCTTAGGAGCCGTACCAGATGATCAGCACCGAGCTGACTTCTATTGCATCCAGCAAGAAATTGCGCAGATCATCAAGAAAGAAGTCCTCGACAAGAATGGTTTGTTCCATGGCGGCGCAGTATCGTGGGCTGACATCTGAACTAGCCTAGCCCTACAACGTCTAGATAGTACGCCTTTCGCGAAGCTAGGGTGCATCCTCCCGGATTTGGAAGGATGGAACATTTGAATGATTGACTTTCAGTATGATGAAACTTTGAATTTGTGTACGATGAAACTTTGTGTGATGTAAATGATGTCGCGCTCTAGTTAATTAGGTTGGGTACGGTGAACTTCGTTAATTATGTTTACTATATGTTGCTTCCTTCTATTTGCTAACTCTTTCTATTCGTGTTGGTCAAGTATATTATGTTGCATATTATTGTTGATAATATTTTGCTTCTATTTGCTAACTCTTTCTCTAAGTGTTGCCCAAGTATATTATGTTGCATATTATCGTTTAATTCGCGTGATGACGATGCTTCTCTAACAGGTGCGTAGATCATTGATGGCGAAGAAGTGGTATGCCGTGTACATAGGGCATGTTCCGGGAGTGTATGACGAGTGGCCAGAGTGTTAGGCCCAAGTGTACAGCTTCTCGAACGGAAGCCAAAAAGGGTTTGATAGCAGAAGGGAAGCCAAAGCTAGTTACTTGAGGTTCACGCTAGCGCAAGAGAGGATTCAGAACCGGTGCCTCAAGAAGTACTAGGTAATCCCACGCTTCCTCATCGTCATCGCTCTTCTCTCGTATGTCATAGTTTAGATAGATGATAAACATGTGTGTGCGATGACCATGTAGGAGTGTTGTGATAACTTGTATTGCTATTTCGAGATGATGATGAGATCGACATCATTTGTGTTGGATAATGATGATATGATGAGACTATGTTGTACCACTTTGATGATGATGATGAGACATTCTTTTTTCATATAGTTTCAATGTATGTGTATGTTGTAATTGTATAAAACCTGTAAAAATACAAATACAGCAGAATAAAAAAATAGAGAAAGTCTTAGCAGCAGTGAGGGGTAATGGAGTAGCAGCAGCGCTTGTTTAGTAGTAGCGTGGGTGGTGAGAGAGTGCCACAGATAATTAGCAGTAGCAGTGGTTAGACCAGCGCTACTGATATGTGCAGGTAGCAGTAGCGCTGGGTAAAAACCGCGCTACTGCTAATAGTTAGCAGTAGCGCCTTAGTAGTAGCGTGGGCACCCGCACTACTGATAGCCTTAAAACCAGCGCCACTACTAGGGTTTTCCCTAGTAGTGTCCCTCCCATTACTCCTCCTCTACGTTCTGTCAGCACTTGGCGAAGCCCTGCCGGAGTTCTGCTGCCACCACCACCACCATGCCATTGTGCTGGTTCTGATCTCATCTACCTCCTCTCCCTTGCTTGCTGGATCAAGAAGGAGAGGACACCATCGAGCTGAACATGTGCTAATCTCAGAGGTGCCGTCCATTCGGCACTAGATCAGATTGGATCGTGATTTAATCGTGAAGAGTACGACTACATCAACCGTGTTACGACGCTAACGCTTTTTGGTCTACGAGGGTATGTAGACACACTCCCATCCTCATTGCTATGCATCTCCTAGATTAGATCTTGGTTGTTTCATAGGAAATTTTTTGATTTTCATGCTACGTTCCCCTTCAATTACACCCCTCCTCGTGCTTGTAGGATGGGACCAATTCCTTCTAGCAATGGTATAGCTAAAGAAATTGTCTCCAAGTCACTGGCCACTTGTTCCAGTGGTGTATCATAGTCAAGCTCCATCTTGAAAATATTTTCAGATTGGATGCCACCGTCTCTTTTCGCGTGATGTAGCTGTGGCATATTGACATGTTGATCAGTGTATGCCTATTACCCACTTGCAATTGCGAAGTCGGAACTTTTGTGAAGCCTGGGCAAGCTTGAGCAGTGGCGGAGCTAGCCCAGTGGGCCACCCCCGAGCTTGAGCCTATGTGCCTAATCTGGAAATCAAAATCGGACGTTCGGATACATGACATATAAAATTGCCCCAAACTTCGAAACCACAAATCCACAATAATAATGAAGTGAAAATATAAACATAGTAGTCATCCAAATGTAATTTTAAAGTGAACTAATATATGATATATCAATATGTAGTTTCATAGACTAAAATAAAATTGTGACTTGACAACATAACTCATAGAACCAGGCCATGCATAGAACCAAACTCGCCATGGTGCCAGCAAAATTATAGCTATCCAAATTAGCATCCAAACATCCGAGAAGACACTACAAGAAAAAAAAGTCCATATTACAACCTCAATCTACCACCAAAGTCAAAAACACAACCCTGAACTACAAAACTGCCAAGTTTACAACCCTTACTTTCAAAACCGAACAAACAACAACCCTGGGCTGGTTTTTGACCTGTTTTGACTAGTTTTGAATAGTCAAAATCGTAGTCGGCATTAAAAACTCCAAAAAACTAACACACAGCACCCACGATGTTCCCCAGCTCCTTGTAGCTTGCCGCCACCCCGCGGGAGACGCTCACACGCGACCCTCGCGCCACGCCAGATCCAGGGGCTAGATCGCACTACCGGTCGGCAAGCCCCGCCAACTGCGCTACGCCTCCGCTTCTCATGCGCAAGGCCGAGCCCTCCGCATCCTCCTTCTCCACCCGCGCGACACCACCCGACGACCCGACCTGCTCCCCGCTCACCTCCGTCGCCACCCCATCCGCCATGGTTAGCCTACCTCCGCCGCCACCAGCCGAACGGCGACTGATACGTCTCCAACGTATTTATAATTTTTGATTGTTTCATGCTATTATATTATCTGTTTTGGATGTTTTATATGCATTAATATGCTATTTTATATTATTTTTTGGACTAACCTATTAACCCAGTGCCAAGTGCCAGTTTCTGTTTTTTCCTTGTTTTCGAACTTTATAGATAAGGAATATCAAACGGAGTCCAAACGGAATAAAACTTTCGCGATGATCTTTCTTGGACCAGAAGACTCCTGATGGACTTGGAGTGCAAGTCAAAGAAGCTACGGGGTTGCCACAAGCCACCAGGGCGCGCCCTAGGGGGGTGGGCGCGCCCCCATGGCTTGTGGGTCCCACGTAGGCCCCCTGACCTCCTACCTTGGCCTATATATACTCTTATACCCTAAAACCACCAGAAGCGTCCACAAAAATAATTTCCATCGCCGCAACCTTCTGTTCCCATCCTGGAGCCTTTTTCGGTAATCTGTCGGAGGGGGAATCGATCATGGAGGGCCTCTACATCAACACCATTGCCCTTTCCATGAAGCGTGAGTAGTTTACCACAGACCTTCGGGTCCATAGCTAGTAGCTGCATGGCTTCTTCTCTCTCTATGTTCTTCAATACCAAGTTCTCCATGATCTTCATGGAGATCTATCTGATGTAATACTCTTTTGCGGTGTGTTTGTCGAGATCCGATGAATTGTGAGTTTATGATCAGATTATCTATGAATATTATTTGAATCTTCTCTGAATTCTTATATGCATGATTTCATATCTTAGTAAGTCTCTTCGAGTTATTGGTTTGGTTTGGCCACCTAGATCGGTAATTCTTGCAATGGGAGAAGTGCTAGGTTTTGGGTTCAATCTTGCGGTGTCCTCACCCAGTGACAAAGTAGGGGTAGCGAAGCACGTATTGTATTATTGCCATCGAGGATAAAAAGATGGGGTTTATATCATATTGCTTGAGTTAATCCCTCTACATCATGTCATCTTACTTAAAGCATTACTCTGTTCTTCATGAACTTAATACTCTAGATGCAGGCAGGAGTCGGTCGATGTGTGGAGTAATAGTAGTAGATGCAGGCAGGAGTCGGTCTACTTGTCACGGACGTGATGTCTATATGCATAATCATTGCCTTGGATATCATCATAATTATTCACTATTCTATCAATTGCTCGACAGTAATTTGTTCACCCACCATATTATTTTCCTTCAAGAGAGAAGCCTCTAGTGAAACCTATGGATCCCGGGTCTATTTTCCATATCATATATCTATTTTCCATATTATATTTTCAGATCTATAAACCAAAAATACCAAAAATACCTTGCTGCAATTTATTTACTTTTAGTTTAATTATCGTTTTAGAAATCTTTTATATCTATCTCTATCAGATCTCATCCTTGCAAGTGACCGTGAAGGGATTGACAACCCCTTTCTCGCATTGGGTGCAAGTGTTTGATTGTTTGTGCAGGTACTACCACTGGGCCCTTGCTTGATCCTCCTACTGCATTGATAACTTGGTTCTCAAAACTGAGGGAAATACTTATCTCTACTTTGCTGCATCACCCTTTTCTTTTCAAGGGAAAAACCAACGCAAGCTCAAGAAGTAGCAGGAAGAATTTCTGGCGCCGTTGCCAGGGAGGTTTCATAGCAAGTCAAGACAAGAACTCTTCCATCAACTTGCCAATTTCTGGATTGTTGGCTGGGAGGTCTACATCGAGCTACCAAGTACCCATCATAAACTCATCTCTTGCATTTACATTATTTGCCATTTGCCTCTCGTTTTCCTCTCCCCCACTTCTAAAACGATTTTTCAAAAAGATTTGCCTTTTTATTCCCCCTTCTTTTGTTTGCTGTTTGCTTGCTTGTGTGTTAGATCATTTGGTTGTCCTTATGGCTCAACCTAAAAGCTTTTATCCTTATCTTAGGAAGTTGGAAGATATTGAGAAAAATGCTAAAAGTTTCATGTCATTACAATTTGATCATAATAGTTTCTTTAGAAACAAGCTCAAAGAACAAAAAACTATGATGGAGTACATTAATAAAGAGATTGACGATATGTCTAAGTAATTTTATGGTTTGAAATCTCAATTTGCTCACCTTGAAAAATTAGTAGGCCAAGTTTCAGATAAACAAGCTACTTTGGTGAATAAGATGGCCGCGAAACCAGAATCTTTAAATAATGATGAAGATCTTAAAGTGAATGATGTGACTCTTATTGAATCTTTGTTTTCTAATATAAATCTTGATAAATATGGGACTGGAGATAAGTCAACTTTAGTTAAAAGGCGTCCCAATGATTCAGAGTTTATAGATCTTAATGCTAAAATTGATAAAAGTGGGATTGAAGAGGTCAAAACTTTAAGTAGCAATGAACCCACTCTTTTGGATTTCAAGGACTTTAATTATGATAGCTATTCTTTGATAGATTGTATTTCCTTGTTGCAATCCATGTTGAATTCTCTGCATGCTTATAATCAAAATAAACCTTTTACTAAACATATCGTTGATGCTATGATGAAATCTTTTGAAGAAAAACTTGAGTTGCAAGTTTCTATACCTAGAAAACTTTATGATGAGTGGGAACCTACTATTAATATTAAAATTAAAGATTATGAGTGCCATGCTTTGTGTGATTTGGGTGCTAGCGTTTCCACGATTCCGAAAACTTTATGTGATGTGCTAGGTTTCCATGAATTTGATGATTGCTCTTTAAACTTGCATCTAGCGGATTCCACTATTAAAAAACCTATGGGAAGGATTAATGATGTTCTTATTGTTGCAAATAGGAATTATGTGCCCATAGATTTCATTGTTCTTGATATAGATTGCAATCCTACATGTCCTATTATTCTTGGTAGACCTTTCCTTAGAACGATTGGTGCAATTATTGATATGAAAGAAGGAAACATTAGATTTCAGTTTGCATTAAAGATGGGCATGGAACACTTTCCTAGAAAGAAAATTAAATTACCTTATGAATCTATTATGAGAGCCACTTATGAATTGCATACCAAAGATGACAATACCTAGATCTATTGCATTACGCCTAGCTAGGGGCGTTAAACAATAACGCATGTTGGGAGGCAACCCAATTTTATTTTTATTTTTTTTGTTTTGCTTCTGTTATTGAGTTTTTTACACATTATTACTTCTGTAGTAATTGTGTTTTAGTGTTTTAATTAGTGTTTGTGCCAAGTAAGACCTTTGGGATGGTCTATGGTGATAGTTGTTTGATCCTGTTGAAAAACAGAAATTTGACACCCAGTCCAGAATTTTTATAAATTCACAGAAACGTCAATTTGATCTGAATTTTTTACAAAATATTGATATGCAAATTGCCCAGGTTTTCCTAATTTTTCAGAATTCTTAGAGTTACAGAATTATGCGAAGTATCCAGATTGCTACAGACTGTTCTGTTTTTGATAGATTCTGTTTTCTTTGTGTTGTTTTTCTTATTTTGATGCATCTATGGGTAGTATCGGGGGGTATGAACCATGGATAAGTTGGAATACATTAGATATTACACCAATATAAATAAAGAATGAGTTCACAACAGTACCTAAAGTGGCTATCTATTTTTCTTAAAGTAACGGATCTCACGAGTTTTCTGTTGAGTTTTGTGTTGTGAAGTTTTCATGTTTTGGGTAAAGATTTGATGGACTATGGAATAAGGAGTGGCAAGAGCCTAAGCTTGGGGATGCCCAAGGCACCCCAAGGTAATATTCAAGGATACCAAAGAGCCTAAGCTTGGGGATGCCCCGGAAGGCATCCCCTCTTTCGTCTTCAATCCATCGGTAAATTTACTTGAGGCTATATTTTTATTCACCACATGATATGTGTTTTGCTTGGAGCGTCTTGTATGATTTGAGTCTTTATTTTTTGTTTGCCACAATCATCCTTTCTGCACACATCTTTTGAGAGAGACACGCATGAATCGTGAATTTATTAGAATACTCTATGTGCTTCACTTATATCTTTTGAGCTAGGCAATTTGCTCTAGTGCTTCACTTATATCTTTTTAGAGCACGGTGGTGGTTTTATTTTATAGAAATTGAACTCTCTTGCTTCACTTATATTATTTTGAGAGTCTCTAAAAAGCATGGTAAATGGCTTAGGTTATGAATTTAGTCCTAATATGATGGGCATCCAAGAGAGATATAATAAAAACTTTCATATAAAGTGCATTGAATACTATGAGAAGTTTGATTCCTCATGATTGTTTTGAGATATAAAGATGGTGATATTAGAGTCATGCTAGCGAGTAGTTGTGAATTGGTAGAAATACTTGTGTTAGAGTTTGAGATTCCCGTAGCATGCACGTATGGTGAACCGTTATGTGATGAAGTCGGAGCATGATTTATTTATTGATTGCCATCCTTTGTGTGGACGTCGGGATCGCGTGATGGTTAACTCCTACCAACCCTTCCCCTAGGGGCATGCATCTAATACTTTGTTTCGATAGCTAATAGATTTTTGCAATAAGTATGTGAGTTCTTTATGACTAATGTTGAGTCCATGGATTATACGCACTCTCACCCTTCCACCATTGCTAGCCTCTCTAGTACCGCGCAACATTCACCGCTGCATTAAACCCACCATATACCTTCTGCAAAACAGCCACCATACCTACCTATTATGGCATTTCCATAGCCATTCCGAGATATATTGCCATGCAACTTCCACCGTTCCGTTTATTATGACACGCTCCATCATTGTCATATTGCTTTGCATGATCGTAAGAAAGCTAGCATGTTTTCATGACTGTGCTAGATCTTTGCACATCCCGGTACACTGCCGGAGGCATTCATATAGAGTCATATCTTGTATCGAGTTGTAAGTAAATAAAAGTGTGATGACCATCATTATTAGAGCATTGTCCCAAGTGAGGTATAAAAAAAAGAGCCCAAAGAGCCCAAATAAAAAAAATATAATAAAAGAGGCCAGAGAAGCCCAAATAAAAAAAATGAGGCCAAAGATGCCCACCAAAAAAAAAGAGAAAAAAAATGAGAGAAAAGAGAGAAGGGACAATGTTACTATCCTTTACCACACTTGTGCTTCAAAGTAGCACCATGATCTTCATGATAGAGAGTCTCTTATGTTGTCACTTTCATATACTAGTAGGAATTTTTCATTATAGAACTTGGCTTGTATATTCCAATGATGGGCTTCCTAAAAATTGCCCTAGGTCTTCATGAGCAAGCGAGTTGGATGCACACTCACTTAGTTTCCTTTTGAGCTTTCATAAACTTATAGCTCTAGTGCATCCGTTGCATGGCAATCCCTACTCACTCACATTGATATCTATTGATGGGCATCTCCATAGCCCGTTGATACGCTGAGTCGGTGTGAGACTATCTTCTTCTTTTTGTCTTCTCCACAACCACCATATTCTATTCCACCTATAGTGCTATGTCCATGGCTCACGCTCATGTATTGCGTGAAAGTTGAAAAAGTTTGAGAATACTAAAGTGTGAAAACAATTGCTTGGCTAAAACCGGGGTTGTGCATGATTTAATAATTTTGTGTGATGAAGATAGAGCATAGCCAGACTATATGATTTTGTAGGGATAGCTTTCTTTGGCCATGTTATTTTGAGAAGACGTGATTGCTTTATTAGTATGCTTGAAGTATTATTGTTTTTATGTCAATATTAAACTTTTGTGTTGAATCTTATGGATCTGAACATTCATGCCACAATAAAGAAAATTACTTGGATAAATATGTTGGGTAGCATTCCACATAAAAAATTCTGTTTTTATCACTTTCCTACTCGAGGACGAGCAGGAGTTAAGCTTGGGGATGCTTGATACGTATCCAACGCATTTATTATTTTTTATTGTTCCATGCTATTATATTATCTGTTTTGGATGTTTTATATGCATTAATATGCTATTTTATATTATTTTTGGGACTAACCTATTAACCCAGAGCCAAGTGCCAGTTTCTGTTTTTTCCTTGTTTTTGAACTTTATAGATAAGGAATATCAAACGGAGTCCAAACGGAATAAAACTTTCACGATGATCTTTCTTGGACCAGAAGACTCCTGATGGACTTGGAGTGCAAGTCAGAGAAGCTACTGGGTAGCCACAAGCCACCAGGGCGCGCCCTAGGGGGGTGGGCGCGCCCCCATGGCTTGTAGGTCCCACGTAGGCCCCCTAACCTCCTCCCTTGGCCTATATATACTCTTATACCCTAAAACCACCAGAAGCGTCCACAAAAATACTTTTCCACCGCCGCAACCTTCTGTTCCCATCTTGGAGCCTTTTCCGGTAATCTACTGGAGGGGGAATCGATCACGGAGGGCCTCTACATCAACACCATTGCCCTTTCGATGAAGCGTGAGTAGTTTACCACAGACCTTCGGGTCCACAGCTAGTAGCTGGATGGCTTCTTCTCTCTTTATGTTCTTCAATACCAAGTTCTCCATGATCTTCATGGAGATCTATCCGATGTAATACTCTTTTGCGGTGTGTTTGTCGAGATCCGATGAATTGTGAGTTTATGATCAGATTATCTATGAATATTATTTGAATCTTCTCTGAATTCTTATATGCATGATTTCATATCTTAGTAAGTCTCTTCGAGTTATTGGTTTGGTTTGGCCACCTAGATCGGTAATTCTTGCAATGGGAGAAGTGCTAGGTTTTGGGTTCAATCTTGCAGTGTCCTCACCCAGTGACAAAGTAGGGGTAGCGAGGCACGTATTGTATTGTTGCCATCGAGGATAAAAAGATGGGGTTTATATCATATTGCTTAAGTTTATCCCTCTACATCATGTCATCTTACTTAAAGCGTTACTCTGTTCTTCATGAACTTAATACTCTAGATGCAGGCAGGAGTCGGTCAATGTGTGGAGTAATAGTAGTAGATGCAGGCAGGAGTCGGTCTACTTGTCACGGACGTGATGCCTATATGCATAATCATTGCAGTGGATATCGTCATAATTATTCGCTATTCTATCAATTGCTCGACAGTATTTTTTCACCCACCGTATTATTTTCCTTCAAGAGAGAAGCCTCTAGTGAAACCTAAGGATCCCGGGTCTATTTTCCATATCATATATCTATTTTCCATATTATATTTTCAGATCTATAAACCAAAAATACCAAAAATACCTTGCTGCAATTTATTTACTTTTAGTTTAATTATCATTTTAGAAATCTTTTATATCTATCTTTATCAGATCTCATCCTTGCAAGTGACCTTGAAGGGATTGACAACCCCTTTATCGCGTTGGGTGCAAGTGTTTGATTGTTTGTGCAGGTACTACCACTGTGGCCTTGCTTGATCCTCCTACTGGATTGATACCTTGGTTCTCAAAACTGAGGGAAATACTTATCTCTACTTTGCTGCATCACCCTTTCCTCTTCAAGGGAAAAATCAACGCAAGATCAAGAAGTAGCAGCGACCCCAACACCGCCTGCACCCCTCCTCCTGCATGTCGGCACCCTGCGCCATGCTACCACCTCACCCGACGCCGTGCACCATGGTCACCTTCCTGCTGCGCGCCGCCAGCAGCGAGCATGAGCGCCGCCACATCCGTGCACCGTCCTGCCGCCACACATGGCCCCAACAAGCCCCACTCCTCCACGCCACCCAGCTCCCCATTCACCTCCGTCGCCTCCCCACTGCAGCATTGCTGCCACCATGGATGCAGCCGAGCTCGGCCGTGCCTCTGCCGAGGGAAGAGAGGAGGGAGGGAGGAGTGGAAGAACTCGCCGGATTGGCGGCACTCTCCAGCGGTCCGCCAGTGGCGGGGCCAAGCGTGGTGGCGGTGTAGGGTAACGCGACAGAAAACAAAAAAATCGACCTACGCACCAACCCAGGACCACTATGAAGATGCATACAAGGTTTTGATCCGATCGATACTGACTAATAGCGCAGCGGAAGTAGAGTCGATAAAGATCGTCGGTGCAGACCCCCACAGCTATGATTTACCACCTCCCAACTGCGAGGATGTTCTTCCTCATCTGCCCCTCGGACAGCCCTTCGGGAGGAGGTCGGACAGTCCCTCGGACGGTGTCACGGACAGCCCTTCGGGAGGACCCTCAAACAGCCCCTTGGGCAAAAGATCGAACGTACGACCTCTCTACGGGGTTTCACACATATGGTGTCAGCTATCCGGCAGAGCTTCGCCGTCCAGAACTAGCTCCCACCGGAACCCAGACAACGTTTTGGCTCTACGAAACTATTTCGTGGGAGGGAGAGAAGAAAGCCAGATCATGCATGCCATTTGTGAGAGAGTTGGAGTGGAGTTAGAGAGCACCTCTCCTCCTCTTTCTATAGTGGTGGAAGGGGTGGAGGGGGGCTGAAATATCAGCACACAAAAGCCCCCCCCCCCCAAAAAAAACATGCACCCACCAAAGGTGGGGAGTTGTCCCATGGGGGGTCCCCCTTACCACCATGGCGCCCCCAACATGGGGCTGCCACCTCCTCCCAACCAGCTCCACCATATGTGGGGGTTGCCCCCCACCATGGGGGGCCCCCTAACACCTTGTCCACCAACAAGGGGGCTGCCCCCTAAAGGGGGTCTCCCCAAAAACAGCCCCCACGATGCATGGGATCTTGTCCCCTCTCGCTAGGACAAGATGTTTTTCCGCGTATAATTTTCAGAAAAATTCCCGAATGTCCCAGAACATTTCCGGCACCCTCTAAAATATTCTGGATGCTATCCGAAACATTTTCGGTATGATGGTTTTATTCCGAAACATTACCGGTAACTCCGAAACATTTCCAGTTTTCTCTCCAGAACTTTTCCGTTGTCTCCGAAACTTTTCCGGTGACTTTCTCTCCGACTCCCTGTCTAGTATTCAGCAGATAGAAAACCCTTAAGCATGTGACCCTATAGGTTCGGTGAAGTATAGACATGACCGGAACACTTTTTGATCAATAGTCAATAGCGGAACTATGGACACCCATATTGACCCCTATACCCACACGAATAAATATTCGAGCGAACCTCTAGTTGCCGTGTGCTATTCCTGTTGCTTCACGATATGTTACAAATACCCGAGGTGAGATTTATTGGCATCCCCGTGGAACAACAACTTTGTCCACTATGCCAGTTACCTCGTTACCGGTTTTGTTCTCTTTTCTCGTTTATGTGTTCCAGCATCCCTGTGATCAAATCACATTGTGTCTGACTAGACAATGATAGATACCATAACACCGAGAGGGGCCCAAGAAAATCTCTCCATCGTCGGAGGAGAAAATCCCGATCTTGAGCTATCAAGTTACTTGTCATACTTTCCCATGAACCCGTCAGCCGCCGTAATAGCCATCCTGTTACGGATGACGTTTATCAAACCCCAAAGTTCATGAAGCAAGCATGAAGAAACTTGATACTCTCATGGTTTAAGGAATTATGCAAATGTTAACTTTCTCTGTGTTATTAACCATTAACTTGTGACGAATGTATCTCATAGCATAACATCAAATTGGGTCGATTCAACACAAGTGCTCTTCTAACATTATGTGGTCAAAGTTGCCGGCATACTCATGCCCATGATCAGGAAAACAGAATCATCATGCAACACTTGAGCTAGTCTCAGATGCCAGACTAGGAATACATATTACCGTTTATTATTCCACACGTGCATATGAGTTTTCCTCTGAGCCTTGTGGTTATTGTAGACTCGAGAACCATAGCAGTTATAGCACGGAATATAAACATAATTAAGAACATGGAGATTAATAATAACATTTATTATTGCCTCTAGGGCATATCTCCTACAGACTCCCGCTTGCACTACAGTCAATAATATAGTCAATGCTAATGCACTTTACACCTATGGCATACCGGTGTAAAATATGCCTCGCTTGTGGTATAGTCTTTGTCCAACGGATCTGACAACTTCAGGTCTGTGTGTATCTTTGCATATCCTCACAATTTCACGCTATCACAAAATTCATATTTTGTGTGGACTTGGCTTTGTATATATGTGAATCACTGGTCGAACCTTGATTCCTCAGACTGAGCTATGTAGCAACTATCTACAATAGTGTTCCATTGACCAGAGCCATCTTGGAACCATACTAAGTTCATGAAAGAACTATATGATTCAACATCTTCTTTGTCGCTTCTAAAGTGGCAACATACCTAGCCTCTGTTATAGAATTCGCCACAGTAACCTGTTTGGAACAACTCCAACTTACCGTGCCACCATATCATGTATTACACAAAACCCTTAACTTAAAACGAAAATTGCATGGAGCATTGATGAAAATTGTGTCGATGTAACTTCTTACAATGAACTCTTCATAATCTACGCTTGCGAGAAAACATGTCATCAGTGCTACTTTAGTACTCAATGACATTTTTCGTTGATGTCCTATGATCAATATTTTGATCACTTTGGTCTCGCAACTACTTTGGAGTACTGGACTTATCTGGTTGTTTTACATACCATGGAATACATGATTAATCCAAACACAAAAGTGTGTGGAATCTCCATCATGTATTTTGCTCATCGGTGTTTTAGGACACCGAGTCTAGCTAAAACTCGGCAAGAATCACCCCTTGGCGTTCTTATGCTAAACCATTTTGGCATCTTGTCAATATGTGTTTTGGCTTAGCCCTATTTTGCAATTCTATCTCCATAGATTATGCCTAATACGGAGGCTACCTAGCCCAAGTACTTCATCGAAAAACTATTTTTCAACGAAGTGCTAATTCGTGTCAAGAAATATATATTTATTTCCAATCAACAATGTGTCAAGCACACAAGGTTCTTAGAAATATTATTATGCTCCCACTTACTTTCTTGCCACCACAAGCATCTTCGCTTTCCATTAATGAAATCAAATTCTTTTGACTATTTCATCAAAACGAAGATTCCAACTCCATTGTGTTCTCTTCTGTCCATTTCTGGAACTCTCAAGTTTGCACACTCACTAGCATCCTCTGGATAGACAAAATACTTTGGACTATATCACATGGAAGTCCTAGGTTGCATTTCCATCTCATGGAAATCCTTTTTGGCATCCATATATCATATCTCATGATTGAAATATGAATTAATTGCTAGTTTAACCCGAACCGACTTTTAAGCATTGCTATGGTGAGACAAGCTCATCATAGTCAACTCCTTGAATTTGTTATTAGAAACAAGTTGAGCTTTATGGATAAAACATTTTTATCCACATCAGTTTATAGTTCCATTAATATTCGTTAGACTCTAAGTCTTCCGAAGGATTTATCAAGATCTAATCTTGAATCATTTATATGGATACTATCTCGGATTATATTGGCGTTTAGCCAATTTCAGAGTCAGGGCCCATCATCGCTTCCTTGATTATCATAGGTATAGTGTCGTCTAACAACAATATCTCGTTTGCGCACCTGAGACGTTTGCATGAGTTTTGCCTACGTGGTTCAGCTGCAAGTTCGACCGAAGTCCATACATCTCATGTAGAGGCTTCTGTATCAGTCGTAGTACGAAACTCTGGAATTACTTCCAAGGTTTCTTTCCCTTGACCTGATGACAAAGATACTGTTATCTCGATGAGTTGCCCTGTCCTCCAACTCACCTTTTTGCAAGAAACCATTTTCTTCAAAATCATACCACTCTTTGAGGCAAACCTTTTGCCTGGGTATAGTGATGGAGGAATACCCAATAATTTGGGTTAACCTACAAAATAGCACATGTCTGATTTGGAATAGGTTTGTAAACATTTTACACAAAATCCATATTCCAAATGTTAAGAAAAGACATAAAATGGTTGGGCGTACAATACCATGGCGTCATTTCAACAGATCTGATGGCGCTCTTTTCAGTGTAAAAGCCGCAGTCTCTAAAGCATTACATTAAAAGGGATAATAGCAAATTGATTCATGTCATCTTTGATCTTACCATGTCATAAATGGTTTGATTACATCTTCTCGGACATTCCACTCACAGTGGTGTTCCGGGAGGTGTAAGTTATGAAACTCCTTTCACAACTCATCAGACATTCGCTAAACTTGTAACTCAAATATTCCTTTTCACAATCTAATTGCAGAAACATAATTCTTCTTGTTACAATAATTTCTACTTCATTTGGACAACCTTTTGAAATATTTCAAAAGATCCAGACTTATATCTCATAAAGTAAATATCCATATATCTACTTGAGTCATTACTGAAGATAGACAAATCCACTACTAGAAACAATATTTATTGGACTACACATCAAAATGTATGATCACCAATAAGTTTGTTGCTCGTTCCTTATGGCCTGTGAACGGTATTTTAGTCACTTCACTTTTCGGATGAAAGTTGCAAGTGTCAGATGATTCATAATCAAAATGATTTCAAAATCCATCATGATGGAATTTTTTCTATGCGGGTTTCTCCAATGTGACCAAATGCAGTGCCAAACATATGTGGTATTATTTTAGTCTTGCCACATTTAGCGTCAGTGTCATGGATGTATTACATTATTATCAATATTCATAACATACATCTCATTCATAATGAAAGTATGGCCCTTATTTTATGCATAACATCGAAGAACAATTGTTGTCTCATGAACAACCTTCTTGCAACAAATATTATGCAATGGGCTTGGGTGAATAAAACTCCAAAATGAATTATGAAAATAAATACAGAGGTAATACGCCGATGGAGGGTGTAGTAACTTTTACTACGTTCCCAGCGCGTACCTACACCTCATTTCTGGCAAGTCTTTTTATGCCGTAGTAGTTCTTGCATCGAGTTGCAACAGAATGCAATCGATCGGGTATCCCTGTGATCAACTTTTAATCACAATGCCCAAGAATCAATGACTAACTGTTTAATCACAATTCCCAAGAAATATGTCTTTGACCAGCCTTCTATACATCAGTAACTTGTATGACTTTCATACATGAGCTAGAAATTCCAGTCTTCTCCCTTTTTGCCTTTATACTTCTAACAGTTTTACTTCCAATATTTCTCCTACTCTCAGATGAAGCACCCAACTTTAAGAGTGGCGTCAGCCCCGGACTTCCTAGGCATGTAAGTCTCACTAATACCCTTTGGACTTTTCCTTTCTCTTTAAGTTGTTGTTTTATTCACCATCATCACATGACTAGCGTTCTTCTGGATCCCTCTCTTATTAGTCTAATGCATAGTAAAAACTTTACTAATACTTTGCAAACAAACATTGCTTTGGATATCTCATATCTTTTAGCTTTGTTTGTATCTGAAACTAATTTTCAGTTCCATGAATATCACATAATGATCCCAAACTTTTGAAGTTTGGGTCTTATGGAAGCAAACATATTGCACCTGACAGTAATGGAATTCTAGCTTTTGGATCGAAGGACGAGAGTCACATCATCCAAAGCATTAGCAGGAGAATACCGAAAGCATGCGATAGGACCAAGTCCTTCTCGGCACTCTTGAGGACAATCCTCACATTACATTACCAATCATAAAGTTTTCACCAGATATTTAACAGCTATTCAATTTTAATAGGGAAGGTGGAAACGCGAGCCATTATTCTATAACTATTATGCAAATTTCACTTAGACTATGTTCATAATTAATTGCACTAAGAATTAAACAAGTTAATTCTAAAATGCGCTCCCACTCAAATCAATATATCTCATAATTGATTGTGAGTGATTCAAGACCCATGTATCAATTGTTCGCCATTGATGTTAGCATCACTGATGACGAAAATCTCAACTAGTAGGCCAACTTGCCAATTACATCTTTATGTGATTCTTGTTCATCTTTCGATGGGCATGTTCCGAGCTCAGGACGATCAAGCCAGAACGTTAAGACAACCAAGTGATCTCGCAGTGAGGTCTGACCTTCACCCGCCTCATACTTCTCAATTCGTTCGTACCCATGTTTGCATGGCGCACCCCAAAAAGACACATATTTCAGGCGGTGCTACACTTGGGTGAACACTAACTAGTTGATATTTTAAGTGAGAGATCACCCTAATAAAAGCGACTACTGCGCAATCAAAAGGATGCAATAAAAGGGATAAACATCTTAGGCAATTCATAATAGCATGATATGGTATAGCCCTTTCCGACGGAGAAGTCTTTAATTTCATTGTCTTCGGCATTTGCGTCGGTGTTCACCTTCGCGAAGATTGCCACCACCTTGTCAATGCACCAGATAATATTGCTATCTCTATAGCTAATAAAATTAGTGCATTACATAAGGTTGACACTCAGGTCATTAAAGTGACAATCATATGGCTCCAGCCATCATGCCGAATCATGACACGCAGGTCATGTTAATTAATTTACATCATATAGTCATCTCATACATAATCAAATTAAATATGAGAATTGCTATACCACATCACATGCCCATACATCCTGCAAAACCAAATCAGACGCCTCTAATCGGTTCATGCAAAATTTTATTTTACATGGCTTCTAAGGTTTCGAAACAAACCGAACCTACCAACGTTTATCATCAAGTATGATTATGAAAGTCATTAGATTAACTTTGCGGGGCATATGAAACATGAGATAATAAAATCTTGAGCCCCATACTGAAATTCGTCATACGCAAGAACCCCGTGCAGATCATATCTGCATTGCCCTTTAGTCTGCGAAACATCCATCTTTCTTTAACTATGGTAGAACCCAAAGACAGTCGAGCACTTCGTTGATCTGTCAATCAGCATACTTAGGAGCAGCATGAAAGGATCGCGGATTGCCAAAACTTTGTAAGATTCTACCATGCCGTCAAGATCAGGACTAAGCATATTCAAGTGAAGCAACAAGAACATCGGGTAATAGATTTCATCTGCTACCCGCACAAATAATTTTCAGCAATAGAACTCATCTACTACAAAATTATATTGTGCAACACCCATACATCTCATGTATTCTAGATCGTAACCTGCATCTATGCATAGCACGGCTCTTGATGCCACTATAGGGTAACACGATACAAAACAAATAAAATCGACCTACGCACCAGCCCAGGACCACTATGAAGATGCATACAAGGTTTTGATCCGATCATTACCGACTCGTAGCGCAGCGAAAGAAGAGTCGATGAAGATCGTCGGTGCAGATCCCCGCAGCTAGGATTTACAACCTACCAACCGCTAGGATGTTCACCCCCGTCTGCCCCTCAGACAGTCCCTCAGACAGTGTCACGGACAGCCCTAAGGGAGGACCCTCGAACAGCCCCTCGGGCAAAAGATCGAACGTACGACCTCTCTACGGGGTTGCACACATACGGTGTCAGCTATCCGGCAGGGCTTCACCATCAAGAACTAGTTCCCACCAGAACCCAGATAGCCTTACGGCTCTATGAAACTATTTCATTGGAGGGAGAGAGGAAAGCCAGATCATGCATGCCATTTGTGAGAGAGTTGGAGTGGAGTTGGAGAGCACCTCTCCTCCTCCTTTTATAGTGCTAGAAGGGGTGGAGGGGGGCTGAAATATCAGCCCACAAAAGCCCCCCCCCCCCCAAAAAAAACATGCGCCCACCAAAGGTGGGGAGATGTCCCATGGGGGGACCCCCTTACCACCATGGCACCCCCAACATGGGGCTGCCACCTCATCCCAACCAGCTCCACCATATGTGGGGGCTGCCTCCCACCATGCCCCCCCCCCCCCCAACACCTTGTCCAACAACAAGGGTGCCCGCCCAAAACAGCCCCCATGATGCGTGGGATCTTGTCCCCTATCGGGGGACAAGATGTTTTTCCGTGTGTAATTTCCGAAAAAAATTGCGAAGGTCCCAGAACATTTTCGGGACCCTCTAAAATATTCTGGACGTGATCCGAAAGTTTTCCGGTGACTTTCTCTCATACTCCCTGTCTAGTATTCAGCAGATAGATGACCCTTAAGCATGTGACCCTATAGGTTAGCTGAAGTATAGACATGACCGGAACACTTTTCGATCAATGATCAATAGCGGAATCGTGGACACCCATATTGACCCCTGTACCCACACGAATAAATATTCGAGTGAACCTCCAGTTGCCGTGTGCTATTCCTATTGCTTCATGATATTTTACAAATACCTGAGGTAAGATTTATCGGCATCCCTGTGGATCAACAAATTTGTCCAATATGCCACTTACCTTGTTACCAGTTTTGTTCTCTTTTCTCGTTTCTGCATTCCGGCATCCCTATGATCAAATCACATTGTGTCTGACCAGACGATGATGGATACCATAACACCGAGAGGGCCCTAAGAATATATCTCCATCATCGGAGGAGCAAATCCCAATCTTGAGCTATCAATTTACTTGTCATACTTTCCCATGAACCTGTAAGCCGCCGTAATAGTCACCCTGTTACGGATGACATTTAACAAACCTCAAAGTTCATGAAGCAAGCATGAAGAAACTCGATACTCTCATGGTCTAAGGAATTATGCAAATGTTATCTTTCTCTGTGTTATTAACCATTAACTTGTGACGAATGTATCTCATAGCATAACATCAAATTGGGTCGATTCAACACAAGTGCTCTTCTAACATTGTGTCCTCAAAGTTGCCGGCATACTCATGCCCATGATCAAGAAAATAGAATCATCATGCAACACTTGAGCTAGTCTTAGAGGCCATACTAGGAATACACATTACCGTTTATTATTCCACACGTGCATATGATTTTTCCTCCGAGCCTCGTGGTTATTGCAGACTTCAGAACCATAGCAGTTATACCACGAAATATAAACATAATTATGAACATGGAGATAAATAATAACATTTATTATTACCTCTAGGGCATATCTCCTATAGGCGGCGGTGCAAGCGTGTCCTGTGCGGACACTATGTGCACTGTGTGGCGGCAGCTGGGTGGAAAAGTAGGTGAGTGTGTGTGTGTGTTAGGTGGGCTAGGTTTTTTTTGTGGATCCTAGATGTAAGTGACTGGCTGGAAGAGATGGTTTAACCTGACTAGGCTGACAGGGATTGCTGACTGGGTTGTTGACCAATCAAACTATCAAAAACCAGCCCAAGGTTGTTTTTTGTCTGGTTTTCAAAGTTGGGGGTTGTAAACTAGACGGTTTCATAGTTTAGGGTTGTTTTTTGGACTTTGATGGTAGTTCGAGGTTGTAATATTGACTTCTCTCTAAAAATGGATTTGTAATTCACATAAATTAAGTGTTGTGATTTGTGAATATATTCAAAATAGAGAGCTTGCAAGAATAGACAGTAGATAGAAAATACCAATAGTGTGCCAAAGAAAATCATGAGGCAAATGCCCCATCGCCTGACCGCAAAATTTAAGCACTGAATCTATCAATCACCAAATCGTTCGGCAATCTTACCTAATCACGAAGAAGGGGACGAAACGACAGACAAATTACATCGATGGGGATGGCCAAACTGTGACTTTGTCCACTTTGCAAGCATGTCCAGGAATCCTCCGTCCACCTTTTCCATTACCGCTACACCATCCGAGTTTGGATGGAGATCATCAACTGGCTTGGTCTACATGATATTTTGCCTAGGGAATGGAGGCACGCTACCTTGGTGAAAGATTGGTGGATTGATACAGTGAGCAAGAGAAGCGGTCATAGGAGGACCCTTGCCTTCTTGATGATGCTTGTTTCATGGGAGATTTGAAAGGAGCGCAACGCAAGGGTATTCCTAAACACTACCACTCCAACTACGGTGATTGTCGCTAAGATCAAAGAAGAGGCCCGGCTTTGGGCCATTTGAGTAATGTAATGCCATGAGAGTAAATTGTTGTTCCCCCGCTTTGCGGGAATATGTCTAAAATCTTCTGTCTTTATTAATGAAAATGCCAAGTCTTATGCGTTGTTTCAAAAAAAATTAAAAAAGGAGGACAAGACGACGATTAGTCGAGGATGTAAGTTGTTCCTAGCGATGGATCCGCTCCACCCGCCGCTTGTCGCATGCCTAGGCCAGCCTCCGGCTCCGCTTGCCAGCAGTTTGCCTCCATGATACGTGAGTGTTAAAGTAAAAAAGGTAAAGAATGGGAGAGATGAATGAATGAATGATCCATTAGTCTTTATTGATGACAGAAGTGGGGTATTTATACCCGGGTAGAAGTACACATGTTGCTTGGGAGTCAAGTAAACACATGGTTACTTGTGAGCCAAGGAATTACATAGTTGCCTTGAGAGCCAAGGAAGTACATGGTTGCTTGAGAACGAAGCAACCTATCTATCAATTTACTTAATCCTAATTAGCTTGATAAATAAGCATCTAAGCATCTAATCTATTCCTAACACTCCCCCTTGTACAACGCCTCTTCTTGAGTATATGTATCATCTTGACAAATCCTTAGACTAATCTTGAAAATCTCCCCCAAAAACCCTGTGGGAAAAATATGAGGAGAATAGAGCAGATATGTTGCTAAAACTCTTTTAAACCCAGTGGGAAAAAACAATAAGAAGAAAATGATGCAACATATAATGATTATTGTCTCTTGAGAACTCATATGAGAAAAACCTTTGAAGAAGGAGAAAATTCATTGGTGAGTTTAGGGAACAATAAATATGCTTTGTATACTTTCCGTTAAAAACCTTAACGGGGAAAAACTTGAAAGTATCGCATATGATCTTAAAAGATATTGTCTCATTAAAAAACCATTATGAGAAAGTTTGAGAGAAAACTCATAAGGGAAAAGAGTGCAATCTGACATGCCATTGAAAACTCCTTTAAAACCCAGTGGGAAAATATAAGGAGAAAATGATATGGCATATACAGACACTTGTGTTTATATTGTCTCATTAAAAACCTTTTATGAGAAACCATTAGGAGAAAACTTATCAAGGGAAAAAGAGTACAATATATGCAATCTGATGATTGTTAACAGGTTATAGTTTGGGAGATTACTCCCCCTGAAATTTGCAAATCTGGAGGATGTGTCATACCAATGCCATTAACATGATCATGACATTGTGAATAATCTGTTGGATTTTCACAGTATTTTGTTTGCAAATTGTTTCCTCACTTTTCTATAATTCATGAGGATAAGTAATTTTCAAGCAATGTGCTTTATGATATTGCCCTTCATATAACCAGTAGGTACTGAGTAACACAAGTGATAGCATCTTGATAAATCAAGTTATGTGATTCTGATGAATCTCAACCACATGATTTTGACTGTGGTTAATCATTCTACTAAGACAGGCATATTTTGCAATACTTTTATATAAAGTAATTATGTCAGAATGATAAGTGGAAGTAGCCGTTAAAGTCTATTTAGATGACTTCCATCGGAAGGCTATTCCAGCAATTTAGTCATTGATATGGCATTGTTGGGATCAAATAAAGTGCCAATATCATTATATCATATCATGGTCATATCTTGTATTTCCTGATGGAATTGTCCAAGATTTATTATGAGATTTAGATATAAGATGATATTCCTTATATCAACCATATACCTTTTGTTGGGGATTGCACTCTGAACAAACATAACAAATATGGTGTCAGGCCTGATGTAGTTTGTAATTATATGACTGCTTTGGTATTAGTGAGATAGAACTTCAGGTCTTGATATCACTTCATTATCACCCCTAGGTATGAATAGATTTGTACCCTATTAGGGCAATATGACCATACATGTCTTTTATTGACATGATATATCCACATTGAACTTCCCATGTATGTTTTCGATATTTGTAGACTGATATGTATTCTTGAGAGAATGCTCAAGTTGTAAACTTAAGCTAAATTTAGTTGAATCCAAATTTTCCACCTTGAGATGATTTTGTGTATGTTTAGGTCTTGTAAAGACATTAATGATGAGGTCATCTATATACACTAAGTGATATAAGGAAATCAAATTTCGGATTCCTTTATTAACCACATAAACAATCATCATTATTTGGGTAGTCTATCTGAAGAAGAAACTCATTTAGTCGGTAGTACCATATGATTTTCGACTATTTCAAGTCATAGAGTGACGTATGAAGTTTTACACAAAATATGTTATGATTTATTTTTGGATTCGTAATTTTAAGCCCTTCATGGACTTCAATATAGATATGCGAAATGAGTGAGCCATATGAGTATGTAATCACACTGCATCCATTAACTGCATGGATAATATTATTTGTATTGCCAATGATATTTAGTATCGAAACATAATTCCACTTATACCAAGAGAGTATGTTACATCATAATTGATGTCGGGTCTCTACGTGAACCCTTTTCCTACAAGCCTCGCTTTCTCGCCACTTCATTGACTTTGTCTATGAATGAGAAGTTTTTAGTATTCCATATGGAAGATACTTATGAGGAGTAGGTATTACTGCGGTAAATACCACTCGTTTGCTAAGCGAGTGCTATTCTTCATTACTTGCTTCCTTTTATGTGAACCAATATGAGTGCAAGAGGCACTCTACCATGGATTTTGGTTCAGGGCCCAAAAGGTTTTAGCAATTTTGAGAAAAATATATGTCGACAAATATAGTCTTTATGTTATATGATTCTGGTAGAATCGATGAAATGTATTTATTCCTTTTAATTCCTTGTGATTTCCTACAACAATGGAGTCAAGGTGTTTTGATGTCCCGGCACCAAAACATTTGTGCACATTTATGTAGGGCTTTGGATGATGAGCATCTTATGAGGTGTCTTTTAACTTGATGTTGAATTACATTTACTGGTTGAGGATCTGATTTTCTCTGTTTCCGCAGATGCATATGAGAAATTATATACCGTGTGGTCATATTTCTCCCCCTCTTGCTCTCATTTGGGGAGAAGAGTGGTTTATCAGGTGCCGCCACTCTTTCTGACACTTTATTGCAGAAATATAAAATTTAGAGACACATTTGTCATCAGTAAATCTATGTGGCAGATTTGCAATGTGTTGCAAATATATGATTCTCTAAACTTCTAGTTCAGATTCTTAAGTACATGGACATAAGGACTGAATGTCAATGAAATTTATAATTTATTTCTTGGCATTCTTTGTGGTACTAATCTCCCCCTAATGCCTAAAAATGTCCTATTGCTAATGCAATCAGCATACGGGCTATGAGTTATTTATGATTGACTGATACATTGTTATTCTTCACACAGATCCATAATTTTCTCTCAGAGCCCAATGATGTACGCTGGAGTGGTGATATCGATATGAACCGAATTATCGTAGATAGGAAATACTCTTTGTTGATTTCCATGTACTTACTACAAGGGGAAAGTAGTATGATATGCAGTTGGTATGATTTAGATCATACTTAGGGTGTGTAAGGCCATATGTGTCCAACAAGAGGCTGGAAAATGACAATTCCGTAGGAGTGGTCATGTAATTAATTTGACTACCTTTGCTAAGAGATTTAATTTAACCATTCTGGGTATGTACATGTAGTACTGAATATAATCAGAAATGCCCGTGAAATGAGTTAAAGAACATTGTCCATTTGAATGGGTTTATCCTGTGTTCAAGTGAATTTGCTCTTACTTTGATAAGTTGAGCAATTTATTGGGTAAGATAATGATTGTGTGTGATAAGAGATGCACTTAAAAACATTTTATAAATGTGTATATTAGTACCATGAAGTATCTAAATAATCTCAGATAATGGTTAAAAAGTCCACATATATCTTCTGAATGTGTTCAAGGAAGAATGAGTGGCTCTTTTGAAATTTTAAGGTGAGAGTGCCTTAAAACCGGTTTCCCCTATGGCACATGCGGTGCACATAAGATCTCATGATTTGAGAAATTTTGTAACTTGAAAAGTTGTGACCACTAGAATTGTCAATTATTTTCTAATCATCCTCAAACCAGGATGGCTAAAGCTAGCAAGCCAAATATTTAATTTATTAAGATTTAAAAAAGCAATGTGTACGCAACAATATTGAGTATGAATTGAACCATATATTCAAATTTATTAAATATTGTATCCGAGGGATAGGATATCAAACATCCTACTACATGTAGTAGTACAAGTATAGGCTAATAATATTTTGGGATAATTAGGAGATTACCCGAGGTCTCCGATATTTACTGAGTGCAAATGAGTTCATCCTCCTTTTATCGCACTAGATTTTGGTCCTTCTTCTGATGAAGATTCCGAGAACAATCATATTCCAGAATATTTTCTGATTTTATGTTTGTAAATTTTCAAATTTATCCCATTGAACTTCTTTGCCTTTTCAATAAATTTACCATGTTGTTTGACCATATGTTTGAGGTTTTGGTAATCATAGGTATGATGTTTGTATAACCACACATCCGACAAACTTGGGAGTTGTCTTTGTGATCGTTTGAAAACGATCTATTCCCACTTAAGAGGCAATTCTGTCTTTTGTTGTCTTTTAGCCTTCATTACTTTTAGTTTCGCATGGTTCCATTTTGTGACCACTGATTTGCTTAGTATCTGAGTACTAGTCATAATTTCAAAAAAATGGTATAGCACCCGTTGGGTGAATCTGATGGTTTTAAGTTTTTTTCCTTTACCATGAAAAAAGGTAGTACCATCATAAGAGGATGTAAAGTGTATTAAGGGCTTTTCAACCGGATCTGCATATGAAAATATATGATCACAAAATCTCAACTCGAAGTCAATTTTGTAAGTATCAAAATTGTAAGCTATGATAGACTTGAGGTCTTATGAACCGAATAGTGGCCCTCCGCGATGTGCTTATGGGAGCATATTCCATCCATTATATGCTTAGTTTGAGAACTAAGTGGAATTGATGACATATGAAATGCATATGTACATATGCAGCTATCAAGAGAATAGCTATGGCATTTTTTTGTGAAGATGGAGTTATAGTGGCAATAAGGCCACGTGTTATATGGAGTTTAACATTGGTTAATCATTATGAAAGTAATAACCACAATGTGATGTGGACGTTGCAACCATGTTTGAGACACTTGCTATAAATGATGGTATCCATCTTGATATATCAACGACACTATAAATACAAATAGTCACATTGGCTCCACTGCCATGTATTTACCAATGTAATAGAAGGTAATCACCGGTGTATGCAAATATTTCCATAATTTTAGACGACCTATTCAAGCAAAGTGAGGCTTGAATAGTTGATATTAGCACAAAAATACCATTTCGGCATGTAGTGATTGTGCATGAATAATATTTACTATGAGTGTAAATCAATTTAGTGAACAACAACAAATACTTCGGAGGAGCAAATTTTGTAAATGTAGCTGATGCTACCGGTGTCTTATACCACAAATTATATAGTATAACACTTTGAAGATAATCACCGGATGCGGTGTAAATCTCGCAGTAATAGGATGCATAATCTGATTTTCATCAGTAGATGTTCATGGTTTCTATTACCTCGTGTTTACTATAATATTAATATTTGGAAAAGCACTTTGAAGGTAGTCATCTTATTAAAATGACAAGATGTAGACCTCACAGTAGTGGTGGATAATCTACAAATGGTGCAGTAGATGCCACCAATACTTTGTGACTCACAAATAAAATTTCGGCTAGTCATATTAAGTATGACACTTTCTTATTAAAATTTCATTAAGTTTTACAAGAAAATTGATTTCTATTGCAAAATCATAGTTTTTGTCATAGATCGCATGTAATGCTCGGGGTAAAGACATAAGATGTCTTAAATTCCGAAGGAATAAGGTTTAAAATGCAAGTAAAACTTCCTTTGCAATAGTATTACTGGGTAATACATATAGATGGAAAAATTAATTTACATACTTATGCAAATATATGAAGACATGAGGTCTTCAAATAACAATTTTACCCATTGTAAAATGGTATATAATTATGTTGTATGAAATTTAGAATGAGCTGAGGTCAACCACATACATTTTTTTAAAGCCGAGGCCTTAGAATGCAAACCGTGGTAACCGTAGGGTTAAATTGCTGAAAATAATAAGTTTCAGTACTAAAAAGTCGATTGGCCTAATGGCTCGTTTCTAAAATGCAGTAAGAGGGCTAAACGGTAGATATCTGTTAAACTGCGGCCTAAACAGATATTTTAGGGACTTATACCAGATTAGACTCAGATCTGAGGGCTAAATCAAAAAATCGCCGAAAGAGGATAAGATCCACAAAATCTGTCACCTGCGTGCGTGAGGTTAGGGATTAGAAGATTTCTAATCGTCACCGTCGTCGATTGTTGAGTTCGCGCCGCCGGTCGGTAGGTTCAGCCCGCGCCGTCGTGCTGGAAGGATCCGTCGCTCCAAGTGCTGGTTGTTGGCCGCGCCACCGGGAGCCGCGATGGGAGCGCGTCCGCAGCGGGCTACGCCGGCCGTTTCTCGCCGGTCGAGGCCAAGTGGTGTCGCGCCGTTGGGCGCCACGCGCCATGGAGTGCAGCGCCAGGAGGAGTAGGGACAGTGCCGAGGGCCGTCTTGCTCTCCACGCTGGGAGTCGCCTCGTCTTGGGCTGATGCAACGCCGGGGCAGATGTCGCTTGTTCCAGTGCTTCAACTAAAAGAGGAAAAAATGGAGAACGGGCCGGTACGTTCCTTCCTTCTATTTTTGACGGTGGTGACTAGTTTGTTGCAGAACATGACGAGATCGATGAAGATGGAAAATGAGAAGTATGGTTGTCTAGAATCAACATCTCAAGAATAGTTTTCTCGGCCGATTCCTAGTTTCTTCTCGTTCTTGGTTTCTTCATCATCTCTTCTTTGGCAGTCGTCTAGGATGAAAGACTCTGGCTGATCGAGGTTTCGGTTCCTCCTTGTAGCACACGACTGATTGTTTCTTTGTGTGATTCTGTCGGTGCATATATGTACATGAGAAAAACAATCTTGTTAGATCATTGGTTGATCACAAGGATACTAGATCAAATAGGCAACGATTAAATAGGCAGTCTCAATTTGTTCTCCTCTTTGTTTGAGGTTTTTAATCCTTGGATCGATGGAGATTGAGAACATATGTTTTTCCTCCTTCCCTGCAATGTCGTTGTTTTCTATCTGTTCAGCCAATTACTCTGATGTGTAGAGCGAAAGTGCGTGATAACGTGTTAAAAGTAAAAAGTAAAGAACGGAAGAGATCAATAAATGAATGAATGATCCAGTAGTCTTTATGGGTGATAGAAGTGGGGTATTTATATCCAGGCGGAAGTACACATGTTGCTTGGGAGTCAAGTAAACACATAATTACTTGAGAGCCAAGAAATTACATAGTTGCCTTGAGAGTCAAGGAAATACATGGTTGCTTGAGAACGAAGAAAACCTATCTAACAATTAACTTAATCCTAATTAGCCAGTGAGAAACGAACAGCCGAAGTGCCATCATGCCGAACATGGCTGTGACTGCTCGTGTTCCTCTCGAGTAATTGTTTTGGAAGAAGGGAAGTTAGCAGCCCATGACTGCTGAACATTAGGCAATTACTCAAGTATTAGCCGGACGCTTGGTAGGCCTAATTAATTAGCCCTTTTATTTATCACGTACATACATTGACTGCTGCCTGGGTAAGGCTGGCCATAGTGGTGGTATCATAGCCCGGTATCATGCACTCGGAAATAGCAAATATGCTGATGTGGCAAAGAATTAAAGAAGATAGAGAGGGTTAGAGTAACATAGGTAGATACCGTATCATGTTAAATGCGATGCTAATTTGTGTCATGCATGGCAATAAATATGATTATCTATGATACTACTATATGATACTATGCACTATAAAGGTAGTATCATATGCATGATACTACATTAGTAGAAAACAGGGCTTTGGTCACAGGGCAATATTCACATTAGTCCCGGTTCAGTCACAAACCGGGACTAATGTGAGCATTGGTCCCGGTTCGTGCGGCTAAGTTATTAGTCCCGGTTCACCTAAGCCCTTTAATCCCGGTTTGAGACACGAACCGGGACTAAAGGGTGCCCTTTAGTCCCGGTTCGTGTCTCAAACCGGGACTAAAGATTAGACCTTTAGTACCGGTTTGAGACACGCCCTTTAGTCCCGGTTCGTGTCTCAAACCGGTACTAAAGGTCCCATTTTCAAACTCTACCCCACCCCACCCCCCCCTATCGCCTTTTCAGTTTTGTAAAAAGCAAAAGAAAATGATAAAAACTTCAAAAATTATAATCCTTCGAGATGTAGTTATGTTACTACATCTACTAGTTAGGAAAATTTTAAAACTTAAATTTGGACATGTTTTGCAAAAAGTATAGGGAAAATGTAAAACGGCTATAACTTTTGCATACGATGTCAGAAAAAAACGTATAATATATCAAAATGTTCAGCACGAAAATCCGCATCCGATTTTGACCGCCTACGGCCTGTTTGCAAATTTTTAGAATCCTCAAATTCTAAAAGGAAAAAAGTTATGCTCAAATTTTAGTTTTTTTTTAAATTTTCATTAAATTTGGTCAAACTATGGTCAAACTACTTATTCAAGAAGTATTAGTGTTACTAAATAATTATTCAAGAATATTAGTGTAACTAAATAATTATTTCAGTTTTTTTGAATTTTGGTCAAATCTGGTCAAACTGTGGTCAAACAATGGTCAAACTACTATTCAAGAAATATTAGTGTTACTAAATAATTATTGTTTTTGAGAACAATAGTTTCAAACTCAAACAGTGAAATTTGTGACTTCATGCTCAAGCTAAACTCCTGAGGGTTAATAAGATTGACATCTTACTATTGTCAGGAAAACAACAAGTGCAGTCTTGGAAACGAGGGAGAATAGAACCCGGAAGTTAAGCGTGCTCAGGCTGGGGTAGTGAGAGGATGGGTGACCGTCCGGAAAGTTAGATGATTTGGAATGATGAGGGGTGATTAGAGATTAGAGGTTAAATTGAGCAGTGATGAGGGGTGATTAGAGATTAGAGGTTAAAATAATTCAGAAATTTGAAAATCGGGAAAAAATTTCAAAAAAAAAATCATAAAATTTCCTTTAGTCCCGGTTGACTAAAGGTGGAGCTCTAGGCAGCGGCCACGTGGACGGCCTTTAGTCCCGGTTCGTGTAAGAACCGGGACTAAAGGGGGAGGCTTTAGTCCCGACCCCAGAACCGGGACTAAAGGCCCTTATGAACCGGGACAAAAGGCCATTTTTCTACTAGTGCTAGTATATGATACTCTCCACTATGAGTAGCCTAAACCATGATGCATAGTAGAATTTGCCCCATTGTTTATCACGTATGTACGCTGTGTCATGGCCAGCGAGCCCGGGTAAGTGCGCAGGGTGGCCGGGCGCTGGCTCCGCCCCTCCGCTCTTCGACTGCGCTAGCGACCAGGAGCACCCCTGGGATGACAGAGTGCTGCCATGGCCACCACGCTGGGAGACATTTCGTGCTTTCTTCACAACTTCTGATTTCTAGATAGCACTCTTGGCCAGAGACTCTAGATAGTACTGCGGATCGACGGAGGTTTTAAATAGCCGGCTATATCAGGCTATAGCTATAGCCTTTTCAGCAGGGTGCCGCTAAATGGTCTTATGTACAATAGTCCGCTCATAGCCTGTTGTAGCCCGCTATAGTTGATTTGGAGGTCCGCCGCTATTTGGCATAGCCCGCTATTTAAAACACCGGAAAAAACACAGCTACAGTTGATGGTCTCAACAGCCTTTGGTATCCTTTTATTGTGACAACATAAAACATTCCTCCTTCAAGTTGCAGCGTTGACCATCATCAAGAGTTCATCAGTTACCTTTACCATTGCCTGCACATAGCAATTAAAAAATAATTAAACATACAATGTCATTTTGTCATAAAAAAATCAGACCACAAGAGCATATACATGTATGAAGCAGAGCATCCTTAATTCAGTTTATACCTATACAAAAGTACTGACGTTAGTAAAAGAATGCTGTCCATTACTGTCGAAAAATACCTTACTACAAGGCAGAGAGCAGATTATGCCAGCAAATGCTTAATTGACAGAAACATCTTTCACTTTCAGGTTTTTACTAATGCAGACCAACTTGCATGCCTTGACAAATCACAAGGATATTCTCGTTCGATTCTACTGTTCATCCCGGTCCCGGGAGCCAAAACGCCACCCGGCAAAGCCTTCTAGACAGTGGAGGGGCTGGCCAAATGCCCAAAAGGCCTTCTAGACAGCGTGAACATATGCATGCGTGCCATGTCTTGAGTACACATGCATGCCTTGGTCAAAATTCAATCCTCCGATCAAAATAACGACTCGGTTTTTCTACTCTGTGTCTCACGCACGGTTCCTGGTAAAACCGGATATCTGAAGTCCAAGGATAAAATGTCAAGGAGAACCACGTGGCATGCGTGTAAGCAAGCTCTTAATGATAGGTATCTAGGACTGCCGGCACTGGTTGGTTTGGATAAAAGTGACTGTTTTCGCTATTTAGTGGATAGAGTTTGTGAAAAGTTGAAAGGATGGAAGGAGAAATTGTTGAGTCTGGGAGGAAAAGAAGTGCTTATTAAAGCTATAGCACAAGCAATGCCAGTATTTGCAATGATGGTTTTTAAATTGCCAAAGAATATTTGTAAAGATATTTCAGATGCCATTGCACAGTTTTGGCGGGGAGATGATGGTCAGCATAGTAGATTGCATTGGAAAGCTTGGTGGAAATTATGTATACCCAAACAGAGAGGAGGTATGGGGTTTATAGACTTACACTGTTTTAATATTGCAGCTTTGGCAAAACAGGTGTGGAGGTTATTGAGTGATACTGAATCACTTTGTGCAAGAGTGCTTAGAGCTAAATAATACCCAGATGGGAAACTACTAAAGGCTAAGATGAAAAGTGGTAGTTCATTCACTTGGCAAAGTATATTAGCCGGATTAGAATGTTTCAAAAGAGTTGAGGACTTGATAAATCCTGTTGATGGTATGTGGGATGAAGATCTAATTAGAGATCTGTTTTGGCCGGTGGACGTTCATCGTATCTTGCAAATTCCACTAACTCCTGGAAGTGAAGATTTCGCTGGATGGCACCATACAAAAACGGGTATGTTTACAGTTAGATCAGCATATTACTCGCAATGGGAACACTCGTTTGGAAGAAATACGCCACATGCTAGTGCAGCTGGTAGAGGAAGTATAAATCCTGTTTGGGAGAAGTTATGGGGTCTTCAAGTGGCTGCAAAGATTAAAAATTTCGGATGGCGAGCATTGCATGCGATTATACCAGGCAAGGGTGTGTTAGCGAATCGTCACATAGGTAATCTTGGAGGGTCCCCAGTTTGTTCAGCTGGCTGTGAGGATATAAAACATCTTCTTTTTACCTGTGAAAGAGCGAAGCAAGTGTTGACACAGCTTGGAGTGTGGTCGTTCATTCAGAATGTCCTCGAGATTAACAGATCAGGCTCTGTAATCTTGGGGGAATTAATCACACGGGGAGCTACTGTTCCTTTAATGAATAATCTTGCATGGCGGAAACTATTGTAACAGGTGGTTGGTATCTGTTGTGGGAAAGAAGAAAAGCGGTACATGGTGAAAATGTTCAAACTACTGAGCGTTTTTTCCCCCACGCCCGCGTCGTCGCTCCCGCGGCGGCTCGGGCGAAACCCTAGCCCGCCGCCGCCGCCGCCCCTCCATCCATCTCCTCCCCCCCTCGCCGCCGCCGGAGGAGGCCGGCGGGCTAACCCCGCGCGGTGGACGGCGGCGGCGGGGAGTTCCTCGTGTTCCCGTGCGCGCATCTGGTGAGGGAGGCTCCAGTCCTTCTCGTCTTGCTCCCGACGACCGATGACTCCCCTGGCCCGGCTCGGCGGCTTCCCTTGCAGCGCGCCCCGGCTGCGTCGTCTGGCCTCTCCGGCTGCGCTCGGTTGTGGCAGGGGGTAGGCCGCCTGGCTTCCTGGTAGGTGTTGCGTGCCTGACGACGCCTCGGTGCGCCAGCGGCTGGTCCATGGCGGGGCAGGTGCGAGCGACCGCCGGATCTGGTCGGGCTCACCGGATCTGGCCTGCTGGCTTTGGTCGGCGGTGAGGTGGTTTGTGGTGGTCCTCCGGTGTTGTTGTCGCGGTGGCGTTGGGGGTGGTGTGCGGGCTAGTGGAGGTGCGGTGCGTGGGGATGTGGTGGTGGGCGGTGCTCCAAGCGAAAGCTTGCCAGCCTTTGGCCGGCCGACGGCGTCGGCATCCGTGGGCGTCGTGTTACCTCCTTGGAGGCGCTGCCGTGGAGTCCACCCCCCTGCACATCCTCGGATCCAGCTCTTCGAGTGAAAGCCTAAGGCCCGGTCGGGTCGGGCGACGACGTCGGCATCGTCGCTTCCTTCTTTGGGGCGTCACCTTGAAGAGCATTGGATCCCGTTCGCGCTCTCCATGTGCTAGATGCTCACGGCACTGCGGTCAGCAGGTGCCCAGCCGGCAGTGTGGCGGTGCGGTGTCCAGTTTGGCAACGATGATGATGGCTAGCGGTGCAGGGTCGCGACAGTGTTTCGGTTGTCGGTTCTTAACCGGCTTGCTCGACAGGTCTCTTCTGGGTCTCGCCACGCCGTCGCGGAGTCGGAGCTACCTGGGAGGTGCCTAGGCTGTGACGATGACAAGTGGCTGGTGGTCTTCAACGAGGTGTTAGTTGGCGCCAACTCTGCCCATCTCTCCTGTGTTTTGGTGGTCTTCTTAGTCGGAGTTGTCTGGCGTCGGTGCCGGTGGCCGACTGTTTGGCATGGGCCGGCATGGATTCCGGCGTTTGCGGCGACGAGGAGTTCGTTGGTGGAAGTCGATGGTGAAGTCGGAGTCGCTGGCTCGTGGAGGAGTGATGACGATGACACTTGGTGATGACCTTGACTTTGTGTTTCCTCTATGCGGCGTTGTTGTATCTTCGTGTGGGTGGCCAGGTCGGCTGGTGTTGCCCTGTGTGGGCTGTTGTGACGGTTTTAGTCCGGTTTTCCGTTAATTAACCGGACAACTCTCTTCTTTTTTAATGAATCGGGATCCTCAGGGGCCGGCTTCGGAAAAAAAAAAGTTCAAACTCCGGTACGCTCGGAGATTTCCATTGCGGTGCTAGCTACAAACTCTAAAACGCAAATGCTAGAAAAGAAGTTAAGCCGAGGGAAGGTTGGAAAAAGCCTATGGAAGGAAAGATCTTGATTTGATAGAATGGTTACACTTAATAACAACTAAAACAAGGAAAACAATCAGAATCGGGCGACTGGCCGCGCCTCGCGCAGGTCGCTTGCCGTTCGATGCGATGCGATCCTATCACGCCGTTTCAACACAAGAGAACGTGCTGGGCCCACCAGAAATATCTCGCCCTGTCGCTCATTCGCCATATCCTCTACAGCTCTGCCGCAACCACTCGTTCCCTTTGCCTTCTCCACCCCGCGCCGTCCGCCATGGCTGCTCCTCTCAAGCATTTTTCCCCACGCCGGCTCCTGCCGCTGACCGTCCTCCTAGTCTCCTGCCCCGTTGGGACAAAACAACTAGCACCATACCTGCGCGCTCCGCGCTTGGAACTGCTGCAAGCCAGCCCACGCGGGGAGGAGACGATGTCCGCTGCAACCTTGGGAGACGAACGACCGCATGGGGCGGTGCTGCATGGCGGTTGGTGCGCCACAAATCGGAGCTGGAACCAGAGGCCACGGGTGCTGGAAGTGTCAGGCGGGGACGCTGCAAAGGTGGACGGCGGTGCTCCCAGACACCGCGCGCTGGCTGCAATGTCGCTGCAAAGCCGACTGCTGGGACGGTGACCGCAGGATGCTGGGATGGTGATCGCGGGATGCTGGGATGGCTATAGCCTGATGCTACGACACCGAGGCATTTCGCTGCAACCGGCGTGGGCGATTTGCTGGGAATGACGCATGGCGATGTTGGGATCGGCGCCGCTGGGTGCTGCAACCGCCCGCACCCGGAGCTGGGACCGGCGAGGTGCCATGCTGCAAAGCTCCAGGCCGGCGAGTTCCCGTGCTGGAACCGTCCTAGCGTCGTGCTGGAACCAGCCAGGCGCCGTGTTGCAAGCTCCAGGCCGGTGACAACGGGAGCTACAAACCGGCGAACACGGTGATGCATCGGCGGCCAGCGATGACGATTTTACGACGCGACCGGCCATGCTAGGAATGGCGTGTCTGGGGCTGCGACGAGCTGGCGACGGCCATTCTGCGAATGGCCCATGCCGAGCTATGATGAGCCTGCGACGGTGGCCGGTAAACGATGGTTGCACTAGTAGAAAACAGGCCTTATGTTTTTACCTTTAATCCCGGTTTGGTTTTGGCCCGGGACTAATGTGATCATTAGTCCCGGTTCCAACGGCTAGGAGCAGTCGGGGGCACGGGCATCATTACTCCCGGTTCCTTTGGAACCTATAGTCCCGGTTTGAGATACAAACCGGGACTAAAGGTGTGGTGGCAGGCTGGTGTCAGCCTGGGGCCCCCACGAGCCCCTTTAGTCTCTGTTTGTATCACAAACCGGGACTATAGATGGACCTTTAGTCCCGGTTTGTATAACCAACCGGGACTAAAGACGTCCCTATATAAGCCCTTCGTCGAGCCCGAGCCCATTCTCTCTATTTTTCCCCTTCCTCTCTCTGTTCTTCCCCTTACTCGAGCTCATCTTCATTTTTGCCAAAGATTTGTCAAGATTTGAATGCACCCCATCTATCCAAATATTCACAAAGGTTAGCAACTTTGTCTTTTCATCTCTCATTGCTAGATTAGCTCATGCAATGCTCTATAAGTATAGTGATTTGTGGGTTTTAGTTTGGGAGTAATTATGTGGGAGTTTATTTGATTTATATGCAATTTGAGCTCAAATTAACTTCTTAGTTTGCATATTTGTAGGTGTGGTTTACCTGATCTAGTGCCTTCCCGTCCTCACCGTCGTCGATCGCCTGCGTTGTCCGGTCGCCGGCACCACCTAGCTAGCTTGGTGAGGCTATTATCCTTTTTGTAAAAAAATTCTTATTTGTATGATTAAAATAGTTGAGATAGTTGCTTGTATAATTTTCTTACTGGTATGATTGTTTGTTATACGTAGTGACATGGTTTTGATATCCGTCCCCGTCGGCCCTCGTCCGGTTTATGATTCGGATGTGGTATATATATTCTCTTTTATAACTATTTGTTGCATTTCGTGTTTATGATAATTATGCCCATCAAGTTGACATAGATATTTTTATCTAGGAGGTATGTGAACCGGAAATTGCAACCGACCCTCTTGTCGAGAAGTTAAATTTAGTTGAAAAAGAAAACGAGTATTTGAAAGAAAAATTGAAAATAATTGAAGAAGAGAAGATGAAATTGGAGTTGTATGTTGCCGATGTCGTCGATAATCACAAGATCAAGATGGATGCAATGCGCTTGAAGATTAGAAAGATTAGAAAATATGCCGTTAATAAAGAGGCTTGGTATCATTATGCTGTTGGATCAATTGTTACCTTAGTTGCGATCTTGATCGCATTTGTTGTTGCATTTAAATGCTTTACCTAGATAGTTGTATGTTGTTTTATGAGAATAAGTGTTTATGTACTTTATGTATGAATTTGTATTAATTTGGTTTTTTTGGTGTTGTGTAATGAAGATGAGCCGGCGATGGATGTACGATGACCGACGCTCTCCCTAGTTCATTAATGGCGTGCAAAGTTTTCTGCGTGAGGCTGAGGCAAACAAGCGGAATGATTTTATGTGTTATCCATGTAGTGGCTGTAAGAATGATAGGAATTACTTTAACTCAAAAGTCATTCACGTCCACCTGTTTACGTCTGGTTTCATATCCGGCTATAACTGTTGGACCAAGCACGGAGAAAGAGGAGTTCTAATGGAAGAGAATGAAGAAGAAGAGGATGATGACAACTATCCTAGGTTCTATGAATACGATGGTACTACAATGAGGGAAGAGAATGAAGAAGAAGAAGCTGAAGAAGAGGCATCAGATGAGCCCCGCTGATGATCTTGGTCGGGCCATTGCTGATGCAAAGAGAAACGACGAAAATGAAAAAAAGAAGTTGAAGTTACAGCGCATGTTAGAGGATCACAAAAAATTATTGTACCCAAAATACGAAGATGACAACACAAAGCTGCAATGGAAGGCAGAGAATGGTTTATCTGACAAGGGATTTGAGAAGATACTGAAAACAATGAAGAAGAAGCTTCCAAAGGACAACGAATTGCCCGATTGTACGTACAAAGCAAAGAAGGCCGTCTGCCCTCTAGGATTAGAGGTGCAGAAGATACATGCATGCCCTAATGACTGCATCCTCTACCGCGGTGAGGAGTACGAGAATTTGAATGCATGTCCGGTATGCGGTGCATTGTGCTATAAGATCAGCCCCGATGACCCTAGTGACGATGTTGAGGGCGAGCGCCCCAGGAAGAGGATTCCTGCCAAGGTGATGTGGTATGCTCCTATAATACCACGGTTGAAACGTTTGTTCCAAAACAAAGAGCATGACAAGTTGATGCGATAGCACAAAGAAGACCGTAAGAAAGACGGGAAGTTGAGAGTACCCGCTGACAGGTCGCAGTGGAGAAAAATCGAGAAAAAGTGGCGGGACTTTGCAGCTGACGTAAGGAACGTATGGTTTGTTCTAAGTGCAGATGGCATTAATCCTTTTGGTTAGCGGAGGAGCAATCATAGCACCTGGCCTGTGACTCTATGTATCTATAACCTTCCTCCTTGGTTGTGCATGAAGCGAAAGTTCATTATGATGCCAGTGCTCATCCAAGGCCCCAAGCAACCCGGCAACGACATTGATGTGGACCTAAGGCTATTAGTTGAAAAACTTTTACAACCGTGGGACATAAAAGGTGTACGTGTGTGGGATGAGCACAAACAGCAGGAATTTGACTTACGAGTGTTGCTGTTTGTAATCATCAATGATTGGCCTGCTCTTAGTAACCTTTCAGGATAGACAAACAAGGGGTACCACGCATGCACGCACTGTTTAGATGATACCGAAAGTATATATTTGGATAAATGTAAGAAGAATGTGTACCTGGGACATCGTTGATTTCTTCCGATCAAGCATCTCATAAGAAAGAAAGGCAAGGATTTCAAAGGTGAGGCAGAGCACCGGAAGAAGCCTCGCCACCGTACTGGTGATGATATACTTGATATGGTCAAGGATTTAAAAGTAATCTTTGAAAAGGGTCCTGGCGGACAATCTGTTCCGAATGACGCTGAGGGACACACAGCCATGTGGAAGAAGAAATCTATATTTTGGGACCTACCCTATTGAAAAGACCTAGAGGTCCGCTCTGCAATTGACGTGATGCACGTGACGAAGAATATTTGCGTGAACCTGCTAGGCTTCTTGGGCGTGTATGGGAAGACAAAAGATACACCGGAGGCACGGGAGGACCAGCAACGTATGCACGAAAAAGACGGCATGCATCCAAAGCAGTATCAAGGTCCTGCCAGCTACGCTCTTACCAAAGAAGAGAAGGAAATCTTCTTTGAATGCCTGCTCAGTATGAAGGCCCCGTCTGGCTTCTCGTCGAATATAAAGGGAATAATAAATATGGCAGAGAAAAAGTTTCAGAACCTAAAGTCTCATGACTGCCACGTGACTATGATGCAACTGCTTCCGGTTGCATTGAGGGGGCTTCTACCGGAAAACGTTCGATTAGCCATTGTGAAGCTATGTGCATTCCTCAACGCAATCTCTCAGAAGGTAATCGATCCAGAAATCCTACCAAGATTACAGAATGATTTGGTGCAATGTCTTGTCAGTTTCGAGTTGGTGTTCCCACCATCCTTCTTCAATATCATGACGCACGTCCTAGTTCACCTAGTCAAAGAGATTACCATTCTGGGTCCTGTATTTCTACACAATATGTTCCCCTTTGAGAGGTTCATGCATGGGAGTCTTAAAGAAATATGTTCATAACCATGCTAGGCTAGAAGGAAGCATCTCCAAGGGCCATGAAACAGAGGAGGTCATTGAGTTTTGTGTTAACTTTATTCCTGACATTAAGCCGATTGGTGTTCCCGAATCGCGGAATAAGGGCAGACTGGGTGGAAATGGCACGCTAGGAAAGAATTCAGTAATATGCCAGGACGGGCATTCTTGGGCGCAAGCACACTACACAGTTCTACAAAATTACTGCTTGGTGGCTCCGTATATCGAGGAATACCTGGATAGTGTACGCTCCAAGAACTCGGAGCAGTCTGAGCCCTGGATCAAACGTACATACATGGAGTCATTCGGCGATTGGTTGCAAACACGTCTCATGCATGACGACAGTGTTGGAGATGAGTTGTACTTGCTGGCCAAGTTACCATCTTCGACTATATCGACTTTCAAAGGGTACGAGATAAATGGGAATACATTTTACTCGACCGCCCAAGATAAAAAGAGCACCAACCAAAACAGTGGTGTCCGCTTTGATGTAGCAAACACCAATAGGCCCAAGGACACATATTATGGTTACATAGAGGAGATATGGGAACTTGACTATGGACATGATTTGAAGGTCCCTTTGTTTCGGTGCGAATGGGTCAATCTGATAGGAGGCGGGGTAAAGCTTGACCCGCGGTATAGAATGACAACAGTGGATCTCAACAATCTTGGGTAGACAGACGGACCATTCGTCCTAGCCAATGATGTGGCGCAGGATTTCTATGTGCAGGACATGTCCACCAAACCGAGAAAAAGGAAAGATAAGGAAGCGAACACATCATGCGGTGAGCCAAAGTGCCACATAGTTCTTTCAGGGGAAAGAAACATCGTGGGAGTGGAGGACAAGACAGACATGTCAGAAGATTATGAAAAATTTCATGAAATTCGTCCCTGCACAGTGAAGACTGACCCAAGCATCCTGTTAAATGATGAAGATTGTCCATGGTTATGGCGCAAAGGGACACACGCGAAGAAAAAGTTTTATACCCCAAGATCTCACTCTGCGATGTGATCGGCTTCACTGTCATCACTTTCTTCTCTAGTGAGTAGCCGAGATAGGCCTGTTTGTACACGAAGTGCATCCAGTTTTTACCGTAAACCTCTCATCTTTTTAGCACATGCTATGTGGGTGTAATGATGATACCATGCCAAGTTTCAACCTTTGCAGAGTTCATTTGTAGTGCTTTTCAATTTCAGGGTCATTTAGCTCAAAAAAATCATTAAATGCATGAAAAGTAGCAAATGAAGTTAGAAAGGGTTGAAATTTGAGGATGTGGCTTTGAATGGTGCATATTGAATGCACAAAAAGTCTGGAGTTGAAATAAGTTTAAAAAAATGAAATGTCTTTGTAACAGATGAGTTTTCGTCTGAAACCGTCATACTTCGAAGGAGATGGTCCTGTTTGTACACGAAGTGCGTCCAGTTTTCACCGTAACCCTCTCAACTTTTTAGCACATGCTATATGGGTGTAATGATGATACCATGCCATGTTTCAACCTTTTCTGAGTTCATTTGTAGTGCTTTTCAATTTCATGGTCATTTAGTTCAAAAAAATAATTAAATGCATGAAAAGTAGCAAATGAAATTAGAAAGGGTTGAACTTTGAGGATGTGGCTTTGAATGGTGCATATTGAATGCACAAAAAGTCTGGAGTTGAAATAAGTTAAAAAAATGAAATGCCTTTGTAACAGATGAGTTTTCGTCTGAAACCCTCATACTTCGAAGGAGATGGTCATGTTTGTACACAAAGTGCGTCCAGTTTTTGCCGTAACCCTCTCAACTTTCTAGCACATGCTATGTGGTTGTAATGATGATACCATGCCAAGTTTCAACCTTTTCAGAGTTCATTTGTAGTGCTTTTCAATTTCAGCAGCATTTAGCTCAAAAAAATCATTAAATGCATGAAAAGTAGCAAATGAGGTTAGAAATGGTTGAAATTTGAGAATGTGGCTTTGAATGGTGCATATTGAATGCACAAAAAGTCTGGAGTTGAAATAAATTTTAAAAAATGAAATGCCTTTGTAACAGATGAGTTTTCATCTGAAACCCTCATACTTCGATGGAGATGGTCCTGTTTGTACACGAAGTGCATCCAGTTTTTGCCGTAACCCTCTCAACTTTTTAGCACATGCTATGTGGGTGTAATGATGATACCATGCCAAGTTTCAACTTTTTCGGAGTTCATTTGTAATGCTTTTCAATTTCAGGGTCATTTAGCTCAAAAAATCATTAAATGCATGAAAAGTAGCAAATGAAGTTAGAAAGGTTTGAAATTTGAGAATGTGGCTTTGAATGGTGCATATTGAATGCACAAAAAGTCTGGAGTTGAAATAAGTTTAAGAAAATGAAATGCCTTTTTAAAGATAAGTTTTCGTCCGAAACCCTCATACTTCGAAGGAGATGGTCCTGTTTGTACATGAAGTGTGTCTAGTTTTTGCCGTAACCCTCTCAACTTTTTAGCACATGCTATGTGGGTGTAATGATGATACCATGCCAAGTTTCAACCTTTTCAGAGTTCATTTGTAGTGCATTTCAATTTCAAGGTCATTTAGCTAAAAAAAATCATTAAATGCATGAAAAGTAGCAAATGAAGTTAGAAGGGTTGAAATTTGAGGATGTGGCTTTGAATGGTGTATATTGAATGCACAAAAAGTCTGGAGTTGAAATACGTTTAAAAAAATGAAATGAGTTTTCTATTAAAACAGAATCTATTTTTTGATTAAAACACCTATTTAAAGTAACCTAAAAATTACCAAATTGAACATGAGTGCTGAATTTGCAAACATATATTGTAGAAAGTGATTGCTTTAGTGATGTATTTGCAAACATATATTAAGAAACTTATTTAGTGATGCCACAAACATATATTAAGAATGCTGAATTTTTGCATAGAAAAAAATTGCTTAGAATTTATTCTCGACGTCTACGATGCCTGGCCCGCATCCTCGTCGTCGACTCGGCGGCGACTACCTGCTTGAGAGGAGCCATGTCTGGGACTGGGCTCCACCGGGCTGGCACTGGGCGGTGCTACATTCTGGGGCGCGCAGCTTAGTGAGGAGGGCTCCCGTCGTCGACCCGGAGCTTCTTTGGTGGCGGTCGCGTGGACCACTATCGGTGCGGAGGCAGCCGGCCCCCGAGGAGGTGGTACGTCGCCGTGTCAGGGAGGAGGACGAGCACATCCATCGCTACATGGTGGCGTTGGACGTCAGGTTCTCCAATACCTGGCAGGTTCTTCAGGGATCTCACCCGAGCTATGATCCTGTGATGATTCCTTCTCTTTGGGTGTCCACCGCCCGTGCCTCAGGAACCGCGATTGAACTAGATTATTCGATAATATTCGATCTGTATTAGCTAGTGATGTTATATGATAATATTCGAGATGTATTAGTGATAATACTCGAGATGTATTCGAGATTATATTCGATGATGCATTAACTAGATTATTCGAGATGTATTAGTGATAATATTCGAGATTATATTCGATAATATTCGATGATGCATTAACTAGATTATTCGAGATGTATATAGTGATATTATTCGAGATGCATTCTAATTTGAATACTAAATTATTTTATCTTTCTTCTTGATTAGTTAAGCTATGGACACTAGCGGCAGAGACGATGATCAAAACGAGATCATGTTCGACATGATCCGGAACCCAGAGGGTGAACCTGATCAAGATGACGGCTCACAATATCTTAACAATTCCGGTGAGGGAATATTTCTGGAAGAACCAACAGACGAAGGCCACACAAACACTGATGGCGAAGGAATTGATCTTCAATTAACAAAGACCGGCGAGGTATATATAAGGCCTCTGGTGATCATCACGTGTATTAATTGATTTGTATATATATATATATCATAACGAATCGATCTTTCTTCTTTTAGCCCTCCGGATCGAGCAAATCTTCTACAAAATCAAGCAGGGCAGTACGAGGCTCGGCCAGAAAGTTGCCGGCTGGCATAAAGTACTACATCGATGAGATCAAACCAAATGGCGAACCGCTTGCTCCTAAACAGAATGCGGACAAATTTATTTGTCAGTGCGGAGTTATTGTCAGGGACCAAATCCCAATCTCTGTTCAAGAATGAAATAAGCCAAAGGAAGATCGAGGAGTTAGTTTTGTCGACAAAAGAGCAAAAGATTTGCTTTGGGATACGCTCATGTCACATTTCACCCTACCAGGCCTTCTCACAAATGCAGAACGGGAGAAAGTCAAGAAGAGTGCTCTTAAGAAGATGGCCACATAATTCTCCAACTGGAAGAAAAGATTATGGAATATGTACCTCGACGCAGAAAAGCAGACTCCAGAATTCACTGGACCAATGGAGAAGGTAAAAGAACACTGGGACTTATTTGTGGAGTTCAAGAAATCGGTAGAAGCTCAGGAATGGTCGAGGAAAAACAAGCTCAATGCTGCGAAAAAAAAGTTTCACCATGTTCTGGGTTCAGGTGGCTACAAGACTGGCCTGCCTAAGTGGGATGCATCTGAGGAAGAGATGATTGCTGCAGGGGTCACTCCAAAAACTTTGGGTTGGCCCGACAGGTGCAGGACTTGGTTTTATGCTCATGGGGCAAAGTTGGACCCAAAGATAGGGGAGATTATGGTGCAGGCAAGTCTTACAGAAGCCTCGAAAGATTTACTTGATGCAATAGAAGCGGCTCGAACGGGGGTGTTCCAGCCCGAGAGAGAGAACGATGAGCTTACACGCGCCCTCGGGAATCCTAAACACCCAGGACGAACACGAGGCAAAGGCGTTGTTCCGTTGGTTGAGGGGTTTGCGGACTGGAACGAAACTTACAGAAGCCGTGCGAGAAAGAAGAAGCAGGATGCAGACAGGCTTCAAAGGGTAGAATCAAAGAACGCGGAGTTGGAACGCGCTTTCATGCGGCAGCAGGAGCAGATCAACACACTTAGCCAGCAAAGGGCGTCTCAGCGGCAGGAGCAACCAGATCCAGCATTGGATAGTACCATCCCATCTATGCCGAGAAGCAGCGTGGGTTCCACGGGGGTCCCGGCCGATGATGCACTGCTGGCCCACTACCCCGTGGATGATATCCAAGAGACAACAACTTGTGAGCTGCACATGAAAATGAAGAACATATCCATGAAGGTGGCGAACGACCATGCTTTACCGAATGCACCTGGAGCAACCATCCACGGCAATCCGATTCCACCTGGCTATGCTCGTGTCGGGGTGGATGCAGTTCTGTCGGGATATGACTCACTGGAACTTGACTTTCCTGGAGGTGAAGGGGAGCAGTCACTGGGAGAAGCCATACGTGGTCACATTGTATGGAGAAAGGAATGCATCGTGTTCCAAACTCGATGCCAGCAAGGCCACCGACTCCTCCTCCAAGTCCACCGCGTCAGCCGACTCCTCCAACCCACCTCGAGACGGAGCGCATCGCGAGTCCGCCATATCGATCTCCGCCGCGTCAGTCGAATCCACCCAACCCCGAGACGGAGCCCAGCGCGAGTCCATGATATCGATCTCTGCCACGTGAGACGACTCCAAAATAGAAGAGAGCACCAAAGAAGAAACCGGAGCCTACTGCCAAAAAGAAGTTAGCTTACGAGCTGACTGAGGAGGAAACCACATTGGTCGTGGCTGCCAAATTGAAGGCCCATTTTGGACCGAAACCGCCCCCGCCGCTGAAGGAGAAAATACCTGACAAAGTCGTACAACACTTTCTGGATCTTGCTAAACCGCCTGTGGAGAAAAGGCGACGATCAGACTATGAACGCTCTATTAGCAAGTCATATCATCAACAAAAAAATCAGCAGTCGAGCGGTTCAGGTAGTAATAATAAATGTGGGAAAACTGTTCCTCAGCTCGGAGAACAGGCAATGCAATCGATGCCCCCGCTCAAGGTGAGTACCGATAGGGCGGTAATTACCGACGCTGGTAGAGAGAGGGCTAGAGAGTTTGGTATCACTGTTGAACAACTCCTAGGCATGGAGGAAGTCCCCACGGGGGAACTAGCATGGACATATGTCCACGGGCAGCCTTTGGTCAGGCCTGGGGAGGAGAAGGTTCTATCAACGCAAATGTACAAATTGCATAAATGGTACCTGAGAGAAGTAAAGGCCGGGCGAGAGAGCCTCATGGTGAAAGTCAAGTCAGAGCATTACTTCAAAAGATTTGTGGGTTGAATTTCCAGAACTTTTCCAGTTATTCAATCAAGACGCACTCGACAAATCTCTCGTCAGTTGCTATTGTCTGTAAGTGATTTCTTTCTGTAATTTAAGTCTCTAGCTCAGCTCGTTCATTGCCTGTAATTATTCTCACTATATTCTTTTGTGTGGTATTATGCAGAATGAAGATTTTTGAATTGAAAAGAGATGGAGTCTATGGCATTGGGTTCATTGACCCAAATACCGTTAATGAAAGTGTGTTAAAAGAACACCCCGAAGACACAGAGAATAGCTCGCTAATGTTTCTGAAGGAACTAAATACCAAACCAGAAATACTTTTGCCTTACAACTTCAAGTGAGTGTTACTGTCTTGTACTACAAATTCTATTTTTGCTTACTCTCGATGTTAATTGTAGTTGATGAGTTATGCATGCCCGCTTATACAAACGTGTGCGCAGATTCCACTGGATTCTGCTAATCATTAGAGTTGACGAAGGACAAGTTGAAGTACTGGACTCACTGAGTAAACCCCATGAAGAATATAGGAGCATGTATTTGATGCTCAACAAGTAATTTCAAACATTAGCGCACTATGTCGGACTCTTTAGTTCATTTCCTGATATCAAGTAATTAATATATAACTCCTTTATTCATTTTCTTTGCCGGGCAGGGTTTGGAAAATGTTCATCAAAGAGATTGTCGGTGAATGGAAACCAGAGCTGAAATGGCCACGGGGCAAGGTAATTAAGTAGTACTAGCTACGTCCGCGCATCTCTTTAATTCTAGTTTCAATACCATTATCATGCTTGATTATTATCTGATTTAATTCTATTCTTGTAAAGTGCGCGAGGCAGGAACAGGGGACCAATTTATGTGCATACCACGTTTCGAGAACATTCGCTCTTTGACCGAAAAGAGCACAGATAAAAGACATCTTTGGTACGTAAACACTATTCATAATTTTTTTTTATCATGAAATAATATATATACACACAACTAATAATATATTCATATTGATCTCCTTCTTTAAAGATGCTGGATATGCAAGAGCGGCTCCTAACAAAGGACCGCGTACCAGCACTTCAAGAGGAAATGGCCGGATTTTTGCTTGAGCAGGTCATATCTCCCGACGAAGAATACCATTTCACCGATCCATAATTATGATCTGCAAATTTTAGAAGAAATTGTATATACCAAATTGTATATATGTGTGTATGTATGCATGGTCGTACGAGAAATTTGACGGCAGAAGAGGCAGAGGATGTGTTGACATGTCAGTCAAGTTGTGCTCTGCAAACGGAAGTCAGCTCCGTGGCACTTGCATGCACTCTGTTGTCATCATTCGCGTGTGCCGCTCTGCTCGTGCTCTGCAGTGGCATTTGATGACTGCAGTAGCGTAAAATATGTTTGAAATAAAAAAGAATTAAATGGCAAATAGAAAATCAAAAGGAAAAATAAACCATAAAACATAAAACCCTAAACCCCTGAACCTTTTAGTCCCGGTTGGTGAAGGTCCCCAGCCCCCGGCAGACCTTTAGTCCCGGTTGGTGTCACCAACCGGGACTAAAGATCCCCAACCCCCGGCGCGTGCGGCCGTCCACGTGGCAGGGATTTAGTCCCGGTTCGTGGCCAACCGGGACTAGAGGGTGGAACCCTTTAGTCCCGATTTATTAGTCCCGGTTGGTGAACCGGGACTAAAGGCCCTTCCCAACCGGGACTAATGTCCCATTTTCTACTAGTGTTGGTGAAGTTTCCTGTGCCTGTGCGGCGAGCTGACAGGGGAAGGAGGTGGTTGTGCAAGCGAGATATGCGGAGGTGGGGGTGCTGATGCTCTCTCTCTCTCTCTCTCTCTCTCTCTCTCTCTCTCTCTCTCTCTCTCTCCGATGCGTGCGTTGTGCGGTCGGGTAACGAGGATGAGGGGGAGGCGCGATCCAATGACCACAAAAGGGTCGATTACACGACTCGGATGCGACCGATCCGGAGCTAGTGCCGGGAAAAAATGAACGATCTGACGCCTCGGATGCGACCGATCCAGAGCTAGCGCCGGTCGGTCGGCACCTAGCATCGGCCCCTAAAAAAGGGGGTGGCTTCATCTCTTGGTTGTGTGGGCGGCAAGGGTTGTAGTGGCGGGAGGCTCTGGCTTGTCCTCTTCCTACGGAAGTGGCGGTGCCCAGATCTGGTGTGATTGGGTTGGCCTTCGTCGCGGTGGTGACTGGGGTGCCTCCTGGTGGTGCAGACGAGTCTCTGAGCGAAAGAATCGCGCTTTGGCGCTGACGACAGCGACGCCCGCGGGTGCCGCTTTCTTCCTGGAGACGTCGTCGTGCGTCTCGCCCCTGTGCCAGGGCTCCAGGTGAAAATTCTTGTCTGATTGGTCGGGCTCGGCAGTGGCGACGCTTGGTGCCGTCACCTTCCTGGGGGCGTTGTCGTGAAGCTCAGGCATCTTCGGTCGAGCCTCGGCGAGGTGTTAGGCTAGTTCTATGCTTCATGTTGTATCTTTAGTCTGCATTGTAAGAGGGCCTCCTCATCACATTGTATCGTTCGGCCGTGTACTTTGATGTGTTGCTTTATCTATAAAGCGAGGCGAAAGCCTGTTTCGTGAATAAAAGAGTGGAAAAAATTGCCCTAAAATTTCTATGTTTCTCATGCGCGTGTGCCAACAACTTCCAATTCCTCTGGCAGACGTATTTTCTAACAAATTCCAGTGTGCCGGTGCGTGCAAAGCTTTTGTGTTTTCTTAAAATGAAAAACATACCTTCTTATGATTAAACATACATTTTTTGCAAGACAGAAGACTCAGAACTTCTCAAGTTGATGAGTTGAGAAGCCGCAATCTTTCTGTTAATGTCCATGATATTCAGTAGTTATCCTTGCTAAACTGTATGCTCTAAATCAGCATTTTTTTTTCGACGTTCGGGTGATACAAATTACCAAGCTTCCTATCTGGCTCAAGAACAACAAGCAAGACTGCTAAAGGCAAAAATGAAAAACAACAGTAACATTGTAGCATCAAAAGGTACGTATTATAAAATGAGGAGAGAAGTCCAAATTACAACCTCGAACTACCAGCAAAGTCCAAAACACAATCCTGAACTACGAACCGTCTAATTTACAACTCTGAACTTTCAAAACAAGACAAAAGACAACCCCGGGCTGGTTTTTGACTAATTTTGACCTTTTTTTACTGTTGACCTTCCAGTCAACGTCTAGTCAGCGCCCAGTCAATTTGGGTCAAATTTTGGCCAAAAAAAGTTTTCAAAAAAATTTCAAATATCCGCACAACCATTATATTGAATCTGGGAAAGTTTCAGCAAATTTGGCCAAGTAGGAAAAAATTAAATCAAAACTTCAAATTCAGATCTATTTTTGGTCAAATTTTGGCCAAAAAAAAGTTTCCAGAAAAATTTGAAAAATTTCTCAAAAACCCACAAAACCATTATATTGAATCTCGGAAAGTTTCAACAAATTTTGAAAAGTAGAAAAAAATAATAAAGCAAAAACAATTTCAGAATTTGAATTTTTTCTTTAATTTTTTTTTCACTTGGCAAAATTTGTTGAAACTTTGCCAGATTCAATATAATGCTTGTGTGGATTTTTGAGATTTATTTCAAATTTTTCTAAAAACTTCTTTTTTTGCCCAAAATTTGACCCAAATTGACTGGGCGCTTACTGGACGTTGACTGGACGCTGACTGGATGGTCAACAATCAAAAACTAGTCATAATAAGTCAAAACCCGCCCAGGGTTGTCTTTTGTCCGGTTTTGAAAGTTCAGGGTTGTAAATTAGACGGTTTCATAGTTCAGGGTTGTGTTTTAAAACTTTGATGGTAGTTCGAAGTTGTAATATGGATTTCTCTCTAAAATGAGAGATTTATACAAGTAGACAAGATTCGAACTAATTATACAAGCAGGTCAAATTCTACAGACAACCTTGAAGAAATATGACAACTGTGAGACAGGTCGTTCTATCTGAATTTCTCGGCAATTCAATTCTTGGAAGTAGTAGACGGGGTAGGTAGCTAGGAGATGCAGTCCCAGACGCTGAGGACGATGAGGGCGGTCCCGAGCACGGCGGGCGCAGCGCGGGTGGCCTCCCCGAGGAGAGCGGCGGCAAAGGTGGTGGTGTTGGTGACGGGCACGGCTACAGAGATGGGCGCGTGGCCGAGGAGCCGGAAGAAGGCGGCGGACGTGGAGAGGTTGGCGAGGAACGGCGCCGAGTACTGCAACGTGAGGAGGTCAGCCCACCACCGACGGGGCGGAAGCCCGAGCGGCAGTCCCAGACGATGCGCGTTCATGGCGCCCCACACCGGGCCCAACGCCACCATGCTCGCCGCCGCCGTGGCCATGCTCCGGTGGAAGGATGGATCTGGGTCAGGGTGGCGCTGAGCTCTGTGTTTGCTTTCCTTGTGACCGGATCTCGCTGGCAGTGTTGTGTCCTCAACTGATGTACAGTTGATTCGGTTTCTGTTCACCTCAGTGACCTCTGACCGGAAGTTTTCCTGGGGTAGCAATGCCCATGTGGGGGTGAACAGTAAATTCAAATAAAATAGTAAAAACATTCAAAAAATCTGAAAATTTTAGGTATTCAAGATGCTCATATGTGCAAGGTACGTGCAAATTTTCGTGGTGTTTGGACATCTGAGGAGCTCATGTAAAAAACAACAAATTTCGGGTGTCGGAGAAACTTTGAAAAAGAACATTATTTGGACCCGATTTTGTTTTTTGAAAAAGAAATTTTGCATGCTCTTAGCGCACATGAGCATCTAGAAAACAGGGCTTTTGTTCTAGCCGGATCGGAGCAATAGTCCCGGTCGCGTTACGAACCGGGACTAATGTGAGACTTAGTCCCGGTTCGAGCGGATAGGATGCCAGGCGGGGCTCGGCAGACATCAGTCCCGGTTCGAATGGGACCTTTAGTCTCGGTTGGAGACACCAACTGGGACAAAAGGAGTTGCGGCAGGCGCGATACCCTTTAGTTCCGGTTGGTGTCTCCAACCGGGACTCAAGGTCTGTCTTCAGTCCCGGTTTTAGACCCCAACCGGGACTAAAGCCGCAACCCCTTTTGTCCCGGTTCGTGTCTCCAACTGGGACTAAAGATAGACCTTTAGTCCCGGTTGGAGACACCAACCCTGACTAAAGACTTTCTGAAAATTTGAAATTCTACCCCCCCCCCCCCCTCGCCTTTTCAGTTTAAGAAAAAAAAGTAGAAAATGATAAATATTTCAAAAATTAAAATCCTTCGAGATATAGTTATGTTACTATATCTACTAGTTAGAAAAATTAAAAAAACATAAATTTCAACATGTTTTACAAAAAAGTGTTATGAAAAAGTAAAACGGCTATAACTTTTGCATACGATGTCAAAAAAAAGTTTAATATATCAAAATGTTCAGCACGAGAAGCCGGTTTTGCAAATTTTTAGAATCCTCAAATTCCGAAAGGAAAAAAAGTTATCCTCAAATTTAAGTTTTTTCGAATTTCTGGTCAAACAGTGGTCAAACTACTTATTCAATAAATATTAGTGTTACTAAATAATTATTGTTTTTTAGAATAATAGTTTCGAATTCAAACGGTGAAACGTGTGACAGCATGGTCAAGTTCAACTCCTAAAATCAAATAACAGCAGTTGCTGCAACTGGACAACACTATATAACAATTTTCATTTGCATATATTAATCACAAGAAATATCTATAATTAACTGATATGTTCTTTAATCTACCTGGGAGATTTGCTGATAATAGCATAAAACATACGACAGACATTGTATATAGTGATTCAGGGATTCACCATTTTATACCTGAGCTAGTACCAGATCAACAAATTATAACTATTTTATCAATGAATCTAGATCAGGCACTTGTGCTTAGCCAAACATAGAAAGCTCATTAGTTCTTATCCTAATCACATCACCAAGAAGCAATTGATTCCAGAATATGAGAAAAATTTAAAAAATTAATTTTATTTAAAAAAATAAATGATGTCATATTTGGATTCCTCACATTTTTCTGATAATAATGGATATATTATTTGTCAAATTTTGATTTACAGATTTAAAAATATTAATTATGCCATATTAAATGAATAAATGGCAAAAAAATTGAATAAAATAATATTATTACTTATTTTATTTTCATTAAAATTCAATATTATTATTACTTATTTTATTTTGAACTTTTTGTATTATTTTGGATTTTTTTTGAGAATTTTTGAGTTTTTTTGAAATTTTTACCTTTTTTGAAGTTTTTTTGAGTTTTTAAATTACTCATTGTTGTTTGTTAATCATTGTTGTTTATTTTAATAATTGTTTGGAATTCAAAAATTAAATCATGTGACATCAAGACCTAATGGTTAATATGATTGATAACTTACTATTGTCAGGAAAACAACAAGTGAGAGGATGGGTGACCACGCGGGAAGTTAGACGATTTGGAATGAGTGCTCCACGCTGGAGCAGTGAGGATGGGTGATTAGAGATTAATTTGTCAAATAATTCAAAGATTTGAAAATCGGAAAAAACATAAAAACATATCAAAAAAATTTAAAAAAAATCGATTTTATTTTTCAAAAAAATTCCTTTAGTCCCGGTTGGTGTTACCGGTCCTCCAGCCCCCGCCCTAGACAGCGGTCACGTGGAGCCCCTTTAGTCCCGGTTCGTAAAACAACCGGGACTAAAAAAGGGGGCCTTTAGTCCCGACTCCTTAGTCTCGGTTGGGCAGCCGGGACTAAAGGCCCGTTTTCTACTAGTGTTGGATGCCTAAAAATTTCAGAATTTTTTATTTCTTTTTACTATTTAGTTTGAATTTACTGTTCATCGGGTGTAGATGAGCTGGGCACCGTTTTGAATTATTGCGATTTATTTTACTACAATGACTCGATGATACTATCTGCACTACAAAGTAACTGGTACGATGATCAAGATCACTTCAGCAGCAAAACATTGATGGATGGATGTCTCTTTGCATAATACCGGCTGCGACGAAAGGATGGTGTTCTTTGGTATGTTTCTATATAGCACCTCCTGCAGGGGTACAGTGTTATAACTTGATCCTTTGATGGAAGGATCGAATTGTAGTAATTCCACTTTTGAGAAAATGTCTGACTGTGCCATGGTATAATCCATCTATAAATAGTTAAATACTCTTTGATAATCTCTCAAAGTATATATATGGAGGTGGCGAATATTTGCTTTCGGAGCCGACACTCCTGTAAATTTTCTCTCTGATGCAGCATCGCAGACTGTATGTGATATTGCCATTGCACATTACAGGCAAACATTGTAACTTTTCAGTTTCAGGTTGGTCAGACAATTTGCTTCCCTCCATAGGCCGCAGAGAAAGTTACTGCAGAAAGAATTTCTCAAGTGGTATAGCGGTCAGCAGAGTTTAGTGCAGTCTGATGCAAACCAAAACTAATTTAGCAGGTCCCCTCCTCCAGCCGCCGCCCCCGCAACGGCGACTGGTAACTCTCGTCGCCGCACGCACATAACACACAGACTCCTCTCCTCGTTACCCTGCGCCTGAACCTGAAACGTTTGGGGTTAGGATTTGGGACTAACAACGAAATTCGTTACAACTAAACCGCATGGCAAAAGCCCGAAAGCCCCCCAAAAAAAACTACTACTTAATCAACAGAAAAAAAAATTCCAGCAGATGCATTCTACGGAAGAAACCTCTACGAAATTGGCCAAAAAAAGGAAGAAATCAAACGACATGGTACATGTTAGATTGTAGTACAGATCGATTTGTGTGCTCCAAACATACAAACACCAAATAAAAACTTCCACTTCCTTCACATCAGCAGATCAACACACGTTTTTTTAGGGGTAGCAGATCTACACACGCACACAGTTGCGAGCGAGTAGAGATTTTTTTTAAAACTATGACGTATTTTATAGCTAATTTGAAAACTATAGGGCTGAACGCAAAAAAATCAGAAATATTACCTTGTCGGCCTCTGGCTGGCCGAAGAGCGGCCCGTCGACCTGCGTTGGGCCAAAGAGTGGCCGGTCGGCCTCTAGCCGACCGAAGAACAGCCTTTCAGCCTGCGGTGGGCCGAAGAGAGGCCTGTCGGCCTCCAGGCGGCCGAAGAGTGCCGATTTTTTTTTTAATTTGACTTATTAATGATGTAAAAATATGCTTCCGTGCAACTATTTCCCTCCATGCTTTTCCACAAACTCTTTTCCTTCATATGTTCCCGCCATATTTTCCCGGCATCCCTTTCCCGCCATCCCTTTCCCGGCCTACCTTTCCTGGCCTACCTTTCCCGCCATCCTTTCTCGTCAACCCTTTCCAGCCATTTTATCCTCTCTACCTATAAAACCCCCTTGACAGTAAGGTGGGTAAGCAGTGCAGTGTAGTGTAGTAGAGATGTCCGACTATCCTTTTAATCGTAGTTTTCATCCTGGGATGAGCAAATGTCTTCTGAGGTTAGGCACCGATTTTAGGATGGACAATAGGATAGTTCCATGGGACAAACTCATCAGTAGTGACACCATACTGAATGAGTTGGCTCACGCATTACGTATGTCTGGGTGGCCTGAAAGGACCTATGAGGAGATACGAAAAGAACTTCTCAGGTTGCATGGAAGGTGGGAGAAGCAACAGCATAAGAGTGCAAGTTACCTAAAGACTGCAGCAGAGCATACTTATTTATGGACTGCCGACAGCGAAGACGAAGACGATATCTTCATGCCGAGCACAAGGCCAAGAGTACTGCATCGTCGAAGGGCAAGAGTATTGCATCGTCGAAGGGCAATAGTACCGCATCGTCGAAGGGAAAGAGTGCCGCATCATCGAAGGGCAAGAGTGCTGCATCGACGGAGGATGACGATGATGCCTTTATGTAGTCTGTAAGCTTTATTTTTTTAAGTTCAGCCCTACCGTTTAATTTAGATGTACCTGGATCTTAATGAACTGTTGCAGTCTCTTTGGAAATGTAACTGGAATGACAATGCGAATTAATAGTAATATGTTTCTCGCATACATAGGTCGATATATATCTCCAACTCTGATAGAAGCAAGTGCGATAGTAACACATACATCAAGCATGTCTCATACATAGATAATGACTCATACATAGATAACCATATCACTGCTGGGGACAACGACGAATCTGGGTCTTCCTTGGACGAGGACTGAAAGGCGATAAGCGCTTAGGCGGTGGACGAGACTCACGATAACCACGACCATAGACAACCTTGTCTGTCAGTGTCAGTGTCTTCTGCGTCCATGGTGGTAGTGGAGTGTGCAAAACTGTCTGCGAGAACTCATAGATGTTTGCACCTCGGTCATCGTCATCGCCGTCGCCGTCTAAGAACGAACCAGCACCACTAAGCATCGATGACTGGACTGAATGCATGAACGGTTGCGACTGGCTGCCGACTGCGGTAAAGTAAAACATGTAAAATTGATTTACGAACCTACAATGTTTAAAAGAATGTACAAAGTAGTGCTACCTAGGTCAATCTGATTATGCCAGGAAGAGCTCCCTGGTTGTGAAGGAGGTGGCTGCTGGCAGAAAGAGCTCCCTGGTTGTGAAGGAGGTGTCTGATGCTAGGAAGAGCTCCCTGATTGTGAAGGTCGTGGTTCTGAACGCTGCATAGAGGGTCGTGGTTCCGAACGGTGCACAGAGGGTCGAGGTTCTAAACGCTGCAGAGAGTGGCGTGGCGGACGATGTGCTGGACGAGGATTAGCAACATCCGAAGATCGTCTATATGTAACAGCTGCGTAAATCCCGCGTAGCTTCTCATCAAGACGCCTCAACCATGAGACGTTCTCTCGCGGTGGGATATTATCTCCCCTCTCAAAGCGTTGCATTAAAGCAAAAACCTCCTCTAGCGGCTCGCTTGTCAAGTCACCCTGTACACGGAGAGTTAACCAATTAGATCATCATTGTATGGCAGACAACACGAATAGTTAACCAATTGTATATGTTCAGGTTAAGAAAAAACTTAACATGTGAGAACCATAGCACGTACCGCGTGGTGTCTGGTTCCCACAACAGAGGCAATTGGGTACATATCGCTGGTGAGAGGGGCTTCGATCTGATCAGGAGTTGCTAATGGAACCAAGTAGATCCTCGTTGTATGCCGGTAACGCTGCAGATACAACCCGAACTTGTCCCAGTCAAAGGGCCGAACCTCATCCCAGATATTTTTCGGCGCAGTAGTCCATTCGTCCACGTAAGGGCTAATGTCACGAAGCCAAGAATCCAGGGACTTGTTTCCTCCTAAGCGACTGTACCTGAGATTGACATGCGCGTTACATGATTAGTTATATTCTAAATGCAGACCTGAGAACTAAAATAGTATTACTTACTTGTGCACGTGATCTGGTAAGTGTGGAATAACTGGAATGTCAGGCTCTTGGCATAGACCGAACTGTCTCCTCAACCGTCACGTCGAACACCAACTTGACCTTAGTCATCCAATAGTGCCGATCTCTAGTGCACAATCCAGAAATCCCAACTGGACACCTGGATAATATAGCCTGATGGGAGTATGGCTCCCAGATAACTTGATCCTCGTGCAAACTATCAAACTGCGCCGTGAAGGAGGGGTAGCAGCCCCTCACCTAGCTATGCGCAAACTGTCTCTGTGCATGACAACAAATAAGCATTAGTAATACTATTGAATGGCAAGAAATAAACATTAGTAATTCATATTGTTACTTAATATGAAAATACCTCTCTCCGTGCCCAAACAGATCCCATAGTAGGCAAGTCGTCGATAGAAGGCACGTAAGTCCCAGCTATGCCCTCCAAACCAAAAGGTTTATCAACGCAGACATAGGGTCGGCCAATAGGGAATCTCTCGTATGACCAGAGCTGCAACAATAGTGGACATCCAACAAGACCTGATTTTCTAGACTTCAACAAGCAAGCTTTGCACAAGCCTCTGTACGTAGCCACTAACACAGCAGAACCAAAACTCCTCTGCAGAATGTCCCTAGGGCAACGTGCGTCAGCTATCTCTCGTGCAATACCGATGAGTAGTGCATCGACAGTGGTCACGTGGTTCTCCGTGAACATCGCCTTGCCGAACAACCACATAATATATGTCTCTAGGGATCGGTCAATCTGTGCCTCTGACAACTGAACATCGGGATATCCTAAGGAGACAATCTACATAGAAACCAAACGATTGTATGAACTATGCAATGAGGACAACAATGAAAACAACATTTTTTTAGACTGGCCGTGAAAGTTACCTGAAACTGGCTCAACCACTTAAAACGAGGCCCGTGAGGATCGTTGTCTAGGCCCGTAGCAGTTGGCACCGCAGCCAAAAAATGGGCCTGCATCGATGCTAGCCAACCAGGTTCTGCCTCTAAAGGACCTATGGCAGCACCGGCCAGAGGTAATCCCAACAAGTAAGACACATCCTGTAAAGTAGGCGCCATCTCTCCCCAGGAAAAGTGAAACGTATGTGTCTCTGGTCTCCATTTATCTACTAAGCAGGCAAGGAGTGACATGTCGTAAGAGAAACGTTTCACTTGCCTCTTGTGTAACTGCATTGGTTCACCTGCCTCATCCAATTGCGGATGTTCAACCCACTCATCCAATGTACCCTCAACCAGCCGTGCCAAGGGTAGAAGTCCAGCCCAACTTAACCTACAAAATAAAGAGAATGTAGCATATAGTTAGCGGCTATCAAAAGGATGTCAAACATAGTAAGTCATTATACCGACACATACCTATTAACCCATAAAGGGTGTATCATAAAGTTAGACTTTGGGGCGCGAGTGACCAACACGTCTAAGTTCTTGCCCGCTTCCATAAGTGCAGCCCGGTGCCCTCTATCGATATTACCATTAAGAAATGGATACGAAGCCATATCTGCAATTCGAACAACAAATCTCAGGTGCAAATTAAAACATAGTGCAGACTTATTACAAATTAAAACATAGTGCAGACATATTACAAATTAAAACATAGTCCAGACATATTACAAATTAAAACATAGTCCAGACATATTACAAATTAAAACATAGTCCGACACATTATATAGCTTGTGAGTTATTTCTTCCTCGTCCGCCCCTTCGGCCTCGACTGCCACGACCACGTCCGCCTCTTGCTACTGTTGTCACAGTCGTCGATGTGGAAGCACTCGTCGATGTGGAAGCACCGTCTTTGTTCAGGTCGGGACAATATTTCATCCTATGCCCATAAGCCGCGCATAGCAAACATTGTCTGGTTGCTCCACCAGCTTCAGATTGGTCCATATCGTTTCGGATGCATTTTACCTTACGTCTGCCCCTGCTTGTTCGCCGAAGTTCTGGATCCGGAATGTATACTCTCTCCCCATCGTTTACCTTGTTGAAATTGCCGACGACTCTAAACCCTGTCATCTCACCTGTCTAGACATTGAGTACTGCATCTTTTAAATAGTATGGGGACACGAAGGAGATAACGTCCAACTCAATCTGGCCACAGGCAGCCAACACATGTGAACAAGGCAGGTGCAACAACTTCGGTTTGTTGCATGTACACTCACAAGTTGGATAAAATTCCGTTCCAATTTTTACCTCCTGCGTCTTCACCTCATTTGCAGAACCAAAACTATCAGTAGGAAGCTGAACCTCATACCTCCTTTCCTGATTACCTATGAGTCTGACAGTGTGCTTCTTTGCTTTCTCTATCTTCTTTGACATGTACTACATGACACGGCTACAATAAGGTGTGTTCTGATTATCTGCAATATGCTTCTTTGCTAACTCGTGCCTTTCTCTGAAATATCTCAAAGTGCCATGGAATACAGCCTCCACAAAAGTTGTGAGTGGCAATGCTCTATTCCCTCTGAGTACAAAGTTATACACTTCTGCAAGATTGGTTGTCATGTGGCCATACCTAGCTCCATGGGTGTCATGCAGCAAAGACCAATTCACTGGAGGCTCTTTCTCTATCCACTCAGAAAAATTCTTTATTGCCCTGCCCTTCTTTCTCTGAGTATTAGGAGGGTCAATTGCTTGCAAGTCACAAAGACCTACTGGCTCCTCTAGCTCCGCGATGAGTGCTGCTAATTTAACCTGATCTTGTTCCATTTTCTTCCTCGCACGGACCTGCTTCTTAGTAAACTCATCTAGTTTTGACCAAATAAATTCGTATTTGCAATGTTGGTTATGCTTGCATAATTTTTTGAACAAGTTCATCAACTGTTTGTTCTTGAACTGCGAGAAAAAATTAGCCCCAAGATGAAGCATGCACCACCGGCTCTGCAAGTCCTTCCAAGGTGTTGGTTCGTCAGCTATTGGATTCCTTAGTGTCTTCACGGCCTTCAATATACTAGCTTGTCTGTCATGAATGACACACATGTTTGGTCGGTCCTTCACGATCGCAATTTTAACTTGCCGGAAGAACCATACCCAGCTCAGAAAGTTCTCACCCTCCACAAATGCCATGACAAGTGGGATGATTTGATTGTTCCCGTCCACACCAATAGCAGTCAAGATTTGCCCTTTGTACTAACCTGTCAGGAATGTACCATCCACAAATATCACAGGAGGACAATGCCGGAAAGCTTCGATGCACATAGCGAAAGAGAAGAATACTCGTTTCAACACTTTGAAATCTGGTATACTCTCCAACCTCGTGTGTTGTATGTTAACATAAGTGCCGGGATTCCACTCCTTCAGTATGTCAAGGAGACGGACAACATTATCATATGAGTCAAAGAACGTCCCAAACCTTCCCTCCATAGCCTTCTGCTTAGCCCTCTAAGCCTTCCCACAAGGAATGTCATAATTCCATCTGACCTTCACTGCTGTCTGGATGTGTTTTGCTTCCATATCTTTCTTTTCCACTATCTCAGTATACATGAGTTGCGCAATGAGAGTTGAAGTCAGGTTTGGATGAAGAACCAACAGGTTTTTCCTCACACAATTATGTGGGACCACATTGGTGACAACCCAATGGATGTTATACTTCGGCACGTGCTAGTGCACCTTCGCAGGACAACCTGTTTCAACACATTTCACGGTATAGTTTGTTGGACTTGATATGTGTGTCCGAAAAACCCTCTGCGTAGACATAGCCCACTTTATCACCGTATACTTCAATTTTTTCTTTGTATCAAACATAGCCCCTATCTGGACTTGGTTCAGATTATACTGCCATGGAGTCTCATGGCCATCGTTGACCGTAAGGCCGGTGGATATGTCCTGATCCCATGCAGAAGGAATCGGTACCTCCACTTTATCCTCGGAATTTGCAGAATCCAGATCCTCCGCAATTCCATCGTCGTCCTCTTCCTCCATCACCCTCTGCATTTCATCGCCTTCCTCATCCCCATCAGCAAAACCAGAACCAGCTAATATTATCGACTGAATACTCTGCCCAGTATCATGACCACAAACATTGTGTGGCACGTACTCTGACTCTTTCTCGGCTTGGCTAGCATCCACATCCGGTGGCTGTGACCCGGATAAATAAATCTCGTTAACCACTTAACTACCCTGGCCGGGTTCATACCCCACGTGGAGTTGTACGGTATTCTTCTCTTTCGCCACAGGTTGCACTAGGGCATATGGGTGGATTCTTCGGTCTCGGCAACGACTTAACAGGGTCAACCAATGCTGGCTCCTATCTATCGGCATCAACTCCCACTTGAGATTTTTACAGGATTTGGTCCACAATGCATAAATACTGACGGAACATACTTCAGGGTCCAGCCCAAAACTAGTAGTCAACCAGTGCTTCAACTGTCTAATGTCCAGTCTGTCCGGGTCTGAAAGTGTCATGACGCCATTTTTAAACTCGCTAAGATCAACCCCCAACTCATTATATCGAACATTACCAGCGCCGTAGTAAACAGTCAAATTTACTGATTCAGACATTTTCACCTGTCAGACATTGCCATATTCTCATTAATCGCAACGAACAAAATTATTACCCGCTACACTAACTATCCACTAAAATGACACCACAGACAAATTAACACTAAATAACCGTTGTACAACTTAGAGAAAAAAATATGACGCCATAGTTATACCTTCGACGCGTGTGTCCCCTTCTTCTTCCTCCTCTCTTCAACTCAGCGGCACCAGCCACCTAGCGGACTACTTGCACCACCGGACAACACCACCGGAACTCCTCCTCACCATCATCTCCTCCTCCTCAGCACCACCTCCTCCTCCTCACCACCACTGCCTCCACACCCGCACCTCCTCCACCCCACCACCTCCTCACCAGCCACACCTCCTCCACCCTACCATGGCTCCTACTCACGCACAAAAAACTACCCCATAGCAAAAAAAAATACCGTAGGCCGGCGGGGAATGCTATGATCTATTGTTTCTGCGGGTTGGATATGAAAATGGGTGGACGAGGGAAGAGATCGGTGCGGGGTGGCGAGGAACAGAGAGCTACGAGAGAGAGAGCATGAATGAGCCAGCCAGAGGAAGAAGAAAGCCGTCGGTGGCCTTATCCACGCTCTTCGGCCGCCTGGAGGCCGACAGTCCCCTCTTCGGTCGCCTGGAGGCCGACAGGCCCCTCTTCGGCCCACGGCAGGCCGACGGGCCTCTCTTCGGCCAGCCAGAGGCCGACGGGCCGCTCTTCGGCCCACCGCAGGCTGACGGGCCACTCTTCTTCCAGCCAGAGGCCGACGGGGTGCTAGTTTTGAAAATAACGTGTTAGCACTGCTAGTTTTCGAAATTGCTATAAAAAACGTGCTAGTTTTGAAAAAAAAATCGCGAGTAGACTAGGCAACGATGAGAGATTGAGACTAGTACGGCCGCACACGATGACGAAGCGCGGGAGCTGCACTTGCATTGGGCTGATGTACGTGGGCCGGCCCAGGTGATCAAGCTTTGGAGGAGGAAGGATTAAAGCGCACAGGAGGGGAGGCACCGAGAGACCATCGAACAGAAACTGAACTGAGTCGCCTTCTTCCTCTGTCCTGCGTCTCTTCCTCTGGTCTGGATCCCCTACCTCTCCGGTGACCACTCTCCACAAGTGGCTTATCCGCCTCTTCCTCACGTCCGGCGATTGCCGCGGCCACGGGGTGTGACGGTTGGTATTCAGAGCAAGGTTCCTTCCACAAATTTCCTCCAAAAGTTCCACCAAAAATCCCCACAATTTTTTTTCCTCAAATCGATTTGGTTTCCAGTAGTTGAGTGTGGAGACAATGGGTTCAGCAGTGCCAACAACGGAGGAGGAGGCACTAGCGGCAATCACGGCAAGCCTCAAGCTGACGCTCGCGCAGTTGTAGAAGACGACGCTCACCAAACCGTTCGACGCCGGGCGTTGGCCATGCCGGCGACCGCGTGCACAACATGCGGGACCACATGATCACCCACGGCGTATCCCCATCTGAGATCTCTGGCCCTTTCCGGTCGGTCGCGACTGCAGCATCCGTTTCTTTTGTACAGGGCGAACCAGAGCTAGAGAGTGTACACCAACTGTTCGATGGAATACCTGGGCGCCCAGCCGTGACCACCAGCCATGTCCTCCATGTCGCCGTCACCCATGTGCTCTACCCGGTGACAGAGAAGGTACTTGGTCAGGTGTTTGATCCCGATGGTGTGAACGAAATTTGTGTAGTGCAGCAAACTGCTCATGTCAAGGCCTTTGTGGAGTTCCAATCATGGCGTGAAGCATCCAAAGCACGGGGTGCGCTGCATGGCCGATGTATCTATGGTGATTGTTGCTGCCTCAACATCCAGTACGTGTCGCCGTCTGTCATTATCATTGCTCCGACACCAAGCATAACCCTCGATAACAATTCCTTGAGGCCGGTAACATCTGAACTGGGCCTCGAGGAGGAACCTCAGCCTGCTCCTATGCTTGCAGTGATGCACCCAGTGTCGTCCTCCTTGGGCAGGCAGAACATGGACGACGTCATCTCGCTATCCCGGACACAAGTTGTGGGTGCTGCCCACCACGTGATTGGCCCATTGCATGACAAGGAGGACATAGAACTCACTCATGTCGGAGGCTCATCACTTTTCATGGAGTTTTGTTCGGATTCTGCGGATGAGATAATAATTGTAGTCGACAGTAATCCTCTCAAACACTCAGTCTGGGACGACGAGATTCTTGATGATGTGGTTACTCATGTTGGAGGTATATCATTGTTCCTTGAGTTGCGTGGGAAGCCAATTGCCGATGGTTATGAAGAAATGCTGACACATATTGGAGGTGTATCCTTGTTCCTAGAGCCTTTTGTAGAACCTGCAAAAGAGGAGGGCTTGGGTTCTGCTGATGAGGTGTTTGATGCAGTGCTCCCCGAGGATGTGTATGTGCCTTATGTGGTGCTCACTCATGTTGGTGGCCTCTCCCTTTTCCTGGTGTTTGATCGGGACCAGAGTGTAGCTTGTACTAATGAAGTGTGGCATGACAAATCGCCATGGTTTTGTAGTACTTTCAGCCCTGGCAACATTGCAACTGTTATTAGACTGGAGGAAATATGGGTGTGCCAGCTAGCGCTTAATGAAGATTCAGTTTATATCATGAAGATACTTGATGAGCTACATACTTCTAGTTGGTTCACAAGCAGTACTGAACATGTGCACATAATGGTGAGTTTATTGTCAAGGAGGATATCTTTAGCTCTGCACATTCTTGTTTCATCATTGGAGAAGGAGACAATTTCAGCAGCTAGACTATGGGATCCTGGCATTTTTCAAGTAGGATTCCTTGCAAATCTGCAACTACTTGAGTGCTATTGGGTGCCGTACATTTTTGTTTCTGCTATACCATGGGTTGGGTCTTTTACACATGATGGGGTTAGCCTTGGCATACATGGATTAGATGGTGCTTTCTTTGTCTTTGGTACACTACACTCATGGAGACAAAAGGCATTCAGTCATCGGCGCAATATCATGCAGAGCTTGAATTTCATGATGGACAAATGGTCACCATGGAACCGTAGTGGTTTTAGTCCTGGTCAGCGACGCCGTGGTTCTTGCTACAGCCGTATTTTCGGAAGTGATTTCATGCTCTTGTTTCAATATGTTGATCCTGGAGGTTGGCAGGTCACCCTTGTGCATTCGCTTGGTACTCTGAAACTGATCATAAGTACTCACCCTGTGCTTGACATTATGTTACGTTGGAGACGAGGCAGTTTCAGTCCTGGGGCTTGTGTTTGTACTTGCCTGGTCAGAGCAATTGGACTATCTGAAATGATGCAGTGGCTGACTAGTAGTGCTCGAGCATGGCCAATCATGTTTTTCTGCTGAATGAATCAGTTGGCATCGATGTGCAGTTTTATTTGGCAGTTGGGAATTCTTTTGCTTTGGTGATGTACTGCAGCTGCCACAGTGCATTCCTATATAACTGCATCTTTCCACTTAGAAATTGCCTGGTTAATCAGACTGGGGTGTCAATTGAGTTCCATCGGGTATTGGCTTCCCTTGATGATCATTAGTATTGTGCCATATGAAAGCATTTGGGTTGTTCTTCCGTTCCCAAAGATGACTACTACAGAATGTTGCAAAGTTTTATCATGGTCATGGACAAGGTGTGAGCATACTCTTTGCCATCTGATAAGAAATGGTGCTCACAACTTTGATCATGTTGACGATGAGCAGCAGTGTGATCTTTTAATTGGTCAGTGCAGTACCTTCTTTCAGTAAGGGGTGGTTCACAAGAATCAAGAAGAAGGCTCAAGTTGTTACTTACACCTACAGTCCTGATTATTCGGGTTCAATATTCATCAGCTATGCGATGTGTCGACACGGATGTACGGATGTCATGGGATCCTGGAGGCCTTCATGGAAGTGGAATCGGAGCCATTGCTTGGGGACAAGCAATGTTTTACGGCAGTGTAACACCCTACGTACCCCCTGGACTGCACTTGCATTGGGCTGATGTACGTGGGCCGGCCCAATTGATCTAACTTTGGAGGAGAAAGGATTAAAGCACACAGGAGGCACCGAGAGAGACCATCGAACAGAAACTGAATCGAGTCGTCTTCTTCCTCTGTCCAGCGTCTCTTCCTCTGGTTTGGATCCCCTACCTCCCTGGTGACCACTCTCCACAAGTGGCTTATCCTCCTCTTCCTCACGTCCGGCGATCGCCGAAGCCACGGGGTGTGCCAGAGGACGCTGACACGCTGCGTCAACGACGGACTCAGGCGGACGAGCGGGAGAACGTTGCCTCGGGTCGGGATGGGGAAGGAGCGCCACCGCCGCTGCATGGAGACAGCGTGAGGAGATGGCACGTGCGTGTGTGCGTTGTGGGTTTAGGTTTTTCTTGCTAGATGCGGGGGACTAAGGGCATGTTCGGTAGTGCTCTAAGAGCATCTACAACTGGACCCCTCAAACCCCCCTATACGTTCGGGCTGTCCGGCACCCCCCAAACCCAACCCATATGTGGGGCGGATATGGAGCGGTCCGAACGCGCATCGGATCCGGCCCATGTTGCCCAGCCCGTTCCCATAAATACCTCACCCTAGACCAAATCCTAGTCAAAGTCCACACTCTTCTCGACCGCTTCGTTTCTCCGTTTCCACTGCCCGTCTCCTCCCCTTTACCATGTTCGGCTCCGGTAGCAAATCCGGCTCCGTCAACTGGGACGGGCTCTTGAAGTAGGAGGACTCCGGCAGCGAAGCCTCGGACGAGGAGGAGATCGTGCTCTGCATTACCCTCCGCCGGTCGCGGCTGGACAGGTGCGGGAGCTCGAGCTTCGCGCCGTCCCCGGTGGTCTGGTGGTCAAGCTCCGCCCTCGATCGTGCTGGCCCGTCTTGCTCGGCGCCGGCCCGCCACGCTTCGCGGTCGTCCCCTCCAGCAGCTCCTCCTCCCGGTCGGCGGTGGGTGCTCATGCCCGCACCACCGAGTCCCGCGTCATCCGTGCCTCCTAGAATTGGAGGCAAGGGCGGCTCGCCGCGCTCGGCAGTGGGCGGCGGAGGCCGGATCCAACCGTTCGGGATGTGGGTCCTGCCGGAACACGTTCGTCCGGGTGCCCTCGGAGGACGAGCTCCTCCGCGACGTGCTCCGCCGATCCTTGACGTTGGCGGAGAAGGACGCCTGTCGCCGCCGCCGTAAAAATGCAAAGGCATTGTGGCTGGGCATCAAGGAGTCCGAGCGGCTCACCCGGCAGAGGGCTGCTAACGCGGCGAGAGCTGCGCACCTCGCCAAGGAGCAGGCCCGCGCTGCTCGGTGTCTCATCGGCATCCCCTCCTCGTTCTCGTCCGACGGCGGTACCTCCACGGACGACGACGACCCCCTCAGGCCGAGGACTACCACCGCCACTCTGGAGACACCATGGGGAAGGGTCCGGCGAGGAAGTGGTGATACCCGGCATACCCTCTGTATCTAGTATGTAGTTTGCTATCGTCTTTTGCTATGTAACTATGTCAAACTCGTCTATCAAAAAATCTATGTCGAACTTGCTATGTCCGGCCCTATGTGAATGCTATGTATATGTTGTTCAACGTTGTCTATTTTCACGTTGCGTGCATTGCATGGATTTTGGGGTTTGCATATGGGGACACGGCTGTGGACGCACACATTTAAGGGGTGACCGGGCGCTGTGCACGGACGCGTTCACGGACATATAAGAGGTGGCATTTGCAAGTTCCGGTTGTAGATGCTCTAACTCCCTCAGATCCTCAAACAGGTTCCGCCTGGGCAGAGGGCTGGCAAGCGCAGAGGACGGTGGCCATCTTCACCCGTGGGGTAAGCCCGATGGGTAACCCGATTAGTCGTGGGTAGGGTATGGGCATAAGATCCTGCCCGTGGGTCGCCCGATGGGTTGCCCGATTAACTGTCATGTGGGTCCCTATGTAACTAGATCTCAGCCAACCAGCGAGCCAGTCCACCACTCCAGGGTCCAGGCTCTAGCCGCCCAGGTCCAGCGCACAATTGCTAGTGGCCCAGTCCACTCCCTCCCCGGCCCAACCTATTTTTTACCTAAACCTAGCCAGCCACCGCTCCACGTCTCCACCACAGACCACAAATTTGCCCCCAATTCTCCTCTCTGTCCCGTCTCACAGGCGTCACAAGCAGCGCCGCCGCCGCCGCCGTTGTGCTTGTCCCTCGGCCCCGTCCGGCCGAAGAAACAACAAGGTGCCGCTCCGGTCATGCTCCCCCAGTCCTCCCCCCGACTACCGGCTTCGTCTAGCTGAAGCAGATCGACGCCGCCGCCCCGTTTCTCCCCTAAGCAGTGCACCGCCGCCATCCCACTTATCCCCGGGCTCGGTCTGGCATTCCCCTAGGTAGGCCTCCAACTCCGTCTAGTGCTCGATCTGGCATCCCCCTAGTCCTCTGATTCCGTCTAGCTGAAGCAGAGCGCCGCCGCTGTTCCGTTTCTTCCCCAACTCCGTTCCATCGAAGCAGCCCGCTGCCGCCATCTAAATCGTCAACCATCCAAGGACCACGGTGATTCTGAGTTCTTCGTCTCAAATCCCAAGTTCTCAGCCTTTCAATTCTATCTGCAACATTTACTTATTCCTTGCTGTCTTGTACAGTTGAATCTTTGAATGGAGTCGAGTTACCTGTGGGTAGCTTCTCGGCACCGGTTATGTGCTTCAAATTAATCACAAATGGTGTTCTGACGTTGTGTTGATAGCTGATGGACTATGCCTTTTTGATGCAAAATGTGTTTCACATTCACATCAAATGTGGTGTTAGATGTGTTTATTACAGATTTGATGCTTGTTGTGTGCTAGATGTGCTTAAAATTGATGAAATGGCGTTGTATGCATGCTGTACGTACAGACCCGATGGGTGCCCGATTGGGTCGGGTCACCCGATGGGTTCGGGCATGGGTCTGATTTCCTACCCATGGGTAGGGTCGTGGGTCTGTGATGGACCCGATAAGCATTCGGGCATGGGTTTGGTTGAGGTCGACCCGACCAAACCCGACCCGACTGCCAGGTTGAACGGTGGCGAGCGGTGCCAGCAGGGTTGCAGGCTGCGATTGGCGCGATGAGAGTAGCTCTCGCTCAATCTGTTTCTTTTTTTTTTTAACTGCTCGCTCGATCTGTTTCTTCAACACAGTACAGACACAAGCGCTCATATAAACGCGCATACGCTCATTCCTATGAACGCACACACGCACACCCTATTCCTATGAGCACCTCCGAGAGGCTGAGCCGGCATATCATCTTGAGATTTACGAAGTCATCGTAGGCACCTCGTCGTCGACGGGAACGTCTCCTCCCACTGAATACGCATCGCCGAAAATCCTGAAATAAATCCAGAAATAATGCGAGCACCAGGACTTGAACCCTGATGGGCTGGGAATACCACTGTCCCTCTAACAATCCAACCACAGGTTGGTTCGCCGCTGGATCTGTTTGTACATGAATGGGAAAAGGGGAACGAGCTCTCACTCGATCTGTCGCTCGCGGGAGGAGGGCTCGAACAGGTATGCTCGTTTGTCACTTGGCGGTGGCATTCTAATGTAATTGTGGTCAACTCTAGCTTCTTTTTTTTTTTTTTGAGAAACCAACTCTAGCTTCTTTCATTCATGGATTTGCTACTGCTGGGCTGTGTTTGCCATTGAGCTACGGAAATGCATTTGCTGCTGCTGCGTCAGGCTGGGCCGGGCTTGAATCGGGTTGTAAACAGAAGCCTGGGCCCAGCTCAAAATGATCCCAGGCCATATTTTAGAGGCTGAACCCGGACCGAAGAACAAGCCCAGCCCGGCCCGGATGTTTTTTGGGCCGGATTCGGGTCGAGTCGTTGGGGCGGGCTGCCGATGCCCGGATTTAGTTGGAGCATAGTCCAGAGGCGGACAACGTGGATTGGGTTGTAATCTTGGATGCATACCAGATTGTTAGAGGTCCTATTGTTCCTTGGGAACTCTGAGCAGAAAGAGGCAAAGCCTGTTGCAGTTTATTGCGGGTATGGCTGCGGTCAGCAATTGAGCATTGATGATCCTTTTGTCCTTTTTTGCCTAATATGGTAATAAGTAGTTGGACATGATGGAACTTAAATTAGTTACTGAAATAGTACTATATCGTGTCAATAATTTAGACATTGGTGACTCATCCTTCCTCATCGAGCATACCTTTGTTTAGAATGTCACTTGTTAACTCAGTCCCCTTTGCCCTTAGTAGTTGGTACCAAGTGCATCATTCTTCTTCATCCTTGGAGGCTGCAGGTGGCCGCCTGGCGATCCCACCACCTCGGAGGCTGCTTTGTGGGCCCCCGATGCATTGGCGGTGGGGCCCCGTTGCTTTGTCGATGGCGGTGGTACGGTGGTGGCTGTAGAGACCATCGCGTGGCGTCACCATCACTGGCGTAATATTTTTTCCGAGAAACCGGGAGGAGCATTGCCTTTTCATATTAACGAAAAGAGAAGAACAATATGTACAGAGGAACTCACATTTTTGAAGGGAATGTGGAAAAACCCTAGGAAGCTAAAAAAGGGAAACAACTCAGCCGATGCCCATGGTGGCTAGGGTTCCACCAAACGCCATATTGCTTTGCTTGATGTCCTCAAAAGCCAACATAGCCACCTCATAGTGTGTCATGCGGGTGCCAATGAAAATGCACCCCTTCCTCACCTTCCAGATGGTCCATATGATGTAGGCTAGCCGTCCGCTACGACGTTTTTGGGCCTCCTTTGACGACGTGGCAATCATATCGTCCCGGCGTGACTATGCGTCCTCCAGCAAATTGTGTTCCTCGAGGCTGCGGCGGTGTCCGGCGACTCTTCGGGCGTACATCGGCGCCGGTGGCGGAGAAGGTCCTATTCAGTTGGCCTCTTTGTAAATACTTTTTGTTTAGGGTCTTTTCTATTGAAGTGTGGGACAGCTGTATTGTAGCGTGGTGTATCTTGTTTTTTCTAATCAATTCCACACCCTTCGCAAAAAAAAAAGATTGATACCATGCAAGGAAGTTTGCCTCTCGGGATCACGTGCTCTTTTTTCTTTAGAAAATTCAAAAATTGAGTTAATATGTTTCAAAAAAAAAACTGGTGTGTAGATATTAGAGTGAGTCATGTACCAGCAAGTTTTTGAAAAAAAAACATTGATTTGCAGTATGGGTGTAAAAAACAAAACTAAAGAGTCAAAATAGTATTTTCAGGTTGTGAGACAGTTATTAGGTTTGTTATTTTTCCACAACTCACAAATCAGTTGGGATTTTCACGAAACTTGAAATCTGGAAACAATATTGAGTCATTTACAGCATGTGAGATTTGTTTTTGAATTTTTTGGACGAGTGCAAGTTATTTCTTTGGAAAGGAATCATGTGATCCCGAGACCCGGCCAGTGCATGTCCGTCCATATATAATGGGCGGAGGCTATGCATCGGCCGGGTGATGAATCGATTACATCGGCCGCCTCGGCAGCCGTTAGATGGCGCACAAGACAGCCGTCCTATCTCCCGCGGCGTCTGCCGCAGCCTTTGCAATAAGGACCGTGTTGTGCTCGGGAGCTGTGCAACATGGATCTTGTTGCGCTCGTGTGGTCACCAGGTAAGCTTGCATGTGTAGGAGATATGCCCTAGAGGCAATAATAAATGTTATTATTTATCTCCGTGTTCATAATTAGGTTTATGTTCCATGCTATAACTGCTGTGGTTCCCGAGCCCGTATATCCATAAAGGCTCTGGGGAAAACCCATGTGCACGTGTGGAATAATAAACGGTAAAATGTATTCCTAGTCATGCCTCTAAGACTAGCTCAAGTGTTGCATGATGATTATGTTTTCCCAATCATAGGCATGTCTATGCCAGCAACTTTGAGGGCACAAATGTTAGAAGAACATTTGTGTTGAATCGACCCGATTGATGTTATGCTATGAGATACATTCGTCACAAGTTAATGGTTAATAGCACAGAGATGGTTAACGTTTGCATGATTCCTCAGACCATGAGAGTATCGAGTTTCTTCATGCTTGCTTCATGAACTTTGGGGTTTGTTAAACGTCATCCGTAAATGGGTGGCTATTACGGCGGCTTACGGGTTCATGGGAAAGTATGTCAAGTAACTTGATAGCTCAAGATTGGGATTTGCTCCTCCGGCGATGGAGAGATATCTCTGGGCCCTCTTGGTGTTACGGTATCCATCATCGTCTGGCCAGACACTTTGTGATTTGATCACGGGGATGCCGGAACACGGTAACGAGAAAAGAGAACAATACCGGTAACGAGGTAACTAGCATAGTGGACAAGTTGTTGATCCACGGGAATGCCAACATGTCTCACCTCGGGTATTTGTAACATATCGCGAAGCAACAGGAATAGCACACGGCAACTGGAGGTTCACTCGAATATTCATTCGTGTGGGTATAGGGGTCAATATGGGTGTCCACGGCTCCGATGTTGATCATTGATCGGAAGGGGTTCCAGGTCATGTCTATACTTCACCGAACCTATAGGGTCACACGCTTAAGGGTCATCTATCTGCTGAATACTAGACAGGGAGTCTGAGAGAAAATCACCGAAAAAGTTTCGGACAGCGGAAAAGTTCCGCAGAGAGAGGTCACCGGATGAGTTCCGGTGAAACTGAAAAGTTGTTTCAGGGGATACCATTAAGTCAAAATGGTTTCGGCACATGCCTGATAATTCCTGGAGGATGCCAGAATCATTCTGGAAACTTCTGGGAATTTTCTGGAAGAAAAACCGGAAATGTTCCGGGGCTGCCGGAACCGCTTCAGATGCTTTTCGCAGATGAAATCACTAAACTGGAATTGTTCCAGAACGCGTTGAAAATTATTTTAGTGGGTACTGGAAATGTTCTAAGCCCACATAAATATTTTCAGTTTGAACGGACGCTGAAAAATGTCGTCGTGAATAGTGAAAGTGCTTTTTGGGTGGCTTCTTGGAGAAGCCACCTTGAGGGTCCTTTGGTATTTTTCCCCTTGGCTTCTTGGAGAAGCCACCCTTGGGCTTGGCCTATAAATAGGGGTGGAGGGGGCTGCCTAAAGACTCACTCCTTCTCACATACAAGTGCCATGCAATGATCTGGCTTCTCTCTCCCTCCCACGAAAAGAGTTTCGTAGAGCTGAAAGGCTGTCTGGGTTCCGGTGGGAACTAGTTCTGGACGGCGAAGCCCTGCCGGATAGTTGACACCGTATGTGTGCAACTCTGTAGAGAGGTCGTAGTTTCGATCTTAGTGCCCGAGGGGCTGTTCGTGAGTGCCTCCCGAAGGGCTGTCCAAGTGACGGTCCGAGTTCTGTGAGTCCTCCCGAAGGGCTGTCCGAGTGACCGTTCGAGTTTCGAAGGTCCTCCCGAAGGGCTGTCCGCGACACCGTCCGGGGGACTGTTTGACCGCCTCCCGGAGGGCTGTCCGAAGGGAAGACGAGGGTATACATCCTCGCGGTTGGGAGGTTGTAAATCCTAGCTGCGGGGATCTGCACCACCGATCGTCATCGACTCTACTTTCGCTGCGCTACGAGTCGGTAACGAAAATGATCAAACCTTGTATGCAGTCTCCATAGTGGTCCTGGGCTGGTGCGTAGGTCGGAAATTTTTTGTTTTCTGCTGCGTTACCCTACAGCATGACGTGGGCTTTGGTCATCCATTGCAACAAAGAAAGTATATCCTAGAAACCTGACTTTCAGTGGGAACATGGAAACCAAGACTTGGGCCGTTGAATCTATGATCCAAGGGTTGCTTCTTCCACCAACCCATTCCATGCATTTTACAAAAAAGCCCAGGGAATTTGTGCAAAACAATAACCAGTCATGTGGTCGGTTGTATATAAAATACGAGGTTTCATCAACAACACAAGTTTCAAATCCGACGGCCCACGTTTTAGTTTCCATGTTTCCACTGAGTAAGTGGTTTCCAGCCGATACTTTCTCCATTGCAACATGGACCATATTGCGGTCACCCATTGCAACATGGACCATGTTGCGGTGTAACACCCCCAGTGTTAAGCCATAGTAATCTTCCTCTAATGGTTGCCATGTCATCAGGTTTTGCTAAGCCAAATTGCCACTTGATGAAAATCAAAGCTAATTCCTTTTTGAAATGCAAGTCAAATATTTGCATCTTCAAGTGAGCAAGAAAAATAGTTCATAATATGTCAAATATTCACTAAGTAATTGTCATGATGAAACCAACCTCATTTGGTTTCCCAAAATGTCCCTGGATTTTAAAATAGTGGACCAGCAGCAAATTATTTGGTCTTTTCAATTTCTAAAAATAGTTAAGCAATTCCAATTGGCCCCAAACTTTTTGAGCAACCTAATAATATTGTGTTTGATTTATGTGCAAAGTTTCACAGATAACAAAAATCATTTGGTAGCTAAAATAAATAGAAAACAGTAGCTGAAAGTGAAAAGCAGAAAAGGAAAAAGAAAATGCCTACTAACCTACTGCTCAGCTGGGTTCTAAGCTACTACAGTGCAGCCCAGCCCACCAACGCCCCCTTCTTCTTCCTACTGCTCACAGAGAGCTCGTTGGCCGCACGCGCCGCGTCCACGCCATGGATCCTCCACGCGTCGGCCATCCTCGACGCTCCCGTGACGGATAAGGACCCCCGTCGCCCCCAGGCGAAACCCTAGCCCATTTCCTCCTTCCCCTCGCTCGCTCTCGCTTCCGTATCACACTGCCGAACCACCGTCGCCATGGCCGACGCCGTTGCCGTGGCCGCCGTCCTCCCCGCGCCACGAGGAGCTGTCCAGGAGGTTCGTCGGAGTCGACATCATCACCTGCGCCACCGGACCGAAGCCAACGAGCACCACCAGCGACGCCCGTGACCGTCCCGTCTTCGGCATCTGCCACATCACCACCGTCGATCCGCCGCCCCCTGCGCTCCCTCGCACCCACCGAGCCTTCCATGTGCTCCCTTGGTGAGCGCCGCATCTCTCCCCTCTCTCCGCTGCTCAAAATAGCTGCTGCTGCTGGCCGCTGCCATCGCTGCTGCTCCGGCCGCCGCCCAGCTCGCTACCGCCGCCGCTACGGCCGCTCTCCGGCCACCCCTGGAAGCGCCGCGTCGAGCCCGACCCAACGGCGCCACTAGCGCGTCCCCTCGACGCCGGAATCGCCAGTTCCGTGCGCCGCCGCCGTTCTGTAGGTCGCCGGAGTTGCGCCGGCGTGCGCACGGCCGGTTTAAACGGCCCCTGTCTCACTGACAGGTGGGCCCGGTCTAATTAGTCTTAAGGGTTAGACTAATTAGCTTAGGTTAGTTACACTGACAGCCGGGCCCCGACCACTTAATTAAACCCTAATAAAACTGATTAGCTAAATAACTGAAACTGACATATGGGGCTCATGTGTACTGTTCATTTGGATAAGCTGTGCTGACTCAGCTCTGGGACCCACCAGTCAGCCACATCAGCAACTCTCTGGGTACACTTTCTGTGTACCCATAGCATTTTATAATTATTATTTTTTGAAATTGAATTAATCCAGAAATTGTTTAAAACTTTGGAAATTCATAGAAAATAAACCGTAGCTCAGATGAAAATAATTTATATATGAAAAATGATCAGAAAAATATGACGAATCCGAATATGCCCGCCACATACCTGTCACATGCCTCTAACATACCGAACGTTGAACATTTGCTACCGAAACCGCAAAATGAATAGTGTTTGGAGCTGGGAAAATATTCCCGGATATTTTCACCGCTCCGAGTAAAATACTTAGTACTGCATTAGAACATCCCTAGCATAGCATACTGCCATGTCATATATCTTGCTGCATTTGTGTGCTTTATATTTACTGTTTTTCCCCCTCTTATTCTCGGGTAGACCCCGAGACTGTCGCTGCCCTCTGAGTACGACTACGTCGCCGACGACCCTTCTTCCTTCTCAGCAGAGCTTCCAGGCAAGCGAACCCCATTGATCATTCCGATATCACCTATTCTTTCTATCTACATTCATGCATTAGGTATTGTCACTGCTGTTGTTCGGTAGAACCTATTCTGATGCAATGCCTGCTTTTGTAACCTGATGTTGCAACATTACATGTTATTCTAGCATGCCTAGTTTAGTTATGCTGTTGTTCCACCTGTTGGCCCTACACCCTTGTCCATGTGGCTAGCTAGATTATCGGGTGGTGATCCCCTTTGGGCGAGGATAGCGGTAATGCTTACACTATTATGTTACTATGTTGTTACGAGGGCTGAAGGGCAGGTGGTACCATACAGTAAGAGATGGACCTAAGTCCCGACAGCTCCATACTAAAGTCGGGTCAGCTCCAAGAGCACCCGCGAGTGAATACAAAAGTCGGGTTGGCTCGGAGAGCGCCCGCGAGTGAAATTGTGGCGAAACGACAGGGCAGGTGGAGACCACCTAGGAGAGAGGTGGGCCTGGTCCCTGGTCGTTGGACCGCGAGTTACCAAGTCGGAGCGACAATAGCCCTGTTCGTATCTGTGAGCTACTAATAACATGCTTAACGGATTTCAGTATTTGATCTGAGTTGGCCACTGGCCTATAATGGTTTAATGGGGCCCTCTGCGTTGTACGTTCCTTCTGAAAGCTTGGTCAGACGTCCAGTTCAGCATTGCGGCCGGGCGACAGCAGATACCCACAAGCACAACGTGGTGAGGCTGGCCCTGCACGCAACGACCCGGAGTGCTTAGGATGATTGGGCCATGGCACCTTGGCACTTAGGATATAGACCGGCAGGGACCTCTCTGATGAGGCCTAGGTAGGACTACGTCGTGTCGGTTATCCGAGGCCGGGCATTACCCGGAAAAGTGTGTCCGGCCAGAGATAATCAAGCGTGTTGGGTAACAGTAGTGCACCCCTGCAGGGAAGTAATCTATTCGAATAGCCGTGTCCACGGTAACAGGACGCTCAGTGTTGTATCCTGATCTACTACAACTAGAACCGGATACTATAATCATACTTAATTGTTATGCTACTCCGGGATCGCTTTCTCACAGGGTAGTCGAGGAAGGATCTTTGGGTAGTGCTGATAAATACTTGTTACTATATGTTAATATACGCTACTCTCTTCTAATGCTGCAAGATGCTAGTCTTCGATAGGCTAGGCCTTTCCCCCTGTTCTGACATTTCTGCAGTATAGTCCACAGATACAGGCCATTCCCTTTGATACTGATCCATACATAGAATAGTTTTGATGTCAGTCTTGCGAGTACTTTCGATGAGTACTCACGGTTGCTTTGCTACCTTTTTCCCCTCTACCCGGTTGCTGCGATCAGATGACGGAACCCAGTAGACAGCTGACCCCGTCGACGACTACTACTACACCTACGGAGCCTACTACTACGTGGAGATCGACGACCAGGAGCAGTTTCGGAGGCTGCCAGGCAGGAGGCATGCGCCTTTCGATCTAGATGTCGTTGTTTTGCTCAGCCTTCTTAAGACAAACTTGTTTACTCTTATGTCTGTACTCAGATATTGTTGCTTCCGCTAACTTTTGTATTCGTGCCTTCGTGGCCCTGGCTTGTAATATATAGTTGTATGCCTTTAATTTGTGTCTAGAGTTGTGTTGTGATATCTTTCCGTGAGTCTCTGATCTTGATCGTGTACTTTTGCGTGTATGATTTGTGCATTATTGAGACGGGGGCGTGACATGCGGTCACCTCCAGCTTCCATGAGATGGGCCTTTGGTCACCCACTGCAACATGGACCATGTTACGGTCACCCATTGCAACATGGACCATGTTGCGGACACCTCCAGCAACGACGACGACATCACCGAGCAGGCAGCTCGCCGCAGCTCCACCTCTTGCAACACGGCACATGTTGCAGCACCGGCGGCGAGTCCACACGCTGCTTTGCAGCATCCGGCCATGGACCGCAGGGAGGATGAGGAGATGGGTGGGCTTATCCACGGGAGGCAACCAGCTTGTGAACGGGCGGCGACCTTCGCGAACGCTCGTAGCCGCGAGAGACGGCGGTGATGGATTGCGGGAGTGAACAAGATGATAGATTAGAGGGATGGAGGAGAGAAACCGCGGCGACAAATGCTAGAGAGAAGCATGGGGAGGAGATGGGATGGAGTTGACTCGCGCACGGCTTCTCACGCAAAAAGGATTAGCGGTGCGCTGGGCCCCACGGGACAAGCGTTGCCTGTGCGAGGCGGCGGACACGCCGGTGTTATCAGCCGGCTGAGACTAGCCATAGTGGGAGTAACTTAGACTAGTAACATGCATATGTTACTAGTCTATGTTACTACCTCTATAATGGGGAGTAACATATGTGTGGTGTCATGCAATACTTCATTTATTAAGTTGTAGACTCATCTTATCTTGGTATGTGTAATGTAGTGTGAGTACTAACATATTATGTTATTGCATGCCTCTCTTTTCTCATTAATTACTTGTCACATCATTTATTTTGCCTAAATATGTGTGATGTGATTTTACCATTTAAGAATACTAATCCCTTCGGACGAGTTTGTTAGTCGGGACTCGGGAGAGCTGTAGCGCCGCGACGAAGACGAAAATTAACTCGCGTGATAATGACCTTGTTTGTTTAAGCTTCGCTTGGATTAAAATCACCTATAGATTCGCTTTAGTGCCAAAAATCAGCTTTACCACCGAAATACACTTTGAGATGCTTCAGAAAATTGCACTAAAAATAGCCAAAAATCAGATTCACCTTCACTGGCAAAGCTGATTTCAAATAGCCGTTTGTTTCAGATTCCAAACTCAGCTTCACTGACAAAGCTAAATCTGATCCTGAAGCTGAAACAAACAGGGCCAATGGCCCTCGATCCCGAAGCCTAATTACTAAAGATAAATTCGCACAGTTAAAGGCCTATTGCATGCAGCGGCATAGTGCAAGTTCCGCATCCGGCGTGGGCATGCATTGGTCCTTGCATGCACAGGCGTGGCGCATGCACTGAGGGGAAAAAATTGCGAAGAGGAACCCGGACTTATATTGAAATTAAGCTGTGGTACAACGCACCCCCAAAAGAAAGGAAATTACAAACAGGTCCCTAAGGACCGATTCAGCGCACAGACCAGCGCGAGATGAGGGCGAGCTGTCGTCGCCGCCGCCACCGAACCCTTCTGGAGCCGACGAGAAACCTTGGATGACCGCACGGTTTAATGACGGACGGGAAGTCTCCACCTTCGTTCGAAACGGACCAGCACGCCAGAGAGATGATGAACCAGCAGCGCAGCACTACAATCGCCGGAGAGACAGATCTTGAGCATGTCGAGACACTGTCGTTAGCGAAATTCAACGAATCCGAAGCCCAGTAGCAAACCTTCTACAAACCACGCTCCTGCACAAGCTCCATGGCCTCGCACTGACGCCGGAGCGTGCGCCGTGCAGACGGCGAAGCCAGAGCATAAAAGCCACCTCCAAGCCAACACCGCTGCCGCACCAGCCTCGATTGGCAAGCCCGAACAGCCAGGCACCCATATCCACCACGGACGACAACGAGCGACAACGAGAACCTCACCGCCTGGGAGAGATCTGGCGCATTGTTCTCCGCCGCCATCACCACCACCAGAGTCGAAGAGATGGATGGCAGAAGCTACACAGTTAGGCTAGACTAAGCTACCCTACTGTACACAGGTCCACCCGGCCAATCCGGCGTCTACTCCCCCCCCCCTCCCCCTCCCCCGGTCGACAGCTAAGCCGTTCGGAGAAGAGATTGACGCGAATCTGGCTGGTGGAAACGGGATCGTCTTTCTTTTTGCCTCTCCTCTACTGTAGCGGGGAGGGGAAAGAAGCGAAGTTACTCTTTGTTCATGCATGGAGGAATTAAAGGGGAGGATTAATTGGAGAGAAAAGAGGAGGCTCTCGTAGGCATGCATTCCTTTTTAGTCTGTATATAAGTTTTGTCCGAAGTCAAAGTATCTCTACTTTGACCAAATTTATAGAAAAAAGTATCAGCATTGTTAGATTCATTATGAAATGTAGTTTCATAGTATATATATTTGGTATTGTAGCTATTGATTTTTTTAATATAAATTTGGTCAAACTTTACAAAGTTTGACTTGACACAAATCTAATATGCGGAGTAAAAAGGACCGGATGGAGTAGTGGCAGTTTGCAGCTCACCGGACGAGGATGGCTGCATTATTATATACTCCCCCCTTTCGGTTTAAAGGGCACAACTAAAAAATCTGTCCAATCAAGGCAGATGGTAAGTGGTGGAATAAGTTTGGTAGGTTATAAAACTGTCCAATTAGCACGCTCGTTTTCCTCAAAATATCATGTTTGCCGGTGCTTTAATATGGAGGTAATATCATTGGGAGTCATAAAACTTGCGTCGCATGTTCAGTTTAGTGTTATAACTTTAAAAATACGGTTTTGTGGTCACCCAACTTGACTCAAGCATGCAAATACGGTCATAGTACGTGTATGCGGACGTATCCATATGTATGGCCCCACCTGTTAGTGAGCGTGCGACTTTTTTTTACACAAAACAACCTCATGTTGTTTTTATTTGCGGAAGAAAAACATGACAACAGCACTGCACATATATATGAAAATTTACAACAAAAGACAGGTCCGCCAACACTCGACAGGCGACCAGCAGTCTAACTAATACTGAGGACCGGATGTCTATAATGGATAAGATTATTACATCTACTCAAAGAAAACGCATGTGATGTTTAAATGGGTTACGGATAATGCGACCCATTTTGTGCTAGCTATTTTTTTCAAGATTTTTGTAGAACATAAGTAATATAGTTCTGTTCAAATATTTGTGTGTTAGAAATATTATACATACATACGATGATTAGTAAATAAAAAAATTAAATATAAACCTGTGTATTATATATAAATTATTTACTAAAACCTAAGTAAAAAAATATTTCAGATATTCGTAAAACATAAGTAAAAAAAATTATGTTCAAATATTTGTGTGTAAAAATACTATACATACAAATGATGATTAGTAAATAAAACTATTTTATATAAACCTGTGTATTATATAAAATATTTAGTTAATACAGAAATTGAAAATGTTTATTAAATAAATATTTTTATTGAATCCAAAACGTATATAAACTTGTGTCTTATATTTAAATTATAAAAATGATGAATATAAACATTACGTAAATATTTATGAATATTTAGTTGCGAATAATTTTTACTCATGACTTATATTCAAAAAATTATAATTTAAATATAAGCCATGATTGAATATTATATTAATATTTAAATTTTAAATTATGAATATTTTAAATATACAAACATTGAACTTTACAAAGTGTGTATAATTATTGAAACATTCATATAATAACAATGATAATATTGAATTTTAAATATAAAACCAAATATGTAATACACACATTTATATAAAACACAGGTTTATATAATACTCAGGTTTATAAAATATTTTACTAAGAAATTTATCTTCAAAAGCGTGTGCAAAAATATGTAATACACGCATATATAGCACACAGGTTTACAAATATCTTTAAAAAAAGTAGCGCATGATAAATGGGCCTCAGTATATACAGCCCATGCGTTCCCTGCACGTACATATCTGTTCATTATCAAATTTAGACATCTGTACATGAACGGTGGAGTGGCTAGACCGTCCCATGTTTAAAAAGTTGGTCGAGTTTTCAAATCGTGGTGTATCGATTTTCTGTTGTTAATTTTTGCATATATGTGCAGTTCTGTGGTAATGTTTCGTGTAAATAAAAAAAAATATGAAAAGGTTTTGTGCAAAAATGCATCACTGCAGTTGACTTTTTCCTCGATAAAAAACTTGAAGGTGTTTTTTGTAAAAAAAAAACATCGCGTACAACCCCATCACTCACTGACAGGTGGGCCATACACATGGATACGCCCGCATACATTTACTATGATCGTATCTGCACACTTGAGTCAAGTTACATGACCACAAAATCGTATTTTCAAAGTTTTAGCACCAAACTGAACATGCGACGCAAGTTCTGTGACTCCCTGTGATATTACCTCTTTAATATGCATTAACTGCAGCGCATGCATGTGTGGCCACTAAATGAGCAGGAACAGCTACATGCACTGATCAGTTTTATTTTAATGCGCCTCGGAATCTAAAAGGATGATGAAGATGAATGAAAACGGGACTAACAAAACGGAAAAAATAAAAAAGAGATAGACCCAATAAACTGGAAAGGAGGGAGTATTGAGCATGCACATTGCATTCTATACAGTTTTTTTTTAGCATCTTGCATTCTATACAGTTGACGAAACTAACGGTGAAAAAGGTGAATGCTATGGGCCTCTTTTGGTTAGTAGGATTACAAAAATACAGGAATAGAAAGAACATGTTATTGGGATGTCATGCCATATTAAGTGCTACAGGAATTGAAAACACATAAATCTGTAACAGAAGTTGTTTGGTTGCACAACTGATATTCTCCTAAAGTATTAGGTGGATAGCATAGTTATAAGGGTCCATTTAGGGCGCATCTAGATGTGACATAATTAAGTCACATCTAAGGGTAACGTCATCTGTTTCTGTGGTCCCCTTTTTTGTTGTGGGTTGTCCCGGTTGTTCTTTTTTTTAAGGCAAACTCGCAAGCTTTATTAAGACGTCACAATGTTTACAAGGGCGAATAAAAGGTCATCGGGCTGGCCTAACCAAACATGGTGGCCAACCCCTGATGAAAGTGCATGCTTCGCGAGATTGTGAGCCTCGACATTCGAGGTCCTATACTCATGACTAAAAAAGCAAGAATTGAAATAACCAGTCCTATATATGATGTCATGTATCACTGCTCCATACGTTGCTGCCCTACCTTCCTTGATTGCTTCAATTGCCACCTTACAATCCGATGCCACTGCGATCCTGGTGATGTATAATTCCTCGGTCAATGGTAACGCCTCCCTTACCGCCAGTGTTTCAAGAACTATTGGATCATCAATGTGATTAAATACCACAGCCCACGCCCCCTGGTATGGTCCTGTTTGGTCTCTGCATATTGCGGCTACAGCCCCATGACCTCCTGCCCTAGCCACCGCTGCATCCACGTTGATCTTTGCATGGCCATCAAGCGGAGGTAGCCAGTGCCTTGGTCTCGGTGCCGAAGAGGAAGACGCTAGAGAAGCAGCCGGTTTCTGTAGAACCTTGATCTCATCCAAAAATGTATTGATGAAACAATGAGTCGCATACGGAGTCTGGTATATGTCTTCATGGATCACTTTCCGCCGTGCTGACCAGATCACCCATAGGGTCACAATCATTCTAGTGTACTCCTCCTGCTGCATTGTCTCGTTCATGGCAAAAAGCCAACTTTTGGCATCCATGTTCTGGTTCGTGCACATATGTTCGACTATATCTTCACTAGAAAGAGCCCATACGCTGCGGGACATGCTGCAGCTAAGCAAGGAGTGACGCCAACTGTCTGCCGCGCCACATAGGGCACACACATGTGTGGTGGCCATGTTTCGATGATGGAGTACGTCCCCTGTCGGCAGCAAATGTTGTGCAAGCCTTCTGGTGAAGATCTTTAATTTAGATGGCACGTGTTTCTTCCATAGCGACGAACAAGCTTTGCTCTGCCCAACTAAGTCTGAACTCCCCCGGCGCTCCTCTAGCCAGCCTTCTCTTCCCATCTTCATCCCGACAATGAGATTGTAGGATGACCGGACCGTAAAGCAACCTTTACGGTCCTCGGTCCATGCCCAAAACTCAGCTATACTTCTTTTGCACAATGGGATTTTTAAGATAGCATCAGCATCAATTGGTAGGAAAACCTCCCTCGCCAAATCTTCGCGCCATGACACCGATGTGTGGTCGATTCGCTCCGAGACTAGCTGTGGTGGTTGCTACACCTAAGGTGCTATTGGCTTCATCATGCCTGATCTTGGGATCCAGTCTTGCTCCCTGATAACCCACAAGTATAGGGGATCGCAACAGTTTTCGAGGGTAGAGTATTCAACCCAAATTTATTGATTCGACACAAGGGGAGCCAAAGAGTACTTGGAAGTATTAGCAGTTGAGTTGTCAATTCAACCACACCTGGAAGATAAATATCTGCAGCGAAGTGATAAGTAGCAAAGTAATATGATAGTTTGATAATAGGTAACGGTAGCAGCAATAGTAGCGGTAACAGTAGCAGTAGTAATTTGTAGTAAAGGTGACAGCAGCAATGATAGTAGTAACTTAGCAAGTATCAATAAGTGGAAACTCGTAGGCACTGGATCTGTGATGTTGGGTATGTGTTGGATGATATTGATCATGTATCAGTTATAACATAGGGCGACACAGAACTAGCTCCAGTTCGTCAATACAATGTAGGCATGTATTCCGTAAATAGTCACACGTGCTTATGGAAAAGAATTTGCATGACATATTTTGTCCTACCCTCCCGTGGCAGTGGAGTCCATAAGGAAACTAAGGGATATTAAAGCCTCCTTTTAATAGAGAACCGGAACAAAGCATTAACACATAGTGAATACATGAACTCCTCAAACTACGGTAATCACCGGAAAGAATCCCAGTTATTGTTGTGACGCCTCCGGCTCAATCATGCACTAATCATACACGCAAATGCACACGATCAGGCCTAAGGACTCACGGGAAGATATCACAACACAACTCTAAAACATAAATAAAGTCATGCAAGCTTTATATTACAAGCCAGGGGCCTCGAGGGCTCGAATACATAAGCTCGCATACAAGCGTCAGCGAAAGTATCAGATATCTGAGTACAGATATAAAAGAAAACACAGATAGGCCCTTAGAAGGCGGTGCAAAAGAAAACACTTCGATCGAAGGCGCAGGCCTCCTGCCTGGGACCCTCCGTACCTACTCCTGGTCGTCGGCCAACTCGTAGTAGTATCCACCCTCGGGGTAGTAGTAGTGATCGTCGGCGGGGGCAGCTGTCTCAGGAGCTCCGTCATCTGGTTGCATCAAATGGATATGGGGGAAAAAGAAAGCAAAGCAACCGTGAGTACTCATCCGAAGTACTCAGCAAGCAAGGATCTACACTACATATGCAACATTATCAAAGGAAGGCTGTATATGTGGACTGGGCTGCAGAAATGCCAGAATAGAGAGAAGGCCTAGTCCTATCGAAGACTAGCATCTTCAATGGTCTTGCAGCATTAGAAGAGTGTAGATTAGTACAATATAGATTATTAGTATCATTAAGTCTCAACCTCACCCAGAGATCCTTTCTCGACTCCCTGCGAGAAAGCAATCCCAGAGACATAATATCCAAGTATCAACCTCGGCCAGAGACCCTTTCTCGACTCCCTGCGAGAAAGTAATCCCAGAGCCATAATATCCAAGTATCAACCTCGGCCAGAGACCCTTTCACGACTCCCTGCGAGAAAGTAATCCCAGAGCCATACTCATCACAAGTATCCAGTTCTAGTTGTATCGATCCGGATACAACTCTGAGTGTCCTTTACCGTAGGACCGGCTATCGATAGATGTGTTCTTCCCTGCAGGGGTGCACCAACTTACCCACCACGCTCGCTTAACTCCGACAGGACACACTTTTCTGGGTCATGCCCGGCCTCGGCCAAACGATACACCGCAACCCTACCTACAGCTCTGCAGAGAGGTCCCCGTCGGTCTACCTCCTAAGCGCAAGGGGGTCTTGGGCCATCGCCCCTCGCCCTCCGGGTTGTTGCGTGCAGGGCGAACCAGGCTCCACCACTACAGGATGGTGCCGGCCCAGCCCGGCCGCCAGGCTGAACTGGACGTCTGACAGAGCTTTCGGCTGATGCTACGATGCAGAGTGCCCATAACTCTTCCCACGTGATGGTTAGTGCTATCCGGCCAAAGGCCGGCTCGGATCAAATATCCAAATCGTTAGTGGATTAGGGGCTTGTGGTAACGAGCAGAGACTCACGATCGATGTGACCCTGTCGCCCCGTCTCGAGGACTTGTGGCAAGGGCTAAGAATGCCCTGCCACGCCTCGTATTCATAACTCGGGCAACCTCCAGGTCAACCCGTCTCCACAACACTCGCCACTTAGGCTCACACGGGTACCCCTCAGGGTCGACCCACCTTTCCAAGTAACAGTGTAAAGTCCAAGTATCCGTGTGTCCATAACATCAGGGGAATCTGAGGTATCACCGTCGTTGGATTCCTACTTGATGTATCCGTCAAGGTGAACTCGGAGGAATCACCCTCGATGGGTTCACACTTGAGGTGTTGCACAACAGCGTCGTTGTCGGAAGTGGTGAAGGAGGAATCACCCACGGTAACAACAACCGATGAACTAACCTACCAGATTAACATCAGAAATGCCGACGAGGTATCACCCTCGGCACTCGATAGTAATCCAGTAGTGGCGTACAACTAAGGGGGGTGATGTGCGGTGCCCGGCCCTGGTCTTCAATCCCGTTAACCGGGTCTTCTGATAATCCAGCGGGGCAGTCGGGACAAGTGGGGTCACTGATAGGTCTCTACCCAGCCTGTACTAGACAGTTTAGGATAAGCATGTAAGGTTTCAATAGCAGGTTACAATAAACAGGCTATGCATAAGAATAGGTTAAACAGTAGCAGCAGCAATTTCTAATGCAAGCATAAGAGAGAAGAATACGCGATATCGGTATGCTCAAAGGGGGGGGGGGGGGGGGGGGGGGGCTGCCTTGAAGCTCTGCTGAGAGGGGCTGGTCGTCAGAAGGCTGCTCGTCCGGAGCGTAGTCGTACTCTGCTGCGTCGGCATCGGTCTCGGCGTCTATCGAGAGAGAAGGAGGGGGGAAGAAACAATAAATTCACGGCAAAAATGCAAACAATATGAATGACATGCCTAAACGATAAGCAGAGGTGTTCTACTGCCTAACTAAATGATTTAGTTAATTTAGGAATTAGTTTGGATTTATTTTATTAAAGTTGAGCACTATTCATTTATCGAAATCAGTTTAAAAGTTTCATGTTCAGGTAGTTAGGGGCATCTGACAGCAATACGAAGGGCGTATTTAGATTCATCTCGTCGTTCTGAGCAACTTTCATGTACAAAGTATTTCCATCCGAGCTACGGATTATTTTATATTAATTTATAAAGATTTAATCATTTGCAGGAATTAACAGATTAATTTAATCGAAAACATTTATGATGTCATCATGACATCAGCATGATGTCAGCGGTCAACTCTGACCGCTGACCAGTCAAACTAACAAGTGGGGCCCATTCGTCATTGTCACAGACTAACTAAACAGGGTTAATTAGTTTAACTAAATAATTAGGTTAATTAAACATAATTAATTCACTAATTAACTAATTAATTAATTAATTATTATTATTATTATCTTAAAATTCATTTTCTCTTCCTTTAAACGTTCTGTGGGGCTGGGCCCCATCTGTCATAGGCGCGGAGGGGCGGGGCCCACTGGTCAGTGGCACATAGGCCACTGCGGGGCTGGGCACGCCCAAACGCACGCAGGCGTCGGCGGCCAGCGTACGGGGACGGCATGGCGCGGCCCCCAGGCCGCAGCAGCGATGAGGCCAAGGGCGGGGCGGAGGCCGGCGAGGTCAGGTGGCAGCGGGCGCGGGCCGGCGTGGTTGGACGCGGTCGGGCGATCAGCAGCAGCTGCGGGCGGCGGTGGCGATGAGGCAGCAACAGCGCAGGCGAAGTCAGGTAGGGACACGGCGGTGGCGGCGCGCAGCGACAGCCGCAGCAGAGGGCGGCCGTGCGAACAGCAGTGGCGCAGCAAGGACGGGGCGATGCGGTAAGCGCTAGGCGGGCGCCGGCGGGCGTGGCAGCGGGCGCGCTCGAGCGGGAGCAGCGCGCGGGCGGGGCTGCGCGGGCGAGCTGCGGGGCGCGGCACGAGCGAGCGGACACGGGCGGGCACGGGGCCACGGCGTGCGGGGAGGCGGCGGCGACAGAGGGGAAAGGGAGAGGAGGCGGCGGCGCTCACAGCGTTGCGGGGGAGAGGGGGCGGCGAGGCGTGAGGAGGCGGCTCGGGAAGGCCGTCGGGGACGGCGAGGCAACGAGGCCCAAGCGCGGCGAGGCGGTCCGGCGAGGGGGAGGCGGCGAGCGGCGACGTGCGGCCACGGGCGAGCGCGAGTGCTGCCCCGATCCGATCTGGATCGGGGGGGAGAGGGGGTGAGCGAGGTGGGGGGTTAGGGTTTCGATGCTGGGGAGGGGCAGGCCTTATAGGCCAGTGGGGCGCGGTAGTGGGCCGGCCTGGCTGGGCCGTGGCCCAGTTGGACCGGTTCGCCCACAGGAGGGAATCGTTCTCTCTTTGTTTTGTTTTTGATTTTATTGTATTTTCCATTTCTTTTTATTTTATTTCTTTCCTATTTTATTATAGTTTCCTTTTATTTTAGTTTTTGTAAAATATAAACTTAGCACCTAATTTAGTATTTCTGTTTAGTCCACTATCACAAAAAGTCTAGTCCCCAAATAATTTAGTTTGATATTTTATTAATTAGTAAATGCAGTTGAATAATTTGGTTTGCTACTATTTAAATCATTTTAGTGCAGTTAAGCATTTCATAAAAGTTTGGTTTCACCACCACAATCACCTATGCATTATCTGGCACGACCCGAACATTTTAGTTTCAAATTTGGAACAACTTTTATTTTCACTTTTAATTAATTCGAAGTTTGAATTAGGAGTTCGAAATGCAATATGATGCAAATGATGACTAGGCACTGTTGAACTTGCTGACATGGCATTAACTAAGGGTGGTCACTGTTGTTAATTACACGGGGTGTTACAATTGTCACCCTGGGGTATGCGGATTATAACACATAGCAGGTGCATACAACTTGCATGATCGGATATAAAACACAAATATATTGGTGAAAACATAAACGGTTCAGATCTGAAATCATGGCACTCGGGCCCTAGTGACAAGTATTAAGCATAGCAAAGTCATAGCAATATCAATCTCAGAACATAGTGGATACTTGGGATCAAGCCCTAACAAAACTAACTCGATTACATGATCAATCTCATCCAACCCCTAAACCGACCAGCAAGCCTACGAAGGAATTATTCACTCCCGGTGAGGAGCATCATGGAATTGGTGATAAAGAGAGGTTGGTGATGACGAAGATCGAAGATTCCCCTCTCCGGAGCCCCAAACGGACTCCAGATCTGCCCTCCCGATGAAGAACAGGAGGTGGCGGCGGCTCCGTCTCGTGAAACGCAATGATTCTGAAGGAAATATGCCCTAGAGGCAATAATAAAGTTGTTATTTTATATTTCCTTAGTAATGATAAAGGTTTATTATTCATGCTAGAATTGTATTAATCAGAAACCATAATACATGTGTGAATACATGAACAAACACCGTATCCCTAGTAAGCCTCTACTAGACTAGCTCGTTGATCAAAGATGGTTAAGGTTTCCTGACCATGGACATGAGTTGTCATTTGATAACGGGATCACATCATTAGGAGAATGATGTGATGGACAAGACCCATCCGTTAGCTTAGCATAATGATCATTCAGTTTTATTGCTATTGCTTTCTTCATGTCAAATACATATTCCTTTGACTATGAGATTATGCAACTCCCGGATACCGGAGAAATGCCTTGTGTGCTATCAAACATCACAACGTAACTGGGTGATTATAAAGATGCTCTACAGGTATCTCCGAAGGTATCTGTTGAGTTGGCATAGATCGAGATTAGGATTTGTCACTCCGAGTTTCGGAGAGGTATCTCTGGGCCCTCTCGGTAATACACATCATAAGCTTGCAAGCAAACGACTAAAGAGTTGGTCACGAGGTGATGTATTACGGAACGAGTAAAGAGACTTTCCGGTAACGAGATTTAACTAGGTATGAAGATACCGGCGATCGAATCTTGGGCAAGTAACATACCGATGGACAAAGGGAATTACGTATGTTGTCATAACGGTTCGACCGATAAAGATCTTCGTAGAATATGTAGGAGCCAATATGAGCATCCAGGTTCCGCTATTGGTTATTGACCGGAGAGGTGTCTCGGTCATGTCTACATAGTTCTCGAACCCGTAGGGTCCGCACGCTTAACGTTCGTTGACGATATAGTATTATATGAGTTATGTGATTTGGTGACCGAATGTTGTTCGGAGTCCCGAATGAGATCACGGACATGACGAGGAGTCTCGAAATGGTCTCTAGGTAAAGATTGATATATAGGACGATGGTATTCGGACACCGAAAGTGTTTCGGGGGTTACTGGGTACTTATCAGGTCACCAGGAAGGGGTTCCGGGCACCCCCGGCAAAAGATATGGGCCTTATGGGCCAAGAGGAGAAACGCACCAGCCGCAAGGGGCTGGTGCGCCCCCCATATGGGCTGAACCAGAGGAGAAGGAAAGAGGGGAAGGGAGAAGGAAAGGGGGGGGATTCGGCCTCCCCCTTCCTTCCCTCCTCCCTCCTCTTTCCTTCCCCCTCCGGCAAATAAGGCAGGGGGGCGCCGGCCATGGGGAGACCCCAAGTAGGATTCAGCCTACTTGGGCGCCTCCTAGCTGCCTCCCCTCTCCCTCCCACCTATATATATGTGGGGGGGGGGGGGGGTGCCCCTAGCACACCCCCAAGACAATTGTTTAGCTGTGTGCGGCGCCCCCCTCCACCGTTTACACCCCCGGTCATATTTTCGTAGTGCTTAGGCGAAGCCCTGCGGAGATCACTTCACCATCACCGTCACCACACCGTCGTGCTGACGGAACTCATCTACTACCTCAACGTCTTGCTGGATCAAGAAGGCGAGGGACGTCACCGAGCTGAATGTGTGCAGAACGCGGAGGTGCCGTATGTTCGGTACTTAACCGGTTGGGGCACGAAGAAGTTCGACTACATCAACCGCATTGTTAAACGCTTCCGCTTATGGTCTATGAGGGTACGTAGACACACTCTCCCCCTCATTGCTATGCATCTCCTTGGATAGATCATTACGTGTGCGTAGAATTTTTTTTGTTTTCTATGCAACGATTCCCAACAAATTCTTCCTCTCCTATTTTTTTCTCCGCAAATGTGAATTTATATGCTTGGAGATAGGGTTAAAGGGGCCACCAGGGGCCCACACAACACCAGGGCGCGCCCCAGGGGGGCGCCCAGGTGCTATGTGTGCACCCTGGTGCCCCTCTCCGGTTGTTCTTTGCACCAATATTCCTTATTAATTCCATAAAAAATCCCTAGAAAGTTTCATCTTATTCGGAGAACTTTGATTTTTGCACAAAAACAACACCATGGCAATTCTGCTGAAAACAGCGTCAGTCTGGGTTAGTTTCATTCAAATCATGCAAATTAGAGTCCAAAACAAGAGCAAAAGTGTTTGGAAAAGTAGATACGACGTAGACGTATCAACTCCCTCAAGCTTAACTCATTGCTTGTCCTCAAGCAATTCAGTTGGCAAACTGATAGTGATAAAGAAAAACTTTTACAAACTCTTTTTGTTCTTGTGCTTATGATTATGCTCAAACATCATCCATATTTTCAGCAAAGATTATGGCTAACTATATTCATTATAACTTTTAGAAACCATATTCATTCATAACAATGTCATAAACAACTAGAGAGCAATAATAAGATAACTCAAATGCCAACACTTTGTCAAAACGATCATGATATAATATAACAGTGATGGTATCTCGCTAGCCCTTTTTGAGACCGCAAAACATAAATGCAGAGCACCTCCAAAGTTCAAGCAGTGCCTAAACATTGTAATTCATGGCAACAAAGATCCAATCATGATGCACTTAACGACTAACCGCACACAATGCATGATGATGACAATAATGCTCTCAGGTCTGGTGCTTATTTAAGAAGGTGACGACTCAACATAAAAGTAAATAGATAGGCCCTTCGCAGAGGGAAGCAAGGATTTGCAGAGGTGCCAGAGCTCAAGTTTAAAAAAAAACAGATATGAAATTTTATTTTGGGTGGCATGCCCTTCCTGTCAACGTTACGACCCAGGTCTTTCAATATCTTCCATGATAAACAAATTAGTGGCGGTTCCCAAGCGATAAAAGTAAAGCTTGTTTTCTCTTCACCTTATCGTAGTCCGAGGCAGATTGGAAATCGTTTGCCCTTCATTCCACTTACAGTTCATCAGAGTTCGTTTAAATAATTGCAGGTTATGGTTTTGGGACTGGGAATCCCGATTACCGCCCTTTTCTCGTGCGATAACAAGTGAATAAACACTCATCTGAGAATAACTCACTTAGCATAGAAGATATCGACTTCCCCCTGTCGCTCCATGAGCGGTCCAGGCACACAATACAGATGTGTTGGGGAACGCGACAGAAAACAAAAAATTTCGGTATAGCGAGCACGCCCAGGAGCACTATGGAGACTGCATACAAGGTTTGATCTGATCCGTACCGACTCGAAGCGCAGCGGAAGAAGAGTCGGTGGAGATCGTTGGTGCAGATCCCCGCAGCTAGGATTTACAACCTCCCAACCGCGAGGATGTACTCCCTCTCCGGACAGCCCTTCGGGAGGCGGTCGGACAGTCCCCCGGACGATGTCGCAGACAGCCCTTCGGGAGGACCCTCGAACAGCCCCTCGGGCAAAAGACCGAAACTACGACCTCTCTATGGGGTTGCACACATACGGTGTCAGCTATCCGGCAGGGCTTCGCCGTCCAGAACTAGTTCCTGCCGGAACCCAGACAGCCTTTCGGCTCTACGAAACTCTTTTCGTGGGAGGGAGAGAAGAAGCCAGATAATGCATGGCATGTGTATGAGAGCAAGGGATGAGGTTTGTGGGCAGCCCACTCTCCTCTATTTATAGGAAAACCAAGGGGTAAAGTTGGCATTCACAAATACCAAAAGTACCCCCACTTTATGTCATTTACATAAAGAATAAAGCAAAAAGGAGTGCCATGTGGAGCTCCATGGAGCTCCACCCTTCATGGCCGGCCACCCCTTGGGGGGGGGGCCCCCAAGGGGGCTTCCTTAGTGCCCAAGGCTTCTAGAAGCCTTTTGGGAAAATTCCCAAAAGGTGCTTTCCATAAAAATTCCCAAAAAGCACTTTCACTATTCACGATGACATTTTTCAGCGTCCGTACGAACTAAAAATATTTATGTGGGCTTAGAACATTTCTAGTACCCACTAAAATAATTTTCAACGCGTTCTGGAACAATTCCAGATTAGTGATTTCATCTGCGAAAAAGCATCTGAAGCGGTTCCGGCAGCTCCGAAACATTTCCGGTTTTTATCCCCGAAAATTCCAGAAAGTTTCCAGAATAATTCTGGCACCCTCCAAGAATTATCAGGGGCATCCCGAAACCAATTTGACTTAATGGAATACCCCAAAACAACTTTTCAGTTTCACCGAAACTCATCCGGTGTTCTCTCTGCGGAACTTTTCCGCTGTCCGAAACTTTTTTGGTGTCCGAAACTTTTTCGGTGATTTTCTCTCAGACTCCCTGTCTAGTATTCAGCAGATAGATGACCCTTAAGCGTGTGACCCTATAGGTTTGGTGAAGTATAGACATGACCCGGAACCCCTTCCGATCAATGATCAACATCGGAGCCGTGGACACCCATATTAACCCCTATACCCACACGAATGATTATTCGAGTGAACCTCCAGTTGCTGTGTGCTATTCCTGTTGCTTCGCGATATGTCACAAACACCCGAGGTGAGATTTATTGCATCCCCGTGGATCAACAAATTTGTCCACTATGCAAGTTACCTCGTTACCGGTTTTGTTCTCTTTTCTCGTTTCTGTGTTTTCGGCATCCCAGTGATCAAATCACAAGGTGTCTGGCCAGACGATGATGGATACCGTAACACCGAGAGGGCCCGAGAATATCTCTCCATCGTCGGAGGAGAAAATCCCAATCTTGAGCTATCTCGTTACTTGCCATACTTTTCCGTGAACCCGTAAGCCGCCGTAATAGCCACCCAGTTACGGATGACGTTTAACAAACCCCAAAGTTCACAAAGCAAGTACGAAGGAACTCAATACTCTCATGGTCTAAGGAATTATGCAAACATTAACTATCTCTATGTTAAGAACCATAAACTTGTAACGATAGAAACTCATAGCATAACATCAATCTGGGTCGATTCAACACAAGTGTTCTATCAACATCGTGCCCTCAAAATTGCTGGCATAGCCATGCCCATGATCAGGAAAACAGGATCATCATGCAATACTTGAGCCAGTCTTAGAGGCAAGACTAAGAATACATTTTACCGTTTATTATACCACACGTGCACATGAGTTTCCCTCCGAGCCTCGTGTTATTGCAGACTCGAGAATCATAGCAGTTATAGCATGGAACATAAACATTCATTACAAACTTGGAGATACAAAATAACGGTTGTTACTGCCTCTAGGGCATATCTCCTACAAGATGTTCATTTGAAGGTTTTTAGAGATGGCACATACAAATTTACTTGGAACGGCAGGGTAATACCGCATATAGGTAGATATGGTGGACTCATCTGAAATAACTTAGGTTTAAGGATTTTGATGCACAAGCAGTATTCCCGCTTAGTACAGGCGAAGGCTAGCAATAAGATTGGGAAGCGACCAGCTAGAGAGTGAATATGGTCATGAACATACACTATGCACAATCAGCATTGAGTACTAGCATGAGTAGGATATGAGCACCATGAACATAAATATCATAGAGGCTATGTTGGTTTTGATTCAACTACATGCATGAACATGTGCCAAGTCAAGCCACTTGAATCATTCAGAGGAGGATACCATACCATCATACCACATCACAATCATTTTAAGTGCATGTTGACCTCCAAGGTAAATCATTATCAACTCCTAGCTACTTAAGCATGGCATGAACAACTATAATCTCTAATTGTCATCACAAACATGTTTGATCATAATATGCTGAATCATGGATATCAATCTAAACACATTCATAAAGACAAGAATGCCTTTCACTTGCACAACCGAATGTTATGAAAATAATAATAGTGCAAGGGTGCCATGGACTAAGCTGGAATCTGCAACATTTTAATACAAAGGAAAAGACAAGGTAAAATGGACTCTCTATTAAGTCATCAATAAAGCATGTGAGAGCCACTCATCATTTTTCATCCCGGTCTTCTCCTTATAAGAACTCAACTAAAAGAAAAGAATTTCAGAGAAACACACTAAAATATTTTTGGAGTTTTTGGTTTTTTCTGGAAGAAGGCAATTTAAAGAAAGAAAACAAAACAAGAAAAACTATTTACACGGGACAACTCCCAACAAGCAAAATTTATTTACGTCATCTTTGATCTTACCATGTCATGAATGGTTCGATTACATCTTCACGGACTTTCCACTTGCAGTGGTGTTCCGGGAAGTGCAAGTTATGAAACCCCTTTCACAACTCATCAGACATTCGCTAAACTTGTGACTCAAATATTCCTTTGCGCAATCAAATTGCAGAAACATAATTTTCTTATTACAATAACTTCTACTTCATTTTTGAAAACCTTTCGAATGATTTCAGAAGATCCAGACTTATGTCTCATCAAGTAAATATCCATATATCTACTTGAGTCATTTCTGAAGATAGATAAATCCACAATTTGCAACAACATTTATTGAACTACACACATCAAAATGTATGGTCACCAATAAGTTTGTTGCTCGTTTCTTATGGCCTGTGAATGGTATTTGAGTCACTTCACTTTTCGGAGGAAAGTTGCAAGCGTCAGATGATTCAAAATCAAACGACTTCAAAATCCATCATAATGGAATTTTTCCATGCGGGTTTCTCCAATGTGACCAAATGCAGTGCCACACTTGTGTGGTATTCTCTTAGTCTTACGACATTTAGCGTCAGTGTTATGGATGTATCATATTACCATCAATATTCATAACATACGTCCCATCGATGATGGAAGTATGGCCCTTATGTTATTCATAACACTGAACAACAATTGTTCTATCATGAACAACTGTCTTGCACAACTTTATGCAAGGGGCTAGAGTGTAAAACTCTAAAATGAATTATGAAAGTAAATATAGAGGTAATGTATTATTATCAACATTCATAACATCCATCTCATTCGTAATGAAAGTATGGCCCTTATCTTATTCATAACACCGAAGATCAAAAGTTCTCTTATGAACAACCTTCTTGCAATATACCTTATGCAAAGGGCTAGAGTGTATAAAACTCTAAAATGAATTATGAAAGTAAATACATAGGTAATACACCGAAGGAAGGTATATTAACTTTTACTATGTTCCCTGTGTGTATCTTAACCGCATTCCTGGCAAGTCTTTTAGGCCGTAGTAGTTCTTGTAACGAGTTGCAAGAGATTGCAATCGAACGGGTATTCCTGTGATTAACTCACACTCCCCAAGAATTAGTGATTAACATGTTTAATCATAATTCCCAAGAACTATATCTTTGACTAGCCTTGTATACATCAAAAACTTGTATGACATTCATACATGAGCTAGATATTCCAGTCTTCTTTATTTTTGCCTTTATACTTCTAATAGTTTAACTTTCAGTATTTCTCTTACTCTCAGAAGAAGCACTCAACCTAACTAAGAGTGGCGTTAGCCCCGAACTTCCTAGGCGTGAAAGTCTTACTAACACCCTTCGGACATTTTCTTCCACTTTAAGTTGTTGTTTTATTCACCTTCATTTCTATGACAGGCGTTCTACTGGATCCCTATTTTATCAGTCAAATGCCCAGTAAACACTTTTACTAATATTTTGCACACAAACATTGCTTTGGATATCTCATATCTTTTAGCCTTTGTCTGTCTCTAAAAATGATTTTCAGATTCCATAAATATCTCATAACTATCCAAACTTATGAAGTTCGGGTTTTATGGAAGCAAATATATTGCACTTGACCGTAACGGAATTTTAGCTTTTGGATCGAAGGACAAGAGTCACATCATCCATAGCATTAGCGGGAGAATACCGAAAGTATGCGATAGGACAAAGTCTTTCTCGGCACTCTTGAGGACAATCCTCACATTATGTTACCAACCGTAAAGATTTAACCAGATATTTAACAGCTATTCAATTTTAACAGGGAAGGTGGAAACGCGAGCCATTATTCTACAACTATTATGCAAAATACACTTAGACAGTGTTCAAAATTAATTGCACTGAGAATTAAAAGAATTAATTCTAAAGTGCGCTCCCACTCAAATCAATAACTCTCATAATTGATTGTGAGTGATACAAGACCCGCATTTCAATTGTTCGCCATTGGTGTAACACCACTGATGACGAAAATCTCAACCGGTAGGCCAACTTGCCAATCACATCTCTATGTGACTCTTGTTTCATCTTTCGATGCGTGTGTTCCGAGCTCATGACGGTCATGCCTGAACATCAAGACAACCAAGTGATCTCGCTGCAAGGTCTCGACTCACCCGCCTCACACTTCTCTAATCGTTCGTACCCGTGTGACACGGCGCACCCCAAAAAGATAGGTGCTGTGACGGTGCTACACTTGGGAGAACACTAACTACTTGATATTTTTGTGAGAGATCATCCTAATAAAAAGCGACTACCACGCAATCAAAAAGGGTGCATCATAAGGGATAAACATCTCAGGCAATTCATAATAGCATGATATGGTATAACCCTTTCTGACGGAGAAGTCTTTCATTTCTTCGTCTTCGGCATTCGCGTCGGTGTTCACCTTCGTGAAGTTTGCCACCACCTTGTCGATGCACCAGATAATATTGCTATCTCTATAGCTAATAAAATAAGTGCATTACAAAAGGTTGACACGCAGGTCTTTTAAAGTGACAATCATATGGCTCCAGCCATCATGCCGAATCATGACATGCAGGTCATGTTAATTTACATTATATAGTCATCTCATACAAATCAAATTAAATATGAACACTGCTATACCACATCACATGCACATGCAAACCATCCTGCAAAACCAAGTTAGACGCCTCTAATCGGTTCATGCAAAATTTTATTTTACGTGGCTTCTAAGGTTTCGAAACAAACCGAAGCTACCAACGTTCATCATCAAGCATGTTTATCCAAGTCGCTAGATTAACATTGCGGGGTGTATGAAACACGAGATAATAAAATCTCGAGCCCCATACTGAACTTCGTCATACGCATGACCCCCGTGCAGATCATATCTGCATTGCCCTTTCGTCTGCGAAATTTCATCTTTCTTTTTAACTACGGTGGAATTCAATGAACTGTTAGCACTTCGTTGATCAATCAAGATCGCGGATTGCCAGAACATTGAAACTCCAGCATGCTGTTATCAAGATCAGAAATATGCAAATTTCAGGGAAGCAACAAGAACATCGGGTAATAGATTTTATCTGCTACCCGCACAAATAATTTTCAGTAATAGAACTCATCTACTAACTAATTATATTGTGCAACACCCATACATCTCTAAATATTCTAGATCGCAACCTGCATCTACGCATAGCACGGCTCTTGATGCCACTGTAAGGGAACGTAGCAGAAAACAAAAAAATTCCGACCTACGCACCAGCCGAGGACCACTATGAAGACTGCATACAAGGTTTCGATATTTTCGTTACCGACTCGTAGCGCAGCGGAAGTAGAGTCGATGACGATTAGCGGTGCAGATCCCCGCAGCTAGGATTTACAACCTCCCAACCACGAGGATGTATTCCCTCATCTGCCCCTCGGACAGCCCTCCGGGAGGCGGTCGGACAGTCGCTCGGACGGTGTCGCGGACAGCCCTCCGGGAGGACCCTCTAAACCCGGACGGTTACTCGGACAACCCTTTGGGAGGACACTCGAACAGCCCCTCAGGCAAAAGGACGAAACTATGACCTTTCTACGGGGTTGCACACATACGGTGTCATCTATCCGGCAGGGCTTCGCCGTCCAGAATAGTTCTCACCAAAACCCAGATAGCCTTTTGGCACTACAAAACTATTTCGTGGGAGGGAGAGAGAATGTCAGATCATGCATGGCTTGTGCAGGGGCGGAGACAGGGGGGCAAGCAGGGGCTAGACATCCCCCAACGATCGGACCCCCTCAATGTCTCACGGGCCATAGTACTAGTATTTTATGTTATATGCGTTAATTGGCCGGAGATAATGAAAACTTAATTAGCAATTCAGCCCAAAAGTAATGTTTAATCAGTAGACCATGAGTGGCCCATCCACCCATTCTGACCACCGGTGAGCAAGAGGCCTACAAGTTTGATCGTTTCGAACTCAGTACGTTGATCTGATCCAAAATCGATCTCCCAATTCCCTAATCGCTAGGGTTTCTTGCCGCCACTCAATGTCTCGCTGCACCTCCAATCCCACCCGCCCGGCAACCACCAGGCACTGCTTCCGTTTGCCGGCGCTGGTGGCGCTAGGAGACCCCGCAAGGACCAAGTTGCTTCCAGCTTCTCCATGGTGTTAACCGCTCTGTTGAGCCATATGTCATTGAGTCCGTCGAGTATGTGTTCATGATCTAAGGCTCCGTTTGTTCATGATCTAAAGCTCCGTTTGAAAGGTACGTCAACATACAATTTCCCTCGCAGCTGGTTTATTCTTTTCTCTAGATTACAACCTAACAGCCTATTAATCAAGCATGTAAGAGGATCTCTGTTAATTTACTAATTAGACGTTTCTTTAAAAAAATGCCCCTAATTGATAACATGTATTTCCTAATTAAATATGTTAGTTGTATATATGGATGATCTATACACAAAGATAATTGTCAAGGAGGTCGTTTATAAGGGGTCGCGGGCTGCAATTTTTTTAGTTCCGATTCGGCCCCCCTATGTTCAATTCCTGGCTCCGCCCCTGGGCTTGTGTGAGAGAGTTGGAGTGGAGTTGGAGAGCACCTCTCCTCCTTCTTATATAATGGAGGAAGGGGTGGAGGGGGCTGAAATTGCAGCCCATTAAACATGGGGAAAACATGTTTCCAGAAAACAAGGAAAACATGTTCCCACCAAACAAGGGAAAAACATGTTCCCTTGTCCATGGTGCTTCAACATGGGGCCGCACACCTCCCAACACTTCCCACAATTTGTGGAGGCTGCCCCCCACCATGGGGGGCCCCCAACACCTTTTGTCCAGCCACAAGGGGCTGCTCCCCCAAGGGGAGGCGCCCCAAAACAGCCCAAAATAGCCCCCATGTATCGTGGGATCTTGTCCCCTCACGCTGGGACAAGATGTTTTCCGCGACTGCTTCTTTTGAAAAATTCCGGAAGGTCCCAGAACATTTCTGGCATCCTCTAAAATTATTCTGGACACGCTCCGGAAAATTTCCGGTATGGTGGTTTAATTTAAAACCATCTTCGTTTACTCTGTAAACAATTTTGGCAGCTCCGAAACTTTTTTTTTGGTTTTTTCTCCGGAAAAATTCCAGAAGTTACCAGACCAATCTGGCAACCTCCAAAACATTCCCGGTGCTTGTTGAAACCTTTTTGGATCAATGGTTTTATCCGAAACAACTTTTCGGTTTTACTGAAACTTTTTCGGTGTTCTCTCCGGAACTTTTCCGTTGTCTCCGAAACTTTTCCAGTGACTTTTCTCTTGGACTCCTTGTCTAGTATTCAGCAGATAGATGACCCTTAAGCGTGTGACCCTATAGGTTCGGTGAAGTATAGACATGACCGGAACAATTTCCGATCAATGATCAGCATCGGAGCCGTGGACACCCATATTGACCCCTATACCCACACGAATAAATATTCAAGTGAACCTCCAGTTGCCGTGTGCTATTCCTGTTGCTTCGCGATATGTTACAAATACCCGAGGTGAGACATGTTGGCATCCCCGTGGATCAACAACTTGTCCATGATGCCAGTTACCTCGTTACCGGTATTGTTCTCTTTTCTCGTTCCCGTGTTCCAGCATCCCCGTGATCAAATCACAAAGTGTCTGGCCAGACGATGATGGATACCATAACACCGAGAGGGCCCAGAGATATCTCTCCATCGCCGGAGGAGCAAATCCCAATCTTGAGCTATCAAGTTACTTGACATACTTTTCCATGAACCCGTAAGCCGCCGTAATGGCCACCCATTTATGGATGACGTTTAACAAAATCCAAAGTTCATGAAGCAAGCATGAAGAAACTCGATTTCTCATGGTCTAAGGAATCATGCAAACGTTAACCATCTTTGTGTTATTAACCATTAACTTGTGACGAAAGTATTCATAGCATAACATCAATTCAGGTCGATTCAACATAAATGTTCTACTAACATTGTGCCCTCAAAGTTGTCGGCATAGTCTTGCCCATGATCAGGAAAACAGAACCATCATGCAACACTTCAGCAAGTCTTAGAGGCTAGACTAGGAATACATTTTACCGTTTATTATTCCACACGTGCATACGAGTCTTCCTCCGAGCCTCGTGGTTATTGCAGACTCGAGAACCATAGCAGTTATAGCATGGAACATAAACCTAATTATGAACAGGGAGATAATCAATAACATTTATTATTGCCTCTAGGGCATATCTCCTACAGAGACCGACGACTAGGAGTAGTTCGGAGGTTCCCAGCCAGGAGGCCCGCGCCTCTTCGATCTAGATGTCGTTGTTTTGCTCAGCCTTCTTAAGGCAACCTTGTCTACTTATGTCTGTAATCAGATACTAATGCTTGCGCTGACGCTTGCGTACTCAAGCTTATGTATTCGAGCCCTCGAGGCCCCTGGCTTGTAATATAAAGCTTGTATTATTTTATTTGTGTCTAGAGTTGTGTTGTGATATCTTCCCATGAGTCTCTGGGCTTGATCATGCGCATTTGCGTGTATGATTAGTGTATGATTGAGCCGGGAGCGTCACAGATTGCAATATATTTATTTCTGAATTTAGCGATCCCAGGCCTCGACTGCACTGATTGCCACCTCTCCGTCAAAGTATCGCGCCAAGCATCGTGGGTTTCCCACAAGACCTCATAACAAAAAGTTTTGTCCCGGGTTCAGTGTACTTGATCATTGAAGTTTAGAACTATCGGCCCGTGGTCAGAAGTGGCCGATGGAACATGACTTAAACTCGCCTGAGGGAAACGAGTACACCGGTCCGACGAGGGGAGGGCGCGATCTAGCCTTGCTCGCGTGCTCCCCCAACCTTTTTTTGAACGTCCAAAATCGGCCCTGATAGCCGATGTCGAGCAACATGCAAAGGTCAACCACATCTTGAAAGCCTTGGATCTGAGCATTGCTGCGATTAGCAATTCCTTCATGTTCTTTCGGACATAGCACTTCATTGATATCTCCCAAGCAGAGCAAAGGGAGGTCTCTCAAAGTACTTATTCCTTTCATAAGGTCCCATGTTTGGTGTCGAAGGTGGGTTTGCGCCTCACCATATACACACGTTAGTCTCCAAGGGTCTTGCCCCACCTCTTCAATCTTCGCATCAATGTGGTAAACCGAGTCGCCCAAAATCTTAACGTTGATTGTATTATTCCAAAAAAGACCAATACCTCCACTTCTACCTTGGCTGTTAATAGCATTAGCTTTATCGTAGCCTAAAGAACTAGCAAGAGCTTCTACACGTGTTCCACTTATTTGAGTTTCAACTATACATAACACGGTAGGGGCAAACTTCTTCGCGAAGTTCACGAACTGTCTCGGTGTTGCCCGTGCCGCGGTAGTTCCAAAAAAAGGTGCTCATTGGGCACGGCAGCGCCCCTCTTGGGAGCCCACCAAATTGCCTTTTGCTTAAATATTGTTGCCGTTCTTGCCATCTGCATGCGTCTTGGATCTCTTCGGGTCCCTCTTTGGGGGAGGGCTCAAAGGCGTAGCACCAAGAGGGACGATGGCTAGCTAATTCCCCACTTGGGTCTCGGCCAAATATGGCGAAGATCCTTCCTGGTTGCTGCTCGTGGGTATTGCATCTGGCCTATCACTCCTTTTCCTGTTGAGATCCCCCATGTCTACATCTCTGGAGGTAACATCCGGGTCCTCCTCTTCCTCATACGGATCAGCTTGTGCGCCTCTAGCTCTGCCTCGTCCACCTCCTGTACGGCCTCCTCGGCGAGCGCCACGGCGACCCTGACCGTGTCCAGGATCTCCTCCGGGCCTCATGTACCAGGTTGCCCTGATATCCTTGAAAATCAACGCCTTTGGGGGATGAATGCCATCCCCATGCTCCTTGTAAACGTGCCCCAAATGGCCGCAAATTGCGCTCCAATCCGGGAGTCTCTCATATTTGATGTTGTAGATCTGGCGCTTATTATCACGGATCATCGAAACAACATTCTTCAGTGGCTTCACGATGTTGATTCTGATCCACACCCGGTAGAAGTTCCAGGTAAAATCATGTGATTGAGTTTCTGCAAAGAGAACCTCCCCACATTTAGCTGCCAAAGGCTTGACCAAGTGAGCATAGTCGTCGGGGATGTCATGGATCTGGATCCAAATCTCCAAGGTGTCTAGTTTGATCATCGAGGGTTTTGTCATGCCGTCATAAGGTGCAAGTATGAAAGCGTTGCCTCTGAAGTTCCACGGACCCTCCGGCATTACCCGTTCCCAATCGTCAGCCAAGTTCTACACTGATCTCATGTTCCTAAAGAACCAGTACCGAAAATAGGGTTTGTCAACGTATACCCTGGCGATCACGATCCATCTGGTAGCTTCTGGCGATGCCTCGATCTCATCATAGTTCACATCGTCAAGGTCTTCTTCCCGCAACCCTAGCTCGGCCATCATCTTCTCAACAACGCTCAATGATGTTGAACCTGATGCGCCATCGGTTGCCATCTCTGAATCCCTATCCCGGAATTTGTTGAAGATCGGGAGTTTGAAGAAACCCTAGACCCATCGTCTTCTCCTAAAAACCCTAGCTAAGACCGGGCGGTGATACTAGATCACCCCGTGATCAGTCCAAACTAGGATGCCAAGGGAGAAGTGGCGGCAGGGGAAAAGCAGTGCTCAACGGCGGCGAGATTGCCTCCGAGAGAAAAAGAACCCTAGCGAGAGGGGAAAAAAGCGAGATCTTGTTGTGAAATTGCGTGGTGTGGCTTGTCCCGGTTGGTTTGTCATGGGTTGTAGGTTGTGGTTTGTGTCATAGGTTGCGATCGGCCTTCAATTTTTTTCCTTGTTTTTGTTGGTTGTTGCTACGATATATAGGCTTCAATCTACAGTGGACAAAAATCTGGGTTGTCGGTTGTGGTTGTTGCTATGCTAAGGCTGGGCTTTTTCTAAAGGAGAAACCTTTGTGACAAAATCTACAGTGGACAAAATCTGGGCTTTTTTGGCCAATTCCAAATCTACAGTGGACATTTTTTCAAAAGCAGTTAACATTTTTAAATACGTGATGTACAATTTTTAAACATGGTGAACATTTTTTTAAATACACTATGAACATTTTTAAGTAAGCGGTGAACAGAAAAAATGAGAATCGGAAGATAAAAATAAAAAATAAATGAAAATATATAGAAATAAAAAATGAAATAAGAAAATATGAAAAAGAAATGAAAGAAAAAAGAACAGAAAAGTGAAAAGGGGAAACAAATTAAACGGGAACACAGAAAAACAAAAAAGACGAGATATAGTTTTTCCGCAAAGAAGAAAAACAGTAGATCACGATCTACGCTTTTTTTTTTGCAGAATTCCTGTGTGCATGGTGCGCACAGACTTTGTGCCTTGCTTGTCAAGGCAATACCTGACATAGAATGTTGTTGTTAAAATTGTTATTTTTTGCATTAAATATTTTTTCCACACCCCCCCCCCCCCCCCCCCCCCCCCCACAAGCAAGTTGCGACGAAAAAGGATGTTTTAAAAATTCGCATGGTGAAGAAAAAAAAACAAAAAGGAGAATATTTGCATGTCGAGGGGGCACATGCAACTGGGTCGAGGCGAGTTACGTGTCGAGGGTGAACATGCAACTAGGTCAGGTCGGGGCAACTTGCGTGTCGAGAGTGGACATGCTACTGGGTCGGGGTCGGGGTCGGGGAAGTTGCGTGTCAAGGGTGGACATGCAACTAGGTCAGGTCGGAACTAGTTGCGAGTCGATGATGGACATGCAACTGGGTCAGGTTGCGCGTGAGTTGTGTGTCGCGGGTCGACGTGCAACTGGGTCGGGGGTCGGGGAAGTTGCGTGTCGAGGGCGGACAAGCAACTGGGTCGGACGTGTTGCGTATCAAGGATGGACATGCAGTTGGGTCAGGCGAGTTGTTGAGCAAAATTGCGCGTCTAGAGTAGACTTGCAATTGGATTAGGACAGGGCAAGTTATGTGTTGAGAATAAACATGCAACTGAATCGGCCGAGTTTATGTGTCAAAATGGACATGCAGCTTCCGTTCACGAAACAATTAGGTGCGCACAAAAAGTCGCGTTGAAAAACAAAGAAATAAAGTAGAGGATGGGACGAATGGACAAGAACTGATAAGCCAAAATCGTTCTCACTCCCTTTACTCTTTTTTTTTAGACACTCTCACTCCCTTTACTCTCTCTCTTAAATTCCCAATGCACTGTCCTTTCGAACGAAAACACACAAAAAAAGAAGTGAACACACCAGCCCACAACCATACGCACGTAACAACGGCCCAGCCCGAGGCAAAAAGGACACAACAAACCCATAACGGCCCGCAACGGAATCCAGCGCGGCGCCGTTGCGAAACTAGGCCGTGCGTCCAATCCAAACATCGAAAAAAAAAACTAATTAAGGATCAACTAATTAAGGAGCGCTCGTTCGGGAGCCTCCCCAAAGGTCACTTGGGGTGGACTGAGAGCATGCCACTTGGCGCGCTCTTAGCCGACGCCACGTGTCGCGCTCTGGGCGCTCTCTCCGATTTTTTTTTCCGCACCCGTTTTCGGCTTTTAAATTTTTTTTTGTTTTTTTCGGCTTTTCAGTTAAAAAAATTTCAATTTTTTTTGCGCGAATAAAACGCGGTTTTTTTTGCTTCCGCGAGAGGCACGGCCGTGAACGGCAAAAAAAACGCGTTTTATTTTTTTCCTTTCGCGAGAGGCACGGCCGTAACTCTCGGAAACGAAAAGAAAATATTTTTTTTTCTTCCGCGAGAGGCACAGATTTGCTTCCGCAAGAAACACGGATTTGCTTCCGCGAGAGACACGGCCATGTCTCTCAGAAACGAAAAAAAAAATTTCTTCCACGACAGGCACGGGTTTGCTTCCGCGAAAAGCACGGATTTGCTTCCGCGAGAGGCACGGTCTTTCGGAAAGGGGAAAAAAGTGCTCTCGGTTCGGTTTTTTCGTCCGTTTTTTTGTCCGGTTTTTTCGTAAAAAAAAAGTTCATTAAAACCTATCAACATGGGATTTAGTTTTGAAGATCTCAACGCGAGGACTCCAACGGTGAAAACGGCTCGAGATTTGGACGCACGGTTTAAGAGATAAAATATTTTGAATAAACGTATCTAAGAAAAAAGGAAAAACTCCCAGGTTGCGACAAGTGACGCACATGCAGCGCGCCATTTGTCGCAACCTGGGGAGGTGGAAGTGATCTTTGGAAGGAGTACTCCTCAATTAGTGATTTCACAGAAAAGCATGAATCTGAACTAACTCTCATCTAAATTTTTTCACCGTTCAATTATAAGATGAGAATTAGCAAATCTGCGGTTATAAACAAAAGAAAATGTCCATGAGGTTGAACCAAGGTTTAGAATCTCGAGAAAAATCGGTCCCCTCAAAACCAATGAAATTTCTAAATTTTCATAAATTTCAAATTTTATTTTGGACAAATCAACAGAGTTTTTGTATTAAATAGGATAAATTTGAATTTGAACAGGTGGATAAAATAGGGCATAGCAATATTTCTTCATGACATATGTTTTGTCCTAATGGTGTGTCCATTATATCCATCGTAGCTGGCCCAAGTTCAATTCTCAATCATGCTTATTTTTTTAACAAATTTTCCTATTGTAGATGTAAAGTAATGAAATTAAACAAAATCTCTAAAAACTCTAAGCTCCCTGAAAAGCGAAGGCTGTGAGCGCTCCGGGGTTGGGGTCTGCTTGGGACCGGCCTGTCATTGGTGAGAGGGAATGGGTTATATATGCAGGCAGCAAACCACCAGCAATCCGCTCACAGTCGTTTCAACCCTCGTGACTTCCGTTTTGACTGGCGACATGCCGAGACTGGCGACTTGCCGAGTTCTTTCTTGCTGATTCCGTCTGTTTCCTTCTCTCAATCCTCCTCGGCTCCAACTCTATTCTTCCCAGCTTGATTCCCCTTTTCTTCCAAGGTTCTCAAAATCCCTCTGTTTCTTTCTTCTCTCTTCCTTCATAGCTTTGGAAAGAGCAGGTTACTTTCCCCTGCTACAGTAAGCGGCTACGGAGAGGTGATTACGTACTTCTGGCGGCGGCGGCGGTGTCGGCGACCTACAGACCCGTGGCCGATCGGGGGATGCTGTTCGAGTACGGCAGCTTCAAGCAGAGGGCGTTGGATTTATTCCGGCGCTCGAAGGATCCCATGAGGTGCATGCAGCGGATGAAAGTGAGGGTGAGAGATTTTCTGGGGCAAAATTTCGGTGAGTTTAAGGAGGATCTGGTGGAGAAGGGGGGAGGATGGGTGTCTTTGTGCCAGGAAAATTCGGCCATTCAATTGAAGGGATTGAAAGAGGAATTGGCACAGGAGAAAGGGGATCAGACCTTTGGCGTCACGGCTCTTCAGTACGAGGTTCAGTGTTTTGACTTGGAGGAACAGCAAAGTGCAGGGGCAGCTGTTGTGCAAGAGATTCAGGAGGATTTGAGTGATACGGTTCTGCCTCCAGAGAAAGTACAGGTATATACCGAACAAATGCAGACTAGTGTTTTTTTCATGAGTCAAGCTTACAGGAAAGGGTGGAGAGCAGAGTTGTTTTTCACAATTTATGCGAATTGTTGCCGCATGAAGGGTCTGATGCAGCTACAAGGGCATCTTTTTCCTCCTTGTGCTAGCCCAGGACACATACTTCTTCAACTGAACACCACCCAGAAAGTTAAAATTAATAAATGCATCACACAGAGAGTGAAGATGAAGCAGAGAAAGCAGTACGCACAGCCGGCCGGATACAATCTACTCGAATGTCTTGATTTCCTGGTTGAGTTTGAGGAGGCAGAGAAAGCTGGAGCAGATGAAGCGGACCAAGAATTGCCTGAGCAAGTTAAAATTTTGAAATTGCAACTAGCAAAACAGCAGGCCGAATGTAGTCTAGTGCAGGGCAAAATCTTGTTTCAGAGAAAGAGGCTAGTTGCACAAGATGGTACACTGAATATCCCGGGTCAGACGGGTGTAATTGTTCCTCTGGGTACTGCTGCTGGTCTGGTGATGTGGATCGAGCAGTGTTTCTGTGTTGGCAGCTGTTAATAACACAGTCACTCTGGACAAAATACCGGTTGTGCAAAGGAGACGGGGAGATGGTGAAGCTCAGGATAAAGATGATTTGATGAATGAGGCGGCCTCCTTCGTGGAGGACCGCCGGGCCTAATGTCTATCCTATGTTGGAACTATCGTGGGTTAGGCGACCCCGCGACAGTTCACGAATTGCGCGATCTCGCGCGGGACAGTGCGCCGGCGATTTTGTGTGTTGTAGAAACTCAACTACCCAAATATCGCGTGGAGGTTTGGTGAGCACGCTTGGTTTTGACAGTGCTTATGGAGTAAGCAGCAGTGGAAGGAGTGGGGGTCTATCTGTTTTCTGGAAAAGGCCACTAACCTTGGAGTTGAGAAATGATTCTCGGTACCATATTGATATGGTGGTAAAGCAAGCAGATAAGGAGCCGTGGAGGATGACTTGTTGGTATGGGGAGGCCACTAGACACTTGCGACATCAGACTTGGGATATGATGCGTTTCTTGAAGGCCGATTGCGATTTGCCGTGGCTCTGCATAGGTGATTTTAATGAAGTGCCAAGACGAGAAGAGCAGTTTGGACCGAATTAGAGGGATATGAGCCAGATCAATCTCTTTCCTGACGTGGTGGATATATGCCAGCTTTGTGACATTGATTATAGTGGCTTAGACTGGACTTTCGAAAGGAAGATCCAAAATGGGGAGTTCTGTCGAGTGAGATTGGACCGAGCTCTGGCATCACCGGACTGGTGCAGCATGTTCCCTCAGGCTGCGCTACGGCATCTAACGGTGGTAAAATCAGACCACTCACCTATCTTGCTGAGCAGAGAGGAAGCACATAACAGAAGAATAGCGATCCCAAAGCTGTTCCGTTATGAGCTCATGTGGGAGCGCCACCCTGATTTTCAAGCCTTCATGGAGCAAGCATGGGGTGGTGAGAAAGCAGCCTCAGTAGGTGATCTATGTGAGAAACTAAAGAGGACGGCCGAGTCCATTCTTGGCTGGGGAACGGCGGAGTTTGGGGCTGTGAGACAGGAACTCCGTCAGCTCCGTAGACGACTTTCAGAGCTCCGTGCGGTGGAGTCAAGGGTTGGTCCCAGCTACGAAGAAGTTAAGATAGAACAACGAATGATCAAACTTAATTTTCGTGAGGAAGTGATGTGGCGCCAAAGGGCACGAGTTCAGTGGCTGGCCGAAGGCGACAAGAATACTCTGTTTTTCCATCAGAAGGCATCAAGGAGGAAAAGAAAAAACCGAATTGAAAAACTGATCAGAGAAGATGGTACCACATGCGATGACCCCGAAGCCCTTGAACATATATGACAGTGCAGTTTTATGAAAACTTATATAAATCTGAAGGGGTCATTGGAATGGAGGAAGTCTTATCACACGTTCCTTGTAAAGTCACAGAGGAGATGAATGTGATGCTGTCTAAACCATATACTGAGAAGGAGATTAAGGAGGCATTATTCCAAATGTTCCCAACTAAATCACCGGGTCCGGATGGTTTTCCGGCTCATTTTTTCCAGAAGTATTGGCACTTGTGTGGCGAGGAGGTTAAAAAAATTGTGATTCGGATATTGAAGGGAGAAGACTCCCTAGAGGAGATAAACAAAACGTTCATCGTTATTATTCCCAAGGTATTAAACCTCACCTATCTGTCTCAATGTGATCTTCAAGATTGCATCGAAAAGTGCTAGCTAACCGTATGAAGCAGATTCTCCCTGAAATCATTTCCGAAGAGCAGGCCGTGTTTGTTCCTCGCCGCTTGATTACTGATAATGTTATTACTGCATATGAATGCCTTCATTATATGAAAACAAATAGGAGCAAGAAGAATTCTTATTGTGCAATCAAGCTGGATATGAGGAAAGCTTATGATCGACTGGAATGGGCCTATCTGGAAGCAATGATGATGAAACTTGGTTTTTGTCGCCCTTTTGTTCAGGCAGTCATGAGAGGTGTAACTTCGGTTTCCTTCTCTGTCCTTTTCAATGGGAGACCCACAAGTGAGTTTTGCTCTTCGAGAGGCATACGGCAGGGGGACCCTATCTCACCCTACTTGTTTTTGATTGCTGGCGAAGGCTTATCTTTGCTTGTTGAAGCATGAGGCTAGTCACAACCAGGTTGAGGGGATCCAAATTGCATCCACAGCACCTATAATTCATCATTTATTATTTGCAGATGACTGTCTTTTGTTCAGCACAGCTTGTGGAAATTTTGTTACTCGGCTGAAACGTATTCTGGATGTATATTGCAATGCCTCGGGGCAGAGAATAAATTCTGAGAAATCTTCTGTCTATTTTGGTAGGGGATGTACTGAGACATTAAGGAATGAAATTAAGGGGATCCTTGACATCCCAAGTGAATCACTGGCAGAGAGATACCTGGGACTCCCGTCTGATGTTGGGCGCTCCAAAAATGGGGTGTTCAGATACCTCAAGGACAGGGTTTGGAAGCATGTGCAAGGCTGGATGGAGAATTGCTTGGCCAGGAGTGGGAAAGAAATTTTGATCAAAGCGGTTGTTCAAGCAATTCCGACCTACTCCATGGCAGTTTTCAAGCTGCCTTGAGGGCTGTGCCAACACATCGCTACCATTATTCGCAAGTTCTGGTGGGGTAGCAAAAACAGAGAGAGGAAGACGGCATGAGTGTCATGGGATGCGATGACAATGCCCAAATACAAAGGTGGACTAGGATTCAAGGACATGGAACTCTTCAACCTGTCGCTCCTTGCGAGGCAGGCATGGCGCATCTTGCAAGACCCACTGACTTTGAGTGCTAGAATTCTGAAGGCCACCTATTTTCCCAATGAGAATTTTTTGTCGGCGGAGTTGGGCTCGCACCCTTCCCAAATCTGGAGGGCAATGTGTGAAGGCAAGGAGGTGTTAAAAGTGGGCCTGATTCGAACAATAGGAGATGGGCGAACTACCAGCGCCTAGATGGACAATTGGATTCCCAGAAAGTTTAGGATGAGACCGACGTGTGCTCTGTTGACCAACCCTCCCTTGGTTTCAGATTTCATCCACCAGGCAACCAGAGAATGGAATGTACATGCTCTGGAGGAACATATGTTACCTATGGATGTGGAGGTCATCAAACAAATACCGATTGGCCACTCGGCTCATCACGATCTTTGGGCATGGCAGTATGAGAAATCTGGGTGTTTTTCGGTACGCTTAGCGTATCGAATGCTAGTCGAAACAAAGCTGGCAAGAAGGAGCAACTGAAAGCTCAAACACAGAAGAGGAGAAAAATTGGAAACGGCTTTGGAAAGTCAGAGTCCCAGCCAAGCTACGGGTATTCGCGTGGAGGCTTGCTCGTTCATCACTTCCAACTGGGGAGGAATGATTTCGGCGCCACATGACGACATCGGCAGGATGCACAGTCTGTGGGGCTGCAAATGACTCATGGAGACATGCGCTTCTCGACTAACATGGCCAAAGCTGTGTGGGCACTTCGCGATGATGACTTGGTGATTTCACTGGTAGGAGATGAGACCCCATACGCAAAACTGTGGCTATTTGGCCAGTCCAAGTCACTTACGAGCAACCAATTTATCAAGGCCCTAGTAACGCTATGGGCGATTTGGTGGGCGCGAAGACAAGCTATTCATGAAGAAAAGTTCCAAAGCCAGCTGTTGACGCATGATTTTATACACCGGTATCTCAATGAACTTGATATCTCCAACACTCAGGTAAGTCAGGGCGGTGGCGGTCCAATGATATGCAGGGATGCAAGATGGATTCCACCGGATCCAGGGACCGTCAAATTCAACTCGGATGCTGCAATTGCAAAGCAAATGAACCTGGGAGCAATGGGGGTTGTGTGCCGCAACGAGCTGGGCAGATTCCTAGGAGCATCTGCTCTGGTGGTGGAAGGGGTTACTGATCCGGAGACGCTCGAAGCAATGGCATGCAGGGAAGTCCTTAACCTCGCCCAGGACCTGCAAGTCAATAAAATTTCTGCTGCTACAGACTGTCTGAGAGTCACTAATGAGCTGCAGTCTTCGGTTCATCTCGGGGCCTACTGTATGGTGGTCAAGGAGATCAAGGAAAGAGCAAGCACCTTTCAGTCATGTGTGTTTTGTTTTGCACAGCGCAGTAGCAATGGGGAAGCTCACAGGCTAGCTAGAATGGCAACAACTTTACCCGTAGGGCGCCATCTTTGGCTGAATGATCCACCGGATCATCTTTTTATTCCTCTAAACTTTGAATAAGCAATAAAGGTTCTCGCAAAAAAAAGAATAAGCAATAAAGGGACGCTGCTTTTCTAAAAAAAAAAAAACCACTAGCAGCCAGGAAAAAATTACGCACGAGCCAGGCAAGTCAACACGCCACGCCTCAAAGCAGCATGCACACAGCACATGGCTGGCACGTGTGCACACCTAGCTCATGCACTCACCTCAGATCACCGGCACCAACGGCTCACGTCTTACTATGCACCCGTAGAATCCATTTTGTTGAAAAACCAAAAGCCAAAAGCAAATAAATGCTAAATATATAGGCTGCAGCTACCGTGATTTGACGTATCCTGTCTGAACCCAAATAAAACCACTATAGGAATCACGGGCTATGCCGACGGCTAAAACCGTCGACAAAGGCCCGTAAAGCGTCGACATAGGCTATGCCGATGGGGCCCGTCGGCATAAATAGCATCGGTATACCACCCTGCTCGTCGGCATAGATGACCTATGCCAATGGTAGCTGTCGGCATTTATACCCGTCGGCAAAAAGATTTGACGGCGCGTCCGTCAAGTGCCGTACGCACACGTGCACGCTGCAGATGCTGCCGCGTGGCCTATATTTGCCAACAGTATAGCCGTCGCCATAGATATTATCTATGCCGACGGCTGGAGTCTATATATGCCGACGGATGCCGGCGGTTAAAACGTCGGCATATATGCCATGTGTCGGAATCTGGTAGCTCAGGCCAAGTTAATGCCAACGGTTAAACCATCGGCATAGTTTTGGTCAATTTTTTTTGTCTATTTTTGCTTCCGCCCTGCAAATAAAATGGGTACAACAGCAAAACCAATATATATAACAGCATCTCCATCACACAACTATATAGCATCATCAACATCATCAAATCATCATTTCAAACAACTATATAGCATCAACATCAAACATAGAGCATCATATCATCCAACATAGCATCAATATCAACCATACAGCATCCACTACATAGCATCCAACATAAAAACCATGATCCAACATAGCATCCACTACATAAGTCAAAGTCCTAGTCGAAGTCGAAGCCGTCGGCCGACGAGCACTGCCCACCGCCAAAACCCGAAGTCCACCTCCAAATAGCATCATCACTACAAAATGAAGAATCACAACCATTTAGGATGGCTTTTAGCATGGCATTTTGTCTAGTTCTAAGTTTGCGGCTTCGGAAATGTTATAACTATGAAAAATTGCATCTTGAGAGTAGAGGACTTGCAAAAAGAGGTGATCCACGGCTCGAGGTAGAAGCACCACCAGCAATACCACCTGGGTTATGAACTGTGGTGATCGGGCTCCGTGAAGCAGGAGTACCATCACCAGGAGCAGAAGAACCACCACCTAAGTTTGATCCGTGGCCGGATCCCTACATAGTGTTCGAAAGAGACATTAAGAAGAGATCTCAAGCTATTTGCTAAAAATTGATAGGTAATTTGACAGGTTTGGCAAAGTACTAACCGAAGTCCCGTTGCCACCACGTGCCAAGAATTCTTCGATCGTCAGCATTACTGGGGCCGGTCCAGGATTGGGTGGTGGTCCCATTGGTGGAGCCCGAGTGCCATTTTCCATTGCCAAGTACATATTCTGCACGTTAGTTGACAAAGCGAAGACGGAGATAAAAAATAATGAAAGCACAAAATTTAGCTAGCTTGGCTCTAAGTGGTCAAAACTAACTAACCTGCACTTTTTCATGATGGTAGTCATCGAGCAAAGTCCGTCGAGCATCGTAATCAGAGCGCTCTTGATGATAAACAGTGAGATACCTAAAGTACGCCTTCAATTTGACATAATGGATCTAATCAGCATAGCCATGCAGGAAAGAAAAGTGTGAAAGATGATGAAAAGGAGAGATGCTTACCTCTTCCTCTCTGGACCGGCTAGGACATGCCCGGGATGGGTTAGCCGCACTCGCGCCAGTGGTGGAAGTACTCCGGAGCTGTACATAACTGACAGTGGGCTGGATCACGCCATAAAGAACACCCGAGCGGCCATGTGACCTGCCTGGTCCAGACATAACCACCGCCGCCTCGTCGGTCTCCGACCGTATGGGATTAGCTCCATCCGGATTCCGCTCACTAAACGCAGCATTATAGTTTGACAGCTGTTCCTCTGACCTGCCGTAGTAAGCGCTCTCCCCCTGCTTAGGCACCTTCCGCACACGGCCAAGCGACCACGCCTCGATATTTGAGACGGGCTTGTCAATCACGACCTCCTGCATTGCCAAAAAGATGTTACGCATGCATACCAACATTACTGGAAATGAAAGAAAGGATGTTTCATATATATACCAAGTTCTTCTTGTGGCGATGGTGGCTCCGGTTTCCCTGAATGTGTGTTCCGTCAGATTCCCAGTTTCTCCTATTGATTCTGCTCGTGGCCGCAAACCGTGCATCTTCCCCAATCCACCTATCCACCAACGCCTCCCGTCCATCAGCCCTTCCAACGCACCAACCCGGAATCACCTAAATAATGAAAGCATGGCATTTCAAGATCAAACAATGAAATTTAGCACAAACATGAGAATAAAAAAGATGTGCTACTTATGTCCATGTACTGCTCCTTGGTCATAGGGGGGGGCGCTCCGCCCTCGCTCTCATCTTGATCATCTTCTGGTGCAGAATAGTGTGGTAGAACTGCGTGATGGCCACCCAGCGCGCCTCGTACTACATCTGATGGAGCTGCTTAGACGCAGCCGCCTCGAAGACCTGGCCGGCTCTGGCCTTGTCCTCCTCCTCAACTCTATAGAATTCCTACAGTCATGCATATAACCAGAATGGAACAAGTCATGAGTTAATTGATGAACTATGAACGAAATGGACACAATATTTGACGGGAGTACTTCTGAAGAAACTTACCCAAAAATGATTCCTCACGGCCTGAGCGTGAGTCCCGAAGTCCGCAAGCCTGGCAGCTTCATAGTGATGCGAGCGTAGTGCTAACACCCGGTCCTCGCATGGTGGGTCAAGGCGCGGGTTGAACAGGCCCGGCCAATACTCCCTCAGCAAAACAGTAATCACGCCGTTTGGAATCCGGCCCTTCCCGACAATCTCCCAATTGTTGCAGAAGAATCAAAATATTAGTATGTGTTGATTTATTAGAATCAAAAAATAAAAAATGATTTAAAATTGAAAAAATAAACACTTACTCTTCACCTTGGGAATAATGAGGGTCTTCTCTGCCTCGGTAGCAGGACGGCGAGGGAGGGTTGCCACTCCACGCAGCCACCCCTCCTCACCCTGAACCTCCTCCCTTTCCGCGGCCGCCCCCTCCTTGTGACGCCCCCGGCTCAATCGTGCACTAATCATACACGCAAATGCACACGATCAAGCCTAAGGACTCACGGGAAGATATCACAACACAACCCTAAAACATAAATAAAGTCATACAAGCTTTATATTACAAGCCAGGGGCCTCGAGGGCTCGAATACATAAGCTTGCGTACAAGCGTCAGCGGAAGCATCAGATATCTGAGTACAGATATAAAAGAAAACACAGATAGGCCTTAGAAGGCATGGCAATAGAAAACACTATGATCGAAAGGCGCAGGCCTCCTGCCTGGGACCCTCCGAACCTACTCCTGGTCATCGGCAAGCTCGTAGAAGTAACCACCCTCAGGGTAGTAGTAGCGATCGTCGGCGTGGGCAGCTGTATCCGAGGCTCCGTCATCTGATTGCATCAAAAGGATATGGGGGAAAAAGAAAGCAAAGCAACCGTGAGTACTCATCCGAAGTACTCAGCAAGCAAGGATCTACCCTACATATGCAACATTATCAAAGAGTGGCTGTATATGTGGACTGGGCTGCAGAAATGCCAGAATAGAGAGGAAGGTCTAGTCCTATCGAAGACTAGCATCTTCAGCGGTCTTTCAGCAATAGAAGAGAGTAGAACAGTACATTATAATGTAGCAGTATCATTAAGTCTTAACCTCACCCAGAGATCCTTTCTCGACTCCCTGCGAGAAAGCAATCCCAGAGCCATACAGTCATCAACCTCGTCCTGAGATCTCTTCTCGACTCCCTGTGAGAAGCAATCCCAGAGCCATATATCCAGGTATCATCTCATGTTCTAGTTGTGTCGATCGTGATACAACTCCGAGTGTCCTTTACCGTAGGACCGGCTATCGATAGATGTGTTCTTCCCTGCAGGGGTGCACCAACTTACCCAACACACTAGATTAACGCCGGCTGGACACACTTTCCTGGGTCATGCCCGGCCTCGGCCAAACGATACACCGCAGCCCTACCTACAGCTCAGCAGAGAGGTCCCCGCCGGTCTACATCGTAAGCGCTCAGGGGTCTTGGGCCATCGCCCTGTGCACTCCGGGTCGTTGCGAGCAGGGTGAAGCCAGGCACCAGGAGAGCGCCGGTCCGTCCCGGCCGCAAGGCTGAACTAGACGTCTGATAGAGCTTTCGGCTGATGCTACGATGCAGAACGCCCATACTATGCCCACGTGATGGTTAGTGCTATCAGGCCAGAGGCCTGCTTGGATCAAATATCCAAATCGTTAGTGGACTAGGGCTTGCGGTAACGAGCAGAGACTCACGAAAGATGTGACCCCGTCGCCCCGTCTCAAGGACTTGCTGCAAGGGCTAAGAATGCCCGGCCGTGCCTCGTATTCATCACTCGGGCACCATGCAGGCAACCCGTCTTCACATCACACGCGGGGACCCCTCAGGGTCGACCCGCCTTTCCAAGTAACAACAGTATAGTCCAAGTATCCGTGTGTCCATAACATCAGGGGGAATCCGAGGTATCACCCTCGTTGGATTCCTACTCGATATATCCGTCAATGTGAACTCGGAGGAATCACCCTCGCTGGTTCACACTTGAGGTGTTGTACGACGGCGTCGTTATCAGAAGCGGTGAAGGAGGAATCACCCTCGATGACCACGACCGAATAGCTACTCTACAGAGTTAATATCAGAAGTGCTACAAGAGGTTTCACCCTCGACACTCGATAGTAACGCTGCAGTGTCGTTACAACTAAGGGGGGTGATGTGCGGTGCTGGGGCCTAGTCTTCAATCCCGTTGATCGGGTCTCCTGATAATCCAGCAGGGCAGTCGGGACTAGTGGGGTCACTGATAGGTCTCTACCCAGCCTATACTAGACAGTTTAGGATAAGCAGATAAGGTTTCAATAGCAGGTTACAATAAACAGGCTATGCATCAGAATAGGTAAAGCAGTAGCAACAGAAATTCTAATGCAAGCATGAGAAAAATAGAATGGGCGATATCGGGATGATCAAAGGGGGGGCTTGCCTGGTTGCTCGGCGGCAAAGGCAAGGTTGTCAATGGTGTCTTCGGGCTCCGGAGCTGCGTCGGCCTCGGGGATGACGTCGGTGTCGGGGTCTACCGAGAGAGAAGAGGGGGAAGTAACAGTAAATATAAAGCAAACAAGAGTATGACATGACAATACGCAGTGCCGGGTGTGTCCTAACGTATGGTTACACGTCACCAAGGAAGGGGGAATCCATCCGGGAATGTTTTCCCGGTTCCGGACATTTGTCAGACAGATGACCGAAGGGGAATGGTTCCATGTTCGGATAGTTAGAGACATGTGGCGGACGAACGGACCGCGTATTCGGATTCGTCTCGTCGTTCTGAGTAACTTTCATGTACAAAGTTTTTCGATCTGAGCTACGGATTATTTTATATGATTTTCTAAAGATTTTAGCAATTTCTGGAATTTATTTAATTATTTAAATTCAAATTATCCAAAATAGTGTATGCTGACGTCATCACGTCAGCAGTCAACAGGGCCGTTGACCTAGTCAAACTGACGTGTGGGCCCCACCTGTCAGTGTCTGTTTAGTTTAATTAGGGTTTAACTAAATTAATTACCGTTTAATTAAACTAACTAATTAATTAGATTAATTAAACATGATTAATTAACTTAATTAATTCACTAATTAATTAATTAATTATTTTATTAATTCAATTTAAAAAAAAACGTTCTGGGCCGTAGGCCCGTTCGGTCAGTGGCACAGGGGAGTGGGGGCCGGCCGTTGGTGGCCCATTTCCCCACAGCGGGCGCGCGGGCGCCGGCCTCTGCGGGCGCGGCGAGCGGCGCCAGGGCGCGGCGAGGCGAGGGCGCGGGCACGCGCGAGCGCTGCCGAACAGCAGCAGTGCTGCGGGGCAGCACGGCGAAGCGGGCGGCGGGCGAGACGCGTGGTCAAGGCGCGGGCTGCGCGCGGGGAGCGCACGGCGCGGGTGAGCGGAGCAGCAGCGGACACGCGAGGCGGGACGCGGGATGGCCGCGGTGAGCGTTTGCATGGACGGGCGAGGCGAGCGTGCGCGCGTGCGAGGCGGGCGAGCGGGCGGGCGCGGGGCGGCAGCGACGGCAAGCGGGTACGGGGGAGAGGGAGGCAGAGGCCGAGGCGTCACTTGCGGTGCAGGGGAACGGGGCGGCGAGGCTCAATGGCATCCGGCGAGGGAGAGAGGGGACGGGGCAGTCCGGCGAGGTAGCTTCGCGGAGAAGGACGGAGACGGCTGATGGCGAGGTGGCTCCGGGCGACGCGAGGCGTCCGGGTCGCACGTCGGGGAGGGGACGAGGAGGCGCGACGGGCGAGGCGAGGAGAAGGCGGTGACGGAGCGGGGCGGCGCCGGGGACGGGCAACGGCGTCAGGGTCGCGGGGCCGTTGCCCTCCTCCTCGATCCAGATGGGGAAGGGGGAGGGAGGAGAGATCGAGGGAGAGTGGGCGGGAGGGGAGGGGGGGTTGTGGGGATCGGCTAGGGTTTCGGTTGGGTCGGCTGTGGCCATATAGGCCTGGGGGCAAGCGGGGGAGTTGGCCGGCCGACTGGTGGTCCAGCTGGGCCACGGCCCAGTGGAGGGGGGGTTCTGTTTTCTTTTTATTTTTGGCTTTATTTCCTTTCTTTTTATTTATTCTTTCCTGTTTTATTTCAGTTACATTTTATTTTAGTTTTAGTAAAACATATACTTAGCATCTAATTCTAGCATTTCAATTTAGTCCATTGTCACAAAAAGTCTAGTCACCAAACAATTTAGTTTGATATTTTATTAATTGAAAAAGGCATTTCATTAATTGTTTTTGCCACTGTTTTAATTATTTTAGGACATTCAAACATTTTTAAAGATGTTGGTTTCAATTTTAGAATTGTCTCTGATTTACTTGCTATTTAATGAACAATTTAGTTTCTGATTTGAGCAACTTTTATTTTCCACTTTCAGTTTGAAATCTCCATTTGATTTTGAATTTGATAAGAGATATGATACTAATGATGTTTAAGCACTGTTGATCATGATGACATGGCATAATCAAGAAGGTGATTACTGTAGCTTAATACATGGGGTGTTACAAATCTCCTCCACTAACAAGAATTCTCATCCCGAGAATTAAGAGGTAGAAGGAAAAAGTTCGGGGTATGATTTGACCACTGCACTTTGAGGAACTTGGTAACCTTCTGACGGGTTCGACGTTCAGCTTCATCGAGAATGCGGATCAAATGCTCCTTATAAGAAAGATCATCTTGCAATTCGAGCATCTCGTGATCCACTGCGCGGTGCGGAGATTCCTGGAAGCAGCGACGAAGTTGCGACACATGGAAGACGTCGTGGATATGAGAGAATTGTGGCGGCAATTCCAATTTATATGCCACCTGACCACGTCTAGCAACAATGCGGAAAGGACCAATGTAGCGTGGAGCTAACTTGCCCTTGATTCCAAAACGGTGAGTGCCCTTCATAGGAGTGACACGAAGATAAGCTTGATCACCAGGTTGATAAGTCAAACCCCATCGTTTGCGATCATAGTTGCTTTTCTGGCGGTCCTGAGCCGCCTTGAGATTTTCTCGACCGATACGTACTTGTTTTTCGGCGTGTTGAATAATGTCTGGTCCCACGAGTGGTCGTTCCCCAGTTTCTGACCAATTCAGAGGGGTTCGAAACTTACATCCATATAGAACTTCGAAGGGGGCCATTTTCAAGCTGGCTTGATAGCTGTTGTTATAAGAGAACTTGTCATACGGAAGAGATTATTCCCACTTCTTGCCGAAAGAAATAACACAAGCTCACAGCATGTCTTCAAGCACTTGATTGACTCGCTCAACTTGGCCTTGGGATTGGGGATGATAAGTTGAACTCCAGGTAATGTGAGTTCCCATAGCTTCTTGGAAACTTTCCTAGAACTTGGAGGTGAAAAGACCGCCACGGTCCAAACTGATCTCCTTCGGAATACCGTGGAGTGAAACAATTCTAGAGATATATAACTCTGCTAACTGGCTAGCAGTGATACTCTCCTTAACAGGCAGAAAATGTGCAACTTTGGAAAGTTGTTCGACGACGACAAGAATAGCATCGTGACCCTTCTGTGACTTGGGAAGTCCTGTAATGAAATCCATCTGAACCTTATCCCATTTCCACAGAGGAATAGGAAGTGGTTGCAGAATTCCAGCAGGCTTCTGATGTTCTGCTTTAACGCGACGACACACATCACATTCAGCAACATATCGAGCAATATCCTGCTTCATTTTAGACCACCAGTACCTTTGACGGAGATCACGATACATCTTGGTGCTACCCAGATGAATAGACAGTGGAGTATCATGTGCCTCCTTCATGACCTTGTCGGTCATAAGTTCGAAGCGAGGTACGACAATGCAGTTTCTGAAATACAAGGATCCATCTTCAGACAGCGAGAAATCCCTGTACTTTTCAATGTGAAGGTCTTTCTTCATCAGATCAATTTCAGCATCTTTAGCTTGCGCATTCTTAACAACTTTCTCAAGATCTGGTTGTATCACAAGGTTATTAAGAGAGCCCTGTGGAACAATACACAGATTCAGCTTGCACAGTTCTTCAAAAAGACGAGGTTGAGCTCGCCTAACCATGAGGTTGTCGCAATAGGACTTGCGGCTTAAGGCATCAGCCATTACGTTAGCCTTGCCAGGGGTATAGGAAATACCCAAATCATAGTCCACAATGGCCTCCATCCATCTTTGCTGACGGAGGTTTAGAGATGGCTGGGTAAACAAGTACTTCAGACTTTTATGATCCGTGTATATCTCGCAACGATTACCGAGAAGGTAATGTTGCCACAACTGCAGTGCATATATGACAGCAGCTAGTTCTAGATCATGTACCGGATAATTCTCTTCATGTGGGCGCAACTGACGAGAGCCATAGGCAATCACTTTACGCTCTTGCATTAGGACACAGCCTAATCCTTCACGGGATGCGTCACAATATATCACAAAATCTTTGCGGGTATCGGGAGGAGATAGTACTGGGGCAGATGTTAGCTTGTCTTTGAGTGTCTAGAAACTTTCTTGACATTTTTCTGTCCATTCAAATTTAACGCCCTTGTGAAGCAGATCGGTCAAAGGCTTAGCAATCTTAGAAAAATTCTCAACAAACCGACGGCAATAGCTTGCAAGGCCAAGGAAACTTCTCACTTGCTTGACGTTCTTCGGAGGTGTCCAGTCAAGAATAGCCTGACCTCGTTCTGGGTTAACAGCAATTCCATCCTTGCAAATCACATGACCAAGGTAGGTTACTTCAGAAAGCTAGAATTCACATTTGGAGTATTTGGCATACAACTGGTGTTCTCGGAGCCTTTCCAGTACAAGACGGAGGTGTTCAGCATGTTCTTCTTTATTCTTCGAATAAACCAGAATATCATCTAGATATACCATGACAAACTTGTCAAGGTAATCCATGAAGATATAATTCATCAGACGGGAGAATGTGGCTGGAGCATTTGTTAGGCCAAATGACATGACAGTGTACTCATAAGAGCCATAGCGAGTAACAAATGCAGTCTTTGGAATATCCTCTTCACGAACACGGATCTGGTGGTATCCCAATCTCAAATCAAGCTTAGAGAATACTGAGGAACCAGCAAGTTGATCATACAGATATTTGATTCTGGGAAGCGGATACTTGTTCTAAATTGTTGCTTGGTTAATGGGCCGATAATCCTGAACCAATCGGTTAGTTCCATCCTTCTTCTTAACAAAGAGTGAAGGTGCTCCCCAAGTAGAGGAACTGGGGCGGATGAAACCCTTCTTAAGTGACTCGTCGATTTCTTCCTTAAGTTCGAGAAGATGGTGCGGAGGGATTTTATAAGGACGCTTCGTAATAGGAGTAGTGCCAGGCTTCAAGTCGATGACGAACTCAATAGCTCTAGCAGGGGGTATTCCTGGAAGTTCTTCTAGAAAGACATCTTGAAAATCACGAACAAATGGAACGTTCTCGATGCCTTCAAGGGGTGAGGCATTCAATGCATTCAGAACATATATTTGAGTCTTAGCATCCTGAGCTATTCGGGCTGAGTATTTAACTGTCTAGCCAGAAGGGTGAGTGAGCTGGACTGTCTTAGTAGCACAGTCAATCAAAGCATTATGGGCTGTCAACCAGTCCATACCAAGAATGATGTCTATGTCGGAAGGTCCAAGAGCAATAAGGGAAGCAGAGAACATAAACCCTTCAATTCTGATCTGATTGTTGTGACTTACCATCTTGGTTTGCCACCTGGAACGTGGAGTGATAATCTCTAATGGAGTGGGTAATGAGCTCATAGCTAACCCATGTATTTGTGCAAATTGTTGGGACACGAAGGAATGTGATGCACCGGAATCAAAGAGAACAGAAGCTGCAACTGAATTAACTGGCAGAGTTCCCATCACGATTTTAGGTGACTCACGAGCTTCTCCCATTTTGACATGAGTGACCTGGCCACGACCCATAGCAAGCGGCCTGGCCTTACGACTTCTGGAATGATGGGTTCGATGGTCCTTCGTACGACCATCAGGAGGACGTGGTGCAGCCTGAGGTGAAGCCATGGCATTGGACTGTCCACCCTGACTCGTTAGCGGTCTCGGCGGCGGAGGCAGACAAGGTGCAACATAAGACGGCCTTGGTGTTGGAGCAGGTCGATGATGAACTTTGTGTGGGATCCAGACTCGACGTTTCTGAACAGGCTGACCCGAGGTTGAGCCAACTTCATGAGTGCATTTGAGCGACTCCTGGTGTTTAGTCAGAGCAGTCTCAACTCGGAAAGTTTGGCTGACAAGCGTTGCGAAGTCTGTAAAATCATGGACAGCAAGTGCGAGGTTTATATTCGTACGCAGTCCTTCACGGAATTTCTCCTGCTTGCGGGCGTCAGTGTTGACGTCATCCGTAGCATAGCGGGATAATTCAAGGAACTTCCTCTGATATTCATCCACAGTCATTGTGCCCTGTGTAAGTTTACGGAACTCCTGCTTCTTCTGGTCCATCAGACCTTGAGGAATGTACCGTGCACGAAAGGCTGACTGAAATTCCTGCCAAGTGGTTACAGTTTCAGCACGCAACATACCCTTGTGGCTTTCCCACCATTGAGAAGCTGGGCCCTTCAGGTGGAATGTCGCAAAGGTGACGTAACTGTCAGGGGCAACATTAGCTGACTCCATTTCAAATAGGATGTCACGAAGCCAATCATCGGCATCCATAGGATTGGTGGAGTTGCGGAAAATGGACGAGTTGAGGTGCACAAATTCTGGCAGAGTTATTAGTGTAGGCTGTTGATGAGCATTCGGGTTTGGGAACTGAGCCAATATCCCGGTCATAACCTGACGGTTCAATTCAAACTGCTGCATCATTTCGGCAATATAAGGTGGATGTGGAGGATCGTTCGCCATCCTGTCAATTCAACAGGGGCAGTTTAGCAAGTAAACCTGCAGGTGTATGGAGTTATTCATGATGTAACATGGGAAAGAATGGGAAAGGCATTAGATATATAATAGTAGTCGTCAAAGACATACCAATCCATGCACAGAGTTAGATTCAAACGGATAATACACGCACAGAACGCTCGCAGCTAGACAAACTAGGCAGCGCGCAGGCACGCGGAGAGGATTACAACAACGTGACATAGCAAAGGCTACAACACGTCGGAGAAAACTGTTGGGGCGAGGAATCTGCAAGTGACAACACAGGGTGCCCTCGACAAGAGGATCCTGCAAACAGAACCTGGCTCGCAATCTTGGAGCAAGGGGGGATATTTTAGAACTCCGGGTGGATGTGATCACGCGAACCTAATGTTGGAGTTAGTAAAATCTTAACCCGAATATAAGAGAGATTAGTCCCAGAGTATAGACGAGGAATAAAAGATCCTAATACCACCCAATTGGCGACGTGGGCCCGTAAGCCACATAGCCATGTTAGTAAAACGGTTTTCAAGTACTAGACTCAACTTCTGCCAAAGAGTTGGAAAGGGGTTCCTACAGTCAGTCGGCTCTGATACCAACTTGTGACGCCCCCGGCTCAATCGTGCACTAATCATACACGCAAATGCACACGATCAAGCCTAAGGACTCACGGGAAGATATCACAACACAACTCTAAAACATAAATAAAGTCATACAAGCTTTATATTACAAGCCAGGGTCCTCGAGGGCTCGAATACATAAGCTTGCGTACAAGCGTCAGCGGAAGCATCAGATATCTGAGTACAGATATAAAAGAAAACACAGATAGGCCTTAGAAGGCAGGGCAATAGAAAACACTACGATCGAAAGGCGCAGGCCTCTTGCCTGGGACCCTCCGAACCTACTCCTGGTCGTCGGCAAGCTCGTAGAAGTAACCACCCTCGGGGTAGTAGTAGTGATCGTCGGCGTGGGCAGCTGTATCCGGGGCTTCGTCATCTGATTGCATCAAAAGGATATGGGGGAAAAAGAAAGCAAAGCAACAGTGAGTACTCATCCGATGTACTCAGCAAGCAAGGATCTACCCTACATATGCAACATTATCAAAGAGTGGTTGTATATGTGGACTGGGCTGCAGAAATGCCAGAATAGAGAGGAAGGCCTAGTCCTATCGAAGACTAGCATCTTCAGCGGTCTTTCAGCAATAGAAGAGAGTAGAACGGTACAATATAATGTAGCAGTATCATTAAGTCTTAACCTCACCCAGAGATCCTTTCTCGACTCCCTGCGACAAAGCAATCCCAGAGCCACACAGTCATCAACCTCGTCCTAAGATCTCTTCTCGACTCCCTGCGAGAAGCAATCCCAGAGCCATATATCCAGGTATCATCTCACGTTCTAGTTGTGTCGATCGTGATACAACTCCGAGTGTCCTTTACCGTAGGACCGGCTATCGATAGATGTGTTCTTCCCTGCAGGGGTGCACCAACTTACCCAACACGCTCGATTAACTCTGGCCGGACACAATTTCCTGGGTCATGCCCGGCCTCGGCCAAACGATACACCGCAGCCCTACCTACAGCTCAACAGAGAGGTCCCCGCCGGTCTACATCCTAAGCGCTCAGGGGTCTTGGGCCATCACCCTGTTTACTCTGGGTCGTTGCGATCAGGGTGAAGCCAGGCACCAGGAGGGCACCGGTCCATCCCGGCCGCAAGGCTGAACTAGACGTCTGACAGAGCTTTCGGCTGATGCTACGATGCAGAACACCCATACTATGCCCACGTGATGGTTAGTGCTATCAGGACAGAGGCCTGCTCGGATCTAATATCCAAATCGTTAGTGGACTAGGGCTTGCGGTAACGAGCAGAGACTCACGAAAGATGTGACCCTGTCGCCCCGTCTCAAGGACTTGCTGCAAGGGCTAAGAATGCCTGGCCGCGCCTCGTATTCATCACTCGGGCACCATGCAGGCAACCCGTCTTCACATCACACGCGGGTACCCCTCAGGGTCGACCCGCCTTTCCAAGTAACAACAGTACAGTCCAAGTATCCGTGTGTCCATAACATCAGGGGGAATCCGAGGTATCACCCTCGTTGGATTCCTACTCGATATATCCGTCAAGGTGAACTCGGAGGAATCACCCTCGCTGGGTTCACACTTGAGGTGTTGTACGACAGCGTCGTTATCGGAAGCGGTGAAGGAGGAATCACCCTCGATGACCACGACCGAATAGCTACTCTACAGAGTTAATATCAGAAGTTCTACAAGAGGTTTCACCCTCGGCACTCGATAGTAACGCTGCAGTGTCGTTACAACTAAGGGGGGTGATGTGCGGTGCCGGGGCCTGGTCTTCAATCCCGTTGATCGGGTCTCCTAATAATCCAGCAGGGCAGTCGGGACTAGTGGGGTCACTGATAGGTCTCTACCCAGCGTATACTAGATAGTTTAGGATAAGCAGATAAGGTTTCAATAGTAGGTTACAATAAACAGGCTATGCATTAGAATAGGTAAAGCTGTAGCAGCAGAAATTCTAATGCAAGCATGAGAAAAATAGAATGGGCGATATCGGGATGATCAAAGGGGGGGCTTGCCTGGTTGCTCAGCGGCAAGGGCAAGGTTGTCAATGGTGTCTTCGGGCTCCGGAGCTGCGTCGGCCTCGGGGACGACGTCGGTGTCGGGGTCTACCAAGAGAGAAGAGGGGGAAGTAACAGTAAATATAAAGCAAACAAGAGTATGACATGACAATACGCAGTGCCGGGTGTGTCCTAATGTATGGTTACACGTCACCGAGGAAGGGGAAATCCATCCGAGAATGTTTTCCCGGTTCCGGACATTTGTCACACAGATGACCGGAGGGGAACGGTTCCATGTTCGGATAGTTAGAGACATGTGGCAGACGAACGGACCGCGTATTCGAATTCGTCTCGTCGTTCTGAGTAACTTTCATGTACAAAGTTTCTCGATCTGAGCTACGGATTTATTTTATATGATTTTCTAAAGATTTTAGCAATTTCTGGAATTTATTTAATTATTTAAATTCGAATTATCCAAAACAGTGTATGCTGACGTCATCATGATGTCAGCAGTCAATAGGGCCGTTGACCTAGTCAAACTGACGTGTGGGCCCCACCTGTTAGTGTCTGTTTAGTTTAATTAGGCTTTAACTAATTTAATTACAGTTTAATTAAACTAACTAATTAATTAGATTAATTAAACAGAATTAATTAACTTAATTAATTCACGAATTAATTATTTAATTAATTATTTTATTAATTCACTTTTTTTAAACGTTCTGGGCCGTAGGCCCGTTTGGTCAGTGGCACAGGGTAGTGGGGGCCGGCCGTCAGTGGCCCATTTGGCCGCAGCAACCGCGTGGGCGCGCGGGAGCCAGCCGCTGCGGGCGCGGCGAGGCGAGGGCGCGGGCACGAGCGAGCGCTGCCGAACAGCAGCAGTGCTGCGGGGCAGCACGACGAAGCGGGCGGCGGGCGAGACGCGTGGCCAGGGCGCGGGCTGCGCACGGCGCAGGCGAGCGAAGCAGCAGCGGACACGCGAGGCGGGACGCGGGATGGCCGCGGTGAGCGCGAGCGTGGACGGGCGAGGCGAGCGTGCGCGCGTGCGAGGCGGGCGAGCGGGCGGGCGCGGGGCGGCAGCGACGGCAAACGGGTACGAGGGAGAGGGAGGCAGAGGCCGGGGCCTCACTTGCGGTGCAGGGGAACGGGGCGGCGAGGCTCGATGGTGTCCGGCGAGGGAGAGAGAGGACGGGGCGGTCCGGCGAGGTAGCTTCACGGAGGAGGACGGAGACGGCTGATGGCGAGGTGAATCCGGGCGACGCGAGGTGTCCGGGTCGTGCGTCGGGGAGGAAACGAGGAGGCGCGACGGGCGAGGCAAGGAGAAGGCGGTGAAGGAGCGGGGCGGCGCTGGGGACGGGCGCCGGCGTTAGGGTCGCGGGGCCGTTACCCTCCTCCTCGATCTAGATGGGGAAGGGGGAGGGAGGAGAGATCGAGGGAGAGTGGGGGGGGGGGGGTTGTGGGGATCGGCTAGGTTTTCGGTTGGGTCGGCTGTGTGGCCATATAGGCCTGGGGGCGAGCGGGGGAGTGGGCGGCCGACTGGCGGGCAGTGGGCCCCGACCCCGTGGGGGGGGGGGGGGGTTCGTTTGCTGTTTATTTTTGGCTTTATTTCCTCTCTTTTTATTTATTCTTTCCTGTTTTATTTCAGTTACATTTTATTTTAGTTTTAGTAAAACATATACTTAGCATCTAATTCTAGCATTTCAATTTAGTCCACTGTCACAAAAAGTCTAGTCACCAAACATTTTTGTTTGATATTTTATTAATTGAAAAAGGCATTTCATTAATTGTTTTTGCCACTGTTTTAATTATTTTAGGACATTCAAACATTTTTAAAGATGTTGGTTTCAATTTTAGAATTGTCTCTGATTTACTTGCTATTTAATGAACAATTTAGTTTCTGATTTGAGCAACTTTTATTTTCCACTTTCAGTTTGAAATCTCCATTTGAATTTGAATTTGACAAGAGATATGATACTAATGATGTTTAAGGACTGTTTATCATGATGACATGGCATAATCAAGAAGGTGATTACTGTAGCTTAATACTTGGGGTGTTACACTCCTCACTCTCAACATCCTCCCTATCCTTGTCCTCCCCCTCCTCACCCTCAACATCCCGCATCCTCGTCCTCCCCTTCCTCACCCTCAACCTCCTGCTCATACTCCTCCTTGTCCTCATCGTCCTCGCCAGCGGTGCCACTGGCAGAGGGCACCTTACTAGAGGACGACATCCGAGGCCAGCCTCCTATGTCCGAGACAAAGTGCAGTTTCTGGACACGTGTTCCGTTTGTAGAGGAGCCTCCCCCTACTCCTTGTCCCCCTCCTCGTCCTCCCCCTCGTTGCACGCCCTCTGGTCCTCTAGGGGGTCTTCCCCTGTCAGACTCACGTAGTCGAGGGGGGACGGTGCTGGCTCTTCCACTTCGAGTCAGCTTATCGCAAAGTTTGTCAACCAAACCGCTGGAATTAGCCTTGCCCATGGTTCAATCACCTGCATTGAGAAAGAATAAACAATTAGTAAGGGTAATAAAAACTTTATACAAAGGATGGAAGCATATTAATAATTCTTTATGCAAAGGAAGGAAGCATAATAATAAACCATACAAAAAAAGACATAAAACGTACCTAACCATATGCAGTGTTGCCTCTTTGATTTGGTGAATTGATGTTTTGGGGAATATGAGAAGTCTGCATGCAGTGTTGCCTCTTTGATTGAAGACTCTCTTATTTTTTGACTGATCATGGGAATTAAGGAGGTTGACAACCATGACATTAATCTAGGGAAGAATACCTACTCAGATTAATGCCATGGTGGTCAAACTCCTTAATTCCCATGATTTCCAAAAAAATCAGAGAGTCTTGAATCAAAGATGCAATAGTGCATGCAGACTTCTCATATTCCCAAAAACATCAGTTCCACAAATCAAAGAGGCAATACTGCATGCGAATCATCACTGTTGTAGTACATCTGCTAGAACCCATACGAATCATCATTGTTGTAATCCATTCCTCGACTGGTCTCATCATCACTATCGCGCATATCATCGTCATTGTCTGAGGGGGTGGAGGTTCATCTATGTCGTCATCTGATATGTATCCAACGTATCTATAATTTATGAAGTATTCGTGCCATATTTATATGAGTTCTACATGGTTTTGGTGCACTTTTATATGATTTTCATGAACTAACCTATTGACCCAGTGCCCAGTGCCAATTGCTGTTTTCTGCATGTTTTTGGTTTTCCAGAAAATCCATACGAAACGAAGTCCGAATGCAAAAAAAAAATTACGGTGATTTTTTATGGAAAATAAGAGACCCACGAAGCTTCGGAGGAGAACTAGACGAAGTCTAGGGGAGTCATGAGCTCACCTGGTGCCCCCTAGGGTGCGCCGTCTGAGCTCGTGGGTCCGACAGGACCCCCCTGACGTGAAACCAACGCCAAAAATTCTTATAAATTGGGAAACCCCCAAAAAGGAACCTAGAACTTCCACGCCGCCGCCGCAAGCCTCTGTACCGAAGCGATCTCATCTGGAGGCCTTTTCCGGCACCCTGCTAGAGGGGGAAATCATCACCGGAGGCTATCTTCATCATCCCGGTGGTCTCCATGGCTAGGAGGGAGTAGTTCACCCCCGGGGCTGAGGGTATGTACCAGTAACTATGTGTTTGATCTCTCTCTCTCTCTCGTGATCTTGATAGGGCACGATCTTGATGTACCATGAGCTTTGTTAATATAGATGAATTATATGGAGTTGTTCCCTCTCTTTGTTGTGATGAATTGAGTCTTCCCCTTTGAGGTTTCATTGTTTTCGGATTGAATATTGGATTTGGTATCACTTGATGTATTCTATTGAGTCACTTGATATATGTTTTGGTAATCAACTTGCAGATTCCCGTGGTGACATTGGGGTAATCTAGGCACATAGGTTGATACACGTTTTCATCGTACTTTCTCCGTTAGAAACTTTGGGGTAATCTTTGAAGTTCTTTGTGTGGATTGAATATTATGAATCTAAAATTGTTTGATGCATATCGAATAATTAACTCACGGATACTGGTGGTGACATTGGAGTATCTAGGCGATATTAGAGTTAATTGATGCGTATCATATGGTGTTATTATAGTATGATCTCTAGGGCTATTTGTGACACTTATAGGGATGGCCCAATAGATTGATCGAAAAGATAACTTTGAGGTGGTTTGCTACCTACAACAATTTCATTTTATGTTCTCCGCTATTGATAAGAACTTTGGAATGATTCTTTGTTGCACGTTGAGGGATTGTTATATGATTCAATTATGTTAGCACTGTTGAGAGATTGCACTAGTGAAAGTATGAACCCTAGGCCTTGTTTCTAAGCATTGCAACACCATTTTTACTCACTTTTGCTACTTGTTACCTTGCTGTTTTTATTATTTCAGATTAGAAAAACCTATATGTACTATCCATACTACACTTGTATCACCATCTCTTAGCCGATCTAGTGTACCTACACAATTTACCATTGTATTGGGTGTGTTGGGGACACAAGAGATCGTTTGTATTTGATTGGAGGGTTGTTTGGGAGAGACCATCTTCATCCTACACCTCCCACGGATTGATAAACCTTAGGTAATACACTTGAGGGAAATTTGCTGCTGTCCTACAAAACTCTGCGCTTGGAGGCCCAACAGAGTCTACAAGAATAAAGTTGCGTATTAGACATCAAGCTATTTCTGGCGCCGTTGCCAGGGAGGTGAGTGCTTGACGGTATATCTTTAGATCTTGCAATTGAATCTTTTAGTTTCTTGTTTATTCACTAGTTTGGTTTATAAAACAAAACTACAACAAATAGATATAAAGTACCATAAAATGCTTTACCTTTATGATGTCTTTCTTGAAAATATGGATTCCGATAATTGTGCTCAATTGTTAGAAGAAGAATTCAATAAAATGTTTGCCATAAAATTCTTGAATGATAAACATGATTGCAAGATTGTTAGTATGCTTTCTATGAATATCCATAATATTAATGATGTTTGCACTATTCATGATAAAAAGGTTTCTTATAAGCATGTCAATTTTTGTGGAGTGCAAAAACTTTGTGAAGACATGCCATATAGGGATGGTAGATTTTGTAAGAAGCATAAACATGATCAAACCAATTGGAGGCTTAAAGTGATAGATGATTTTGCTAAAAAAATCATGTTCTCTTCATCCCATTACTTGTGAGCTTTGCAATAAAGTCGCTCATATTAATTTCCAATGCATACTTTTTCATGATCGAATCTTGGCCAAATATTGTAATAACTTGATCACCCTTGAACTTTATAATGAACTTTGTCTATTTTTGGGGTATGAAGAATTGTCACATAAAAATAGTTGGTTTGAAGCATTCATATTCACATACGATACTCAAACTAATCTACAAGAAATCTATATGTTTTGTGTGGTAAATTGCAATGAGAATGCTTATATAGCAAACTATAGAAAGACAGGAAAACCAATAGAATATAAAAGAAATACTAATGGAAGGGTAAAGATTCCCCCTTTCCCTCCTATTGTGTCTCGTAATGAAACAGGTGATGAGGAGGAGCTTCCTATCCAACCAATCTCTTCAATAAGAATCTTGGAAGGATTAATTAAACCCACACATAATGTGGTGAAGAAGAAGAAAAGAAGGAAAAGTAGAGGTAAAAAGGTATCTCTCCCAAATAATGTTGCTCCTATTATTGTTGTGCCTCATGAGAATGAATCAAAAATAATTGTGGAAGATGATACACTTGAGGATGATTTTGTGATGCCTATTACTTGTTGTGATAATTATGATTGGGAAGATAATGATACTTCTTATAATCTTGAAAATCTTTTTGGCACCAACTTAGGAAATTATGATCATAGTAATTATTATACGGTTGGCGCTATTCATACTATTGATGATAAGAGTGATTATGCTAATGATATGCAAAACCACAAGCTTGGAGATGCTATGTTTGATGGGAATGACATGTTTGAGAATATATTTGCTGTAAATAATGATTATCCTAAGCTTGGGGATGCTATGCTTAATAAAGATGATCTTTTTAGTCCCCCTACATTTAATGATCAAATTTATTATGATGATCGCATGCCTCCTATTTATGATTGCAATAATAATGAAAGTGGGTTTGGAAGAGTGTCAACTTTAGGTAATAATGATCCCACTATTTTGGAGGTTGTTGAATCTTATAAGAATGATAAAAGTGGATTTGGAGAGGTCATGACTTTATTTAATGTTGAATCCACTACTTTGGAAGAGGTTTCAATTGATTATGATGAGAACAAAGTTGCTACTTATGATAATTATTGTGATGATACTTATGTTATAAAAAATAGTGATAATTATTATCATAATTATGAATACCCTTTTTCTGAACATTACTCTTTGAATGTGGAAACAATTTATAGTATTCGAGTTTCATATGATACTCCCACTATCATGAATGAGAAGAAATTTGCTTATTTGGAGAGTAATAAATTTTCTATGCTTGGGGATCGTGAAAAGAATGATTTATGTGATAGTTATATTCTTCAATTTGTTCATGATGCTGCTGAAAATTATTATGAGAGAGGGATATATGCTTATAGATATCTCAATAATATCAAGTTTCCACTCTATGTGATGAAATTTTTGAAGCTATACATGTTTTGCCTTCCTATGCTAGTTAATTCTTGCTCCAATAAATTGTTTGCTTATAAAATTCCTAGGCATAGGAAGTGGGTTAGACTTAAATGTGTTTGTCATATGCTTCATGATGCTCCCATTATGTTTCAAATCTTCACTTTTATGTGAGCGTCATTAAAATCATCATGCCTAGCTAAAAAGGGCATTAAAGAAAAGTGCTTGTTGGGAGACAACCCAACATTCACCCCTACTGTTTTCATGTGTTCACATGATTAAGCTACTATAGTAATCATGTTTTGTAGATTTTGTTTCAATAATGTGCCAAGTAAAGCCTTTGGGATAGTGTGGATACTTGTTGATTCGATTCTGTGCAAAAACAAAAACTTTTGTGATGAATCGAGTCTTCCCCTTTGAGGTTTCATTGTTATTGGATTGAATATTGGATTTGGTATCACTTGATGTATGTCTTGCATGTGGATACCCGTGGTGAGAAGGGGGTATTCTATTCAGTCATTTGATATATGTTTTGGTAATCAACTTGCGAATTCCCGTGGTGACATTGGGGTAATCTTGGCACATAGGTTGATACACGTTTCCATCCTACTTTCTCCGATAGGAACTTTGGGGTAATCTTTGAAGTTCTTTGTGTAGATTGAATGTTATGAATCTAAAATTGTTTGATGCATATCGAATAATTAACTCACGGATACTTATGGTGACATTGGAGTATTTAGGTGACATTAGAGTTGATTGATGCATATCATATGGTGTTATTGTAGTACGAACTCTAGGGCTATTTGTGACACTTATAAGGATGGCTCAACAGATTGATCGGAAAGGTAACTTTGAGGTGGTTTGCTACCTACAACAATTTCATTTTATGTTCTCCGCTATAGATAAGAACTTTGGAGTGATTATTTGTTGCATGTTGAGGGATTGTTATATGATTCAATTATGTTAGCAATGTTGAGAGATTGCACTAGGGAAAGTACAAACCCTAGGCCCTGTTTCCAAGCTTTGCAATACCATTTTTACTCACTTTTTCTACTTGTTAATTTTCTGTTTTTATTATTTCAGATTACAAAAACCTATATCTACTATCCATACTGCACTTGTATCACCATCTCTTTGCCGAACTAATGCACCTATATAATTTAACATTATATTGGGTGTGTTGGGGACACAAGAGATTGTTTGTATTTGATTGCAGAGTTGTTTGAGAGAGACCATCTTCATCCTACACCTCCCACGGATTGATAAACCTTAGGTCATCCACTTGAGGGAAATTTGATGCTGTCCTACAAAACCCTGCACTTGGAGGCCTAACAGAGTCTACAAGAATAAAGTTGCGTAGTAGACATTATCATCGTCATCATGTAACTTCTCAAGCATATCTATGTCCTTTATATTGACAACTACCTCACCATCACATCATGCACCGTCATCATCTGGGTCCACATCATCATCAACCAAATGTATGTTTTCATTAATGTTTGGGTCCATATCATCATGTTGCTCTTGATAGAACACTCCCTCGTCTGTCATAGGGTTTATGTTCTCGTAGTCATCATCATTTGGGTCAGGTAGCTTACAATGTGGCGATCCAGCATAGAAATTTTGGCTCCCTTGTAAAGAGGTTTCTTTGACGAGGACAACATCCGCATGAACTCCTTTGCGGTTTCCTCCAGTTCCTGCGGTTCATTCTCTGATGGTGTTGAATGTGGCGTCTCCGCAGCACGTATATCATCGACCATGTTTCTAACCCCATCGTCCTCATGATCATCGATGCGTTGTCACATCACCTCGTCTCTAACATGCCCCTCCTCGGCAACGTTTACCAGCATGGTAAAGTTTTTCATATACTCATACTTGCAAAGGTGTTTTGTCATCTTAGACTTTTGTAGACGATGACGGTTCTCGCATCGGGCACAAGGGCAATGTGGGGGAGCTCTCTTTGGACCACGGTGGAACTCCTTCAAGAACACATCGGTTTTCGTGGCCCACTTTTCTGTTGTTCTATTCGAACCGGTATGACCACTGTACATCTACTCATTATCAGCCATCCTCTGCTTTATTGGGAGCCACACAACAAAATTAGCATTTCATTTAAATTAATTGTATCTAATTAATAGCATCAATTTTTTATTTTCTATCGGGTTTACGAGATACGGCAATGAATCCACCTACTTCTCTAATAGGTAAAGTGGTTCCTAATCCCACCCGAGGATGTGTAGATTGAGTACGTTTTCCGTGCTCTACCCCGTTTTGAGACAAAATTTCGGCAGCACCTCCCCACTATTCTCCAGATACACGTATCAGCAAAAAGCCGTGAGAATGTGCATCCAGAGAACAATGGGGAGGCGCTGCTGAAATCCTGTCTCGAAACAGAGTAGACCATGGAAAACATACCCAATCTACACATCCTCGGGCTATCCATGGAAAACGCTAGATAATCCGAAAGAGTTACAGTTATAAATATGCAGTTGAATGCATATTTATCGATGTAACCCTTCCGGATGGGAGACACCTAGGTTACGTGACTTGACGTGAAAATAAAATCTAGTGACATGATTAAAAGAGCGGATGAGGAGGTGTGTTGGTAGCTCACCCTCAGCTGTAGAGTATGTAGTCAAACAGCGGCGGGATCAGGGACCAACAAACCCTAGACGATCACTCCAGTGAGATGCGACACCACAAAACCTGCAAAATCCACTGAGTGAAAAAATTATATCATCACATCTCATATAGTTTTTTAACAACATCTCAATTATCACAACAATAGTAAATATTGACAGTACCAACATATATGCAATAGCAACAATAGAGTCATTTCTTCCATCAATCTAACAATTTACCTAACACCATGAACAATCAATCCATCTAACAACATCCATTCATCCATTCATCTAGCATCATCAAACAAACATCAACGATCAACATAAAAAATCAATAGGCAATTTTTTTTAAAATCTTGCATCATCTCTTCATCTAACAACATCTAAAAAATTACCAACCTAGTCATCTAACAAATTAATCTAACAAAAGATCATCTAAAAAAAGATCTTGCCACAAGAGATGGCCTCATCGTGGGTGTGGGCTGCTTGTTGAGGAGGAAGAGGGCGGCAACGGGAGAAGGGGCCGGTGGCGGAGTTTCGGTGGGTGGCTGCGGCGGAGGAAGAGCGGGCGGCGGTGGAGCTAACGGCGCCGGGGCGTGGCCCGGGCAAGAAATGACCGGCGGAGGTGTGGGGGCGGTGGTCTGGCTGGCCGTGGATGGGACGGAGGAGGGGGTTGTGTGTTGGTGCGATTGGGGCGGCGGTGCGGGCGGCTGGGTCGCGGCGGACGGGGGAGGCGCTTGGGGCGGCTGGGCGTGGATTGGGGCGGCCGCCCGCGGGGTCGAAGCCGGAGCAGGGGGTCGAGGGTGGCGGCGGGGGTGGACGGCACGGGTGGCTGTGGGGGTAGGACATTAATGGCGGCGTCGAGGGTGGCGGCGCGGGTGGCGGCGGGGCTGGATGGTGCGGGTGGCTTCGAGGGTCGATGCCAGTGGCACGGGGTGACAGAGAGAATGGGTGGAGGGGGGATTGCGACTGGATAAGGCACAAATATTGCGACGGTTTAACAGCCGGCATAGATTTTGTGCCACGTGTACATCTATGCCGACGGTTAAACCGTCAGCATATATATGTTACATTTTTTTATATTTTGGTACTGCTTTAAAGTTCTTTTTTTTAACAACCACTTCCAATTTGTTTTTTCCTTTTCCTTCTAGTTTTTCGAAATATCCACTTCCACTTTTTTTAAACGTCCACATCGGGAGCTGTGTGTTGAACCGCCATCGCGCCCTCCCCCCCTAAGTGCTGGCGGTAGTGCCGTCCGGGAAGGGGGTCACACTCCGGAGCTGCATATTTCCTATTTGAACATCCCACCACACTTTTAGACATGTATGAGGACCCAATGCAATTTTGGTGGCATTGCTACCCCCCGAAGGCCACCGAGCGGCCTAACCCTAGCCAGTTTGACCCGGACATCTAGCCCTTTGACCAATGGACTTTTCCACCTGATTATGGTAGGTTAGCCCATAGGAACCTTTTAACAAAGTTTGGGCCCAACCTATCACAAGATCCCTCCAGGTCGAACCTCCGTCGCTGTTCCCCCTCTAAGTGCTGGCAGTAATGCCTTCCGTGAAGGGGGTCACACTCCAGAGCTGCATGTTGGTTGTTTAAACCTACCACCACACTTTTGCACATGTATGAGGACCCAATGCAAGTTTTGGTGGGATTGCTGTAGGAGATATGCCCTAGAGGCAATAATAAATGTTATTGATTATCTCCCTGTTCATAATTAGTTTTATGTTCCATGCTATAACTGCTATGGTTCTCGAGTCTGCAAATAAAACGAGGCTCGGAGGAAGACTCATATGCACGTGTGGAATAATAAACGGTAATATGTATTCCTAGTCTGGCCTCTAAGACTAGCTCAAGTATTGCATGATGGTTCTGTTTTCCTGATCATGGGCATGTCTATGCCAGCAATTTTGAGGGCACAGTGTTAGAAGAACATTTGTGTTGAATCGACCCAAATTGATGTTATGCTATGAGTTACATTCGTCACATATTAATGGTTAATAACACAGAGATGGTTAATGTTTGCAAAATTTCTTAGACCATGAGAGTGTCGAGTTTCTTCATACTTGCTTCATGAACTTTGGGGTTTGTTAAACGTCATCCGTAAATGGGTGGCTATTACGGCGGCTTACGGGTTCATGGAAAAGTGTGTCAAGTAACTTGATAGCTCGAGATTGGGATTTGCTCCTCCGACGATGGAGAGATATCTCTGGGCCCTCTCGGTGTTACGGTATCCATCATCGTCTGGCCAGACACTTTGTGATTTGATCACAGGGATGCCGGAACACGGTAACGAGAAAAGAGAACAATACCGGTAACGAGGTAACTGGCATAGTGGACAAGTTGTTGATCCACGGAAATGCCTACATGTCTAACCTCGGGTATTTGTAACATATCGTGAAGCAACAGGAATAGCACACGGCAACTGGAGGTTCACTCGAATATTCATTCGTGTGGGTATAGGGGTCAATATGGGTGTCCACGGAAGGTGTTCCGTGTCATGTCTATACTTCATCGAACCTATAGGGTCACACGCTTAAGGGTCATCTATCTGCTGAATACTAGACAGGGAGTCTGAGAGAAAATCACCGAAAAGTTTCGGAGACAACGGAAGAGTTCCGGAGAGAGAACACTGAAAAAGTTTCGGTAAAACCGAAAAGTTGTTTCGGATAAAACCATTGATCCAAAAAGGTTTCGGCAAGCACCGGGAATGTTTTGGAGGTTGCCAGATTGGTCTGGTAATTTCTGGAATTTTTCTGGAGAAAAAACCGAAAAAAAAAGTTTCGGAGCTGCCGGAGTTGTTTACCGGGTAAACAAAGATGGTTTTAAATTAAACCACCATACTGGAAATGTTCCAGAGCGCGTCCAGATAATTTTAGAGGGTGCCGGAAATGTTCTGGGACCTTCTGGAATTTTCAGAAATAATAGTCGCGGAAAACATCTTGTCCCAGCGTGAGGGGACAAGATCCCACGGATCGTGGGGGCTGTTTTTGGGCTGTTTTTGGGGGGGCCCCCTTTGGGAGCAGCCCCCTTGTGGCTGGACAAAATGTTGGGGGGGGGCCCCCATGGTGGGGGGCAGCCCCCACAAATGGTGGAGAGTGTTGGGAGGAAGGTGGGGCCCCATGGGGGAACACCATGGACAAGGGAACATGTTTTTCCCTTGTTTGGTGGGAACATGTTCTCCTTGTTTTGTGGGAACATGTTTTCCCCATGTTTAGTGGGCTGAATTTTCAGCCCCCTCCACCCCTTCCACCACTATATAAGGAGGAGGAGAGGTGCTCTCCAACTCCACTCCAACTCTCTCACACAAGCCATGCATGATCTGGCATTCTCTCTCCCTCCCACGAAATAGTTTCGTAGTGCCGAAAGGCTGTCTGGGTTCCGGTGGGAACTACTTCTGGACGGCGAAGCCCTGCCGGATAGATGGCACCGTATGTGTGCAACCCGGTAGAGAGGTCGTAGTTTCGTCCTTTTGCCCGAGGGGCTGTTCGAGTGTCCTCCCGAAGGGCTGTCCGAGTGACGGTCCGAGTTCTGTGAGTCCTCCCGAAGGGCTGTCCACGACACCGTCCGGGGGACTGTCCGACCGCCTCCCGGAGGGCTGTTCGAGTGGCGGATGAGGGAGTACATCCTCGCGGTTGGGAGGTTGTAAATCCTAGCTGCGGGGATCTGCACCGACGATCGTCATCGACTCTACTTCCGCTGCGCTACGAGTCGGTAACGAAAATGATCAAACCTTGTATGCAGTCTCCATAGTGGTCCTGGGCTGGTGCGTAGGTCGGAATATTTTTGTTTTCTACTGCGTTCCCCAAGAGTGGCATCAAGAGCCGTGCTATGCGTAGATGCAGGTTGCGATCTAGAATACATAGTGATGTATGGGTGTTGCACAATATAATTAGGTAGTAGATGAGTTCTATTACTGAAAATTATTTGTGCGGGTAGCAGATGAAATCTGTTACCCGATATTCTTGTTGCTTCCCTGGAATTTGCATATTTCTAATCTTGATAACAGCATGGTGGAGTTTCAAAGTTCTGGCAATCCGCGATCCTGATTGATCAACGAAGTGCTAACAGTTCATTGAATTCCACCGTAGTTAAAAGGAAAGATGAAATTTCGCAGACAAAAGGGCAATGCAGATATGATCTGCACGGGGGTCATGCGTATGACGAAGTTTAGTATGGGGCTCGAGATTTTATTATCTCGGTTTTCATACACCCTGGAAAGTTAATCTAGCGACTTGAATTATCATACTTGATGATGGACGTTGGTAGCTTCGGTTTGTTTCGAAACCTTAGAAGCCACGAAAAACAAGTTTTTGCATGAACCAATTAGAGGCGTCTAACTTGGTTTTGCAGGAGGGTTTACATGTGCATGTGATGTGGTATAGTGGTGCTCATAATAATTTGATTATGTATGAGATGACTATATAATGTAAATTGATTAACATGACCTGCGTGTCATGATTCGGCATGATGGCTGGAGCCATATGATTGCACTTTAAATGACATGTGTGTCAACCTTGTGTAATGCATTATTTTATTAGCTATAGAGATAGCAATATTATCTGCTGCATCGACAAGGTGGTGGCAATCTTCGCGAAGGTGAACACCGACGCGAATGCCGAAGACGAAGAAATACAAGAATTCTCCGTCAGAAAGGGCTATACCATATCATGCTATTATGAATTGCCTGAGATGTTTATCCCTTATGATGCACCCTTCTTGATTGCGCGGTAGTCGCTTTTATTAGGGTGATCTCTCACAAAAATATCAAGTAGTTAGTGTTCTCCCAAGTGTAGCACCGTCACGGCACCTAACTTTTCGGGGTATCACATGCTAACATGGGTACGAACGATTAGGGATGTGTGAGGCGGGTGAGTTGAGACCTCGCAGCGAGATCACTTGGTTGTCTTGACGTTCAGGCATGAAAGTCATGAGCTCGGAACACACGCATCAAAAGATGAACAAGAGTCACATAGAGATGTGATTGGCAAGTTTGCCTACCGATTGAGATTTTCGTCATCAGTGATGCTACCATCAATGGCGTTGAATTGAAATGCGGATCTTGAATCACTCACAATCAATTATGAGAGATATTGATTTGAGTGGGAGCGCACTGTAGAATTAATTCTTTTAATTCTCAGTGCAATTAATTTTGAACACTGTCTAAGTGTGATTTGCATAATAGTTGTAGAATAATGGCTCGCATTTCCACCTTCCCTATTAAAATTGAATAGCTGTTAAATATCTGGTTAAAACTTTACGGTTGGTAATGTAATGTGAGGATTGTCCTCAAGAGTGCCGAGAAGGACTTTGTCCTATCGCATACTTTCGGTATTCTCTCGCTTATGCTATGGATCATGTGACTCTCGTCCGTTGATCCAAAAGCTAGAATTCCATTTCAGTCAAGCGCAATATGTTTGTTTCCATGAGACCCAAACTTCGAAAGTTTGGATAGTTATGTGATATTCATGGAATCTAAAAATTATTTTCAGAGACAGACAAAGGCTAAAAGATATGAGATATCCAAAGCAATGTTTGTTTGCAAACTATTAGTAAAGGAGTTTACTATGCATTAGACTGATAAGAGAGGGATCCAGAAGAACGCCTGTCATATGATGAAAGGTGAATAAAACAACAACTTAAAGAGAAAGGAAGTGTCCGAAGGGTGTCAGTGAAACTTTCACGCCTAGGAAGTCCAGGGCTGATGCCACTCTTAAGTTGTGTGCTTCTTCTGAGAGTAGGAGAAATACTAAAAGTTAAACTGTTAGAAGTATAAAGGCAATGAGAAAGAAGACTAGAATATCCAGCTCATGTATGAATGTCATACAAGTTTTTGATGTATAGAAGGCTGGTCAAAGATATAGTTCTTGGGAATTATGATTAAATTGTTAATCACTGATTCTTGGGTATTGTGAGTTAATCACAAAGATACACGCTCGATTGCATTCTGTTGCAACTCGATGTAAGAACTACTATGGCCTGAAAGACTAGCCAGGAATGAGGTTTAGGTATACACAGGGAACATAGTAAATGTTACTGTACCTTCCATCGGTGTATTACCGTCTGTGTTTATTTTCCTAATTCAATTAGAGTTTTACACACTCTAGCCCATTGCATAAGTTATCTTGCAAGAAGGTTGTTCATAAGAGAACTTTTGATGTTCGGTGTTATGAATAACATAAGGGCCATACTTTCATTATGAATGAGATGTATGTTATGAATATTGATAATAATACATTACCTCAGTATTAACTTTGATAATTCATTTTAGAGTTTTACACACTCTAGCCCATTGCACAATGTTTGTTGCAAAAGGGTTGTTCATAGAAGAACAATTGCTGTTCAGTATTATGAATAACATGAGGGCCATACTTCCATCATCGATGGGACGTATGTTATGAATATTGATGGTAATATGATACATCCATAACACTGACGCTAAATGTCATAAGACTAAAAGAATACCACACAAGTGTGGCACTGCATTTGGTCACATTGGAGAAACCCGCATGGAAAATTCCATTATGATGGATTTTGAAGTCGTTTGATTTTGAATCACCTGACACTTGCAACTTTCCTCCGAAAAGTGAAGTGACTGAAATACTGTTCACAGGCCATAAGGAACGAGCAAAGAACTTATTGGTGATCATACATTTTGATGTATGTAGTCCGATAAATGTTGTTGCAAGTAGTGGATTTATCTATCTTCAGAAATGACTCAAGTAGATATATGGATATTTACTTGATGAGACGTAAGTCTGGATCTTTTGAAATCATTTGAAAGGTTTTCAAAATGAAGTAGAAGTTATTGTAACAAGAAAATTATGTTTCTACAATTCGATTGCAGAAAGAAATATTTGAGTTACAAGTTTAGCGAATGTCTGATGCGTTGTGAAAGGGGTTTCATAACTTGCACCTCCCGGAATACCACTGCAAGTGGAAAGTCCGTGAAGATGTAATCGAACCATTTATGACATGGTAAGATCAAAGATGACATAAATAAATTTGCCATTATCCCTTTTAAAAGGTGATGCTTTAGAGACTGCGGCTTTTACACTGAAAAGAGCTCCATCAGGTCTGTTGAAATGACACCATGGTATGGTACGCCCAACCATGTTATATCTTTTCTTAACATTTGGAATATGGGGCTTGTGTAAAAGGTTACAAACCTATTCCAAATCAGACAAGTGCTACTTTGTAGGTTATCCCAAGTCATTGGGTATTCCCCCACCACTATACCGAGGCAAAAGTTTTTGCCACAAAATGGTATGCTTTTTGAAGAAAATGGTTCTTTGAAAAAGGTGAGTGGGAGAATAGTGCAACTCGACGAGATAAACAGTATCTTCGCCATCAGATCAAAGGAAAGAGACCTTGGAAGTAATTCCGGAGTTTCCTACTGCAACTGATACGGAAGTCTCTACAATAAAATGTATGGACTTCGGTCAAACTTGCAGCTGAACCACGTAGGCAAGGCTCGTGCAAACCTCTCAGGTGCGCAAACGAGATATTGTTGTTAGACAACAGTATACCTACGATACACAAGGAAGCGTTGATGGGCCCTAACTCCGGAATTGGCTAAATGCCAATACAATCCGAGATAGTTTCCATATAAGTGATTCAAGATTAAAACCTTGATACACCTTTCGGAAGACTTAGAGTCTGACGAATATTTATGGAACTATAACTGATATGAATAAAAATGTTTTATCCATAAAGCTCGACTTGTTGCAATATACAAGTTCAAGGAGTTGACTACGATGAGGTTGCTTCATCGTAGCGATGCTTAAATTCGGTTTGGGTTGAACTAGCAATTAATACATATTTCATATCATGAGATATAAAACAATGGATGACAAAAGGATTTCCATCTGATGGAAATGAAACCAAGGACCTGCATGTGTTACAGTCCAAGGTATTTTGTCAATCCAGAGGATGCTAGAAAGGGTGCAAACTTCAGAGTTCCAGCGATGGACAGAAGAGAGCAAAGTGGAGTTGGAATCTTTGTGTTTTGATGAAATGGTCAAAGGAGTTTTGACTTCATCAATGGATAACGAAGATGCTTGTAATTCAAGAAAGTAAGTGGGAGCCTAATAACATTTCTAAAAACCTTGTGTGCTTGACACATTGTTAATTGGAAATAAAATTCTTGACACGAATTAGGACTTCATTTGAAAATAGTTTTTCGATGAAGTGCTTGGGCTAAATAGCCTTAATATTAGGCATGATGATCTATGAAGATAGATTTACCTAATGGGGCTAAGGAATAAATACATATTGACAAGATGCTAAAACTTTTTAGCATTTAAAACGCCATGGAGTGATTCTTGCCGAAGTCACATGGAAAGAGTTTTTGCAAGACTCGGTGTCCCAAAAACACTGATGAGCAAAATACATGATGGGGATTCCACACACTCTTGTGTTTGGATTAATCATGTATTCCATGGTATGTATAACAACCAGATATGTCCAATACTCCCAAAGTTGTTGCGAGTATAGATACCAAAGTGATCAAAAGTATTGATCAAGGGACAACAGTGAAAAAGGGTCATTGAGTACTATAGTAGCACTGATGACAAGTTTTCTCGCAAGTAGAGATCATGAAGAGTTCGTTGTAAAAGGTTACATCGATACAGTCTTCATCATTTCTCCATGCGATTTTCGATTTAAATTGACGGTTTTGTGTAACACACAATATGGTGGCACAGTTAGTTGGAATTTGTTCAAACAAGTTACTGTGGCAAATTCTATAACAGAGGCAAAGTATGTTGCCGCTTTTAAAGCGACAAAGAAGATGTTGAATCATATAGTTCATTCATGAACTTAGTATGGTTCCAAGATGGCTTTTGTCAATGGGACACTACTGCAAGTAGTTGCTCCATAACTCAGTCTGAGGAATCCAGGTTCGACCTGTGATTCGCATGCATATCAAGCCAAGTCCACACAAAATATGACTTTTGTGAAAGCGTGAAAACGCGAGGATATGCAAAGATACACACGGAGCTGAAGTCGTCAGATCCGTTGAACATTCAGGCTATACCACAAGCGAAGCATATTTACACCGGTGTGCCACAGGTGTAAAGTGCATTAGCATTAACTAGATTATTGACTCTAGTGCAAGTGGGAGTCTGTAGGAGATATGCCCTAGAGGCAATAATAAATGTTATTGATTATCTCCCTGTTCATAATTAGTTTTATGTTCCATGCTATAACTGCTATGGTTCTCGAGTCTGCAAATAAAACGAGGCTCGGAGGAAGACTCATATGCACGTGTGGAATAATAAACGGTAATATGTATTCCTAGTCTGGCCTCTAAGACTAGCTCAAGTATTGCATGATGGTTCTGTTTTCCTGATCATGGGCATGTCTATGCCAGCAATTTTGAGGGCACAGTGTTAGAAGAACATTTGTGTTGAATCGACCCAAATTGATGTTATGCTATGAGTTACATTCGTCACATATTAATGGTTAATAACACATAGATGGTTAATGTTTGCAAAATTCCTTAGACCATGAGAGTGTCGAGTTTCTTCATACTTGCTTCATGAACTTTGGGGTTTGTTAAACGTCATCCGTAAATGGGTGGCTATTACGGCGGCTTACGGGTTTATGGAAAAGTGTGTCAAGTAACTTGATAGCTCGAGATTGGGATTTGCTCCTCCGACGATGGAGAGATATCTCTGGGCCCTCTCGGTGTTACGGTATCCATCATCGTCTGGCCAGACACTTTGTGATTTGATCACAGGGATGCCGGAACACGGTAACGAGAAAAGAGAACAATACCGGTAACGAGGTAACTGGCATAGTGGACAAGTTGTTGATCCACGGAAATGCCTACATGTCTAACCTCGGGTATTTGTAACATATCGTGAAGCAACAGGAATAGCACACGGCAACTGGAGGTTCACTCGAATATTCATTCGTGTGGGTATAGGGGTCAATATGGGTGTCCACGGCTCCGATGTTGATCATTGATCGGAAGGTGTTCCGTGTCATGTCTATACTTCACCGAACCTATACGGTCAGACGCTTAAGGGTCATCTATCTGCTGAATACTAGACAGGGAGTCTGAGAGAAAATCACCGAAAAGTTTCAGAGACAACGGAAGAGTTCCGGAGAGAGAACACTGAAAAAGTTTCGGTAAAACCAAAAAGTTGTTTCGGATAAAACCATTGATCCAAAAAGGTTTCGGCAAGCACCGGGAATGTTTTGGAGGTTGCCAGATTGGTCTGGTAATTTCTGGAATTTTTCTGGAGAAAAAACCGAAAAAAAAGTTTCGGAGCTGCCGGAGTTGTTTACCGGGTAAACAAAGATGGTTTTAAATTAAACCACCATACTGGAAATGTTCCAGAGCGCGTCCAGATAATTTTAGAGGGTGCCGGAAATGTTCTGGGACCTTCTGGAATTTTTCAGAAATAATAGTCGCGGAAAACATCTTGTCCCAGCGTGAGGGGACAAGATCCCACGGATCGTGGGGGCTGTTTTTGGGCTGTTTTTGGGGGGGCCCCCTTTGGGAGCAGCCCCCTTGTGGCTGGACAAAATGTTGGGGGGGCCCTCATGGTGGGGGGCAGCCCCCGCAAATGGTGGAGAGTGTTGGGAGGAAGGTGGGGCCCCATGGGGGAACACCATGGACAAGGGAACATGTTTTTCCCTTGTTTGGTGGGAACATGTTCTCCTTGTTTTGTGGGAACATGTTTTCCCCATGTTTAGTGGGCTGAATTTTCAGCCCCCTCCACCCCTTCCACCACTATATAAAGAGGAGGAGAGGTGCTCTCCAACTCCACTCCAACTCTCTCACACAAGCCATGCATGATCTGGCATTCTCTCTCCCTCCCACGAAATAGTTTCGTAGTGCCGGAAGGCTGTCTGGGTTCCGGTGGGAACTAGTTCTGGACGGCGAAGCCCTGCCGGATAGATGGCACCGTATGTGTGCAACCCCGTAGAGAGGTCGTAGTTTCATCCTTTTGCCCGAGGGGCTGTTCGAGTGTCCTCCCGAAGGGCTGTCCAAGTGATGGTCCGAGTTCTGTGAGTCCTCCCGAAGGGCTGTCCGAGTGACCGTCCGAGTTTCGAAGGTCCTCCCGAAGGGCTGTCCGTGACACCGTCCAGGGGACTGTCCGACCACCTCCCGGAGGGCTGTCCGAGTGGCGGATGAGGGTATACATCCTCGCGGTTGGGAGGTTGTAAATCCTAGCTGCGGGGATCTGCACCGCCGATCGTCATCGACTCTACTTCCGCTGCGCTACGAGTCGGTAACGAAAATGATCAAACCTTGTATGCAGTCTCCATAGTGGTCCTGGGCTGGTGCGTAGGTCGGAAAATTTTTGTTTTCTGCTGCGTTCCCCAACAATTGCTACCCCCCGAAGAACTTGGAGAGGCCTAACCTTGGCCTGGTATGACCCGGAGATCTAGGGGGTAGCTTTGTCTATATATTGCAGCAAAGCATCAAAGTAATAATTGAACATTTCACACTAAACACATGATTTTTAATTACTATCAAGTGATATAAACATTAAACAAACAAACATGAGCAGCCGACGCAACTATAACAACAATCGGAGTAAAGAACAACCTGTAAAGAGAAATTAATTAAGATACTTCTACATCTCTACAAATTATGAAAAATTGCCACATAGTTTATATCTCATGTGTCTGTGCTGTATAAAAATTTCAGGATTTTACCGCGTTTTGATTACTCAGAAATATTCGTACAACAACAAAACTGCCGAACGTTACTTCGGTATTATCACCGTCCGTGAAGGGGGCCACACTCCGGGAGCTTTGTGCCGGGTGTTTGAACATCCCACCACACTTTCAGACATGTATGAGCACAAGATGCAAGTTCTGGTGAGATTGCTACCCCCCCCGAAGGCCCCCGAGCGGCCTAATCCTCGCCCGTTTGACCCGGACATCTAGCCCTTTGACTTTCACCGGACGGCCTTTGACCAATGGACTTTTACATCTGGTTGTCGTAGGTTAGCCCATAGGAACATTTTAAAAGAAAGTTTGGGCCCAACCTATCACAAGATTCCTTCCGGGTTGAACCTTCGTCGCAGTTTCCTCCTCTAAATGATGGCGGTAGTGCCGTCCATGAAGGGGGCCACACTCCGGAGCTGTGTGTTGGGTGTTCAAACCTACCACCACACTTTTACACATGTATGAGGACCCAATGCAAGTTTTGATGGCATTACTATCCCCCGAAGACCCCGGAGAGGCCTAACCCTGGCCCGATTCACCCGGAGATCTACCATTTTGACTTTCTCTATTGCAGCGAAGCATCAAAGTTATAATTAAACATTTCATACTAAACACATGATGTTTTAAATCCTTAAAACTTTTTGATGGAAATAGATATAAACTTTGCCTCATTTGGCCATGGAATGAAAAATATACAAACAAATCGAAACAAGAGGGTGTTATCTGGAAATTTTGAAACAAAAATGATTTTAGTTTGTTCAAATTTCAAAATAGTATACCAACAAAATCCTTTCTAGATTCTGATCAAAAAACATATAAAGTTTGTCAAAATCGATGCAAGTATGAATTAGTTGTGATTATTACAAAGTATAAGGACCTATTTGCAAAAGTACATGAGGTCACATTTGAACATTTTCTAAAACATAAACAAAGTGTATATTCATACTCTATGAAAAATTCTACCCCAAATTGATATATAATGTGTCACTACAGGAATCAGCTGATTTGCCATCTGCCATGGCAGACGGCAAAGGACAAAAAAGCTGACGGCAAAGGTCTTTGGCGTTAGCCGCGGACGGCAAACATTCCCGGCACAGTAAGTAATGGTAAACAGCTGATTTTCCGTCTGCCATTTGCCAGCGGACGGCAAAAACCTCTTTGCCGTCGGTGGCAGACGCAATAGAAGATTGGCGGCAAAAAACAGACGTTAGCCACATTAGGTGGCTAACAGGAGGTTGTGCCGTCTGCCAGTCGACGACAAACATGCCCTACCCTTTGCCGTCTACTATCTGACATCAGCAGACATGTCGTGCCCTCCCCGTTCTTTACCGTCTGCCATAGACGGCAAACCCCCCGCCTTTGCCATCAGCCACGGACGGCAAACCACCCCAGCCTTTGCCGTCTGCCACAGACGGCAAAGTGACCAAATAGGTCAGTTCCCAGGTTGCACAGGTTGCTGCCATGTGGCCTCTTTGCCGTCTGTGGCAGACGGCAAAGAGCCTGCATTGCCTCTTTTTTTCCTATTTTTTCTTATATCCAAGCATTTTCACAGTAAATATATGATATTTTTTTTTTCACAGGGCAATTTCACAGCAAACATATGAGATATCCAACACATATAAGTTTCATCATACATGCATAGTTCCATCCAACCATACATAGCTAGTTCCACATACAGGCATCCAACCATACATATTACAATAGTTTAATCCAACCATACATGCATAGTTCATAGATACAAAATAAAAACAGAAAGAGAAAACAAGCACTCCATCAATGCAAGCTTCCGTGAAGTGAATGAAATCTGCAAAATGGGAAATAAGAAAGTTTGAAGAAGAACACTAGAAGAAGAAGAAGAAGTATATGACATTTATGAGCTAACTTAGGTAAAAATGACATTTATGAGCTAACTTAGGTAAAATGGATCATTTTGGAGCTACCTTAAGTAAAATGTATCATTTATGAGCTAACTTAGGTAAAATGGATCATTTATGAGCTTAGTTAGGTAAAATGGATCACTTATGAGCTAACTTAGGTAAAATGGATCAGTTTGGAGCTAACATAGGTAAAATGGATCATTTTGGAGCTAACCTAGGTAAAATGGATCATTTTGGAGCTAACCTAGGTAAAATGGACCATTTTGGAGCTAACCTAGGTAAAATGGATCATTTTGGAGCTAACCTATGTAAAATGGATCATTTTGGAGCTAACCTAGGTAAAATGGATCATTTTGGAGATAACCTAGGTAATCATGCCAGTTTTGACATAAGTAAGCTAACTATATGACATTTATGAGCTTACCAAGGTTATCATGCCATTTATGGGCTAAGTAAGCTACTTATATCATAAATGAACTAAATAAGCTAAGTATATGTCATTATTGAGCTAACCTAGGTAAATATGCCATTTTTTAGTTAACTAAGCATATTATGCCATTTTTGACATAAGTAAGCTAAGTATAGGTCATTATTGAGCTAACCTAGGTAACTAAGCATATTAGAGCAAACTTAGCATATTAGAGCTAACTTAGGTAAAATGGATCATTTTGGAGCTAAGTAAGGTTATTATGTCATTTTGGAGGAAAATAAGCTAAGTCTAGGTCATTATGGTAAGCATATTGGAGTAAATAAAGATAAGTCTAGGTCATTATGCATTTGTTAAGCAAAACACTAGAGAAAACTTACCCTCATCACGGAGGTGAAGCACCGGGGTTGCTCGTGCCGGTACCACCTGGAGAAGGATCGTGCGATGCTTGTCTGTATTTACACTGCACCAAAGATCATTTGCAATGTCTCGTTAGCATGATGACACTCAAATGTTAATACTAGTAACTAATGACCATTCAAATGAAACTCGCCGTGGTCCCCGGAGCAATGACCGGCATCGGCGGAGGGTTCTGACCGGTCTTCTCACACACAGACTGCACATTTGGTTTTGACGAGTCAGTCATACTAGTTAGTATTGAAACGAACATTATGTGCATGATTTGGCTAATATGCAGAAGAAACTTACCACGAGGAGCTCGTACATGGCCCGGTTCGCCATGTCATTCCGTGCCCTCTCCTCCTCCAACAAGCTAGCAGTCCTCTCCTTGAACTCCCGCTCCTTCTCCGCCTCCTGCTAGTCCTTCTCCTGCATGAGCGCCTCGGTTCTGTCTCCCTCTCTGACGAGCAGCCTACAACACCACTCCTCGTTAGCATTGTAATAATCGATGGCGGCACACACAATCTAATGGAGGAAAGATAGCTGAGTCCGTATAACTAACCTCGAAGGCGAGCTCGACTGGCCGTTGACGAGGCTTTATATCAGGATCGGAGCTCGATTTGCGCGCCTTGATCTCCGGGAGAGTGAGAGGACAATGTATAAGTCCATCTCCAATGGCTATCGAGCCATGGGACGTCCCGCCACCAGATATCATCAGCAGCTCTGGATCAATGGGACCCTGGCTCGGGTTAAAGTCCTCCCCTTTCCTCGCCTTCCCCTCATGTCTGTACCTCACGAGCTTGTTATGGGAGGAGATGTTGGTGAAGTTCTCTGGATGATCGAGGTCATCCGCAGAGAATGCCTTGACCTTCTTGTATGGGCCAGTATGGGCCATGGCATAGAGGTCGTACACCTCTGGCACCTCCGCCTTATTGTGTCGCGCCTAAAAGAGAGGAACAGAGTAAATTAGTAATTAAAGGGCTCAATCTAGCATGAAGAATGAATTGCATGAATCATGAAGCAAACCACATACCCAGTTCCGCCCGAACTGATATAAGTTGGCGCTGCCTTGATGGTGTGGCACACCTTCCTTTTGGTCATGCCGGTCCTTGGCATTGTTGTGGAGGGCTAGCCATTGGTCTGAGCACCACTCATCCACCAACACCTCCCAACAATCCATCTGATCCACACACCATCTCGGGGGCACCTAAGTTAGTAAAGAGAAACTTGAGCGCTACGCCTACGAATCAAATCAAGGAAACTAAGTACAAGGCCTTAAGAATAGGTAATTACCGTCATGTACTTCTCCTTCTTCAGAAACTTTCCACGGCACGCCTGCTTGGTCTTCTTAATACCACGCGAGGTGTAGTAGTCTCGAACAGCCTGCACCCGAGCCTCATGCCATAAGTTTTGTAGTACGCTCTTGCACCCGGCATCGATAACCTGTGCGGCGGCCTCCTCGTATCCCTCCTCACACCTGTAGAAGGTCTGCAATCAAATGAGATAACATTGATTAGTTTAATAACTAGCTATTTGAAGATTTTTATTTGTGTAAAGGAGAAATTACCAAAAAAATTCTGATCACCATCTCTGCCCTCGTGTGGCACAAGACAGCGTCGATCATCCCCTCCGGCGGGGCCGGGGCAGCCAAGTAGTGCTCCCAGCTCAATCCTAGCTGTGGAACCTGACCCTCACCGGGCAACATGACAAACCCCGGGAAGTTTTGCCGGCAAAGCACACCAAGGACGGTGTTGGGCCTGCAGACATCCGGAGCGTGGTCCCAACCGCTGCAGTATGACAAGGCCAACGCATTAGATATTTGATGAAACGTGAAGGCAAAAGGTACAAAAGGAGTAAATGCACTTACCTCTCCCCATCAGGGAAAATAAACCACCTCTGCTCGCGGGTCGCCGACACGGTCGGGAGCCGTGTACAACCACGCTGGTAGACGGTGGCCCCCTCAACCACCTCGCCCTCGCTATCAGCCGAATCCCTGCCACCATCAGCATGGCCACTCGGCCCCTCAGGCGGATCCGGCCAGGTAACCCATCTGGACGTCTCCTGGGACGTACCCTGGTCTGTAGTCTCGTGGGCAGAAGGCCCGTCGACCTGAGGCTCATAGATCGGAGTCCACATAGCCTCCTCCGCAGACGTGTCCACCCTAGCAGTCCTGTACTCGGGTCAATCAGCTGGGGGTGGTGGCGAGGAAGGCGTAGGAGCCTGCCTACCTCTCCCACAGCCGCGTCCTCCCCGACCTCCTCTCTTCCTCCCTCCCTGACCTCCTCTCCCGGTGGGCAACGACGCCGACGAAGAAGCGCCCACCGGTGAAGCCATACACTCAGTACAACACTCTCCGGAGAGGTACGGGTGGAATGGAAGTTTCACTCCCACCACGCGCTGACGAAGAAGGAGCCTTGGAGCGCTCCTTACCCGCGCCCACCATCTTTCAACACCTGCCATGACAAAGAGTAAATGAAATTAGTACAACATGAAAATTTTTAATACCGACATGAATAATAATATGTATATAACTTAAGTGTATCATCATAAAGTACAACATAAAAAATTAAATACCTAACATGAACTAACAATATATATATGTATATAATACAAATTGAATACCTGACATGAACTAATAATAATCTTGATCATCTATATATGCTCCGGGATCAATAAATGCATCATCATCATCACTATCATGAACGACGTGCTCATCGGGTTCAGCGGCATCAACATGTGGAAGGCCATCTTTATGTAATCGGTCAAGCATTGACAGGTCATCCGCAGCAGTAACCTCTTCTTGTTCCGGCACAGGGGTGAAGTCGGATTCACTGTCGCTGTCTACTTGAATGTCCTGGGGTGAAGTAGAGTGTTTCTTGAAACATTTTTTGGAAAGACGTGTTTCTTGGAAGAATTCTCCTTCATATGTGTCTGGGTTAATGTGAGGTTCATAATCCTCTTCATTGGGGGGAGGTGGTCTAACACGTGGCGACACTTCATAAATGACATCCCAACCATTCAGATTTGGATCAGTTTGGCAGGCCCACGGTAGATAGAAAACTTGGGTCGCCTATTGAGCCGTAATATAGACATCGGGGACATCTAAATGGGTGCTATGTTTGATTTTGACTAGCCCTATATGTTCATGAGTCCTTCTAGTCTCCTTCGGCTAGAACCAATAACATTTGAAGACTACGACGTTCGATGGGTTTTCATCATAGAATAGAAGTTCGGCTTCAACTCTCCCATAATACTCGGTACCTCCTTCGCCGATAGCAGAGACACAACAATTTGTAGACTTTTGGTCGGCCATAGATAGCTCTTGGCCGTAGGTACGAAAGCGATACCCGTTGATGTCGTATTTGTCAAAAGAACGGACCTTATAGTCAAAACCATTAGCGACTTGTCTCAATTCGGCGTCCATAGACTCTGAATTAGCCTACAAGTTTAATACGAAAGGATTGTTGCATTAGCTGCAAATTAGACAAAGAAATGAGAATGGTCTAATGGAAATTACCGTTTGTTTGAACCAATAGATGAAACCGGGAAAGCCGCCTCCATGCTTTGTCAGAAGTTCATACTCTTCGATGGATTCCTTTTGGATCACCGCTCCATCCGAGAATTTGGTGACGTATCGACTGTATCAAATATCCGGGAATAAGAGCTGTTCAAAGGAATTAGAAGTTGAGAAACAATGTATCGAGAACTTACTCGATGTACGGCCGCACTTCTGTTAGGTTGTTGAAGATATACAACGAAATGGTCCGCCATTCTTCGACATCCAACGATATTGGTTTCGAAGCACCAGCTAGTGCGAGATTCCCTTTGAATAGGCTGAGGTTGGATCTACCTTTTTTAGGGTTGCTAGCATTGTACCAAGGCTTCGGATTATGCAAATGACGATTTTTGGCTTCATAGTGTGCTGTCACGAAGTTTGCCGCCTCCTCAGTAATGAATGCCTCGGCCATCGATGCCTCAATTCTACGTTTATTTTTACATTTTGCTCGAAGCCTCTTCTGCATCCTCTCAGTTGCGTAGCACCAACGATTTTGCACGCCCCCCCCCCCCCAATCTTGCCTCGGTCAGGAGATGCAAAATCAAGTGCTGCGTTGGATTAAAGAAGCCTGGCAGAAAGATCTTCTCTAACTTGCAGATCAACTCCGGCGCCAACTCTTCCATTTCTTCTAGCACGCCAGACGATAGTTCTTTCGCACACAGAACACGGAAGAAATAGCTCCGCTCTGCCAGTACTAGCCATTCATCTTCAGGGATGAAGCCACGCAACATCACCGGCATTACCCGCTCAATCCATATGTGCCAATCATGACTCTTGAGACCAAATATTTTCAATTTTTCAAGACACGCTCCCCTCTTTTGATTCGTTGCATACCCATCGGGCAACATCAACTGCATTTTCACGCACAAGATAATTTCCCTCATAGCTGGCCTTCCAAGATTGAACCATGCCTTTGGCTTCGTCCAGTTCAGCTTTCCTTTTGGTTCTTGCATGTTTTGTAACGGTCTATCACATAGCGCCTCCTGATCGACTCTAGCCTTAGTATTATCCTTTGACTTCCCCTCTATGCCGAACAATGTACCAAAAAGGGCCTCGGCGATATTCTTTTTAGTGTGCATCACGTCGATGTTTTGTGGGCAAAGGAGGTCTTTGAAGTAAGGCAGATCCCACAAGCATGTCTTGTGAGTCCAGGCGTGTTCCGAATTATACCCCTTGAAATACCCTGGACGCTCTAGATCTAGCTCGAGAGCGTTTAACTGATCCAGGGTCTCTTGGCCTGTCAATGCAGGTGGTGCAGAGTTTTTGACACCTCTACCTTTGATGAAGTTCTTCTTATCTTTCCTGAACTTATGGCGAGGATCTAGGAACGGTCTATGCAAGTCGAAGCAAGAAAACTTGCGACCCGCCTGCAGCCAACAAAACTAAAGAGCTGCCTTGCATGTGGGGCACGGGAACCTTCCATGCACACACCAGCCAACGAATAGCGCATACGCCGGCAAGTCATGCATTGACTACATGTACCAGACACGCATTATGAAGTTCTGTTTGCTAGCGGCGTCGTATGTCTTGAACCCATTATCCCATGCTTCTTGCAATTCGTCCTTGAGCGGCTGCATGTACACATTCATATTCTTCCCCGGATAGTTGGGCCCTGGAATTATCAACATCAGGAAAATGTTCTTTCTTTGCATAATCTGTCCGTGGGGGAGATTGAGTGGAATGACAAATATGGGCCTACAACTGTATTGGGTTGCCGTTCGACGAAACACATTGAACCCATCCGTGCTGATGGCGACTCGAGGATGCCTTGGATCTACCTCTTTTTGATCATATAATGCATCGAAGTGCTTCCACGGCAAACCATCCGATGTGTGTACCATCATCAGATTCCCATCTGCATCTAGTTCGGTTCTTTTGTCCATTTTGTGCCATGTCATTTGTCTTGCCGTCTCTTCGACCATGAAAAGACGTTGAAGTCTTGTTACGATTGGCATATACCGAAGAACATTAATGGGGATTTTGGTCTGCGTCTTCTCACCCATACCATTGTCTACCACAACATACCTGGAAGACTTGCAAATGGGACAATAGTTCAAGTCCGCATACTCAAGCCTAAATAAGGCACATCCTTTCTCACAGGCATGTATCTTCTCATAGGGCATCTTAAGTGCACAAAGGATTTTGTCCGACTGGTACAGGTTTGCAGGCATTAAATGGCCTTTGGGTAGAAAGCGTCCAAATACTGTCATCATCGCGTCGTAGCATTCTCTGCCCAAGTTGAATTGAGCCTTCAGAGCCATTACTTGTGAGATGGCATCCAGCTGACAAAGCTCAGTGTTCTCGTGGAGAGGACGTTTTGAAGACTCCAACATTTCATTGAAGGCCTTTGCAGATTCCTCCATCTCATCGTCCGAATCCCGAACATCATCAAAGTTTTGCACCATGTCTTCCATCCCGGTACCATGCTCTTCAGTGCGACGAGGAACCACCTCAGCTCTGGCACATTGGGCAGACTCACCATGAAATTTCCACACCGTATAACCTGGCGTAAAACCACTCTTCTGCAGGTGTTTGCCCATTTCATCATCTGTCCTCTTGTTCCAATTGTCGCACCGGACACAGGGGCACCAGGTTTTCCTCTGGCCATTTTGCGGCTCTCACAAACCCCTTGGTTTTTGTTAACCATTCATTGGTCATGTCTTTCTGACTAGTGTGACCGGTGTACATCCACGCACGATCACTCATCTTGCCAAGCTACTGGACACACAAGATATATATATATAATTCAGCATGTATATATTCATCAGTTAATCTAGTTTGTCAATTTTATTACGTCCATGAAACCTACAATCTAATAGGTAAAGATAGGTCCTAATCCCACCCGAGTATGTGTAGATTGGGTTCGTTTTCCCATGCTCTGCTCCGGATCCAACGCAAAATTTCGGCAGCACCTCCCCGCTGTTCTCCTGATACACGTCTCTGCAATAAACAGAGAGGATATGTACCCGGAGAACAACAGGGAGGCACTGACAAAATTTATGCGTCGGATCCGGAGCAGAGCATACGGGAAAACGAACCCAATCTACACATACTCGGGCTGACTATAGATAACGTTGGACAATTCGAAAGAATCACGGTTATAAATAGGCAAATTCATGCATATTTATAACTGTAACCCTTTCGAACGGGAGACGCATATTGGTCACGCATACTGATGATTGAAGACACCTAGAGCTAGCAAGTTTCATCGGCACGAAGACCAGAACAGAGCAAATAATGAACGGGGGAGGAGGAGATGTCATTTGTGCTCACCCACGAACGCAGGGGCGGAGCTCGTCGAACACCAGACCCTCGCAGCGACGAAACAACTGCACATTTAAATCCAAAGATGAGTAACATAGCATTATTGTTTTTGCCATCAACTTAACTAAGGATGCCACCGCCAAGTTGTAAAAAAATGATTCGCACTGCTCGTTCCTCGACCCTCGACCCCTCGACCCCTCGGCGACCCTCGACCACTCAGCGACCCTCGACCCTCGACCCTCGAACCCTCGACCCCTCGGCGATCCTCGACCCTCGACCCCTCGGCGATTCTTTTTCTACTTTTTCTACTTTTTTTCATCTTCTTGTTCCTTCTTTTTCATCTTCTTCATCTACTTTTTTTTTCATCTTCTTCTTCCTTCTTTTCTTCTTCTCCTCCTCCTCCTCCTCCTCCTCCTCATCCTCTTCTTCTTCTTCTTCTTCTTCTTCTTCTTCTTCTTCTTCTTCTTCTTCTTCTTCTTCTTCTTCTTCTTCTAATTATTCTTAATTTTTTTCCAGAACTAAACCTAAACCTAAAACTAAACTAAACATAAACCTAAAACTAAAACTAAAACTAAACTAAACATAAACCTAAAAGTAAAAAAACAGAAAAAAAAGGATGAGGAGCTCACCGCAGGGGAGGGGGGCGGCCGGTGGAAGAGGGGGGGCGGCCCGGTGGAGGTGGTCCGCCGCAGGGGAGGGGGGCGGCAACGCGGCCTGCCTCACGGCGGGGCTCGGGCGGCCGCCGCAGGGGAGGGGGCGGGGCGGCCTGGGCAGGGCGGCGGGACGGTGGGGGTCGGGGACGGTGGCCGGCGGCGGTGGGGGTCGGGGACGGTGGGGGTCGGGGACGGTGGCCGGCGGCGGTATGGGTTCGTCGTTGGGTAGGGAGAAAGAGAGAAGAGAGAGAGGAGGTGGGGGCAACGGCCGTTATATACTCAATTCTTTGTCGTCTGCTAGTAGACGGCAAAGCATCTTAGCGGACGGCAAAGAATTGGCTGATGGCAATAATGATCTTTGCCATCAGCCAGCTCTTTGCCGTCAGACGGCAAAGAAGTGGCTGATGGCAAATCCTCTGATTCCAGTAGTGTGTATATGTTTAAGTTTAGGTAACTCAGATTCGACCTTTTTTTTTAAAACAGAAAAGAAAAAAAATATCTTTGCCGACGGACGCCGTTAGGGCCGTCGGCATAGCTTTAACGGCATCAGCCTTCCGTCAGCGAATGGGCTTTATGCCGACGGCCACGCATATGCCGACGGTGATCGTCGGCGTAGATTAGAGCTTTGCCGACCGGTACCGTCGGTTTATCTGTGTGATATGCCGACTTCCCATATTTGCCGACGGCTACCGCCGGCATACCCCTAGCTTTGCCGACGGCCCTGATTTGCCGATGGTTTCTGTCTGGCCGACGGCTTAGCTTTGTCTATGCCGACGGGGACCGTCGGCATATCTTTGGCTGTCGGCATACTCGATGATTCCTATAGTGAACACCGATGAACACACACACAGATATCTATATATACTAGAAGGTAAAAACGCGCTCCTCGACGCCCCGTATGGGTGAATTAATACGGGTTTGAGCCAAGTTCGTAGTAGCTCGTCGAGCATGTTTATTTTTCGGGCAGACGGAGCTAGGGTCAGAATGGGTCGGCGGGCCAACAGAAATGGACCAACACACGACAAACACAAATGGACCAACATGGCCAATATACGGCAAAACATCACCGTACACAGCCGACCCCATCCAAAACACACACACATACGCGCGCACACACACAGAGAGAAAAGAAAAGAAAAAAGCCCGACACCTCGCAGCCCAACACATAGCAACGCCTGTCATCTTGAAATACACTCCTCTCTAGTGCAATGATCAACGCTAATAAAGTGGTAATCAATTACCCCACAAAAAGATGGTAATCAATTAGTCATCATTAGTGATGTGTTTTAGCAGCAACTCTTATAACCTAGCAATTGTAGGAGGATTCAATTAACGGGATGATATACGTGTTCGCTCGGTAGTACTCCCTCCGTTCCAAATTACTCGTCGTGGTTTTAGTTCAAAATTACCACGACGAGTAATTTGGAATGGAGGGAGTAGTACAGTGAGAAGTGAATGTTTTGCACTATAAATAGTGTTTGGTATTCCCCGTAAAAAAAATAGTGTCTAATATTGTAGGTTATAATTCTAGAGCATAGGGCTAGAAAATGGATAAGAGGTGCTTGCTGATTAAACATTACAAAGCGCTGATTGCGTAGACAGGCAAGTGAGTTCGTAAACATGAATGCTTCGGTCCTAGTAGTCATGTTAGTCAGGCTGCTACCTGTTCGTGTTCCTGTTTGCAACTTTGCATGCACCTGCTAGTAATGTTAGCAGGTCTGGTGACACTAGTGGAGAAACGGCCTTTAGTCCTGGTTGGGAAGGGCTTTTAGTTCCGGTTTTGCAACCGGGACTAAGCAATCGCGACTAAAGGCCCCCATTTTTGGTCCCGGTTCTGTTACGAACCGGGACTAAAGGAGCTCCACGTCGCCGCTGTGGGGCGCCCATGTAGGATGATCTTTAGTCCCGGTTGGTAACATCAACCGGGACTAAAGGGTAGCCACGCGTCAGCAGCTGCCAGGCGCTGTGGTGACCTTTTAGTCCCGGTTCGTAACATCGACCGTGACTAAAGGGCAGCCACGCGTCAGCAGCTGCCAGGCGCTAGGGTGACCTTTAGTCCCGGTAGGTAACACCGACCGGGACTAAAGGGCAGCCACGCGTCAGCAGTTGCCAGATGCTGGGGTTTTTGTTTTTTTTAAAAGAGGGGTTTAGGGTTTCGGAGGGTTTAGGGGTTTCATATTGTGTTTCCCCCTTTTCTTTTTGTGTTTACCATTCAATTCTTTTACATTCAGGGTTTTTATTTTTATTTTATGTTTTCCATTCAACTAGACGCTAGCTACTACATATAGCAATGAAGGAAGCATTACATAACGTCGTCATAAATATAGAGAGAAGTGACCTCTCTTTCTCCGTGCTTGGTCGAACAACATGTTTTCGTATATCTATTCGACGCTACTGCATATAGTACACGTTCATGCACATATACAAAATAACATCTCTAACGATCCCTAATATCTAATTACCAACTCTCAATTCCACTTCCCGATGCATGGTATACTCCGGTTTTAGCTATGATCTCTTCAAGGAAAAATCCCGTCAATTCCTCTTGAATTGCTCGTATGTGAGCCTTTGGTAAGAGTTTGTTCCGCTTCCGTTGGATCTAATTTAAAGAAGGGGGTCAATTTATATATATATATATATATATATATATATATATATATATATATATATATATATATATATATATATATATGAATGAAAATCAACACAATTGATGATAATAAAATAAAATTGTGAATATTGTTTACGTAGTTCAAGTTGTTCTAAAAATCTGCCCGTCTCATAGGTCGTCTGGCGAATGAACTCGCAAACGTAGTATCCACATAAATTAGTCCCCCTTTCCTGCCTCGAGCACTTTACGAGAGTAGAGTTCAATAAAAATAATAATCAAACATGATAATGGTATATATTGAAACTAGAATCAAAGAGATGCGTGGACCTAGCTAGTACTACTTACACTGAGTTGTTGAAATCGCAGCTCCTCTCTCCATTCGCCCCTAGCCTGCTTAGTGAACTCTTTTCAAACCCTGCCCGGCAAAGAAAATGAATAAAGCAGTTATTAATTACTTGATATCAAGAAATGAACGAAAGTTGCCGATATAGTGAGATAATGATTGAAATTACCTCTGGAGCATTTCTCTCAGGTCCGCCCACATCTCCATGTCTTTACGTAACGAGTCCATGACAAGTACTTTTCCTGCGTCAAACTGAATGACTAGCAGAATAAAGTGGAACCTGCGCACGCATAGCTCATCAATTACACTTAACATCAAGTAAGCGAAACAGAATGATATGTACAAGACAGTATAACACTCACTTGAAGTTGTAAGGAAATAGTATTTCCCTTTGGGTTTGTTGTTCAATTAACGCCCTTAGCAAGATCTTCTCTACATCCTTGGTGTTCCATTTTACCGTAGCTTCATTAATAGTATTTGGGTTAATGAACCCAATGTCCCAGATTTGTCCTCTTTTGCATTCGAGGATCTTCTTTCTGCATAATATAGTGAGGATAATTATACATGCAATGAATGAGCTGAGCTAGAGACTTAATTACAGAAATGATACTTACAAACATTAGCAACCGACGATAGATTTGTCGATGGCGTCTTGATTGTATAACTGAAATAATTCTTCAAATTGAATGTAAATCTCCTCATCTCCATTGAAGTAATGCTCATCTTTAACCCCCTCAATGATATAGTCGGCCCGTTGCTTTGAGGCTTCCAAGTACCAGTCATGCAATCTTCGCATCATCGTTGGTAGATGCGGGAGCTCCTCAGGTCTGACGAGAGGCTTCCCGTGCTCGAATTTAAAGGCTAACTCAGCCATTTCGAACTGTACCTCATCGCGTAAGTAATCATCAAGAGTCAAACCAGAATCAGCGGCCGCTACCCCTGGATCATTAGAGATATCGGTAAACACCTTGAGCAGGGGGCACGATTGGTTTTTCTGTTCGCCGAGCTGGGGAATTGTTTTCCCCCTTGCACTACTGCTACTTCCCGACCGCTGTTGTGGATCTCTATATGACTTCACAATACAGCGGTCATAGTTTGATAGCAGCGGAGGCGGCGGTGGCTTTCTAAGGTTTTCCAGCAAGCGCCTCACTTTTATCGGATCAATTTTCTTCGTTGGATCTGGACGGGTCGGTGCAAGCTGGCGTTTCACGTCGGCAGCCACGATCTCCTTGGTTTCCTCCTCAGTTATGTCGTATGGTAACTTGGCAGGAGCCTTCTTGACGCTACCTGCTCTGGATTTCTTCGCTGTTGTACTACTAGCCACCGGAGCGGCGGCGGATCTCTTCCGTCGGTGCTGAGTCGGCGGAGTCAGCTGACGCGGCGGATTCTGCTGAGGGGCCTCCTCCGGCGGAGTCCACTGATGCGGTGGAGACAGCTGAGACGACGAAGTGTGCTGACGCGGCGGAGATGGCTGAGGCAGCGGAGACGGCTGAGGCAGCGGAGATAGAGCTGGACTCTGAGGAGTCTGCTAAGGGGCCTCCTCCGGCTGAGTCTGCTGACGTGGCGTCCAGTGTGGAAGCACGATGTGTTCCTTTCTCCATAGAATGGTAGTCCTTATGGCATCTCCCAGATGAGTCTCCCCTTCACGTGTAGGGTACTGAAGCTCCAGCTGCTCAAATCCGTTGGTAACTTCATCCACCCCGACAACATCATAGCCATCTAGAATTGGAGAGCAATGGTAAGTTCCATCAGGTATACGAGGCAAGACATAGCCGACCGCCACCTTCAAGGTTATGTTCATGCATTTCGCATGTAGATCACAATGTTCCCTCTCCGTGATATCATCCACGGGGTAGCGATCAGGAGCCGTGATATCATCTATGGGCGGCCGAACGAGCAAAGATGAAGCCACGTTGCTTTTCCGCTGAGATGGTGGGGTAGCTCCGTGGGAAGTATCGAATGAAGGATCGGTAGCGCGCTGGCTATTAAGTGCCTCTATATGCTTCTCCTGCAACGCTAATCTTTCTTCTACCTTCTGCAGCCAGTCTGCATCCTCTTTCTTCTTTCTCCCTCTGCTTCTATAAGTGTCTCTACTGTCGGGAAACCCAACCTTCCACGGAACAGAGTCTGATGTGCCTCGTGTTCGTCCAGGGTGTTCAGGATTCCCGAGAGCGCGTGACAGCTCGTCTTTCTCTCTGTCGGGATGGAACTTCCCTTCCTGCACGGCCTGGATTGCATCCTGAATGTTTTTGATGGGTGTTGCAAGTTGAGCTTTCGTATAAACACACTTCCCTGTTTTTGGGTGCAAAGTTCGCCCATGCCCGAAGAACCAAGTCCTTGCCCGTTCGGGCCAGTTCAATGTCTCTGGATGGATCCCTTTTATTAAGCAGGTCGTTCTCAGCTTTGTCCCACATAGGCTGGGCAAACTTGTAGCCACCTGACCCCGTAACATGGTGATATTCCTTCTTTACAGCATTTTTCTTATTTATCAGTGACCTTTTCTTACCTTTCTCCGATGTCTTGTACGCCACAAATGCGCGCCAGTGATCTTTCATCTTCTCATATTGACCGGTGAATGTTGGAGTCTTCTCTTTCAGGACAAACTTTTCGTGCAATCTTTTCTTCCAGTTTTTGAATTGTTCGGCCATCTTCTTAAGAGCCCACGCCTTGACTTTTCGCTCTACAACATTGCTATTTGGATCCACCTCTGGTGGTAGGCTAAAATTTGTCATGAGCGTATTCCAAAGCTCACCTTTGGATCTATCGTCGACATAAGAAACTCCATCGTCTGCCTTTGGCTTATTCCATTCTTGAATGCTGATCGGGATGCTGTCCCTAATGACAACTCCGCACTGACTTATAAATCGGTCTGCGGTCCGCTTGGGAGCAGTCGGTTTGCCATCTGTAGTGATTTCTTCGATCGTGAACCTTTCATTCTCGCCCAACCTTTTCTTTGGGCCTCATCTCTTTACAGAAGTTTGGCTCGATACGGAGGGCTAAAAGAAGAAAGATGCATTAATATATGTACATACAAATCAATTAATGCATCTAGTCAGCAGGCTTAATTAATATACCTCGCCGGACTTTGCAACAGTTAAGGCTCCAACACCGCCGGAGCCGTCATCTTCTCCCTCCATTCGAGCACCGGAGCCGTCATCCTCTCTTCCCTCACCATCGGAGTCGTTGAGAAACTATGAGGTGAGATCATCACCTCTGTCACGGATTATATCCCCCAACATCTCTTCTTGTTCTAAGTCTCTGTCATGTTCCATAGTTTCTGCAAATATTACAACATGAAAATATACAACCATGAGAGATAAGCTGTTTTTCAGACTTAATGAAATCTGGGAATGCAAAACAGTAACATTATGATGATAACTTGAGAGCAAGATTGAGTCATGCTACAACAACTTTACATGGCAACCAAGGGCATGGCATGAAAGTACACATTACATACACCAAATCAAAAGAAGGAATCATATGCATATGAGAAATGGATTAGTGGCAAACATTATGCAAAGTTGACAAGTTTTATAACAGTCAGTTTCAGACTTAGGAGTTTTTCAGCAAGTGTAAAACAGCAACAGTATCATAGCATGTTTGCAAGCTTGTTACAGTGCCTAAACATGTACCATGGCGATCGTCGGGGATTCGTCATCGGCGATCGTCGGGGACTCCTCACCGGCGATCGTCGGGGACGACTCCTCCGGCGATCGTCGGGGCCTCCTCCCGCGATCATTGGGGATGACTCCTTCGGCGATCGTCGGGGACGCCTCCGGCGATCGTCGGGGACTCCTTCGCCGATCGTCGGGGACAACTCCTCCGCCGATCGTCGGGGACGCCTCCGGCGATCGTCTCTGGCGTGTTCCGGATCCACAGTTTCTGCAATCACTTGCAAGTTATTTCATATGCAGTTTATACAATTTTAGTATTCTGGACAGAACAGCAAGTTTATTTATTTTAACATGTATGATGATGGCAAAACATAATCTACGAGAGAAATTGAAACAAATGCATATAAAGAACGTCTCGGTCGGAGTTACGGTTCTACCGGAACGAAACGGTGAGGACTCTTCACCGGCGATCGTCGGGGACTGGAACGAAATGGTACGGCTCTACCGAAATGAAACAAAACACCACGGCCACTGTCAGGGGGTTAGGAAGAAGAATAATCGATGACACTAGTAGTGGGCGTGTGCTACTTTTTTCTCTCTCATCGATCGGAGTTACGGTTCTACCGGAACGAAACGGTGAGGACTCTTCACCGGCGATCGTCGGGGACTGGAACGAAACGGTACGGTTCTACCAGAACGAAACAAAACACAACGCTGCATGTTTAACACAAAAAATGCTGACATCAGCAAAGATTCCACCGAAGTTATACCAAAATTATCGAGGTTATGTTTTAACGACCCCCCCCCCCCATGTCGAAGTTCGACGATATTTGTACCTATGTTATCATGTCTGTGGTGCATAGATTTATACACAAGATGAATACAAGATTTATACACAAGATGAAATTTATATAAAAAAAATATCACCGGCGATTGTCGGGGCCTCCTGCGGCGATCACCGGGGCCTGCTCCGGCGATCGTTGGGGACTCGTCACCGGCGATCGTCGGGGACTCACCGGCACAGTTGCTAAGAGCAATCACAACATTTATCCAAATTCCACCGTTCCATGTACTAAGCATCTACATACATATATACATCTTATCCAAATTCCACCGTTCATCTACCTACATACATACATACATACATACATACATACATACATACATACATCTACATACTAAGCATGTACAGGACATAAAAAAAGATGAACAAATTAATAAAGAAAGAAGTATGGCCATATGAACAAATTAAAAAATGATGAAAAAAAAAGATCAACAAAGGAGGAGGAGAGGCTCACCAGCGGGATGGCTCGTCGGGGCGGGTCGGCGGGACGGCGCGTTGGTTGCAGCGAGGAGGACGCCGGTGGGCGGAGGTAGGCAGAGAGGTATGACCGGCGACGTTGAGGCGGGCGCCGGCGCGGTGCGTGGAGGAGGAGCGGCGATGTCGAGCGGGTGCGCTCGCGTGGAGGAGCGGTGGCGGCGGGCAGCCTGACGGCGCCGGCAAGGGCTCGGGCGGCGCATGGGAAGAGAGCGGCCGGACGGCGACGTCGAGGGCGCGCGACGCGGCGCGTGGAGGAGGAGCGGCGACGTCGAGCGGGCGCGCGCGCGTGGAGGAGCGGCGGCGGCGGGCAGCCTGACGGCGGCAGCGCGGGCTCGGGCGGCGCGTGGCAGGAGAGCGGCCGGACGGCGACGTCGAGGGCGCGCGGACGTCGGGCAACCTGGCGGCGGCATCGAGAGGGGAAAATGTGAAGGATTTGGAGGAGGGAGAAGGGCGGTTTAAATACCAAGAGCCCTTTAGTCCCGGTTGCGGCCACCAACCGGGACTAAAGGGTCTAGTCCCGGTTGGTGGCTACAACCGGGACTAAAGGCCTACCCTTTAGTCCCGGTTGCAGCTTGTCCCGGTTGGTGGCACCAACCGGGACTAAAGCACCGTGCCGGGCACAGCTGACGGGCAGTGGGAGTTTAGTCCCACCTTGCCAAGCGAGAGGCGCTCGCTGCTGTTTATAAGCCCGGCTGTGGGTCAATTGGCAAGCTCCCGAAACTCACAGTCTAACCTGGCCTCTCTCTGCCCTGTGGGGCCTACTTGCAGCAGAAATACATCTGCCACAGGCCTGCATCCTGGCCCATATGGTTGGGCTTCTAGACGTATGCAGGCCGTGGAGTGTAAATTCTCCTGTTAGTAGGCGGGCTTTGTTTTATTTTAATTTTTTTAGCATATGTTACTTGTAAATTTTTGGACCTTCTCCAAATCACCTCTAAAATATTGTACATGGTCACTTACATATTCTGTCTATGTAACCATAATATGTTATGTTTCGAATAAATGAATTTTTTTCATATTCTGTCTATGTAAAGGAATTTCATAAAATTCAAATAAAGTCGGAGTTATTCTTTTGCCAAATTATATTATGTTTCGGTTAGTCAACATGAGGATATTTTAAATAGGTGTTTTACAATTATTTTAATGTTTTGATTTAATTCTTTTTTCTATTAAAGTTTAAAAAAAATACTTTATGAAAATTTTAGTTGGATAAATTTTATATATTTTTAAGTTAATATTATTTTGATCATTACTAGATTTTTATAAAAGCTTTTTAGTTGATTCTTTTTGCTATTGAAGTATATATAAAATACTTTTTGTTAACCTAATAATGTTATATTTTCTTTTTTGTTAAGTTATTAGTTTATTATTTTGTTTGTTTTCTATTTGCTTTTTTTTATTGTTTTCTTTATTGCTTTATTCATAGATTGTATTTTGTTTGCTAGAATGCTTGCTAGAGTGAATGCTTATATGAATGCAATGTTTGATTATATAGATTTTCATCCGATAGTGACAAAAAGTTCTATCAAGTTATTTTTCATAGGTACCATTTGCATTGATTAACTCCTCTGTATAATTAAAATACTAAAAGGATATGAATAATTGAAATTTCATAACTTAATAAATAATTATTCTAAAATCATGTTTCAAATACAAAAATGCCCTAGCTAGCTCTTACAAAGATTCTCTCCGGTTTGTCGGAAGTGGCACTTTTCAGCTATAAGTCCAGAAACTCACAGTAGAAAGAAAGTGATGGTGGTGAAGCCGGTCACATCCCAGAGTGGGATCTGTTGGGGTATAAAACTATTTCTTCGCGTGTGTCCCATGCTTATTGCGCCATAACCATGGATAATCTTTATCATTTAACAGGATGCTTGGGTCAGTCTTCACTGTGAAGGGAGAAATTTCATAAAGCTTTTCATAATCTTCTGACATGTTTGTCTTGTCCTCTACTCCCACAATGTTTCTTTTCCATAAAAGAACTATGTGGCGCTTTGGCTCATCATATGACGTATTCACTTTCTTATCTTTTCTTTTTCTCGGTTTGGTAGACATGTCCTTCACATAGAAAACCTACACCACATCATTGGCTAGGACGAATGATTCATATGTGTACCCAAGATTATTGAGATCCACTGTTGTCATTCCGTACTGCGGGTCTACCTGTACCCTGCCTCCTATCAGATTGACCCATTTGCACCGAAACAAAGGGACTTTAAAATCACGTCCATAGTCAAATTCCCATATCTCCTCTATGTAACCATAATATGTGTTCTTTGCCTCATTGGTGATTGCTGCATCAAAGCGGACACCACTGTTTTGGTTGGTGCTCTTTTTATCTTGGGCGATCGTGTAAAATGTATTCCCATTTATCTCGTACCCTTGGAAAGTCAATACAGTCGAAGATGGTGTCCTGGCCAACAAGTGCAGCTCATCTCCAACAGTGGTGTTACCCATGAGATGTGTTTGCAACCAACCGCCGAAAGTCCCCATGTGTTCACGTGTAATCCAGTCATCATACTGCTCTGGGTATTTGGAGCATAAAATATTCTTGTGTTCATTGATATATGGGGCCACCAAGGTAGAATTTTGTAGAACTGTGTAGTGTACTTGCGCCCAAGAATGCCCGTCCCTACATATTATTGCTTTCGGTCCTAGCGTGCCTTTTCCACCCAGTCTCCCCTCATGCCGCGATTCAGGAACACGAATCGATTTAAGGTCAGGAATAAAATCAACACAAAATTCAATGACCTCCTCTGTTTCGTGGCCCTTGGAGATGCTTCCTTCTGGCCTGTCATGGTTATGAACATATTTCTTTAAGACTCCCATGAACCTCTCAAAGGGGAACATATTGTGTAGAAATACAGGACCCAGAATTGCAATCTCGTCGACTAGGTGAACTAGGATGTGCGTCATAATATTGAAGAAGGATGGTGGGAACACCAACTCAAAACTGACAAGACATTGGACCAAATCATTCTGTAACCTTGGTAGGATTTCTGGATCGATTACCTTCTGAGAAATTGCATTGAGGAATGCACATAGCTTAACAATGGCTAATCAAACATTTTCTGGTAGAAGGCCCCTCAATTCAACAGGAAGCAATTGCGTCATAATCACATGGCAGTCATGAGACTTTAGATTCTAAAATTTTTTCTCTGCCATATTTATTATTCCCTTTATATTCGATGAGAAGCCAGACGGGACCTTGATACTGAGCAGGCATTCAAAAAATATTTCCTTCTCTGCTTTGGTAAGAATGTAGCTGGCAGGACCTTGATACTGCTTTGGATACATGCCGTCTTTTTCGTTCATACGTTGCTGGTCCTCCCGTGCCTCCGGTGTATCTTTTGTCTTCCCATACACGCCCAAGAAGCCTAGCAGGTTCACGCAAAGATTCTTCATCATGTGCATCACGTCGATTGCAGAGCGGACCTCTAGGACTTTCCAATAGGGTAGGTCCCAAAATATAGATTTCTGCTTCCGCATGGGTGCGTGTCCGTCAGCGTCATTCGGAACAGATTGTCCACCAGGACCCTTTTCAAAGATTGCTTTTAAATCCTTGACCATATCAAATATATCATCACCAGTACGAGGGACAGGCTTCTTCCGGTGATCTGCCTCACCTTTGAAATGCTTGCCTTTCTTTCTTAAGGCATGCTTGGTCAGAAGAAATCGACGATGTCTCAGGTAAACATTATTCTTACATTTGTCCAAGTATATACTTTCAGTCTCGTCTAAACAGTGCGTGCAGGCGTTGTAAACCTTATTTATGTGTCCTGAAAGGTTACTAATGTAACATCCCCAGCCTCACACCACAGTGATCACTCTCTGATCATGCCAAGTCACCCTGGTTAACTATGCTTGATCTTCATTGCATAATATCTCATTTCAAATTCCACCACTTAATTCAAATTCAAATCACAAGTGCAAAATAAACTTGCCCAAAAGTTGCTGAGAAAATGTTCATCATCTTGCAAATAATCCAAGACAACTATGTGCTAAGGAACACAACATCACCCTTGAGCACAGATGAGCTTTAGCAATTAAAGCAGCACCATTCCAGCCTTTTTAAATGCTAATTTATTTATGAAAAATTCCAAACGAAGTCCACTGGCCTCCAAATTATTTGTGGCAGTGTCTAATATTGTTAAGGAATTATGTGACTTGGCTTCACATTTTTCAGAATAATTTTGGATGCCCAAATAAATCCTTTTCCCTCTCTGTTAAATAAACAAAAGAGAAAACAGGAAAACGGAGAAAAAGGAAAAGGCCAGAAGGCCACTTACCTGTTCAGGCCCAGTTGGCATATTTAGGCAACCCTGCACTGCATCATAGCATCATAGCATCGCACTGCATCATAGCATCGCACTGTGCACTGCATCATAGCATCGCACGCACTGTGTTGCATCTGTTTGCGTTATATTTACTTGTTTCTTCCCCCCTCTTCTCTTTCGGTAGATCCCGATGTTGCCGTAGCTCCTGAGGCAGAGCCGCTCCAGAGTACGACTACGTCCCCGACGATCAGGCCCTTGCCGTCGAGCAGACATGCAAGCACCCCCATTTTGAGCATTCCGATATCGCCCACTCTCTTCTCTCTTATGCTTGCATTAGAAGTTACTGCTGCTACTGTTGTCCTATATCTGCTGCATAGCCTGCTTTATTGTAGCCTACTTTTGATACCTGCCTGTTCTCCTAAACTGTTTAGTATAGGATGGGTAGAGCCTTATCAGAGACCCACTTGTCCCGACTGCCCCGCTGGACTCTCAGAAGACCCGAGCAACGGGATCGAAGATCAGACCCGGGCACCGCACGTCACTTCCCCCTATGTTGCTCGACACTGCTGCCGAGGGTGATACCTCGTGAGCAGTTCTGATGATAACCTTGTAGGTTAGTTAATCGGTCGTGGTAAGCGAGGGTGATTCCTCCTACACCACCCCCGATACCGACGCCGTCGCGCAACCTCTCAAGTGTGGACCTCGAGGGTGATTCCTCCTTCGTTCACCTTGATGATAACATCGAGCGGGAATTCCATCGAGGGTGATTCCTCAGGGTTCCCTTCGGTGTCAGACACACAGCTACTTCGTATACTATGACTTGACTTTGAACCATGATACTAAAGACGGGTCGGCCCTATGGGGTACCCGCGCGAGCATGAATGCGAAGTGATGTGGAGTCGGGTTGACCTGAGAGGTGCCCGTGAGATAACTACGAGGCGTGGCCAGGCATTCTTAGCCCTTGCCGCAAGTCCTCGAGACAGGGCGACGGGGTCACATCAATCGTGAGTCTCTGCTCGTTTCCGCGCGCTCCTAAACCACTAAACGGTTTGGATATTTGATCTGAGGGGCCTCTGGCCCGATAGCACTAACCATCATGTGGGCATAGTATGGGCATTCTGCGTCGTATACTTCAGCCGGAGCTTAATTAATGTCGGCAAGGAGAGGCGCACGCTGAATTGGACTGGGAACGCAATGCCGCTTGTATAAGGGGTAGCTAGGTCTGCTTTCAGCCACGTTCGCATCGCATAGGAGTGTCCGGGGTGTTGGTCCAAGACCCCTGGGGCATAGGTTTAGTCCGGCGTGCTGACCTCTCATTAAATATTTGGTCGGGTTGCGGCGTGTTGCTTAGCCGAGGCCGGGCATGACCCAGAAAAGTGTGTTCGGCCGGAGTTAAGCGAGCGTGGTGGGTAAGTTGGTGCACCCCTGCAGAGAAGAAACTTCTATCGATAGCCTGTCCTACCGTAACGGACACTCGGAGTTGTATCCCGATCGGTACAACTAGAACATGACTTGAGATGAGAACTGGATAGTACGGCTCTGGGATTGCTTTCTCGCAGGGAGTTGAGGAAGAATCTCTGGCCGAGGTTGATGACATTACTACTATACTTTACATTATGTTATTCTGCTCTCTTCTTTTGCTGCAAGGCTGTTGAAGATGCTGAAGATGCTAGTCTTCGATAGGACTAGGCCTTTCCCTCTATTCTGGCATTTCTGCAGCCCAGTCCACATATACAACCCTCCTTTGAAAATGTTGCATATGTAGTGTAGATCCTTGCTTGCTGAGTACTTCGGATGAGTACTCACGTTTGCTTTATTTTCCTTTTTCCCCCTTTATTCCTTTGTCGCATCCAGACGACGGAGCCCCGGAGCTAGTTGTCCCCGTCGACGACCACTACTACTACCAGCCCGAAGAGTACTAGTACTACGAGGAGCCGACCGATGACCAGGAGTAGGATTCGGAGGGTCCAGGGCAGGAGGCCCATGCCTTTCGATCGTAGAGTTTTATTTTGCCCCGCCTCTGTGAAGGCTTATCTCTCTTTCTGTAATATATCTGTACCCAGATATCTGATGCTTCCGCTGACACTTGTATGCCATCGAGATATGTATTCGAGCCCTCGAGGCCCTGGCTTGTAATATAAAGCTTGTATGAATTTATTTATGTTTTAGAGTTGTGTTGTGATATCTTCAAGTGAGTCCTTAGGCTTAATCGTGTGCATTTGCGTGTATGGTTAGTGCACGATTAAGCCGGGGTCGCCACAGGTTGGTATAAGAGCCGACTGCCTCTAGGAATCCCCCTTTCCAACTCCTTGGCCGAAGTTGAGTCTAGTGGTCCAAAAATGTTTTACTAACTTGGCTGTGTGGCTTACGGGCCCACGTCGCCAATTGGGTGGTATTAGGATCTTTTACTCCTTGACCTTTACTCTGGGACTCTGATCTCTCTTCCTTTCGGGTTAAAATTTTACTAACTACAACATTAGGATCTCATAACCACTTCCTCCTGGAGAGCACCTTCTCTACAGATGATCGTCTGCTTCATCAGAAGATTCTGAAGATACTCCTCGATGTTACCCGAGACCCTGTACCACTGCTTCGCAGTTCCTGACCACCGACAAACCCCCCATGGATAAATAACCATCCTTGTCGTTTGAATCTTCATTCCCAGTTACTCACTTATGTGCGAGATACCTCGTAATATTCCTAGTTAATCCGGGAATCCTTTGAGCCTACTGCCGTGCAGCTTCTTTCGCACTGTGGATTATTCCTCACACTTATCGGGGATTCGTTCATCCCCAGTTGTTCATATGTCTCACAAAATTCTTTGAAGTGCAATTCGATCTCCCGAAGATCCCCTGCAACCTAGTGCTTCTGAAAGTCTTTTCTGTCTACTTTAAGGTCAAATCCATAGGTCTCACAATGTTCATTAGCATTCTTTGTCATTGTCGTTCCGAATCAATTGATTCAATATGAATGAGAATAGTCCCTATCATCCGTCGATTCTTAGAAATTTTCCTTCCGGCTCAATCACCATTCCGAACATGAGCTGGTTCTCGATCAATCCATTATTGATTCATTGTCCAACTAAGCATGTACAAATCACTCGTCCCTCTGCCCAGGTGAACTAATTGTCACTCCTGGCTTTGGAAATCATGAACCCTCTAAATTTTATACTTGGGTTGTTCAAGTGCTTCCTTAATTTGATGTGCTTGCCCCCGTCCTTCCTCCAGAGGACTCTTAGGTGGGACCAGTTGTTAAAACTTTACCCGTTAGTCCTATGAATTTTCCGATGGAGTGATACCTTTCCCTGTCATAGTCACTCCACGGGTACTGGGTTGTCGTCAACCGAGACCACCGAACAATGAATAGATTCCGCTCAGTGATTCAATACCCCTAGTACTTGTTGCTTGGAAATTTACTACTCCATCATGCCATCCCTAGCCTGATCGGCTATATCTTCATCACGCCAACTTTTAACTGTGCTACCTGGTCCTTAGGCCCGGAGCAAATTCCGACGAGGAGCTAAGCTTACGTCGATCTTCCTCATCTTGACATTTCACCTCGAACAACAAGCTTGAATTCGAGCTTGTGTCGTATCCGTGGTACCAATAACCTTTCGCTTCGGCATTCCTTTTTGCTTGATGTCATCGCTGACTGATTACATCTTCTTCAAACCTTTCGACAATTGTGTCGTGATCACCGATAATATTTTGGCTTCTTCGGAGATGTCCATTGAATTCATGGCTAGAATTACCAACTATGCCCCTCGATGAATTGAGATATCATCGATGACATCCTTGACTTCCTGCTGACACAAACCTGGTCGTGTTTGGTTAATCCCTACGTCCCGAGATACCCTTCTAATTGTTTCTCGGTTTCTCTTGAGATCTTCGAACCCAATATTTACTTGACACCATAATCATTGCTGCCTCGAAGCATGACAGTGTTATTCCGAACTCCAGCATGAACATTGGAAGCACAATGCCAAATGTGTCTCGATCAATTGTCCAAAGCATCGTTGTATGGGTAATATCATGATTCTTCCCTCGTCCCTTTGACTAGATACTTTTGAACTTGCTGTCCCATCATGTAAATCATGCTCTGCTTTTCCTTGGGAAGAATATACTCCCAATACTTGTGGTAAACACATTTTTCCCTTTCCATTGTTTTGTTTGACCTTTCTTGTGATCTATGTGATGTAAGCAGAAATAATTCCCTGCTTATAAAACACCTCGGTCTACAACTCCGCCAGTGAGACCCTGCTACTATTGTTGATAACATTCTGGTAACCACCGATGGATGAGAACTTTGCCTATTGGCCCGCCTCGTTCAACAAGCAGGAAATGGTTCTCTTCGTCCCTCGCCCTTGGTACCAACGTTGTTGCCGACATAGTGACAGACTTTCTTCTGACATACCTTGTTGTCGTGATCGGTAAGATGTCACCATTCTCCCTACTTTGATCGACACCCCTCCATAGTTCCACAGGATCGGAACCTGACTCTCCTGTAACATCCTTGATTCTGAAGCATCCTTTGCCCTTGACTTCGTGAGTTACCCTGAGCCACCCCTCGAGAGATGATCTACTCCCGATACCTTGAACCCCTTTCTCGCTCTTGTTCAGGTATCGATCGAATGCCCATTCGATTGATACTTCTTATTGTACCTTCATACTTTGCTCTCGACGTTTCCTAAGTTTCAACTCGACAGATACTTCTGCCACATTTCCTGAATTGTTTGTCAGATATTCGACCCTATAAAGGTCAGTTCTTCCGCAAGTTACCCTTACTTCCCCACTTAAATCTCGGGACGAGATTTCTTGTAGTGGGGGAGATTTGTAACATCCCCAACCTCACACCACAGTGATCACTCTCTGATCATGCCAAGTCACCCTGGTTAACTATGCTTGATCTTCATTGCATAATATCTCATTTCAAATTCCACCACTTAATTCAAATTCAAATCACAAGTGCAAAATAAACTTGCCCAAAAGTTGCTGAGAAAATGTTCATCATCTTGCAAATAATCCAAGACAATTATGTGCTAAGGAACACAATATCACCCTTGAGCACAGATGAGCTTTAGCAATTAAAGCAGCACCATTCCAGCCTTTTTAAATGCTAATTTATTTATGAAAAATTCCAAACGAAGTCCACTGGCCTCCAAATTATTTGTGGCAGTGTCAAATATTGTTAAGGAATTATGTGACTTGGCTTCACATTTTTCAGACTAATTTTGGATGCCCAAATAAATCCTTTTCCCACTCTGTTAAATAAACAAAAGAGAAAACAGGAAAACGGAGAAAAAGGAAAAGGCCAGAAGGCCACTTACCTGTTCAGGCCCAGTTGGCCAGGCCCAGTCCAGTCCCCGACTCGTCTCCCTCATCCGTCGCCGTGTCGACACCGTAGCCGCCCTGATCGCCGACGCTGCACGCGTTGCCCATCTGCCGTCTCCCCGCGCTGGATAAGGACCCCAGTGGCCTCCCCGAAACCCTAGCTAGCCCAGTCTCTCCCTCGCTCTCTTCCCTCGCTTCCTCTCCTCTCTGCCGCGCATCTGAGCGCCGCCGTCGCCGCATCGCTGCTTCACTGCGGCCACTGGCCGCCCCTCGCCCAGCCACCGTGCTGACGAGCTCGGCCGTGCTCCTCCACATCGACTGCGGGCCTCAGTACGAGCCGGGCGGCGCTACGGGGACAGCTTCGAGCTCTCCATCCTCCTGCTGTCACCGGCGATCTTCCTCGAATTCGGCGCCGTCTGCTGCTCCAAATCCACCACCGGGCCTCCGTGAGCCTCCCCAGTGAGCAGTCTCCCCTTTCCCCTCACTCAGCGCTGCCTTTAGGTGCCTATAGTCGCCACCGCCATTGCCGCCCGAGCTTTGCTCCTCCGCGGTGCTCATCGCCGCCGCTACCGGCGATAACGTGCTCAACCGAGTTCGTAGCCGTGCTCCGGTTACCTCTAGGACCCCGTAGGACCCCTCCTTTGGGCGTGCCGCAGCCTCCATCACCATTCGCGATGACGCCCGAACTCCGGCGCCGCCCGTGCTCGCTGTAGCCGTTGATTCCGACCACCGGAGCCCACGCCGTTTGCACAGATCGACGCGCGCGAGCTCCCGCGTCCCGTAGATGGCCGCGGTGTGTCAAATGGAGGCCGATGCGCCGATTCCACGCCGTTCCGCCGCTTCTGTGGTCGCCGGTGCGTTGCCGCCGGCGCGCCACCGCCCGCGCTGACGTGGCCGGCCCGGGACCACCCCCTGGGTCACTGGCCTGTGGGCCCCAGGGCCCCCCTTTGACCTGTTGACTGTGGTCAACGCTGACTGGGCTAGCTACAGCCGCTGACGTGTGGGGCCCAGTTGACCTAATTAGCATTAGCCAGATAATTAGTGTCCTGTTAATTAGTTACTGACACTGACTGTAGGCCCCACCAGCAGTTTAATTAAGTTTAACTAATTAGTTTAGCCTCTGAGTCAATGACAGGTGGGTCCTACTGGACCCACATGTCAGGTTTGACCAGGTCAGCGTCACTTTTGACCTGCTGATGTCAGCAACACATCAGGCTGATGTCATAATTCAATTCTGTTAATAAAAATAATTCCAGAAAATCATTTAAACTTCGAAAATTAATAACTTTTAAACCGTAGCTCAGATCGAAAAAGTTAAAACACGAAAGTTGCTCAGAACGACGAGACGAGTCTAATCGTGCCGTCTGTTTCCATGCCGGAACCCCCTACGTAGGAGAACTCGTAACTCCGAGCTCGATTCTGGTAGATGAATAGTGCACACACACCGGTTAATAAATCCCAGATTAATTCTAAAAATAACTAAAATGACTTAGAGGCATATTTAGGCAACCCTGCACTGCATCATAGCATCGCACGCACTGTGTTGCATCTGTTTGCATTATATTTACTTGTTTCTGCCCCTCTCTTCTCTTTCAGTAGATCCCGATGTTGCCGTAGCTCTTGAGGCAGACGCCGCTCCGGAGTACGACTACATACCCGACGATCAGGCCCTTGCCGTCGAGCAGACAGGCAAGCACCCCCATTTTGAGCATTCCGATATCGCCCACTCTCTTCTCTCTTATGCTTGCATTAGAAGTTACTGCTGCTACTGTTGTCCTATATCTGCTGCATAGCCTGCTTTATTGTAGCCTACTTTTGATACCTGCCTGTTCTCCTAAACTGTTTAGTATAGGATGGGTAGAGCCTTATCAGAGACCCACTTGTCCCGACTGCCCCGCTGGACTCTCAGAAGACCCGAGCAACGGGATCGAAGATCAGACCTGAGCACCGCACGTCACTTCCCCCTATGTTGCTCGACACTGCTGGGTTACTATCGAGTGCCGAGGGTGATACCTCGTCAGCACTTCTGATGATAACCTTGTAGGTTAGTTAATCGGTTGTGGTAAGCGAGGGTGATTCCTCCTACACCACCCCCGATACCGACGCCGTCGCGCAACCTCTCAAGTGTGGACCTCGAGGGTGATTCCTCCTTCGTTCACCTTGATGATAACATCGAGCGGGAATTCCATCAAGGGTGATTCCTCAGGGTTCCCTTCGGTGTCACACACACAGCTACTTCGGATACTATGACTTGACTTTGAACCATGATACTAAAGACGGGTCGGCCCTGAGGGGTACCCACGCGAGCATGAATGCGAAGTGATGTGGAGTCGGGTTGACCTGAGAGGTGCCCGCGAGATAACTACGAGGCGTGGCCGGGCATTCTTAGCCCTTGCCGCAAGTCCTCGAGACGGGGCGACGGGGTCACATCGATCGTGAGTCTCTGCTCATTTCCGCGCGCTCCTAAACCACTAAATGGTTTGGATATTTGATCCAAGGGGCCTCTGGCCCGATACCACTAACCATCACGTGGGCATAGTATGGGCGTTCTGCGTCGTATACTTCAGCCGGAGCTTAATTGACGTCGGCAATGAGCGGCGCGCGCTGAATTGGACTGGGAACTCAATTGCGCTTGTATAAGGGGTTGCTAGGTCTGCTTTCAGCCGCGTTCGCAACGCATAGGAGCGTCCGGGGTGATGGTCCAAGACCCCTGGGGGCATAGGTTTAGTCCGACGTGCTGACCTCTCATTAAGTATTTGGTCGGGTTGCGGCGTGTTGCTTAGCCGAGGCCGGGCATGACGCAGAAAAGTGTCCGGTCGGAGTTAAGCGAGCATGGTGGGTAAGTTGGTGCACCCCTGCAGGGAAGAAACTTCTATCGATAGCCTGTCCTACGGTAATGGACACTCGGAGTTGTATCCCGATCGGTACAACTAGAACATGACTTGAGATGAGAACTGGATAGTACGGCTCTGGGATTGCTTTCTCGCAGGGAGTCGAGGAAGAATCTCTGGCCGAGGTTGATGACATTACTACTATACTTTACATTATGTTATTCTGCTCTCTTCTTATGCTGCAAGGCTGTTGAAGATGCTAGTCTTCGATAGGACTAGGCTTTTCCCCTCTATTCTGGCATTTCTGCAGCCCAGTCCACATATACAGCTCTCCTTTGAAAATGTTGCATATGTAGTGTAGATCCTTGCTTGCTGAGTACTTCGGATGAGTACTCACGTTTGCATTATTTTCCTTTTTCCCCCTTTATTCCTTTGTTGCATCCAGACGATGGAGCCCCGGAGCCAGTTGTCCCCGTCGACGACCACTACTACTACCAGCCCAGAGAGTACTAGTACTACGAGGAGCCGACCGACGACCAGGAGTAGGATTCGGAGGGTCTAGGGCAGGAGGCCCACGCCTTTCGATCGTAGAGTTTTATTTTGCCCCGCCTCTGTGAAGGCTTATCTCTCTTTCTGTAATATATCTGTACCCAGATATCTGATGCTTCCGCTGACACTTGTATGCCATCGAGCTATGTATTCGAGCCCTCGAGGCCCTGGCTTGTAATATAAAGCTTGTATGAATTTATTTATGTTTTAGAGTTGTGTTGTGATGTCTTCAAGTGAGTCCTTAGGCTTAATCGTGTGTATTTGCGTGTATGGTTAGTGCACGATTAAGCCGGGGTCGCCACAACTAAGAGCAGGCCAATCATTGATGGTTACAAACAGCAATGCTCGTAGGTCAAATTCCTCCTGTTTGTGCTTATTCCATACACGTACACCTTTTATATTCCACAGCTGTAAAAGTTTTTCAACTAATGGCCTTAGGTACACATCAATGTCGTTGCCGGGTTGCTTAGGGCCTTGGATGAGCACTGGCATTATAATGAACTTTCGCTTCATGCACAACCAAGAAGGAAGGTTATAGATATATAGAGTCACAGGCCAGGTGCTATGATTGCTGCTCTGCTCTCCAAAAGGATTAATGCCATCTGCACTTATACCAAACCATAAGTTCCATGCGTCACCTACAAACTCCAGCCACTTTCTCTTGATTTTCTCCACTACGACCCATCAGCGGGTACTCTCAACATCCCGTCTTTCTTACGGTCTTCTTTGTGCCATCGCAACAACTTGGCATGCTCTTTGTTTTTGAACAGTCGTTTTAACCATGGTATTATAGGAGCATACCACATCACCTTTGCAGGAACCCTCTTTCTGGGGCGCACGCCCTCAACATCACCAGGTTCATCTCGTCTGATCTTATACCGCAATGCATCGCATGCATTCAAATTCTCGTACTCCTCACCGCGGTAGAGGATGCAGTCATTAGGGTATGCATGTACCTTCTGCACCTCTAATCCTAGAGGGCAGAGAACATTCTTTGTTTCGTACGTACTGTCAGGCAATTCGTTATCGTTTGGAAGCTTCTTTTTCATTATTTGAAGTAGCTTCCCAAATCCCTTGTCGGATAAACCATTCTCTACCTTCCATTCTAGCAATTCCAGTGTGGTACCGAGCTTTGTGTTGCCATCTTCGCAATTTGGGTACAACCATTTTTTTCTGATCCTCTAACATGCGATCGAACTTCAATTTCTCCCTTTCACCTTCGCATTCTCTATGTGCATTAACAATGACCCGTCGAAGATCATCAGCGGGCACATCTGGTGCCTTTTGATCTTCAGCTTCCCCCGTTGCAGTATCACCGTATTCAGGGAACATACGATAGCTGTCATCATCCTCTTCTTCTTCATTGTCTTCCATCATAACCCCTATTTCTCCGTGCTTGGTCCAACAATTATAGTGGGGTATGAAACCCTTCTCAAGCAGGTGGAAGTGAAGGGTTTTCGAGGAAGAGTAATCATTCGTATTCTCACAGACAACACATGGACAGTATATAAAACCATTCTGCTTGTTTGTCTCAGCCACATCGATAAAATTATGCAGGCCCGTAATGTACTCGGAAGTGCGTCGGTCACCGTACATCCATTGCCGGTTCATCTGTATTATGTAATTAAGTATATGAAAAACCATTACAGAACATCATGAATAGAGAAATGATCCAACAGCATTTGATCCAATAGCAAATTTGAGATCCAACAGCATTTAAATGCAACAACGGGGACGGATACCAAAACCATGGCACTATATAATAACAAACAATAATACAAGTAAGAAAATTATACAAGCAACTATCTAAATCGTACAAGTAAGAATTTGTTCTTTAAAAAAAAAGATAAGAACAAGAGGCTCACCACGGTGGTGCCGGCGATGAGATCGGCGCAGGCGATCGACGGCGGTGAGGACGGGGACAGGGATGGGACAGCACCCTACACATGTGCAAACTAAGAAGTTAATTTGAGCTCAAATTGTGCATATAAATCAAATAAACTCTCACATACACTCCTCCAATTAAACCCACAAACCACTCTACTTCTAGAGCATATGAAATGAGCTCAACTAGCAGTGAGAGATAAAATGATGAAGTTGCTAACCTTTTAGAACACTTGGATAGTTGGTGCACGGCCAAATCTTGACAAATCTTGGGGAAAATGGAGCTTGGAGGAAACTTAAGTGTGGCTCGGGCATTTCATCGAACACCTCATGTGCATAGGAAGGCAGAACAGAGCAGCACACACCTCCCACCTTCTATTGCCAAAAAACAGAGAAGAGGGCTGGCAGGGGCGAGGATATATATAGGCATCTTTTTAGTCTCGGTTGGTTTCTGGAACCGAGACTGAAGACTGACCTTTAGTCCCTGTTCCAGACACCAACCGGGACTAAAGGGCGCAACCCCTTTAGTCCCGGTTGGTGTCTGGAACCGGAACTAAAGGTCCCAGTCGAATCGGGACTAATGCCTGACAAGGCCCGGCCAACATCCTAGCCGCTCGAACTGGGACTGATGCTCACATTAGTCCTGGTTCGTAACACGACAGGGACTATTGCTCTGATCTGGGAACCGGGACTATTGCTCTGATCTGGCGAGAACCAAAACCCTATTTTCTACTGGCGTGAAAGCATGTGAGTGCGAGATGTAGCAATCAATGGCGCCGCACCCACATCGATTAGTAATCAACCTATGCTTCTTGCTATGCTTTGGCTTTGGGAGAAGCTACGCTGTTTCAGCCTATCAGCTTCAGGTCAGGTCCACTCGCGTCGCGGCAACCAGGGCGGGCATGTGGTGCTCTCTCTCCCTCTTTCTGATGCCAGCACGCACGCCTCCTCTCTTGGGACAAACCCCGGATAGCTCTCTCTCTCACTCGCTCAGACGAAGGTGAAAGAAAAAGCACACTATTTTTTCCGGCGCACGAACGGCGCCACGCCGCACTTACCGCGCCTTGGCCGCACATACGGCCTCTTCTATTTTCTGCAGTTCGAACTGCTGGCTCGGCTTATACCGGCGCATAGATGAAAGACTACACACCAAGAGACTAACTCCGGCTACTACTCACGGCCACTACATGCACTACTGCATGCCCACGTACAAACTCTTACGCAGCGTCCGCTTAACGGCCACGACCTGGCCAGGATGCAATGCGCGCATACACTGCAAGTAGCATGCTCAGCTAGCCCACTCGCTAACCAACTAACGACGCCGCCGATTTTGTAGTTGCTGGACGTAGCGCCCACGCGAGCCTTCGCGCACGCACGCCTAGCGACTCGAATGAACGCGCCACACACGCCCGTCATCACACCGAGGCGTGGTTTACTCTTAACATACTCCTCCTAAACCACGGCTTGGCTTGCCGTTGCCGAAGTTGTTACAGCTCCCGTCGTCGTCGTCGCCATGGCCGTTGTCGTCGTCGCCATGGCCGCCGCTACGGCCTCCCGGACATGAACAATGCTGCATTTTCTTCCTCGGCGACACACACCAAGCTCTTTCTCCGCCGGCGACACACGCCTGACGTTCCGGCGACATACGCCATCTCTTCCTGCTGCGGCAACACATGCCGGTGACGGCCGCTGCGCCGCGTATCTTCACAGGCCGACACATGACCTGGAGCTTCATTGCGTAGCCGCCGGCGAACGCCGCCACCGCCGGACTCGCCGCGCATCGCCGTCGCCACGCGCTCGCAGGGCCTGCCACGGACTCACCGCGGATCGACAAGGCTCTGATGCCAATTGTTGGGACAAACCCTGAATAGCTCTCTCTCTCTCTCCCACTCGCTCAGCCGAAGGTGGAAGAAGGAACACACTGTTTTTTCCGGTGCACAAACGCCTCGCCGCACGAACGGGCGCCTCAGCCACACATACGGCCTCTTCTATTTTCTGCAGCTCGAACTGCTGGCTCGGCTCATACCGGCGCATACATGGGAGACTACACACCAGGAGACTAACTCCGGCTACTACATGCACTACTGCATGCCCACGTACAAACTCTTGTGTGCGTCTGTGCTAGTCCGGGTATAAAACCCCCCTTTGTACTGATCGACGGTGCTACGGTTTGTTACCGAGTCGGGTATGTGCCCAGTTGAAAAAAACTAAGGCCGTTCGTGCGGTCAAGGCGCCGTTCGTCGGAGTGGCGCCGTTCATGCGGCATGGCGTTCGTCGCCGGAAAACTCCATTGTGTGCTCCTCTTCTTCTTCCACCTTCGTCCGAGCGAGAGAGGAAGAGAGGTTCGTCCGGCGTTCATGTCGCCGGAGGCTACTCGGCGTTCGTCGCCGGTGGGTTTGTCACAACATCCTCCTCCTATCCCTTCGCCTTCTACATCTCCATCCGCCTCTTCTCTTCCCTGTCATGCTCATCCTCATGGTTCCTAGCCATTTGTGGTAAAACAGCCAGCCTCTAGAAGTCATCGAGCTTGTGCATGATAGCCTGCTTGTAGAGGACAGCATGCTCACTGACAGCGGCGTCCCGGACAACGGCGCGCTTGAGGACGGCGGCGTCCACCCGCACTACACAGCGTTCACGCGGAGGTGCGCCGTCCAGCAGGACGACGGAGCGCTCAAGGAGGTCGTCGTCCATCCGCACGACGGTGTTCCCATGGAGGACGGCGTCCTGCGGCGCGACTTCGCGCTCGCGGACGGCGTCGTCCACCTACACGACAGCGTGCACGTGGAGGCCGGCGTCCTGCAGGGCGACTGCGTGCTCGCGGACGACGTTGCCAGCCTGCACGACGACGTGCACGTGGAGGGCGACGGTGCGCTCCGGACAACATCGTCCACCCACTCGAGCACAGCGATGGCGCTGGCAAGACAATCGCGAGAGACGGCGGCGTCCAGGTGGTCACGGAAGACGGCAAAGCGGAGGAAGTCGACGTCGTCCTCTCATTGCTCGTGTCGGACGGCCATTGTAACATCCTGGTTTTCGCTTCTATTTTTTTTCCTTTCGCGGGTTTTGACTCCCGTCTTTTTTCTCGGTGTTATCGGATTTCTTTAGCTCTTGGGTTTATGAAGATGGTCATTTAACCTTGCCTTCCCTATTCAATCAGAGATTCTCTTTGGTCCAACCTTGCCACCCAAGATCTATTCTCAGGGTTTAGCCACCGAAACACTACCATCCGAGTTACCGGAAGGGAAACCCTAATCCTTGCAGTTGCAAAGGAACCTTAATTTCCTTTGATCTGCTGACTCCCAAACTTTTTTCAGTGATCATCCTATCGTTGTAAACCCTGGATATGCAAAAATATTCCAAAGTCATTTGCAATATTTTTCATTTATAATTAATTCTTTTTCTGCCAGTTAAAGGAATTAAATCTAGGAAAATACCTATCCATCTCCAAAGTTCATGAAAACATGTGGAGATATTCTTTGTGATCATATTGAGCTCCCATAAAAATATTGGCCATAATTAAATAAGGGAAATTACATTTTCCTATTTAAAGCCAATATTGCATTTTGGGCACTTTCTAAAGGAACTACCATTTTGGTAGCCAGAAAAATTCGCAAATACATTGTGGAGCTTATCCAATCCATATCTTCACCATTTCCATCAAAACCCAAGTTCCATAGTTCAAAGTTTGAGCACAGCATCCATTTGCAAATTCTGTCCAGATTTTCAGTTTGCAAAGGAAGTGCTTGAACCTTGGATCTTTTTGAGCTGAAATTTTTCATGGTGGTTAACATTGATAAATAACTCATGGAAACCAAAAACCAGCTCAATCCATCCATCCATTCTTCCACAGCATTTTTCCTAAGTTTCTGCTCATTTGGAATGTCTGTGAAGAAAGTACCCTTTTGGTGCATCCAAATGAGTTGAAACTTTTTCAGTATCTTCATATCAACAAATAATTGGTCTCCACCAAATTTCAGATGTTTTCATCTAGCCAATTTTCCCCAGCACCCTCTTTTGCATTTCTGACCAGTGGAGTCCATTCTATAGCAAGTGTTCCAGTTCTTATCCATTTGGCCTCAAACTTTCCCAGGGCATTTACCTTGGTAGATCAGAGCCAAATGCCAAAAATCAGCCACTTCTACCAAGCCAATCTCCTCCAGAAACTTACAAACACCTTCATGCCAGAACCCATGTGAGCTCTCATCTGTCATCTCCTGCCTCCACTTTCATCCAAACCTCGACAGGCCAGCTCACTGACCCCTTGTGCATCCAATAGACAAGGTACCAGGACCATTTAATGTCCCGGACGCGTGGTGCCGGTGGTGACCACGACTCTAGTCGGCAGCCACAGTGCTCTTGTAGGAGATATGCCCTAGAGGCAATAATAAATGTTATTGATTATCTCCCTATTCATAATTATGTTTATGTTCCATGCTATAACTCCAATGATTCTCGAGTCTACAAATAAAACGAGGCTTGGAGGAAGACTCATATGCACGTGTGGGATAATAAACGATAAAATGTATTCCTAGTCAAGCCTCTATGACTGGCTCAAGTGTTGCATGATGGTTCTGTTTTCCTGATCATGGGCATGTCTATGCCAGCAACTTTGAGGGCACAATGTTATAAGAACATTTGTGTTGAATCGACCCGATTGATGTTATGCTATGAGATTCATTTGTCACAAGTTAATGGTTAATAACACAGAGATGGTTAACGTTTGCATAATTCCTCAGACCATGAGAGTATCGAGTTTCTTCATGCTTGATTCATGAACTTTGGGGTTTGGTAAACGTCATCCGTAACTGGATGGCTATTACGGCGGCTTACGGGTTCATGGAAAAGTATGTCAAGTAACTTGATAGCTCAAGATTGGGATTTGCTCCTCCGACGATGGAGAGATATCTCTGGGCCCTCTCGGTGTTACGGTATCCATCATCGTCTGGCCAGACACAGGGTGATTTGATCACAGGGATGCCAGAACACAGTAACGAGAAAAGAGAACAATACTGGTAACGAGGTAACTAGCATAGTGGACAAGTTGTTGATCCACGGGAATGCCAACATGTCTCACCTCGGGTATTTGTAACATATCGCGAAGCAATAGGAATAGCACACGGCAACTGGAGGTTCACTCGAATATTCATTCGTGTGGGTATAGGGGTCAATATGGGTGTCCATGGCTCCGATGTTGATCATTGATCGGAAGGGGTTCCAGGTCATGTCTATACTTCACCGAACCTATAGGGTCACACGCTTAAGGGTCATCTATCTGCTGAATACTAGACAGGGAGTCTGAGAGAAAATCACCGAAAAAGTTTCGGACACCGAAAATTTTCGGACAGCGGAAAAGTTCCGCAGAGAGAGGTCACCGGATGAGTTCCGGTGAAACTGAAAAGTTGTTTCAGGGGATACCATTAAGTCAAAATGGTTTCGGCACATGCCTGATAATTCTTGGAGGATGCCAAAATCATTCCGGAAACTTCTGGGAATTTTCTGGAAGAAAAACCGGAAATGTTCCGGGGCTGCCGGAACCGCTTCAGATGCTTTTCGCAGATGAAATCACTAAACTGGAATTGTTCCAGAACGCGTTGAAAATTATTTTAGTGGGTACTGGAAATGTTCTAAGCCCACATAAATATTTTCAGTTCGAACGGACGCTAAAAAATGTCGTCGTGAATAGTGAAAGTGCTTTTTGGAATTTTTTGGAAAACCACCTTTTAGGGCTTTTGCTAAAGGCTTCTAGAAGGTGATGTGGATGGATGAGAGCCCCCTTTGGGGGGGACCCCTAGGGGGTGGCCGGCCACATGTGGAGCTCCTCCTTGGAGCTCCACATGTCCTTTGGTTTCTCTCTTATGCCCTTGGAAAGAGTTTCCTTCATGGGTATTTTGGTATTTCTTGAATGCCCATCCTACCCCTTGGTTTTCCTATATAAGGAGGAGAGGGGGCTGCTCAATCCATCATCCCTTCTCACATACAAGTGCCATTGCATGATCTGGCTTCTCTCTCCCTCCCCGCAAAATAGTTTTGCAGAGCCGAAAGGCTGTCTGGGTTCCGGTGGGAACTAGTTCTGGACGGCGAAGCCCTGCCGGATAGATGACACCGTATGTGCGCAACTCTGTAGAGAGGTCGTAGTTTCGATCTTAGTGCCCGAGGGGCTGTTCGAGAGTGCCTCCCGAAGGGCTGTCCAAGTGACGGTCCGAGTTCTGTGAGTCCTCCCGAAGGGCTGTCCGAGTGACCGTTCGAGTTTCGAAGGTCCTCCCGAAGGGCTGTCCGCGACACCGTCCGGGGGACTGTTCGACCGCCTCCCGGAGGGCTGTCTGAAGGGAAGACGAGGGGATACATCCTCGCGGTTGGGAGGTTGTAAATCCTAGCTGCGGGAATCTGCACCGCCGATCGTCATCGACTCTACTTCCGCTGCGCTACGAGTCGGTAACGAAAATGATCAAACCTTATATGCAGTCTCCATAGTGGTCCTGGGCTGGTGCGTAGGTCGGAAATTTTTGTTTTCTGCTGCGTTATCCTACTGCTCTGTGCACTGGTTGCTTCGGGAGGCCGTCTCCAAAAGGCTCCGGCTTGTCCGCGAGCGCCGGCGAGCTGCCCACCGCAAGCGTGTGCCCTCTGGAGCCTTCTCCCCTCGTCCTCTAGCTCGTGGCCGTCCTGCCGACAGAGATTCGCCGATAGGTCACCGCCACGGCATCGCCGTCTCGAAGCTCCTCCCGCCGTCGGCTAGCTGCTCCCCGCGGCTATTTAAGCGTGTCTCGAACTCGCCCTCCTCACCAGAGTCCCCAGCCTCCTCCCCTCGAGCCTCGGAGCTCCCCTCCTTCTCCCTTGGCCGCAGCGCTGCCACCGTTCCCCTCGGCCATCTCCGGCCCGTGGCCTCTCCGCTCCTTCTTTTCTGCGTCCCGGGGTCCCCTGGAGGTCCACGTGCCGCCGCCACCCTGAACTCCGGCGAGGAGAGCCTGCCAGAGCCGAGCCCCGCCGCCCCTCAATCAACCGCCGCCATCTCCTGCTCTCGGGCGCCTCGAGCAGTGGCCACCTTGCTCCTCCCCGGCGACCGCTCTCCCTTTGCATGGACACGGCACCTTCCTCCACGCTCGCCGGTGCCATCGCTCCGGTCGGAGGTGGCCAGAGGCGGCGAGGCTAGCGCCGGCCAAAGCCCTGCCCTGCATCTCCTCTGCTCCGTGCGGGGGAGCGACAGGAGGAAGAAGGTGCTGGCCAGGCGGGCCCCTCCTCCTCCCGGCCCAACTTGTTGGCTCACCCGTTGACTCAGCCCTGGGCCCGCGGTGACATAAGTGGAAGCGCATTTCCGAAAACGCATTTTCAGTTAGAGAAAGGGTACTCCGGCTCTGCTTTAGGAAATATTATGTTTTCTCTTCTCTGAAAGCGTATTTCCAGAAATGCGCCATCTGTTTTTTTCAGCCGCCGGCCTAAAGGGTTAAGTTGCGGGCGTTCACCCGTTAGCAGCAGAAAAGAATAGTTTTTAGTTCTTTTTCTGCCTAACGAACGAACGGCCGTAACTTTTTGCCCCTAACTCCGATTCAGGTGAAACCAACGTCCACATCTTCAGTTCATCGAGCCCGATCCGAGGGTATCATTTTCATAATGTTTTCATACTGTAAGAATGACCATTTTGCCCTTGCCCTTCGTTCAGCCCTCCGAGAGGGAATCTTCTCCCGTGGATTTTCTTGTGAGGCTACCGCACTTTTTCCCGGAGTATTATTTCACCCCCGGCAAGCCGACCATCTGATATATGCCCTAAAGCATTGCTCTGTGTTATTCTTGCGTGGTTAATTAATGATTATGCCTGTGATAGTTGTAATTAAACTTCTGCTAGATTGCACTTAATGTTTACATTACTTGCATTAGTTTGCTATGGGATAATTCAAAGTAATTCATTTAAATGCCTAGTTGCTATCATCTCAAGTTATTATGGTATATAACCATGCTTGCTAGATGATGGCTAAAGCTAAACCTAGTCGGTTGATCCAGAGTCACCTGTCCGGACTTATCCGTGCAACCACATTTGCCGGTATGGGACGACCTTGACTTGGCCTTATCGCGTGCTCTTTTATCGGTACCACCAACTAGGGAAGGTTATGCGCGCGCGTTGCCCTAGCCAAATAGGCCGCGATAACCTTGTGAGCCCAGTTGAGTTATTTGTCGGCGTCCCCGTTTGGGACAGTTTAGTTGGCCACGACGGTGGCAGGTGTCACGAGGTGACACAGGGGCCACCCAGGACATGACCCTGGGAGGGTATGATTGTCGGTAGTACGGTGGAGGAGTCACGGGTTAGGCAGGTTTCGTTGGAGCAACCCTGGTCCACCCGAATGGGATCACGAGGTCAGGTGCTCCATGGTGTGGGTAAAGTGGGCAACCTCTGCAGAGTGTAAAATCTATTCGAATAGCCGCGTCCACGGTATTGGACAGTCCGTCCAGAGCTCTCTAGGTGGTCAACCGTAATAATATAATAATGACGGAAGAAATTGTCTTTTGATCGGAGGTACTCAGCGACTCATGAGTATTCCGAGGATTGTGAGACAACCCGTAAGAGAGTAAGTTTATCAGACTTGTAGTGCGGATGCATAGACATCGGATGGTGTCAGGAATATGATATGATAGCCATGGAATGGCTATGAAAGAGATGGTCAGATGACCGAAAGAGTTGGATTGGATCCTGAGATTGCTCGGAGTATGGATCACTTACTTGATATGCTTTACTCTACTGTATTTTACTTTAGTAATTATCTTGCTGGATAAACCCGTTATGACTTGATGATTAATCTTGCTAGATAGGTATACTATGCCATGATAATTAATATTGCTCTAATAACAAATGCATGATTGAATGCCATGGATTACTTTGCTTTGGTGTATATGTTGGTTTGGTTTGCTTGTGAGTACATTCAAAAGTACTAAGCGGCCTTCAATGTGGCCAGGTTCACATAATGATCCGTCATCCATCGACTAGGAGCCGGAGCGTTCGCGGGCTAGGAGAGTAACCCAGTCAGATCCCTGTGGATTGGAGCCGCACCAGGACCATGCTTCCTTAGATAGAGCTTTTTTGCTGCCATAACTCTTGCAAGATATCATGTAAGACTTATATATCCTTTAATGGAAATGCCTGTGTTCATGATACTTGTTATAAACGCGCATGCCAGAGTGATTTCCTGGGCTGGCATGCGTGGCGACCGTCTGGCTACAGTGGTAATCAGGCGGGGCGCCACAACAGATGGTATAAGAGCAGCCAGGCTGACTATAGGTTACCCTAGCCAGACTTCATTGTCTTGTGTTCAGTAGAAAGCCCGGATGGATTTCAGCCATCTTCGCCAAACAGGCACGGCTACTATTGATCATAAGGCAACCCCATAGGTTTTTGGCTCCATCAGACCCCAACTCTTGTGTCCTTGCCTCCGGTACGAAATGCTCGCACCAGGCAATGACCCGTGAGCCCTGAAACCCCTAGGTAAACCAGATATCCTTACCCTGCTTGCTAACCATGGCATTTGTCTTCTTAATTCTAGTTTCCTTTGGGAAACGCCTATAATTCCATCTCTCCCCGACAACCTTTGAATCGTTGACTAAGCCATTTTGCCTATGGTCGTGCGTCGAGAGTCTGATGTTCCCTAAGGAAGTAGTAGGAGCTTGACACCAGTGCTACCAGGAGCATTGGGTGGTTTCGCTTCTAAATCCTTAGAGATGCATCAAGTGCGCTATACTAGTTATACTAGTGGATCTATGGCCACGTATGTAAGGTCCGCAAAATTTGAGCTTTATTTGCTTTTTGGTTTTCGCAGTTCTTGCTTCTTTTGTCGGTTTCGTTTCTTCGCTCCGACTGGATCCATCCACGAGTGTCGTCAAGAAGACCAGCATACAACGTGGATAATACCCAATAATCCAAATTCAGCAAGAGTCAAGTCAAGCCAACTACCTGGTATCCAGAATAGCAACACCGGATCTGTCAGGAATGAAAATGGGTTAGAAGCTGGATCTGTGTGCAACAGACAAGGCCAGATTATACATGAGAAAGCTGGCCTCAGAACAGATCATACCTGAGGAATAGTCAGATGAGCTACCAAGAATGAACACCAGTAAGGACAAATTATTCCGTTCGCGATACAAGGATTATTTCAGTCAGTGTGGTGAACTGAGTCTTCCCTCAATGGACTCAAGAATCATTTATTCCCACCGAGGACATATTTCAAGAATGTGAATGTGCCGAGAGCAGCAACAAAACTCCGGTACACATTTCAAAGCAAATCTTGAAGCTCACCGATGCAAATACAAATTTTTTTGGGCACTGTGACAAGGTTTGCAAGGAATATGGATAAGTTCACGACTATCCAGAATCAATGAGAACTTCACATGCTGGGAAGCTCAGCTTAATCGAATGGAATTATCCGTCAACTTCTTATTATTGGCAACACTTGGTTTAAATGCAAAGGGTATTCCGAATTAATTAACGACATAAACTCTGCATCAGTTCTACAACCCTTACAGCAGCAATGATCAGACCAACAGAAGACAAGCAGTGTGTGACAATAGAATATCTTCAGACAAGGTATGGCCTAGACCTAGTTTGGCTCTGCTATTGGTAAAATTCCGAATACTTCGGAAGAAGCCGGAATTGGCCATAGATCCGACTGCGTACACAGTGAAAGGCTTTGGGTATAAGGAACCTAGCTTTCCTTCGCAAGCTACCAGACTGCCAATCTTCCTCGGTACGCCACTTGGTGAGAAAATATTCTGGGAACGGCACTCACATCTTCCACAGCGTGCTACCACGGAAAACTTCCAGCATAAGGCACCTGTCCTTCCATAGCAAGACACATGAGGGAAAGCTTTTGAGGTACAATACCCAGCCTTCCTCAGTATGTTACCTCGGCAGAAGCTCGAGCATAAGGAATTCAGCCTTCTTCAACACACCATTGTACCCACAAAAATCTTGTCAGAAGCACGAACTAGCTCGGACACACATCCACCTCAGAACTCAGTGATTATGAAAGGATTTATCCTATACCTGCATTTGTTGTGAGCATGCAGTCTAGTGGATCAGTTCATGCGATCCACTCATACACGGGAATGACTGTGTTCAGAGAAACATTGGCCCAATGTTACAAAGAAGGATAGGAGCACGGCAATCCCTACGAGATATGCAAGAGTAAGTTGTGAGAATAAGCCCGAGAAGCCGGGAAAACAATCAAGGAGCCGTGTTGGCAGGTCATGACAGGTCCATCAAAGGAATCCACAAGAACAAAGATGTGGTGGACAAACAACCTCCGTGTCGGTCGATAAGATACAGCTCCACGAACAGAGAGGTATTACCAATTCTCATCACACTCTTGCACATACGGCCACAACAATGGAGCCAGCATGCCATACTAATCCTAAATACGGGCCATCAACCAAGATGATAGGGTATACTCCAAAAGATACAGCGGATGATAGCCATACTATGCTCAGCTCAGTGGTCATAGCAAGGACTACAAAGGCTATATATGACAGCGCCATCTCCGCAAGCGACAGAGCTTGAAACAAGGCATTCAAATAGAATGGCTCAAAGCATGCCAGCATCAGCAGCTCATAGACATCATAACATCATTGGAATAAGATATTACTGTCTATGATTACTTTATGATCATGCCCGACATTTCAGTTGAGGATATAGCAGCAATAGCTCGGTCATGTTGTTCCTTGAATTGTGGATCATCTAAAGATAAAGTCAGAATGCCTAAGACAGAAGGAAACATCCGTATGGAACCCACAGCCAGATTGAGCATTCTGACATGGCAGAAAGAAAGCCACCCCCACTTACTCGAGGCCATACGAGCACGTAAGCCTGGTACCCGGAAAGGATGTCTTGCCCATGACTGTCAGGATACGAAGTATCACAACAAAACCCGAAGCAGTTGCTTCCAGGCCAAGGAAACCGAGTTGTTTGTTGGTATTACTCGTTACCCCACCTAGCAACACCACTATCAGAATAAAAGGTACACCTCATAGGAAAGAGAAGGATTCAAGAAAGCTGTGTGCAGAGACAATACATGGTCCAACAAAAGAGGCAGTTAGAAGGTCAGTGGACCAACAAAGACAAGACCGCTGATGGATCCAAGTCGCACACAGGTAAGTCCCCCTTCACCGGGAGGTAACCCCGGAAATCTCGAGGACGAGATTTTCTTAAGGGGGGTAGGTTTGTAACACCCTGGTTTTCGCTCCTGTTTTTTTTCCTTCACTGGATTTGACTCCCGTCTTTTTTCTCGGTGTTATCGGATTTCTCTAGCTCTTGGGTCTATGAAGATGGTCATTTAACCTTGCCTTCCCTATCCAATCAGAGATTCTCTTTGGTCCAACCTTGCCACCCAAGATCTATTCTCAGGGTGTCGGTGTCAAAACCGGCGGATCTCGGGTAGGGGGTCCCGAACTGTGCGTCTAAGGTCGATAGTAACAGGAGATGGGGGACACGATGTTTACCCAGGTTCGGGCCCTCTCTATGGAGGTAATACCGTATGTCCTGCTTGATTGATCTTGATGAATATGAGTATTACAAGAGTTGATCTACCACGAGATCGTAATGGCTAAAACCCTAAAAGTCTAGCCTGTCTGATTATGATTGTGATTATCCTTGTCTCTACGGACTAAACCGCCCAGTTTATATAGACACCGGAGGGGGCTAGGGTTGTACAAAGTCGGTTACAGAGAAAGGAATCTTCATATCCGAACACCAAGCTTGCCGTCCACGCCAAGGAGAGTCCCATCCGGACACGGGAGAGAGTCTTCTCTCTTGTATCTTCATGGCCCATCAGCCCGGCCCACATTACGTAGCCCGGACGCCCGAGGACCCCTTAATCCAGGACTCCCTCACAGGGTTTTGCCACTGAAACCCTACATTCCGAGTTACCGGAAGGGAAACCCTAATCCTTGCAGTTGCAAAGGAACCTCAATTTCCTTTGATCTACTGACTCCCAAAATTTTTCCAGTGACCATCCTATCTTTTTAAACCCTGGATATGCAAAAATATTGCCAAGTCATTTGCAATATTTTTCATTTATAATTAATTCCTTTTTCTGTCAGTTAAAGGAATTAAATCCAGGAAAATACCTATCCATCTCCAAAGTTCATGAAAACTTGTGGAGATATTCTTTGTGATCATATTGAGCTCCTATAAAAATATTGGCCATAATTAAATAAGGGAAATTGCATTTTCCTAATTAAAGCCAATATTGCATTTTGCGCACTTTCTAAAGGAACTACCATTTTGGTAGCCAAGAAAAATCCCAAATACATTGTGAAGCTTATCCAATCCATATCTTCACCATTTCCGTCAAAACCCAAGTTCCATAGTTCAAAGTTTGAGCACAGCATCCATTTGCAAATTCTGTCCAGATTTTCAGTTTGCAAAGGAAGTGCTTGAACCCTGGATCTTTTTGAGCTGAAATTTTTCATGGTGGTTAACATTGATAAATAACTCACGGAAACCAAAAACTAGCTCAATCCATCCATCCATTCTTCCACAGCATTTTTCCTAAGTTTCTGCTCATTTGGAATCTCTGTGAAGAAAGTACCATTTTGGTGCATCCAAATGAGTTGATACTTTTCCAGTATCTTCATATCAACAAATAATTGGTCTCCACCAAATTTTAGATGCTTTCATCTAGCCAATTTTCCCCAGCACCCTTTTTTGCATTTCTGACCAGTGGAGTCCATTCTATAGCAAGTGTTCCCAGTTCTTATCCATTTGGCCTCAAACTTTACCAGGGCATTTACCTGGGTAGATCAAAGCCAAATGCCAAAAATCAGCCACTTCTACCAAGCCAATCTCCTCCAGAAACTTACAAACACCATCATGCCAGAACCCATGTGAGCTCTCATCTGGCATCTCCTGCCTCCACTTTCATCCAAACCTCGATAGGCCGGCTCACTGACCCCTTGTGCATCCAATAGACAAGATCCCAGGGCCATTTAATGTCCCGGACGCGTGGTGCTGGTGGTGACCACAACTCTAGTCGGCAGCCACAGTGCTCTGTGCAATGGTTGCTTCGGGAGGCCGTCTCCAGAAGGCTCTGGCTTGTCCGCGAGTGTCAGCGAGCTGCCCACCGCACGTGTGTCCCTCTGGAGCCTTCTCCCCCTCATCCTCTAGCTCGTGGCCGCCCCTGCCGACAGAGATTGGCCACTAGGTCGCCGCCATGGCATCGCCGTCTCGAAGCTCCTCCCGCCGTCGGCTAGCTGCTCCCCGCGGCTATTTAAGCGTGTCTCGAGCTTGCCCTCCTCACCAGAGTCCCCAGCCTCCTCCCCTCGAGCCTCGGAGCTCCCCTCCTTCTCCCTTGGCTGCAGCGCTGCTACCGTTCCCCTTGGCCATCTCCGGCCCGTGGCCTCTCCGCTCCTTCTTTTCTGCGTCCCGGGGTCCCCTGGAGGTCCGCGCGCCGCCGCCGCCCCGAACTCCGGCGAGGAGAGCCTGCCAGAGCCGAGCCCCGCCGCCCCTCAATCAACCGCCGCCATCTCCTGCTCTCGGGCGCCTCGAGCAGTGGCCGCCTTGCTCCTCCCCGGCGACCGCTCTCCCTCTGCATGGACGCGGCACCTTCCTCCGCGCTCGCCGGTGCCCTCACTCCGGTCGGAGGTGGCCGGAGGCGGCGAGGCCAGCGCCGGCCAAAGCCCTGCCCTGCATCTCCTCTGCTCCGTGTGGGGGAGCGACAGCAGGAAGAAGCTGCTAGCCAGGTGGGCCCCTCCTCCTCTCGGCCCCACTTGTCGGCCTCACCCATTGACTCAGCTCTGGGCCCGCGGTGACTTAAGTGGAAGCGCATTTCCGAAAACACGTTTTTAGTTAGAGAAAGCGTACTCCGTCTCTGCTTTAGGAAATATTACGTTTTCTCTGCTCTGAAAGCGTATTTCCAGAAATGCGCCATCTGTTTTTTTTCAGCCGCCGGCCAAAAGGGTTAAGTTGTGGGCGTTCACATGTTGCAGCAGAAAAGAATAGTTTTTAGTTCTTTTTCTGCCTAACGAACGAACGGCCGTAACTTTTCGCCCCTAACTCCGATTCACGCGAAACCAACGCCCACATCTTCAGTTCGTCGAGCCTGATCTGAGGGTATCATTTTCATAATGTTTTCAAACTATGAGAATGACCATTTTGCCCTTGCCCTTTGTTCAGCCCTCTGAGAGGGAATCTTCTCTCGTGGATTTTCCTGCGAGGCTACCGCACTTTTTCCAGGAGAATTCTTTCACCCCCAGGCAAGCCGACCATCTGATATATGCCTAAAGCATTGCTCTGTGTTATTCTTGTATGTTTAATTAATGATTATACCTGTGATAGAAGTAATTAAACTTCTGCTAGATTGCACTTACTGTTTACATTACTTGCATTAGTTTGCTATGGGATAATTCAAAGTAATTCATTTAAATGCCTAGTTGCTATCATCTCAAGTTATTATGGTAGATAACCATGCTTGCTAAATGATGGCTAAAGCTAAACCTAGTCGGTTGATCCAGAGTCACCTGTCCGGACATATCCGTGCAGCCACATTTGCCGGTATGGGACAGCCTTGACTTGGCCTGATCGCGTGCTCTTTTATCGGTACCACCAACTAGGGAAGGTTATGCGCGCGCGCTGCCCTGGCCCAGTAGGGGGCGATAACCTTGTGAGCCCAGTTGAGTTATTTGCCGGTGTCCCCGTTTGGGACAGTTTAGTTGCCCACGACGGTGGCAGGTGTCATGAGGTGACATAGGGGCCACCCAGGACATGACCCTGGGAGGGTATGATTGTCGGTGGTACGGTGGATTCATGGGTTAGGCAGGTTTCGTTGGAGCAACCCTGGTCCACCCGAATGGGATCACGAGGTCAGGTGCTCCATGGTGTGGGTAAAGTGGGCAACCTCTGCAGAGTGTAAAATCTATTCGAATAGCCGCGTCAACGGTATTGGACAGTCCGTCCAGACCTCTCTAGGTGGTCAACCATAATAATATAATAATGATGGAAGAACTTGTCTTATGATCGGAGGTACCCAGCGACTCATGAGTATTCCGAGGATTGTGAGACAACCCGTAAGAGAGTAAGTTTATCAGACTTGTAGTGCAGAAGCATAGACATCGGATGGTGTCAGGAATATGATATGATAGCCATGGAATGGCTATTAAAGAGATGGTCAGATGACCGAAAGAGTTGGATTGGATCCTGAGATTGTTTGGAGTTTGGATCACTTACTTGATATGCTTTACTCTACTGTATTTTACTTTAGTAGTTATCTTGCTGGATAAACCTATTATGACTTGATGATTAATCTTGCTAGATAGGTATACTATGCCATGATAATTAATATTGCTCTAATAACAAATGCATGCTTGAATGCCATGGATTACTATGCTTTGGTGTATATGTTGGTTTGGTTTGCTTGCGAGTACATTCAAAAGTACTCAGTGGCCTTCAATGTGGCCAGGTTCACATAAGGATCCGTCGTCCGTCGACTAGGAGACGGAGCGTTCGCGGGCTAGGAGAGTAACCCAGTCAGATCCCTGTGGATTGGAGCCGCACCAGGACCATGCTGCCTTAGATAGAGCTTTTCCGCTACCATAACTCTTGTAAGATATCATGTAAGACTTATATATCCTTTAATAGAAATGCCTGTGTTCATGATACTTGTTGTAAACGCGCATGCCAGAGTGATTTTCTGGGCTGGCATGCGTGGCGACCGTCTGGCTACAGTGGTAATCAGGCGGGGCGCCACAACGGATGGTATCAGAGCAGCCAGGCTGACTATAGGTTACCCTAGCCAGACTTCATTGTCTTGTGTTCAGTAGAAAGCCCAGATGGATTTCAGCCATCTTCGCCAAACAGGCACGGCTACTATTGATCATAAGGCAACCCCATAGGTTTTTGGCTCCATGAGACCCCAACTCTCGTGGCCTTGCCTCCGGTACGAAATGCTCGCACCAGGCAACGACCCGTCAGCCCTGAAACCCCTAGGTAAACCAGATATCCTTACCCTGCTAGCTAACCATGGCATTTCTCTTCTTAACTCTAGTTTCCTTTGGGAAACGCCTATAATTCTATCTCTCCCCGACAACCTTAGAATCATTGACTAAGCCATTTTGGCTATGGTCGTGCGTCGAGAGTGTGATGTTCCCTAAGGAAGTAGTAGGAGCTTGACACCAGTGCTACCAGGAGCATTGTGTGGTTTCGCTTCTAAATCCTTAGAGATGCATCGAGTGCGCTATACTAGTTATACTCGTGGATCTTCGGCCACGTATGTAAGGTCCGCAAAATTTGAGCTTTATTTTCTTTTTGGTTTTCGCGGTTCTTGCTACTTTTGTCGGTTCCGTTTCTTCGCTCCGACTGGATCCATCTGCGAGTGTCGTCAAGAAGACCAGCATACAACATGGATAATACCCAATAATCCAAATTCAGCTAGAGTCAAGTCAAGCCAACAGCCTGGTATCCAGAATAGAAATACCGGATCTGTCAGGAATGAAAATGGGTCAGAAGCAGGATCTGTGTGCAACAGACAAGGCCGGAATATACATGAGAAAGCTGGCCTCAGAACAGGTCATACCTGAGGAATATTCAGATGAGCTACCAAGAATGAACACCAGTAAGGACAAATTATTCCGTTCGCGATACAAGGATTATTTCAGTCAGTGAGGTGAACTGAGTCTTCCCTCAATGGACTCAAGAATCATTTATTCCCATCGAGGACATATTTCAAGAATGTGAATGTGCCAAGAGCAGCAACAAAACTCCGGTACACATTTCAAAGCAAATCTTGAAGCTCACCGATGCAAATACAAATTTTTTTGGGCACTGTGACAAGGTTTGCAAGGAATATGGATAAGTTCACGACAATCCAGAATCAATGAGAACTTCACAAGCTGGGAAGCTCAGCTGAATCGAATGGAATTATCCGTCAACTGCTTATTATTGGCAACACTTGGTTTAAATGCAAAGGGTATTCCAAATTAATTAACGACATAAACTCTGCATCAGTTCTACAACCCTTACAGCAGCAATGATCAGACCAGCAGAAGACAAGCGGTGTGTGACAATAGGATATCTTCAGAGAAGGTATGGCCTATACCAAGTTTGGCTCCGCTATGGGTAAAATTCCGAATACTTCGGAAGAAGCCGAAATCGACCATAGATCCGACTGCATACATAGTGAAAGGCTTCGGGTATAAGGAACCCATCTTTCCTTCGCAAGCTACCAAACTGCCAATCTTCCTCGGTACGCCACTTGGTGAGAAAATCTTCTGGGGTACGGCACTCACATCTTCCACAGCGTGATACCGCCGAAAGTTTCCAGCATAAGGCACCTGACCTTCCACAGAAAGACACATGAGGGAAAGCTTTTGAGGTACAATACCCAGCCTTCCTCAGCATGCTACCTCGGCAGAAGCTCGAGCATAAGGAATTCAACCTTCTTCAACACACCATTGTACCCACAAAAATCTTGTCAGAAGCACGAACTAGCTCGGACACACATCCACCTCAGAACTCAGTGATTATGAAATGATTTATCCTATACCTGCATTTGTTGTGAGCATGCAGTCCAGTGGATCAGTTCATGCGAGCCACTCGTACACGGGAATGACTGTGTTCAGAGAAAGATTGGCCCAATGTTACAAAGAAGGATTGGAGCACGGCAATCCCTACGAGATATGCAAGAGTAAGTTGTGAGAATAAGCCCGACAAGCCGGGAAAACAATCAAGGAGCCGTGTTGGTAGTTTATGACAGGTCCATCAAAGGAATCCACAAGAACAAAGGAGTGGTGGACAAACAACCTCCATGTTGGTCGATAAGATACAGCTCCACGAACAGAGAGGTATTACCAATTCTCGTCACACTCTTGCATATACGGCCACAACAATGCAGCCAGCATGCCATACTAATCCTAAATACGGGCTATCAACCAAGATGAGAGGCTATACTCCAAAAGATACATCGGATGATAGCCATACTATGCTCAGCTCAGTGGTCATAGCAAGGACTACAAAGGCTATATATGACAGCGCCATCTCCGCAAGAGACAGAGCTTGAAACAGGACGTTCAAATAGAATGGCTCAAAGCACGCCAGCATCAACAGCTCATAGACATCATAACATCATTGGAATAAGAGATTACTGTCTATGATTACTTTGTGATCATGCCCAACATTTCAGTTGAGGATATAGCAGCAATAGCTCGGTCATCTTGTTCCTTGAATTGTGGATCATGTAAAGACAAAGTCAGAATGCCTAAGACAGAAGGAAACATCTGTATGGAACCCACAGCCAGACTGAGCATTCTGACACGACAGAAAGAAAGCCACCCCCACTTACTCGAGGCCATACGAGCACGCAAGCCTGGTACCCGGAAAGGATGTCTTGCCCATGACTGTCAGGATACGAAGTATCACAACAAAACCCGAAGCAGTTGCTTCCAGGCCAAGGAAACCGAGTTGTTTGTTGGTATTACTCGCTACCCCACCCAGCAACACCACTATCAGAACAAAAGGTACACCTCATAGGAAAGAGAAGGATTCAAGAAAGCTGTGTGCAAAGACAATACATGGTCCATCAAAAGAGGCAGTTAAAAGGTCAGTGGACCAACAAAGACAAGAACGCTGATGGATCCAAGTCGCACACAGGTAAGTCCCCATTCACTGGGAGGTAAGCCCGGAAATCTCGAGGACGAGATTTTCTTAAGGGGGGCAGGTTTGTAACACCCTGGTTTTCGCTCCTGTTTTTTTTCCTTCGTGGGATTTGACACCCGTCTTTTTTCTCGGTGTTATCGGATTTCTTTAGCTCTTGGGTATATGAAGATGGTCATTTAACCTTGCCTTCCCTATCCAATCAGAGATTCTCTTTGGTCCAACCTTGCCACCCAAGATCTATTCTCAGGGTTTTGCCACTGAAACCCTACCTTTCGAGTTACCGGAAGGGAAACCATAATCCTTGCAGTTGCAAAGGAACATCAATTTCCTTTGATCTGCTGACTCCCAAACTTTTTCCAGTGATCATCCTATCTTTGTAAACCCTGGATATGCAAAAATATTGCCAAGTCATTTGCAATATTTTTCATTTATAATTAATTCCTTTTTCTGCCAGTTAAAGGAATTAAATCCAGGAAAATACCTATCCATCTCCAAAGTTCATGAAAACTTGTGGAGATATTCTTTGTGATCATATTGAGCTCCCATAAAAATATTGGCCATAATTAAATAAGGGAAATTGCATTTTCGTATTTAAAGCCAATATTGCATTTTGGGCACTTTCTAAAGGAACTACCATTTTGGTAGCCAGGAAAATTCCCAAATACATTGTGGAGCTTATCCAATCCATATCTTCACCATTTCCATCAAAACCCAAGTTCCATAGTTCAAAGTTTGAGCACAGCATCCATTTGCAAATTCTGTCCAGATTTTCAGTTTGCAACGGAAGTGCTTGAACCCTAGATCTTTTTGAGCTAAAATTTTTCATGGTGGTTAACATTGATAAATAACTAATGGAAACCAAAAACCAGCTCAATCCATCCATCCATTCTTCCACAGCATTTTTCCTAAGTTTCTGCTCATTTGGAATGTCTGTGAAGAAAGTACCCTTTTGGTGCATCCAAATGAGTCGAAACTTTTCCAGTATCTTCATATCAACAAATAATTGCTCTCCACCAAATTTCAGATGTTTTCATCAAGCCAATTTTCCCCAGCACCCTCTTTTGCATTTCTGACCAGTGGAGTCCATTCTATAGCAAGTGTTCCCAGTTCTTATCAATTTGGCCTCAAACTTTACCAGGGCATTTACCTTGGTAGATCAGAGCCAAATGCCAAAAATCAGCCACTTCTACCAAGCCAATCTCCTCCAGAAACTTACAAACACCTTCATGCCAGAATCCATGTGAGCTCTCATCTGTCATCTCCTGCCTCCACTTTCATCCGAACCTCGACAGGCCAGCTCACTGACCCCTTGTGCATCCAATAGAAAAGGTCCCAGGGCCATTTAATGTCCCGGAAGCATGGTGCCGGTGGTGACCACGACTCTAGTCGGCAGCCACAGTGCTCTGTGCACTGGTTGCTTCGGGAGGCCGTCTCCAGAAGGCTCCGGCTTGTCCACGAGCACCGGCGAGCTGCCCACCGCACGCGTGTGCCCTCTGGAGCCTTCTCTCCCTCGTCCTCTAGCTCGTGGCCGCCCCTGCCGACAGAGATTCGCCGCTAGGTCGCCGCCACGGCATCGCCGTCCCGAAGCTCCTCCCACCTTCGGCTAGCTGCTCCCCGCGGCTATTTAAGCGTGTCTCGAGCTCGCCCTCCTCACCAGAGTCCCCAGCCTCCTCCCCTCGAGCCTCGGAGCTCCCCTCCTTCTCCCTTGGCCGCGGCGCTGCCACCGTTCCAATTGGCCATCTCCGGCCCGTGGCCTCTCCGCTCCTTCTTTTCTGCGTCCCGGGGTCCCCTGGAGGTCCGCGCGCCGCCGCCGCCCCGAACTCCGGCGAGGAGAGCCTACCAGAGCCAAGCCCCGCCGCCCCTCAAGCAACCGCCGCCGTCTCCTGCTCTCGGGCGCCTCGAGCACTGGTCGCCTTGCTCCTCCCCGATGACTGCTCTCCCTCTGGATGGACGCGGCACCTTCCTCCGAGCTCGCCGGTGCCCTCGCTCCAGTCGGAGGTGGCCGGAGGCGGCGAGGCCAGCGCCGGCCAAAGCCCTGCCCACCATCTCCTCTGCTCCGCGCGGGGGAGCGACAGGAGGAAGAAGGTGCTGGCCAGGCGGGCCCCTCCTCCTCTCGGCCGCACTTGTCGGCCTCACCCGTTGACTCAGCCCTGGGCCCGCGGTGACTTAAGTGGAAGCACATTTCCGAAAACGTGTTTTCAGTTAGAGAAAGCGTAATCTGGCTCTGCTTTAGGAAATATTACGTTTTCTTTGCTCTGAAAGCGTATTTCCAGAAATGCGCCATCTGCTTTTTTCAGCCGCCGACCGAAAGGGTTAAGTTGCGGGCGTTCACGCGTTAGTAGCAGAAAAGAATAGTTTTTAGTTCTTTTTCTGCCTAACGAACGAACGGCCGTAACTTTTCGCCCCTAACTCCGATTCAGGTGAAACCAACGTCCACATCTTCAGTTCATCGAGCCCGATCCGAGGGTATCATTTTCATAATGTTTTCACACTGTCAGAATGACCATTTTGCCCTTGCCCTTCGTTCAGCCCTTCGAGAGGGAATCTTCTCCCGTGGATTTTCCTGCGAGGCTACCGCACTTTTTCCCGGAGTATTCTTTCACCCCCAGGTAAGCCGACAATCTGATATATGCCCTAAAGCATTGCTCTGTGTTATTCTTGCGTGTTTAATTAATGATTATGCCCGTGATAGAAGTAATTAAACTTCTACTAGATTGCACTTACTGTTTACATTACTTGCATTAGTTTGCTATGGGATAATTCAATGTAATTCATTTAAATGCCTAGTTGGTATCATCTCAAGTTATTATGGTAGATAACCATGCTTGCTAAATGATGGCTGAAGCTAAACCTAGTCGGTTGATCCAGAGTCACCTATCCGGACATATACGTGCAGTCACATTTGCCGGTATGGGACGGCCTTGACTTGGCCTGATCGCGTGCTCTTTTTTCGGTACCACGAATTATGGAAGGTTATGCGCACGCGCTGCCCTGGCCTAGTATGCAGTGATAACCTTGTGAGCCCAGTTGAGTTATTTGCCGGCGTCCCCGTTTGGGACAGTTTAGTTGGCCACGACGGTGGCAGGTGTCACGAGGTGACACAGGGACCACCCAGGACATGACCCTGGGAGGGTATGATTGTCGGTGGTACGTTGGAGGAGTCACAGTTAGGCAGGTTTCATTGGAGCAAACCTGGTCCACCCGAATGGGATCACGAGGTCAGGTGCTCCATGGTGTGGGTAAAGTGCGCAACCTCTGCAGAGTTTAAAATCTATTCGAATAGCCGCGTCCACGGTATTGGACAGTCCGTCCAGACCTCTCTAGGTGGTCAACCGTAATAATATAATAATGCTGGAAGAACTTGTCTTATGATCGGAGGTACTCAGCGACTCATGAGTATTCCGAGGATTGTGAGACAACCGGTAAGAGAGTAAGTTTATCAAACTTGTAGTGCAGATGCATAGACATCGGATGGTGTCATGAATATGATATGATAGCCATGGAATGGCTATGAAAGAGATGGTCAGATGACCGAAAGAGTTGGATTGGATCCTGAGATTGTTTGGAGTATGGATCACTTACTTGATATGCTTTACTCTACTGTATTTTACTTTAGTAGTTATCTTGCTAGATAAACCTGTTATGACTTGATGATTAATCTTGCTAGATAGGTATACTATGCCATGATAATTAATATTGCTCAAATAACAAATGCATGCTTGAATACCATGGATTACTTTGCTTTGGTGTATATGTTGGTTTCGTTTGCTTGCGAGTACATTCAAAAGTACTCAGCGGCCTTCAATGTGGCCAGGTTCACATAAGGATCCGTCGTCCGTCGACGAGGAGCTGGAGCGTTTGCGGTCTAGGAGAGTAACCCAGTCAGATCCCTGTGGATTGGAGCCGCACTAGGACCATGCTGCCTTAGATAGAGCTTTTCCGCTGCCATAACTCTTGTAAGATATCATGTAAGACTTATATATCTTTTAATAGAAATGCCTGTTTTCATGATACTTGTTGTAAACGCGCATGCCAGAGTGATTTCCTGGGCTGGCATGCGTGGCGACCGTCTGGCTACAGTGGTAATCAGGCAGGGCACCACAGCCATGCGTTAACGGAGGACGTCGCCAGCGACGGCAAGATGCATGCAGACGTACACGTGCCGGAGGTGCGTGCAGCATTTTCTGGTGATGAAGATCTCATGACCAACCGCTACCATTACATGCCCGGCTTCCTGTGCTCTCTATGTGGTGGCCATGGACGCGGCAGCGCAAACTGCCTGAGGTGTGGACGATGGAGTCGCTTGCTCACGGACGGCAGCGTCCACGCGCTCGAGATTGACGGCAGCAGTAGCACGCACGGCGCTGTCAAGACACTGGCAAGAGACGGCAACGACCAGGTGCGTGCCCTCATGGACGACGGCAAAGTTGACCTGGAAAGCGGCAGCGAAATGGCATAAGACACAGACGACATATTCACCACACGTGTGGTGGGAAGAGCCTTGACCGAACGCTCTTATCACCATAGATCGTGCCACGTCACCACATGCATGTATAAATGAAGAAATTGATGATGTCAGCGGGATTTTTTTGGATTTTTTGTTTTAAAAATGTTTTATCTCTTAAATGAAAAATCCGATTGAAAAATCGTTTTCACCAATAAATCCGTCGCGACGAGATCTTCGAAATTAGATCTCATATCGATATGTTTCGACGACTTTTTTTTGGGTTAAAGTTACCATGTCTATTGCACATAAATTACCATGATGTTTACCCAGAAATTGCCATGATATATTTCAACTACTTTTTCTTTCATGTTTAAAGTAAATTTTGACATGTTATAAAAAAGAGAATTAAGAAACTAAAACTTGTCATGGTGAATTACAAAAATTTGCCATGATCCATGAAATAATTTTGACACGGTTCATAATTAAAAAGAAATCCGTCGTCAATTACTTAAAAAATGCATGGTCAATGACTTAAATTTGGCATGAACCATAAACTAAAATTGACAATGGTGAATTACTTAAATTTACCATGATCCATGCACTAAATTCGCCAAGGCTCATAAAAATAATAATTACCATGGTCAAAATACTAAAATTGCCATGGTCAAAATACAAAAATTGCCATGATCTATAAATTAAAATTGCCATGACAAATTACTGAAAATTGCCATGATTCATGAAATAAATTTGACATGGTTAAGTTCTAAAAATTGCCATAAAAAATATATTAGATTTGTCATGACCACAAAAAGGAAAAAGTTCTCCATGGGTTGATAGAAAAAATTGCTGTGGTATGCATAGTAGATTTGCCATGGACACAAAAAAAGAGTCGCCGCCAGCGCAGCACCATACTGCCGACAACCGCTCCACCCGACCCACAACCCCTTCCCCCGCCGCTGCACATCGAGACGCGCCCGAGAATCTTCCCGACGCATCCGTGTCGCAGGAGCCCGCCATGCCAGGCATCACTCCTCCCCCCGCCGTATATCTGCTCGGGGTCCATGGGCCGTCGCCGCAGCTCTCCGAGGCCCTCACCGATGAGTGAAAAATAGTTGAAATACAATGACAGTTTTAAATCTAGAAGAAAAAAATAGATGAAACATATCATGGTAACTTTATTGTAAACACTACGGCAACTTCAATGTAACACTATGGCAACTTTTGGCCTAAAAAAAGTCGTCGAAACATATCAATATGGGATCTAGTTTTGAATATCTTATCGAGACGGATTTAATGATGAAAATGGATTTTTAATCTGATTTTTTATTAAGAGATAAAACATTTTAAAGTTCGAAAAACCGAAAAGATTCCACTGACGTCATCTGTTTCTTGTATATACATGCATGCGATGATGTGGTAAGATGGGTGATGATGAGGGCGTTTGGCCCAAGTTGTTTCGTGCCACACGTGTGGCACTTATCATTTGGGTAAGACTATTGTTTGCGGGACCAACTATTTCTAGACAATTGATAGCAAGGCCGGTGCCCACCGAGTCCAGCGGAGCATTTTCAGTCTGGGCCAGCATGTCAGACACAAAAAATCGCTAGTGCCCTCAGCGCTCACCTTTTCCGTCCGGCATAAACTTGAACAAGATGCATGACAGAGATAGATGCAGCTATAGCCGGCGCGGCAGAGCGCGCCTTATTATCTAGTATGATTGACGCCAGATTGGAACTCTAGACCTGGAGATCATGCTTATGTTTTTAACACAATTTCCTATGGTGAGCGTAAAGTAATGAAATTAAACAAAATATGATTGATGTGGGATTCGAACTCTAGACCTAAAGATCGTGCTTATGTTTTAAACAAATTTTCCTATGGTAGGCATAAAGTAATGAAATTAAACAAAATATGATTGATGTGGGACTTGAACTCTAGACCTGGAGACAGAAAGTAGAATGGCCTACCGCTGTGCTATTTTAGATGGCTTTTTTGGTAAGGACTCCAGTACGTTTTTATTAAAAAAAAAATCAAAGGTACCGCAATATTTCGAACAAAACACAATTATTTCGCTGAGCGTCGAAATGACCGAAATTTCGTCAAAATTTTAAATCTTGGTTTGAACTCAATAGAAAATTTTCTGTGGAACTTACATGGATGGTCTACTTTGCAAGCAATTCAAAGAGAGGCCCGAGTATACATGTGGTGGTGGTGGGACATACATACATACATAGGATTCCACATCATTTTATGGTTCTTATCCACGGTTTGTAAGGCTGGACGTACCGAGCGGGCTTTTGGGCCCGCTTGTGGACCACTCTGGACCAGACCGACCGGCCCCGGACCGCTGGAAAAACAGGCCAGTCCGAGCAGTCAATTTCGGCCCGAAAGTCGACTGATCCGTCCTGTTTTGGCCCGGTCCTGCTCGGTCGGACCGAAAAGAACAGCCTCAGCCCAACTTGGCAAGTTATATCACATTGTCCCATCGCTCGTTTCGCTTGCTCCCATTGCACCCAATAGGTTTCTTGCCGCCGCCAGCCACACCATGCATGGTGTCGCCAGCAGCCCACGCCCTCCGCCGCCTCCCCTATCCTTCTGCGCCGCCGCTGGCAATCGGCTCCCCGCCCCTCCCTTGTCAACTCCCCCGAGCACAGCACGCACCCAGCACGGCACCGGAGCGTGCACGTACGCAGGGCCGCCGTCGTGGTGCTTCTCCTCCGCCGTCGTGGCGCAAGTGACACGGTGGAAGGCTGCTGCTGCTTTGGTGGCGGCGCGGTACCTCGCCATGGCCACCTCCACCTCGCCCCGGCGCACACGGCCAGCTGCAAGTCCACCATCGCATCCATCTCATCCCGCAGTCTCCTCCACGTGCTGCCGACCTGCCGTGACGCCGACACCTCCACCTCGCTATGGCCGGTCCGCTCGGTTCAGGCCGGGCCGGAGCGCCATCGGTCCGGTCCACGAAATCCAGACCGTCCGGCTTGTCGGTCCAGTCCGGCTCGCCGCCGGTCGGTCAAAAGGTCGGCTCGACCAGACCGAACCATGTCCACCCTTAACGTCCTGGCATGACACTACAGAAATAATCCATCTTATCAAGCATTTATCACCTTAAGGCCTTGTGATGGAAATGCCGTTAATTTGCGTAGCTCAATTGGTTCATTCTTCTCCTCAATGTTATGGAGATATTACTATACAGTACGCAATTGAGTACTTGCATCCATCTGTCTTTTTTCTTTCAAAAAGGAGGGTAAACCCTTCGCCTCTGCATCGGGTGATGCACACATCCATCTTATTATAAAGTGATAAGTCATACAAAGAGTAGCTAAAACTTGCTTATTTTTGCAAGAAAACTAGGTTACATAGTTAATGACTCCAATGCTAAGTCCATCGTTAGAAAGTTGCTTTTTTTCGAAAACACCCCGGATCTATTAATAGCAGACTTCAGCGTTACAAAGCACCCCATAAAATAGAAAAATTACAACCAAGTCCCTGGGAGCCCGCCACACTGCACTCATCGACGCGGGCCGAGGACGCGCCGCCGCCACTCCCTCCTGGAGCCGGCGAGAACTTGGATCCTGTGGCCGGATTTGCTGCTGACGGGAAGTCGTCGGCCTCGGCTATGGCAGGCCCACACGACTAAGAGGCAAAGGGACGAAGAAACACCGAAGCACCACCGTCGTCTCCCTCGCCGGCAAGGGAGAGGAAGATCTGACGCGTCTGCCTCCAGCACACCACCTCACAAGCCCCGGACCGCCGAAGGAGGAGGCGACGACCCAGCGTCGAGAGGGCCGGAGGACGAAGACCCCAATTGTGCTGCAGTGGATGGAGGCATCATGGCCGCCGATGGATCATGGTGCAGGGGCGGAGCGGCACCTCTGCTTCTGGAGCTGGAGCTGGAGGGTAGTGGCGGTAGACCTGCTGCTGCTGCTGCTGCTGCTGCACTCAGGGACGGGGACAACTACCCGCGCCGCCATTGCCAAACGATCCTGCCAACCATTAACCATCCAGATGCATTTAATGCAATGCAATCATCATAGTAGCAAATTAAATGGCAACGATCGACTGTGGACAGTCAGGATATATAGGTACGGTTATGAGGCCCTGCTCGCGCTTGATGAGCATCTGGTTCTCCCGCCGCAGATGCGCCACCTCCAGCTCAAGCTCATTGGTGTAGGCCAGCTTCCGCGCCCGCGACCGCGCCGCCGACTCCCGGTTCTTCATCATCCGACGCTGACGACGGTCACGCGCCGACGCTGCCGCCGCCGGAACACTAACCTGCACCCTCTTGGCGTTGCTGTTGTTGATTCCGGAGGAGGCGAAGGAGAAGCCAAAGGGGTCGTCGTCGCCGGAGGCGGAGGGCGGGCCGGTGCCCCCGTGGTCGGTGAACTCGAGGGTGTGGGGAGGCAGCGGCGGTACCGGGCCGGCGAGGTAGTCCTCGAGGTAGACTGCGGCCGGGGAGTGGACGTGGTACGACTGCAGCGCGACCGGCGTGGACGAGAGCGACATGTCCTTCCACAACTCCTCCATCGAAAACACCAACACACCACTCGGTCGATCACAAATCAACAAGTGTAGCTCGATCGCGTATGTAACGCTAGCAATAGCTTACTAGTAGCTCTCTTTATAGCCACACCGTCCATGGTGGATCGATCGATGCAACTTCCCTCGTTGAAACGCAAGAATAATTCTGCCAACACTTTAGCTAGTGGGGCCAGGCCCACCACCAATAATTGTACTACTGTAACACTTATGCTAGCTACGTACGACTGTTTCTCAACAGCATGGGCACCATACCCGCAAAAAAAAATAACAGCATGGGCACCACGTCATATACAGGCAGCAATTGCAGGGGGACACGCACATGAGTACAGATAGTAGGCACACAGAGTCTAAAGTATTTTATAATTAGGCAGTACCTAGAACTCATCTAGATGAGATATAATATGGTCTCATTCACCTGGAAATATGAACAGATACAACCACGTCAGCACACACGCATCTTATAACATCATATCCAATGGCTATAAAAGGTGAATGAGACCAAATTATATCTCATCTAGATGAGTTCTAGCAAAACTGTTATAATTTTAGTGAGACATACGTGGCCATAAATCTACGATATTTAAATTCTTTCTTTAGAGAGTAAGGCACGTGTTTCATTCCATGTCAAAGTTACATGACGCAAACACGTACGCACACGCCAGAAGAAACCAGAAGCAGATAAAAAAAAAGATGAAACCAGAAGGACATGTGCGGCGGCACATATTGCAGAAAGGACCTCAACACATTTTTTTACAAACACACCCTTAAAAGACCTTGTGCGAAGAACACCATCGCCCATCAACGATCCCTGCCGGAGCGCCGTCGAAGAATAAGGAGACGGGGTGCCGCCGCAGCCAGGTTCGAAGAAACACCATCGTAGGCATCGCTGATTTCTAAGCCGATTAAACGGTCCACCGCAAGTGGTGGAACTGAAGCGATGTGGCTCGTGGGCCGGGGATCTTTCCTCTGTCCGCCGGACCCAGGACTGCCGTCTTCGCCCCAACGCTGACGAAAAAGAGCGTGCCCACTTGCCGCAAATCACTAATCTTGCACCGCACCACATGCCCAGGAAGGAGCGGAAGGTGGAGAACAAAAATCCACACCAGCACTGCCACCGCTACCTCGACGCTGTAGGTCGGAAACTCTAAACGCCCATCCAGATCCAAGGCTAGGAACCAGATGGCGCATAACTCATCTCCCAGACCAGTTGCCGATAGGGGAGGGGACCACCGCATTGGAGTGGGAGCTGGAGAACCTTTATTCCTCGCTGCCGCCATCACCGTCGAAGCCGAGACCACGAGCGCCAGAACCCTAAGGGCGTGTTTGGTTTCTTGTATCGCATCTGGCTCGTACCCACCATGCAAATATTGGACGTTTGGTACCCTGCATGCCCAACTGGGCCTGGCCCGACGAACTCAAAAAAGGGCTCGCAGCTAGGCTGAGCGGAAACGCAGGTTTCTCGCGTACTCGGTCGTTGGCTTTTCTTCGTCCCCCTTCCATCTCTTCGCTGTATAGACCAAGCGCCGCCGCTACCTCCCCACATCAACGCCGCCCCCGCCCTCCTCCACATCCTCCAACGCCGACAGCGCCCGTCCGCCGCCTGTCTGAGGCCACCGCGCCGCTCTCCAACGCACGGACACACTCCTCACTGTAACACCCCTGTGTAACTACCACTGTGATCAGCTGCTAATATTGCCAAGTCATATCATTTGCAGTGCCTAAACACAGTGGTTATCCAAAGCATATCAACTCCAATCTGAAAATCAACTCAAATTCAAAAGTGCATAATAAATTTGCGCAAACACCTTTGGAAAAATGTTCACTAATTAGCAAATATTCCGAGAGCACACATAAAAATAACACCAGTAACACTTGGACTAATTAAATGACTCAAACAATTTGAAACAGCACCAAAACAGCAATATTAAATCCATTTAAAATCATTTCAAATTCATATGGAATCCAATTCTGTCCAAGCAAGTATTTGGTGAAGGGTAATATTGCATTGCATTATTTGGACCAGGTTCCACACTTTACAAAAATGCAAAAGTGGCCTAACTAATACTCCCTCCGTCTCAAAATTCTTGTCTTAGATTTGTCTAAATACGGATGTATCAAGTCACGTTTTAGTATTAGATACATCCGTATCTAGACAAATTTAAGACAAGAATTTTGGGACGGAGGGAGTACAAAACAGAAAACAAATAAAAGAAAAAAGTAAAACAGAAACAGAGAAATAAGACGAGGCACTGTGCACTGGGCCTTAGTGCACAGTGCCCCGACAGCCGGCCCATCTGGCCCAACCCTCTCTCTCCCTCACGCTGTCGTCCTCCCCCTGGTCGAGCGCGCGCGTGCCGGCGCGGCGCCGACACGTCGGCGCCACCGACGGAACAGGGACGAGGGGAAGGATAAGGTCGAGCTCCTCCATCCCTCCTGGTCATCGCTCACTTTCCCCTCTCCTTCTCCTCGCAACGCTCGCTCGCTCCTTCTTTTCCCCCTCTCTGCTCTTCTCAACAGAGCACGGTCGCCGGCGCGCAGCCGTCGATCCCGCGGCCTCCGAGCCCCTCCTGCATCGCCAAGCTGCCCCACAGCTCCGCCTCGACGTCTTCTACCTCCACGCCAACGCACGTGAGCCGAGGAGCTCCACGACGTCGGCATCGAGCTCATCTTACCGTCGGGCACCGCCGTCTGCCGCCGTCGATCTGCTTTGTCCCCGCGCTGCTAAGCCCTCGAGGGACCTCCGTGTGTCCGCACGGTGAGCACCACCCCTCCTCTCCCCGTCTATTTCCTATTTCCGCAGCCGTAGCTAGCTACCGACGCCGCGCGCCATTGCCGCTATCTGCATCCGCCGGCGAGCTTGCGCCGTCGCGTTCGTCCATGACAAGCCGAGCTGCCACCACCGCTGGGCCTCTTGAGCTCCGTAGAACCTGCCAGCGTGTACCGTTTGGCCGAGCTCGTCCCGTAGCCGCGAGGCCGTGCTCGCCCGGAAACCACCGCCGCCGTTCATGTCACCGGCGACGATTCCGACCACCCCTGCTTACGAAACCGCCACGAGTGGATGCGCCTCGCTCCGCTCGTTCGAACGGCGTAAACCGCGCGGCCAACGGTGCACTGTGCACGAATTCCGGCGAACTCCGGCGTTCGGCCGCCACGAGAAGCCTCGCCGGAGCCTCCCCGGCGGCGCCGCCAGCGTGGTGCCGCGTGGGACCCACCCCTAGACGCTGCCAGTGGGGCCCTGGCCCTCTTTTGACTAAGTTGACCCCGGTCAACCGTAAATACTATTCACTTTGACCCTGACAGGTGGGTCCCGTAGTCAGTATGATTAGTTAGTGACTAATCGTGTTTAGTTAATTAACCTGCTAATTAGTTCAGTCGCTGACAGGTTGGGCCCACTACCTAAATAACCCTGCTAATTCAAAATTAAAGCCACTGTTAGCCACTGTGATTGACAGGTAGGGCCCTCTGGTCAGTTTGACCAGGTCCGGCCACAGTTGACTCAATGACGTCATCGTGACACACTGCTGGCGCATTAATCAATTTCAGCTGATTTAAATAATTCCAGAAAATCAATTAAACTTTAAAAATTCATATCTTTTAAACCGTAGCTCAGATCGAAAAAGTTAAAACACGAAAGTTGCTCAGAACTTCGAGACGAGTTTGATCGTGCCGTCTGTTTCCTTGCTGGAACCTCCTACGTAGAAGAACTCGTAACTCCGAGCTCGATTCCGGTAGATGAATAGTGACTAATCGCCGGTTAATAAATCCCAGATTAATTCTAACAATAACTAAATGACGTAGAGGCATATTTAGGCAACCCTGCACTGCATCATAGCATCGCACGCACTGTGTTGCATCTGTTTGCATTATATTTACTTGTTTCTTCCCCCTCTTCTCTTTCGGTAGACCCCGACGTTGCCGTAGCTCCTGAGGCAGACGTCGCTCCGGAGTACGACTACGTCCCCGACGATCAGGCCGTTGCCGTCGAGCAGACAGGCAAGCACCCCCATTTTGAGCATTCCGATATCGCCCACTCTCTTCTCTCTTATGCTTGCATTAGAAGTTACTGCTGCTACTGTTGTCCTATATCTGCTACATAGCCTGCTTTATTGTAGCCTACTTTTGATACCTGCCTGTTCTCCTAAACTGTTTAGTATAGGATGGGTAGAGCCTTATCAGAGGCCCACTTGTCCCAACTGCCCCGCTGGACTCTCAGAAGACCCGAGCAACGGGATCGAAGATCAGACCCTGGCACCGCATGTCACTTCCCCCTTAAAATTGCTCGACACTACTGGGTTACTATCGAGTGCCGAGGGTGATACCTCGTCAGCACTTCTGATGATAACCTTGTAGGTTAGTTAATCGGTCGTGGTAAGCGAGGGTGATTCCTCCTACACCACCCCCGATACCGACGCCGTCGTGCAACACCTCAAGTGTGGACCTCGAGGGTGATTCCTCCTTCATTCACCTTGATGATAGCATCGAGTGGGATCCCATCGGGGGTGATTCCTCAGGGTTCCCCTTGGTGTCAGACACACGAAGACTTTGGTTACTATGACTGAACACTGAACCATGATACTAAAGACGGGTCGGCCCTGAGGGGTACCCGCGCGAGCATGAATGCAAAGTGATGTGGAGTCGGGTTGACCTGAGAGGTGCCCGCGAGATAGCTACGAGGCGTGGCCGGGCATTCTTAACCCTTGCCGCAAGTCCTCGAGACGGGGCGACGGGGTCACATCGATCGTGAGTCTCTGCCCGTTACCGCGCGCTCCTAATCCACTAACGGTTTGGATATTTGATCCGAGGGGCCTCTGGCCTGATAGCACTAACCATCACGTGGGCATAGTATGGGCGTTCTGCGTCGTATACTTCAGCCGGAGCTTAATGGACGTCAGCAACTGATGCGGCACACGCTGGGTTGGACTGGGAACGCAACCGCGCTTGTATAAGGGGTTGCTAGGTCTGCTCACCGGCGGTGCACGTAACGTGCAGGGGTTCCCGGGGCGAAGGCCCAAGACCCCTGGGGGCATAGGTTTAGTTCGGTGTGCTAACCTCTCTGTTAAGTATTTGGTCGGGTTGCGGTGTGTTGCTTAGCCGAGGCCGGGCATGACCCAGAAAAGTGTATCCGGGCGGAGTTAAGCGAGCGTGGTGGGTAAGTTGGTGCACCCCTGTAGGGAAGAAACTTCTATCGATAGCCTGTCCTACGGTAACGGACACTCGGAGTTGTATCCCGATCGGTACAACTAGAACATGACTTGAGATGATAACTGTAGGGGAACGCGACAGAAAACAAAAAATTTCGGTATAGCGAGCACGCCCAGGACCACTATGGAGACTGCATACAAGGTTTGATCTGATCCGTACCGACTCGAAGCGCAGCGGAAGAAGAGTCGGTGGAGATCGTTGGTGCAGATCCCCGCAGCTAGGATTTACAACCTCCCAACCGCGAGGATGTACTCCCTCGTCGAACAGCCCTTCGGGAGGCGGTCGGACAGTCCCCCGGACGATGTCGCGGACAGCCCTTCGGGAGGACCCTCGAAACTCGAATGGAGACTCGGACAGCCCTTCGGGAGGACACTCGAACAGCCCCTCAGGCAAAAGACCGAAACTACGACCTCTCTACGGGGTTGCACACATACGGTGTCAGCTATCCGGCAGGGCTTCGCCGTCCAGAACTAGTTCCTGCCGGAACCCAGACAGCCTTTCGGCTCTACGAAACTCTTTTCGTGGGAGGGAGAGAAGAAGCCAGATAATGCATGGCATGTGTATGAGAGCAAGGGATGAGGAGAATGGCAGCCACTTCTCCTCCTTTTATAGGCCAAGGCAAGGGGTGGGGTGGTGGAGAAAATACCAAAATACCCAAGCAACATGTCCCACATGAGGGGTAATATGGTGATGCAAGTGGAGCACAAAGGGGACACCCAAGGGGGCCCCTACTTGGCCGGCCACAACCTTGCCCCCTCCCATGGGGGGGGGCCCCCAACAAGCCACCAACATGTCTCCCTTGAACAAGGGTGCTCCCTAGACAAAAAGCCACCAAACATGCAACCCCCGATTCGTGGGATCTTGTCCCCTCGCGCTGAGACAAGATGTTTCCCATGAAACTTTTTTCTAAAAAATTCCAGAAGGTCCCAGAACATTTCTGGCACCCTCCAAAATTATTCCGGGAATTTTTCGAAACATTTTCGGTATGGTAGTTTTCATCAGCGAAAAGCAACAACAGCGGTTACGACAGTTTCGGAACATTTCCGGTTTTTTTTTCTCTGAAAATTCCCAGAAGTTCCCAGACCAATTCTGGCATCCTCTGAAAATTTCCATGCGATGCCGAAACCCTTTTTGACCTAATAATATATTCCAAAACAACTTTTTGGTTTTATCGAAACTCTTTCGGTGTTCTCTCTCTCCGGAACTCTTCCATTGTTTCCGAAACTTTTTCGGTGACTTTCTCTCAGACTCCCTGTCTAGTATTCAGCAGATAGATGACCCTTAAGCGTGTGACCCTATAGGTTCGGTGAAGCATAGACATGACCTGGAACCCTTTCCAATCAATGATCAACATCGGAGCCGTGGACACCCATATTGACCCCTATACCCACACGAATGAATATTCGAGTGAACCTCCAGTTGCCGTGTGCTATTCCTGTTGCTTCGCAATATGTCACAAACACCCGAGGTGAGATTTATTGCATTCCTGTGGATCAACAATTTGTCCATCATGCAAGTTACCTCGTTACCGGTTTTGTTCTCTTTTCTCGTTTCCGTGTTCCGGCATCCCAATGATCAAATCACAAGTTGTCTGGCCAGACGATGATGGATACCGTAACACCGAGAGGGCCCGAGTATATCTCTCCATCGTCGGAGGAGCAAATCCCAATCTTGAGCTATCTCGTTACTTGCCACACTTTTCCGTGAACCCGTAAGCCGCCGTAATAGCCACCCAGTTCCGGATGACGTTTAACAAACCCCAAAGTTCATGAAGCAAGTATGAAGGAACTCGATACTCTCATGGTCTAAGGAATTATGCAAACATTAACTTCTCTGTGTTATAAACCATAAACTTGTGACGAAAGAATCTCATAGCATAACAACAATTCGGGTTGATTCAACACAAGTGTTCTACCATCAATTGTGCTCTCAAAATTGCTGGCATAGACATGCCCATGATCAGGAAAACATAATCATCATGCAATACTTGAGCTAGTCTTAGAGGCATGACTAGGAATACATATCACTGTTTATTATCCCACACGTGCACGTGGGTTTTCCTCAGAGCCTTTATGGATATACGGGCTCAGGAGCCACAGCAGTTATAGCATGGAACATAAACTTTCATTACAAACCAGGAGATACAAAATAACTGTTGTTACTGCCTCTAGGGCATATCTCCTACAGACTCCCACTTGCACTAGAGTCATAATCCAGTTACATGGCTTCCCTAACACCAATGGCTATCCGGTGTTGCTCATGCTTTGCTCGTGGTAGAGGCTTCGTCATCGGGTCTGACACATTCAGATCCGTGTGAACTTTGCGTACTTTCACTAAACCCTCTTCGACATGATGTCGAATGAGTTTATATTTGCGTTGAATATGTCTTGTCTTATGGTGCGAATTTGGCTCCCTTGCCTGAGCCACGGCGCCACTATTATCACAATAGATCTCCACCGGGTCCTGGGCACTAGAAACCACACCAAGGTCTTCAAGAAATTGCTTGATCCAAACCGCCTCCTTGGAGGCTTCTGAAGCGGCAATATACTCCGCCACAGTCTTCTGTTTGGAACTTTTCCAATCAACTGCACCACCGTTCAATATGAAAACATAGCCTGATTGAGATTTGAAGTCATCTGGGTCAGTCATGAAGCCTGCATCAGTGTAACCACTTACAATGAGCTCTTCATCACCTCCGTACACAAGGAGTAAATCCTTGGTCCGTCTGAGGTACTTAAGAATACCCTTGACTGCGGCCCAGTGTTCCAATCCTGGATCACTTTGGTACCGGCTGCTAACACTTAGCGCATAGGAAACATCCGGTCTTGTACATAGCATGGCATACATAATAGAACCAACTGCCGAGGCATATGGAACATCATTCATTTGTACTCGCTCATCGAGAGTTTGAGGACTCTGATTCTTGCAAAGCACTGTGCCAGGTGACATGGGGAGTAGGCCTTTCTTGGAGTTCTCCATGTTGAACCTTTTCAACACCTTGTCAATGTACGTGCTTTGGCTAAGCGCTATCAGGCGTTTTGATCTATCTCTATAGATTCTGATGCCCAATACATATGCCGCTTCGGCTAAGTCTTTCATTGAAAACCTTTTCTTCAATGAGTCTTTTATTTCGCTAAGAAAATTCATGTCATTTCCAATCAACAATATGTCATCCACATACAAGATTAGAAATGCTTTTGCGCTCCCACTAAACTTCTTGTAAACACAAGATTCTTCGTCATTCCTGATGAAGCCAAACTCTTTGACCACTTCATCAAAACGAATGTTCCAGCTCCTTGACGCTTGCTTCAGACCATAAATGGCTTTCTGAAGTTTGCATACCTTTCCAGCATCCTCATGAATGACAAAACCTTCTGGCTGTATCATATATACATCCTCTTTGAGGTTTCCATTTAGGAAAGCCGTTTTGACATCCATCTGCCATATTTCATAATCGAAATAAGCAGCAATTGCTAGTAATATCCGAACAGACCTAAGCATAGCTACGGGCGAGAAAGTCTCGTCGTAGTCCACTCCTAGAACTTGCGTGAACCCTTTCGCGACAAGTCTAGCTTTGTGGATAGTAATGTTACCATCCGCGTCCGTCTTCTTTTTGAAAATCCATTTACAACCAATCGGCTTTACTCCTTCTGGAAGTTCTTCCAAGTTCCAAACTTTGTTTTCGTACATGGATTCCATTTCGGATCTCATGGCCTTGTGCCATTCTTTTGAGCTGGGCCCCGCCATCGCTTCCTTGTAGTGCGCAGGTTCATCGTCTTCAAGAATGAAGATTTCGTTATGAAACCATTCAGGTGGCTGGATAGCCCTACCTGATCTGCGCGGTTCAGTTACAACATTGTCTGAAGTCTCCGCATCATATGCGACAACTTCCGGCTCAGTTGTAGGGATAATTAGCGGAATTTCTTCTGGTTCTTTAGCCATATCAACGGTTGCCAAAGATTCACTAATCTCATTAAGTTGTACTGTCCTCCCACTTGCTTCTTTAGCGAGAAACTCTTTCTCAAGAAAGTGTCCATCTTTGGCAACAAATACTTTGTTATCGGACGGGTGGTAGAAAGAATACCCAATGGTTACATTGGGATAACCTACAAAGTAACATTTGTCTGATCTGGGATCAAGTTTGCTTGGTTGTAAACGTTTTACATAAGCTTCACAACCCCAAATTTTGAGATGCGACACACTGGGTTTCTTCCCTTTCCACATCTCATGTGGTGTCGTCTCAACAGACTTAGACGGTGCTCTGTTTAATGTATAAGCGGCAGTGAGTAGTGCGTGACCCCAAAAATATATCGGTAGATCTGTAAGAGACATCATCGACCTTACCATGTCCAACAAGGTTCGGTTACGTCGTTCCGATACTCCGTTTCTCTGTGGAGTTCCGGGAGGCGTAAGCTGTGAAACGATTCCACGGTCACTCAGATGTTGGCCAAACTCATGACTAAGATACTCGCCTCCGCGATCAGACCGCAGAAACTTAATCTTTTTGTCACGATGATTCTCTACCTCATTCTGAAATTCTTTGAACTTTTCAAAGGTTTCCGACTTATGCTTCATCAAGTAGATATAGCCATACCGACTTAAATCATCAGTAAAAGTCACGAAGTAAAAATACCCACCCCGTGCGGCCGTGTTCATTGGACCACATACATCACTATGTATTATTTCCAATAATTCACCCGCCCGTTCAGGATGACCCGTGAACGGCGTCTTGGTCATTTTCCCCATCAAGCAAGCTTCACATGTGTCAAATGATTCAAAATCAAGGGACGGTAAAACTCCATCTTTATGGAGTCTTTGCATGCGTTTCTTTCCGAGGTGGCCAAGCCGACAGTGCCACAAGAAAGTGGTGGTGGTATCAGCCTTCTTAAGGCGTTTAGCATTCACGTTAAAGACATCATTTCCACATTCAAGATTTAGTATGAAAAGGCCCCCAACAATGGGTGCAAATCCATAAAACATATCCTTACAATAAAGTGAACAACCATTGTTCTCAGACTTGTACGAATACCCATCGTGTACTAAGCATGATCCGGAGATAATGTTTCTACACAACTGTGGAACAAAATAACAGTTACTTAGTTCTAAGATAAATCCTGAAGGGAGACGTAGAGGCATAATGCCGACGGCTTGAGCGGCGATCCCAGCGCCGTTCCCGACGCGCATCACGACTTCATTCTTTGCCAGCTTGCGCACCTTCTGAAGCCCCTGTATCGAGTTGCAAATGTGAGCAACCGATCCGGTATCAAATACCCAAGACTTAGAATTTTCGCTAGCAAGCAAAACGTCAATGACATTAACTTGTATAACAATTATACCTTTTCCGGTTTTCCCAGACTTCTTATCTTCCAGATACTTCTTGCAGTTTCTCTTCCAGTGTCCTGTGCCCTTGCAGTAGAAGCACTCAGTTTCATTCTTGGCCCCACCCTTAGAGTTGCTTTGGGAGCCGGTCTTACCGGCGCCCTTGCCCTTCTTTGGCTTGCCTTTCTTTTTTTTGAAACTGGCGGTTTTATTCACAAGCAACACTTGCTTGCGATTTTTCCGCAGTCCTCCTTCTGCAGTTTTCAGCATGGCGAGCACCTCTTCCGGTTCCTTCTCCATCCCACTCATGTTGTAGTTTAATACAAAACCGTCGTAAGACGGGGGGAGTGAAGAAAGCAACATGTCCATCGTATGGCCAGGTGGAAGTGGAAATTCCAGGGTTTTAAGCCTTTCAGCATAGCCAATCATTTTGACCACGTGTTCGCCAACTGAACTACCCTCAGCCATCTTGCAATCCATCAAAGCCTTCATGATATCAAATCGTTCAGACTTTGCGGTTTCCTTGTACAAAGCATCCAATTCCCGGATCATATCACGGGGTTTATGGAGTTCAAAACGTTTTTGAAGGTCTGTACTCATGCAAGCTAGCATGAGGCACTGCACTAAGTTGTGATCATCATCCTTAGTGGCCCAGACATTTTGTTCATCTTCCGGGGCCTCTGCCGCCGGTTTAGCTGGAAGAGCATTTTCAAGCACATACAGTTTCTTAGCGCTCCTGAGGACAATCTCAGGTTGCGGACCCAGTCCGCATAGTTGTTTCCAGTCGTAGTTAACTTCTCTTTCTCTAACATCGGGCCTAAGTTGAACGTGGTGTTGCGAGCCATTTGATCTACAACGGAAAACACAGGTTTCACTTAGACTTTGTTTATAATGAAATTTGCACTAGTGAATAAACAAGTTTATTCTAAAGTGCGCTCCCACTCAAATCAATATCTCTCAAAATTGATTGTGAGTGATTCAAGATCCAAATTGAAAACCAACGCCAAGGATGTGTCCATCTCAAGTGACGAGAATTTCAATTGGTAGGCCAACTTGCCAATCACATCTCTATGTGACTCTTGTTCATCTTTCGATGGGCGTGTTCCGAGCTCAGGACGCTCCTCCAGAACGTCAAGACAACCAAGTGATCTTGCTGCGAGGTCTCAACTCACCCGCCTCACATTTCCCTAATCGTTCGTACCCATGTGTCCATGTGGTACCCCGAAAAGTTAGGTGCCGTGACGGTGCTACACTTGGGAGAACACTAACTACTTGATATTTTAAGTGAGAGATCACCCTAAAAAAAAGCGACTACCGCGCAATCAAGAAGGGTGCATCAAGAGGGATAAACATCTCAAGCAATTCATAATAGCATGATATGGTATAGCCTCTTCTGACGGAGAAGTCTTTCATTTCTTCGTCTTCGGCATTCGCTTCGGTGTTCACCTTCGCGAAGATTGCCACCACCTTGTTGATGCACCAGATAATATTGCTATCTCCATAGCAAGATAAAATAAATGCATTACTTAAGGTTGACACGCAGGTCATTAAAGTGCAATCATATGGCTCCAGCCATCATACCGAATCATGACACGCAGGTCATGTTAATTACATCATATAGTCATCTCATACATAATCAAATTGAATATGAGCATTGCTATACCACATCACATGCAAACCATCCTGCAAAACCAAGTTAGACGCCTCTAATCGGTTTATGCAAAATTTTATTTTACGTGGCTTCTAAGGTTTTGACTTAAACCGCAGCTACCAACGTTTTATCATCAAGTATGATTATTCAAGTTGCTAGATTAACATCTCGGGGTGTATGAAACACGAGATAATTAAATCTCGAGCCCCATACTAAACTTCGTCATACGCATGACCCCCGTGCAGATCATATCTGCAATGCCCTTTCATCTGCGAATTTCATCTTTCTTTTGACTATGGCAGAACCCAAAGAACTGATAGCACTTCCATGATCAATCAGGATCACGGATTGCCAGAACTTTGTCAAATTCCACCATGCTGTCTCGAGATTGAGCAAACGCAAATTCTAGGGAAGTAACAAGAACGTCAGGTAACAGATTTCATCTGTCACCCGCATAAATAATTTTCAGCAATAGATCTCATCTACTACCTAATTATATTATGCAATACCCATACATCTCCATGTATTCTAGATCGTAACCTGCATCTACGCATAGCACGGCTCTTGATGCCACTGTAGGGGAACGCGACAGAAAACAAAAAATTTCGGTATAGCGAGCACGCCCAGGACCACTATGGAGACTGCATACAAGGTTTGATCTGATCCGTACCGAATCGAAGCGCAGCGGAAGAAGAGTCGGTGGAGATCGTTGGTGCAGATCTCCGCAGCTAGGATTTACAACCTCCCAACCGCGAGGATGTACTCCCTCGTCGGACAGCCCTTCGGGAGGCGGTCGGACAGTCCCCCGGACGATGTCGCGGACAGCCCTTCGGGAGGACCCTCGAAACTCGAACGGAGACTCGGACAGCCCTTTGGGAGGACACTCGAACAGCCCCTCAGGCAAAAGACCGAAACTACGACCTCTCTACGGGGTTGCACACATACGGTGTCAGCTATCCGGCAGGGCTTCGCCGTCCAGAACTAGTTCCTGCCGGAACCCAGACAGCCTTTCGGCTCTACGAAACTCTTTTCGTGGGAGGGAGAGAAGAAGCCAGATAATGCATGGCATGTGTATGAGAGCAAGGGATGAGGAGAATGGCAGCCACTTCTCCTCCTTTTATAGGCCAAGGCAAGGGGTGGGGTGGTGGAGAAAATACCAAAATACCCAAGCTACATGTCCCACATGAGGGGTAATATGGTGATGCAAGTGGAGCACAAAGGGGACACCCAAGGGGGCCCCTACATGGCCGGCCACAACCTTGCCCCCTCCCATGGGGGGGCCCCCCAACAAGCCACCAACATGTCTCCCTTGAACAAGGGTGCTCCCTAGACAAAAAGCCACCAAACATGCAACCCCCGATTCGTGGGATCTTGTCCCCTCGCGCTGAGACAAGATGTTTCCCGTGAAAATTTTTTCTGAAAAATTCCAGAAGGTCCCAGAACATTTCTGGCACCCTCCAAAATTATTCCGGGAATTTTTCGAAACATTTTCGGTATGGTAGTTTTCATCAGTGAAAAGCAACAACAGCGGTTACGGCAGTTTCGGAACATTTCCGGTTTTTTTTTCTCTGAAAATTCCCAGAAGTTCCCAGACCAATTCTGGCATCCTCTGAAAATTTCCATGCGATGCCGAAACCCTTTTTGACCTAATAATATATTCCAAAACAACTTTTTGGTTTTATCGAAACTCTTTCGGTGTTCTCTCTCTCCGGAACTCTTCCATTATTTCCGAAACTTTTTCGGTGACTTTCTCTCAGACTCCCTGTCTAGTATTCAGCAGATAGATGACCCTTAAGCGTGTGACCCTATAGGTTCGGTGAAGCATAGACATGACCTGGAACCCTTTCCAATCAATGATCAACATCGGAGCCGTGGACACCCATATTGACCCCTATACCCACACGAATGAATATTCGAGTGAACCTCCAGTTGCCGTGTGCTATTCCTGTTGCTTCGCAATATGTCGCAAACACCCGAGGTGAGATTTATTGCATTCCTGTGGATCAACAATTTGTCCATCATGCAAGTTACCTCGTTACCGGTTTTGTTCTCTTTTCTCGTTTCCGTGTTCCGGCATCCCAATGATCAAATCACAAGTTGTCTGGCCAGACGATGATGGATACCGTAACACCGAGAGGGCCCGAGTATATCTCTCCATCGTCGGAGGAGAAAATCCCAATCTTGAGCTATCTCGTTACTTGCCATACTTTTCCGTGAACCCGTAAGCCGCCGTAATAGCCACCCAGTTACGGATGACGTTTAACAAACCCCAAAGTTCATGAAGCAAGTATGAAGGAACTCGATACTCTCATGGTCTAAGGAATTATGCAAACATTAACTTCTCTGTGTTATAAACCATAAACTTGTGACGAAAGAATCTCATAGCATAACAACAATTCGGGTTGATTCAACACAAGTGTTCTACCATCAATTGTGCTCTCAAAATTGCTGGCATAGACATGCCCATGATCAGGAAAACATAATCATCATGCAATACTTGAGCTAGTCTTAGAGGCATGACTAGGAATACATATCACTGTTTATTATCCCACACGTGCACATGGGTTTTCCTCAGAGCCTTTATGGATATACGGGCTCAGGAGCCACAGCAGTTATAGCATGGAACATAAACTTTCATTACAAACCAGGAGATACAAAATAACTGTTGTTACTGCCTCTAGGGCATATCTCCTACAATAACTGGATAGTACGGCTCTGGGATTGCTTTCTCGCAGGGAGTCGAGGAAGAATCTCTGGCCGAGGTTGATGACATTACTGCTATAATTTACATTATGTTATTCTGCTCTCTTCTTATGCTGCAAGGCAATTGAAGATGCTGAAGATGCTAGTCTTCGATAGGACTAGTCTTTTCCCCCTCTATTCTGGCATTTCTGCAGCCCAGTCCACCTATACAGCCCCCTTTGAAAATGTTGCATATGTAGTGTAGATCCTTGCTTGCTGAGTACTTCGGATGAGTACTCACGTTTGTTTTATTTTCCTTTTTCCCCCTTTACTCCTTTGTCGCATCCAGATGATGGAGCCCCGGAGAAAGTTGTCCCCGTCGACGACCACTACTACTACCAGCCCGTATAGTACTACTACTACGAGGAGCCGACCGACGACCAGGAGTAGGATCGGAGGGTCCAGGGCGGGAGGCCCACGCCTTTTCGATCGTAGTTTTTATTTTGCCCCGCCTCTGTGAAGGCTTACCTCTCTGTTCTGTAATATATCTGTACCCAGATATCTGACGCTTCCGCTGACGCTTGTATGCCATCGAGCTATGTATTCGAGCCCTCGAGGCCCTGGCTTGTAATATTAAGCTTGTATGAATTTATTTATGTTTTAGAGTTGTGTTGTGATATCTTCAAGTGAGTCCTTAGGCTTGATCGTTTGCATTTGCGTGTATGATTAGTGCACGATTAAGCCGGGGTCGTCACACTCACCACGCCGCACATCCCGCCCGTGCTCCTGCCCGCGGCGCCGCTGCCCTCCCCATCCGCCTCAACATCCTCTGCCGCCGGCCCTCACGCCCACCTCCAAGCTCTCCCAGGATCCTCACCGCCGCCACGCCTGGTGAGGTGAGCTCCGCCTCCATATCCTCCGGCAACGGCCTCAGGCCAACCTCCAAGCTCTCACAGGATCCTCGCCGCCGCCACACGTGGTGAGGTGAGCTCGGCCTTCACATCCTCCGGCAACGGCCTCAAGCCAACCTCCAAGCTCACCACTCCTTGACGCCATCTTTCCCGTGCTGCTCCTCGCTGGCGCGGTGCTGCCCGTTCCTCGCTGATTTCAGCCCCATTTGGAAGAACCTGCAGCTCATACAACCATATCATACAAGTTCACCAAACACTCATCTGGGTTCATCCTTGCATCAGCTCATATAGGCCAAGCTCACCCAGGATCCCCCATACGGTGTAGGCAAAAGATGCCCAAGCAACCAAACACGCCCTAAGCTACTCAAGCACCTAGCCTACAGCTATACAGAAACCACGCGCGGGATCCGGTAACCCCCATTCAACCGATGACTACCGGGCCGTCAGGGGAGGAGAGTCGGAGACAACACCAGTAGGGCGGCCACAGCACGCGAAGGTGGGTCATCTTTCTCTCGCTCTTGAGCCGAAGGGGAGAAAGTAGTTTAGATCCATATGTTGTGGTTATAACAACCACACACACCCCATGCATCCAAGAAAAATGCCTGGTCCACGACTCCTTCACATCATCATATCTCTACTAGCTAAAAGAAACGTAAGGTTCCCTCTCCCCTCTTACGTTCGTCCAACCTCCTTGTCAAGACCTCCGTATGTTTCCCACCCTCGCACTGACTTTCTTAGGAATGCTATCTCCCCACCCGTCTGGCTTTCTATTTAAACCGGTTTTCCATCTTTGGTAATTGGTAACAAATCATGGTAATCCAATCACGTTCAAAATGAAGGAAGGAATCGATCAATCAAAAGGAATGAATCAATCACGTTAGTATTTGGTAACAGACTATTAATTTAAAAGAAAGGAATCAATCACGTTCGTAATCAATACCAAATCAATACAGAACAGGCTATTTGGTAGTAATCACGTCCGTTTCTTCTTTCGTCCAGCCTTCACTCCTCGGTGGCCACACGCACGGGATTCACCATTGATTGACGCACGTCTCCATCCCTCCGAAGCACATCCCCTCGCTGGTCGCCGGCGCCTCCATCCTCAGCACTCCCAACCGACGTTGTAGGTCGTCACCACCATCCCTTCGACGAACAGTGTCACCATGGTCGCCGCCGCCTCCATCTCCCGCATGCTCGGCCGCTGCTGCAGGTCGGGGAGGCCGAGGGCGATGTGCAGCCGGAGTTTCATCTATTCGTTTCCAATCTTTTTCAAGAAAGCGGAGTGCATATATTTGTTTTGTTTTTACTGTGTGTAGGGCTTTGAGATGAATACGAGACCCCTTCAGAAGGTGAATGGCAGAAATATCAGCTTTTTTGTGCCCTGATGATCACGGTCAACACTATCACATTGCCGCTGATCATTAATTGTGTGTTTTTAAGTATGAGTGATTTATGTTGTGAGTATGCAATGCAAGAGATGGACACGGCGAGACATACACGCCATGCATATGCCCTGAAGATCTTACCGGACCTGGGCATATCCATCAACGAAATCGACAATGAGCAGTACTCTATCCAGCTAAAAAGACCTTTCTCTCAGGTTCAATCATTCCACTTTCTCATGCGAGTCTGAATGCTCTTTGTTTCTTGCTATCCGGCAATGCATTCAAGTGTTTGATTAATTGCTAACATGCCAAAGACATAAAATCTATAGAAGAGTTTTCCTCCAAAATTTCTTTATTAAATATTAAAACCGCAAATCACTTAACAATACAAGTGCATTACGGATAGATGAGTTGCACAAATAAGAACACCGTTGACCAAAAGAATGGGTGTTGCACCTTCTTATTAGACTTTCACCATCACATGCAGTTCCTAACGCTAATTGTCATGCCATCACTTCTCCTGTAATTAGACTATGGCAGTAATCCTAACGTTTACAAATAGGGGAGTAAAATTTCCACGGAACTAAGGCGATGTGTTTCTTGCAGAAAAAAAAAAACGGTTGGCAATGTGAGTCAGCTCTGTACCATGCTTACTCAATTGTTCTCGACTTCTGGCTCAGCCGACCGCCAATACAAAATCAATGATCGTGTTGGAGCATGAAAATTATGACATTTTGGATAATTTAAAATTTTAATTCATAGCAACGCACATATATTATAGTGGATGACGAACAAAGAAGAAGAGTGAATTTATCTTTTCGGTAAAAAAGAATCGTCTGCGTCGTTTAACATCGGATGTGAATGATGTTTCATATAATTATTGTTTTTCCGTTGCAACGCACGGTCATTTAGCTAGTACTTACTTAAAAAAATGTGAAACGACTGGAATCGGGTGACCGATCGCAACTCGCGCTGGTCGCGCCACATCGCTCTGCGATCCAGCGTCCCACGTTGTGCCACGTCGCCCACGTTGCGCTAGGCTTTCACCATGGCCGTCCCTCTTATCTTCTTCCTCTCTCACAGCCGCTCGCATCCCTCATCTCTTCTCTCTCTCCCACCTCTTCCACACACCTTCGACGAGACCCGCTGGCCTCCCCATCCTCTCTCTCTCCCTCTCCACGAGCAGCGAACCTCTACCTACCGCCTCCTCACTATCAATTTTTCATGGCCGCGCCCCGCGTGCCCCAACCCCCTTCCATGTCGTAGCCGGCCAGCCGGTGCCGGAGAGAAACAGTGAGTCACGAGGAGCCACGACCGACGCGGGTGGGGTGCTGCGACCGGCGCGGGCGGGTGCACCGAGCTTGGCGACCGACACAAGCTGCATGTGTTCTGTGGTGCTGCGACCGGCGCACCGCTAAACTACGACCAACGCACCGAGGAGCTGCAACCTTTGACGACGAAGAAGCGACCCATGAACGGTCAGCGACGACGATGCTACAACTATGGAGGGCGAAGGCCGCAACCGGCGCACCGACGAGATGCAACCCATGACGGCCGGTGACGATGATGCTACAACCGTGGACGCGACGGTTGCAACCAGCGACGACGGATGCTACGATCATCCATGGCGATGCTTCGACCTGCGGCGACGGCGACGCCGCTTGGTGCAACCGCGGACGGTGCTGCTGCGACCATCCTCGGTGGATACCGCGCCCCGCGAGACCGTGAGACGGCGAGCCCGTGGTGCTGCGAAGCAGTGCTGCAACCGGCGACGTCAGTTGGAACGACCGAAGTTGGCGGGTGCTGCAACCGGTCATGGTGGTGCGACTGGCCACGGCAGTTGGCTAGACGGCTCGTGGTGGTTAGATGGTACAGCAGCGCCAAAACAGCCTGGCCGATGGCTGGCAGCACGCGGTAGCGGCAGCCTTGCCTGGGCGCTATTTCCCCGGCCGAGTCCCTTTTGCACCGGCCGCAACACGCATGGAGGGAGGCGTCAGCAGTAGCGTCAGCCTTGCCTGGACTCGTTTCCAGCGGTGGCGGAGCAAGCAAAGGCGAGCACTGTGCGAGCTGTGGGGCGAGAAGAGATGTGTGGTGGAGAAAGTTCCTGGGGATGGGATAAAGGTTGAGGAAGACAGACGGAGTTGATGGGATCTGACGGTTATGCTTTGGCCGATCGGACGGCCCCTGGGGTGACCGGTCTGGCGATCGATCGGTCGGCCGGCGGCTAGCATCGGCCAAAAAAGATTGTACAATATGTCTATCTTCTTAGCCACTCTAAAAAGTTGTGAAAAAAATCATGTTTAACATGTACAATTCATTGCATTTTTTTGGAAACACAGTATAGACACATACGTTCACATGCACGCACCTACACTCACATCTATGACGCACGCGTGCACACCCTGCCCCTATGAGCACAGGCATCTTGTAGTCGCCGAGCACGTCATCTACCACCAGAAGAATAGCGTCGAAAATCCTAGAATAAATTCAGAAAAATATGAGCACTCATGCCAAATCTAAAACTTGCACCCGGGTGGGCATGTTCCATCACAAGGAAACCTAACCAACTCAGTTACGCTCAGTTTGCAGGCAACTTGGCTAGTCTACCGTGATTGTTAGCCATTGGCTAATCTCCTGGGTACTATTTTTTGCCCCAAATAGCCCAATATAGCTATGGCTAGTCTGCTGATGCTGTAAAGAAATATACCTCCCAGTGGAGTAGTGCATTTGCTAGTTGTATTCATGTATCCGTTCTCCGTTTCGTCCAGGGTATGGATTCATTTAGAAAGAAATGAAATAAGATTGTGGGAGTGATTAGGATTACGAGAGAAGCTTATGGAAAGTGGCATTGTGCTAGTCTCTACTACTATTAAACAAGCAAACATATTCATCGCTAAGTGCACCCAGCCTAATGTACACATATGTGACGTCCCCAACTCAATTGTACACTAATCATACACGCAACATGCACGATCAAGATCAGAGACTCACGAGAAGATATCACAACACAACTCTAAGACACAAATTTAAACATAAATTTTTATATTACAAGTCAGGGGTCACGAAGACCCGAATACATAAGTCATCAAGCAACATAAGTCTGGGTACAGACGTAGTTAGACAAGATTGCCTTAAGAAGGCTGAGCAAAACAGCGATAATTGATCGAAAAGGCGCATGCCTCCTGCCTGGGGCCTCCGAACTACTCCTAGGCGTCGGTCTCCACGTAGTAGTACGCACCATCAGGGATGTCCGGCTCCTGGGTGTAACACCCTGGATTTTGCCCATTTTCTTTTTTTTTTCGATTTTGGTCTGGTTTTGCTTTTCAGTGACTTAGTGGTCTTAAAACCTGGAGAGATCACCTTTGATTCCTCTCCCAAGTGGCTTGTCAATCTCAAAACCATCTCAAGACCTTGCCATTTCCATCTTGGACCAATCCCAATATTCTTTTCTCAGGAATATTCCTTTTTCTTATTAAAGGAATAACCCTGTCTGCCTTGGGTTGTGAAGAAACCCACACTTCCATCATTCCAAAGATTCCCAAATAATTCCAATAAATTGTTTGGGTCATATGTTCCTCAGATATGTCAAAATCCTTCCTTGCCATGACCAAAAATATTCCACCAATATTCCTTTTCTGATTCTGCCTTAGCTGGCCATTTGTGAAGCAAGTACCCATTATCTTTGCTTTCTTGCTCTCAAACTTTTTGTGCACTCTTTTCCATCCATATCATTGCCACATGCCAAATTTCAACTTCATTTGCCTAGTAAATATTCCTGATAAATTTTTCAAAGTTTCTGTTCAAACAGGGGCCTTGTGAAGGAGGTGCAAGCTAGGCATATCCAAATGAGTTGAAATTTTGTACGCATCTTCATATGCTCAAATAATAGCTCTCCACCAAATTTGAGCATCATTCCATAATCCATGTGAGCTCAGCATCAAATCCTTGTTTCTGGTAATTATTTTGGGTTGTGAAGCAACTATAATTTTTATTGCTCCATAATTCATGAATAATTTCCAGAACATGCTTCTACCTATATGATATCTCTTCACCCAATTTGGGCTCATTTCATTCATCCAAAATTTCTCTAGAATTTCTCTTAGTTTCTGTCCAGAGAGGACCACTGTGAAGGAAGTACATTTTATGCTTGTCCAAATGCCATGAAATCTTTATGGCATCTTGGCAGCCTCAAATTACTCTCCTACACCAAGTTTCATCCAAATCTATTAAGCCAATTGAGTACTACTTCAAGATTCTTACTTCTGGACCAAAATGTGGTTTGTGCATGAACCATGATCAAAACTTGTTGAATGTATCTCAAATTTGGCCAGTAGGCAGTCCATTCAACCCAGAACCCACGAGACAACTTGTTTGACTCCATTGCCAACTCATCCCTCTTCTGGATTCCCCCCTAGTTGCTGTTCAGAAACTTGTCTGAGAGCTAGCTCGCTGTTTAAGTCATCTCTTGTCAAACCAGTGGCACTGTGAGGCCTTAGGGAGCAGGGACGACCGTGTAGACACGATTGGACAGGCCATAGCGCACCGTGGGCGCCAAGGCACGCGGTGACCATGCGTCTGGCCGAGCCAAAACCGTGCTCTGCACAACGGCCGCATCGGTCACGGTCGCTCTGACCTCCTCTCGATGCCTCTCCGTGTCCCCTTGTGCCGACTTCCTCTCTGTCGTCCAAGTACCTCCTCCAGAATCCTCTCAGCCGCCGGCGAAGGCCGCCGCCGCTCACTACCAAGCTCCGCCACGAGCAGAACAGTGAGCTCTCGTCGCCATCCTTGTCCGCGTGCCCTTAATGGCTCTGGACCAGTCCCGTCGCTCCTGCGCGCTCGTGTCAACCTCAGCCGCACCACGATGGCCAGCGCAGCTGCCAGCTCACCGTCCTCGACGTGCCAGCACAGCCGTGGCGGGATCCGGCTCAGCCACCCTCCGCTCCCCTATATAAAGCCCCCTCGGCCTCGTCCCTCATCATCCACTCCTCTCCTCTCCCTCTCAATCGTCTCTCTGCGCCCAGAAGCAGAGCTGGGAAGCTCTTCTGCTCCACCTCCGGCGAGGAGCTCCGCCGCTCTCCCTCTGCTCCTTCCCCCTCGCCTCAGTCCACCCCAAGTTCAATTCAACCACCATGGAGTTCCTGGAGCTCCACTGATCCTCCCCAAACTCTCCTCTGCCCGAGGACTTGCCGGAATAGTCGGATCCATCGGCCACCGTAGCTCACCGCTGCCTGAGTTGAAGTGGGCGATGTCGTCCGGCCACCATCCGAGGAACCACGGGTACGGGAATGATCGCCGTCGTCTGCCCGATCCATCCCCGCTATCTCCCAGCCCCTCCGCCGTCTCTACACCGGTGAACATCGCCGGTGAGCACCGCCATCCCTCTGTTCTCTCTCCCTCCCTTCAGTTATGCCAGGCAGGCCCCGCGTCTCCCCTCGACCCCACCAGTCAGCCACAGGAGCCCTGCCCAGTCAGCATAAGTGGAGGCGTATTCTTTGGAATATGTCTTCCCAGCTGGAAAGCGCATTTCCTGAGAGTGTGCGATCTGTTTTTCAGCTGAGGGCCTGTTTGTGAAAATTTTATTTACAGATGAGGTCCCTGATAGAAAAACCATCACATCTTTTTGCTCGTAACCCTGAACGAGGTGAATCCAAAGCCCACTTCTTTGTCTCGTCGAGCTCTATCTGTTGGTATCTTTTTCATAATGTGTTGACACAGTGAAAATGACCATTTTTCCCTTGCCGTAAACAGCCCCCTCCGGGAGAGAACTATTTCCAGTGATCGTTTCCGCGGACTCTCCGCACTTCTCCTCGATGGTTTGTTCGTCCCCAGGCAAGCCACGACAGCCACTTGCATGATGGATTTGCAGTAGCTATGGTTTCCTACCTGAGAAGTTATTTTAATGTGTGCATGTTATTCTGTCTGAAACCACTATATATGCTCATGTTCTATGTTTATGTTCTATGCTCGGTACTCGTTGGTAGCATTATGCTCATGGTTAACTCTGGCAGAAGCTCATGTTAAGATGATGACATGTCTGCATGTTTCTTTATCTGTTGTTATGGTTCATCCTGTTATCATGGCTCAGCACATCATCATTCAAGTTTAACCGGATGTTAATCGAATTTGAACACCTGCTGACTGAGCCATAGTGCGCCACCGAATCGAGCTCACCAGTGCAACCACACTTGCTGGGATGGGGCAGCCCTAACTCGGTCTATTGTCATGCCTCTCGCCGGTACCTCCAACTAGGGAAGATTATGAGTGCATGCTACTCTGGCCCGGTAGGCGGCTATAACCTTGTGAACCCAATTTTGGTATTGAGCTCAGGTCCCCGTTTGGGACAGTTTTGTTTGGCCACAACGGTGGCAGGTGTCGGAAGGACACAGGGGTCACCCATGACATAGCCCAAAGGGGAGTTTGTCGGAGTGGCTGGGAGAGTGCCATGCAATAGATTGGGTTTTGTCGGAACGTCGTTGGTTCTCCCGAATGGGATCACGAGGCCACGAGTTCCGTGGTGTGGGTACAGTGTACTAACCTCTGCAGAGTGTATAATCTATCGATAGCCGCGTCCTCGGATATGGGCACAATTCGTAGTAGGACACACTATGGGTCAACCGTATAATAAACTTGCTTATAACAACCCGGTTCGATGAGAAAGAACTTGGTTGATCTTTATGTGATCGCGAGAGGATCACCGTGATATCAAGGATACCGATGTTGGTTGATCGTGATCACAAGAGGATCACCGTGGTATCGTGGATACCGGATTTGGTTGATAGTGCTATGTGGTGATCTCGGGTAAAGATCAAGCTCCTTGTGATCATGTTATCACTACGGTATAGTAATACCAAGTTTGGCTGGTCCCGAGGTTATCATGTGGCACGCTCGATGGTAAGTTCCTTCGTGTGGTGGTTACGAGGTAACCCCGACAGAGTAAGTTGCATCATGATAGTTGTAACATGTTGCATGTAGTGACATCCTGTTCATATACCATGCTGTTACTGGTCTTGATTGCTTTGGTTGCTGTGAGCTTGCGAGTACATTCAAAGTACTCACCTGGCGTGTCATGCCAGTTTGCAGGTCATGCTATGATTGCTTGCTTGTCGAGGATTCCGAGTTTGCGAGCTAGCATGCGCGTTCCAGCCAGAGTCCCTGCGGAGTGGAGTTCACCACCGCCGTCTTTGTTCCGCTGCCGAGGATACTCCGTTTCCTCGGGTTGTTCCGCTGTTAGCATAGAGCTACCCTGGGCAGGCGTAGTATCGCCGTGCCGATGTAATCCATGTACCGTGTAACCTTATCTATAGTAATAAAGAGCTGATTTGTTCTATGCCAACAGTGCTGTATTCCAGAAGACTTGTCTCTGGGCTGGAATACGGGGCGTTCCGGTTCCCTCTGAGCCGGGGTGCCACAAGCGTTGGTATCAGAGCCGGTCTGGCTGTAGGACGCCCTAGACTGCGCGAACGTTAGTAACCGGTAGTATAGAGTCTACTCGGTTTGCTGCATTTGTTTGTTGCATTTGTTTGTGCATAGCATCCATATAGAATATTTATTTTGTCACTAACGGTGGATCTGGTGAGTGTAGGTGGCATCGGTTTCGACCCAATACCTGCATCCTCCAGTGGCATTCTTGTTCATTGGTGTGGTGTCATCTCTGTCCCAGCGGAGTGATGCCAAGGTGCTTGGTGTGTCGATCCCTTGCAGGATGGATGCACAGGTACCACACCAATTACCCTCTTCAGCCATCCCTATTGTTTCGGTGATAGACATGTTTCTATCCCGAATCTTGCCATCCCTCTAGCCGCTTCGGCAACCCTTACTGATCTTTGTTATCAGAAAAGGGCAATGCCCGCAAACCTTTCTTTTCATCGTTATCCCATCCTGCCATCCACTCTCTAGACGAGTACGGTTTCTTCCGTACGCTTGATGATGATGTGGTCGTGACCTTCGTGTACTGATCCACGATCACCAAGTCCGTCCCCACCTCCGTATCCATCCAGCTGCAACCGGTGTAAGCCTCGTTTGGTGTAGTCTTGTTTACACCAACTTTCTTCCACACATTGATTCACTTTCATGCACACCGCCACAGCATGTTAGATCGTAACACCGGAGTCCTTGCGAGATTGGTGTGCTTAAGTAGGAATGCATATCATTGATGTGAATAGCTGTAGTATATGATATTGCTTGTGTGTGATCTTGTTGCTTTGTGTGCTTTTATTTTAGTCGTTTCTTTTGCTTCTTTCTTTGGGCCATTGGTGTTACCTTATTTTCCCTTATGGAAGTTGCTCACCGACATTGGACTCAAAGAATCAGTGAAGAGGCAAGCATTTGGAAGCTCAGCTCAACAATATGGGATTTGGCGTCGACTGTCTGGCATGGGGAATATCTGGTCTGATTATAATGATATCCTGGAATGATCATTGGCATCAGGTGTATATATCAATGTGCGATCTTCACAGCAGTAATAATCAAATCAGCAAGAAGGCAAAGATGTGTGCATGATCAGCAGTACACTTCGGGTCAAAGATATAGTTCACATATAAGGTTGGAGTCTGCTATGAGTACAATTTGAGCCTGCTATATCCCAAAAGCAAGCCGGCATATGCTAGGAACTGAGTGCCCAATAAGAAGAATAGTCAAACAACTTTCTGCATACAAGAGTAACCGACGGCAGAAACATTAAGGGATATATATATATATATATATATATATATATATATATATATATATATATATATATATATATATATATATATGCATTCAGTCTGCATATGGAAAGCTTTGGATGTAAGCAACCTTCGCCAGTAAGGCATCACATCCTCATTAGGACAAGCTACTCCACCGACAGTTGGCAGCATATGACCACGCATCCCTAGAGTCAAACTCGCAACAGTTGGTCAGAAGGCAAAAATCAGTCAGGACACAAGCCTGCCTCAGGAACCAAATGCTCGGCTGCATATACTCAATAGATATGGTGGACATGCTGCCAAGTCATATGAGTTACTCATACAATGATGGCAGCCCGTTAAGGGTCCGACTATTGCATGAGCTATATAAGAAAGAAGGACGCTAGTTATACACTTCAGTGAGATGACCAATAACCCATGGAGGAAGCCGACCATCTGATATACGCCTTAAAGTATTGCTCCGTGTTTTGCCTGCATGTTCAAATTATTATGTTCATACCCGTATGCATAGTGGTGAGCTGTATGGGACACGGATGAACCCTTCCCGTCTTTCTTTAGTAACGGCACCACGCCTGTGTTCTGAGCTGTTTCCGACCATCCGGGGTGGATGCCGATTTTATATTTCTCTTGTCAGCAACTGGCCCGTGTTCTGAGCTGCTTTTCGGCCATCTCGGGCAGCTGCTGAATTTCTTTCCGTAGCAATGACCCTATGCTCTGAGCTGTTCTTCGGCCGTCTTAGGGAGTTGCTACTTTCTTCTTATCGACACCGTCTCATGCTCTGAGCTGCTTTTCAGCCGTCTTGAGTAGAGGTTGAGTTACTCTAGTAATGTACCAGATCTAAGTTGTAAAGACCGTTCTAGTGTCTACTGGTTTATTTGCCGATTTCATCCAAGGGTTCAGACGGTCGTTACCCTACAGCTACAACTTGTAAAGTAATATGCCTGCCGGAATATTGTACCTGGCAGTACTCATGATCACCCGGAGAATCAAGAACACTTAAGGCCAAGTTCTTTCAGCTAAGGATACAGGCAAAGAAAACCATAATGAAGAAGCAAGAATGGCCATACAGGTATGATAGTGGTTGCATGGTACTGATACCCCAGACAGTCTGAATCGGTACCAACCACAATGGATGCACACCCACGGGGTATATCCCATTTGCAACAACCTCCTCTCAAGGTACCCCATTCAGCTAACTATGTATGCTCAGAATTGTCAGAAGAAGACATCCAAGTCCGTCAAATCAGCCAACAGATCAATTCGGCAGTTGGATTCCAGCCACCGTAGCAAAGCATTACATGGCCTAATATTTACTTAAAGGTGCCGACAGACGGAACGATCGGAAGGTTGACAACTGTCTCGAAACATGTGTCCCCACCTAGGGGAAATCGGTTAAAAGAGAACCTGCTGTGAACAAAATTCTTCTGGCAGAACCATCGTCAGTTAAGTTTGTGGACAATATCATAATAAGATCGTACACCTTTATGCTGGTCACGACAGGTGATAGCCAAATCTTTGGTACGAATGTGATACCCGAGATAATGAAGATACCCAAGATGTTTCAGCAATTCTTGCAAGGAGTCAGTTTCCGCCAGGAGAACCAGGGGCGAACGCACGTACAGGGTCGTGGGGGCGACTTATACCTGGCTTCAGATATATGGCTTTGCCCCCGCTCGGCCCAGGATGTTTGCCCCCACTGGCCTGGCTACTTCTCTACTGTTATGTTATATAAAGCCCAGCCCATCTTCTCTTGTGTGGGAAAAGGACAGCAGCGGATGAGCCCATCTTAGAGCAAGTACAATAGAGCTGAGTCAGCCGGCTATAAGGAATAAATTAGTATATTTCTGCTTAGTTGGAGGAAAGAGAAGTGGAGAGAGAAGGTAAGCGGGCTCTTCGTGAAGAGCCAGCTCTAGCACGTGCTCCTAGGCACTTTGTGAGAATGAAATGTGGGCCACATAATAAAAAAGTAGTACACTCTTTTGATCTACTATTGTACATGTTGGCTATAATATGGGCTGTAGATGACATGGCACTGGCTTATAGCCAGCAGCTGGCTATACTATTAATCATGCTCTTAGAGAGATTGAGAGAATGCATACGAGCAGGCTCAAGTCGCTAGAAGCGTACGCGTTCGTCAAACAATAAGAAAACCGTATCGTTCGTCCGTCGCCCGGCTTCTCGCACGACCGCCGAAACAAAACGAAGTTGCCGCCGCCGCCGCCGCCGGGCTCCAACTATCAGCCTCAATCTGCAGTTCTGCCCGTACACGCCGAGTCGCCGGCCGGCCGGCCGGGTTGCCGTCCCTAAGGAGAAAAACTGAAAAAGACGCGCGCCACTCATCAGGTTCAGTTCTGATCTTTCCCTTCTAATTTTCAAAGTATTAGTCTATTCTGATTCCATGTTTAAAAGGTACAAGTTGGTAATTAGGTTGACTCAATCTAGCTTCATATAACCATTTCGTATGAATAAGTTTAACCACTCCTCAAACCCTAGGTTCAGTTCTGCTGGGAGTAGAATAAAATATATAGACTATAGTACTATACTGACTTGATGTACGTCAATTTATAACCTTTTGTCTATCGACTTTTAAAGCTAGTACAGACTCTTCCTGTTGCCACTGCAACTATTGAGAGATGCTTCTCGGCAACGAAGCTTGTGAAGAATGCTTTGCGTAACAAGATGGGTGATGATTATTTAAGCAATAGCCTTATTTGCTTTGTGGAAAAAGAAATGTTGGATACTTTTCCTAATAAGGTGATAGTTAAACGCTTTCATGCGAAAAATCGTCGTGGGATGAAACGGAAGGAGGTAATGTGCTCAAGCTTTTATTTTCATCTATCAATGTTTACATTCTCTCTATGTTTAAAAATGATTTTTTTTCATGCAGCTTGAAGGCTAGAAATCAGGGACATAGCAACAAAAAGGAACGGCATACCCATATTTCTCAAGTTATTCTGTCTTAAGCGGTTAGTTTACTTTTATTTTGGCACTGAACATATCATAGTTATGTGTGTGGTGACATTATCTTATAATAAATTATATGATTTTGCTTCTTCGACACTATACGTATCCTTGTGTGGTTTGTCCTTTAAATGATCAACCCATTAGTTCGTATACATGTTTCTAGAAAAAAAATTGTATACCTCTTTGCCCCCACTAGTTTTTTGTCCTGCCTCCGCCCCTGAGGAGAACAGTATGATTTATAGCACCATTCGAATCTGGAGGACACATATCCCTTTTGAAGCAGCCCAATGTAAGGGGTAAAAGATTTTGTGAGAGAATTTGTTTCAAACTCAATGGACGGTCGTCCGTACTGGACTTCATTGCAACACGTCCATGGGAAAACAACTCTCGGACTTGTGAGAAGGGCAGGCATTTCAGGATAATTCATTGCACCCCGATAAGTCGGCAGACATAAAAGGATTAAAGTCAGAGTAACATATGAGGTAAGATTTGCCAGAAAAAGGATCCAGTGAAACAAACCACCCTGAAGTCAGGTAGTCAGACAGATGAAATTTAATGGGAGCATTATACAAAGGCAAAAAGGAAACCCAAGTTGGAAATGGTTTCCTTAAGTCAGAATATTCATGCTTGACCCCTGAGCAACCAAATCTCGAGGACGAGATTTCTTTAAGGGGGGTAGGTTTGTAACACCCTGGATTTTGCCCATTTTCTTTTTCTTTCGATTTTGGTCTGGTTTTGCTTTTCAGTGGCTTAGTGGTCTTGAAACCTGGAGAGATCACCTTTGATTCCTCTCCCAAGTGGCTTGTCAATCTCAAAACCATCCCAAGACCATGCCATTTCCATCTTGGACCAATCCCAATATTTTTTTCTCGGGAATATTCCTTTTTCTTATTAAAGGAATAACCCTGTCTGCCTTGGGTTGTGAAGCAACCCACACTTACATCATTCCAAAGATTCCCAAATAATCCCCATAAATTGTTTGGGTCATATGTTCCTGACATATGTCAAAATCCTTCCTTGCCATGACAAAAAATATTCCACCAATATTCCTTTTCTGATTCTGCCCTAGCTGGCCGTTTGTGAAGCAAGTACCTATTATCTTTGCTTGCTTGCTCTCAAACTTTTTGTGCACTCTTTCCCATCCATATCATTGCCACATGCCAAATTTCAACTTCATTTGCCTAGTAAATATTCCTGAGAATTTTTTCAAAGTTTCTGTTGAAATAGAGGCCTTGTGAAGGAAGTGCAAGGTAGGCATATCCATATGAGTTGAAATTTTGCAAGCATCTTCGTATGCTCAAATAATAGCTCTCCACCAAATTTGAGCAACATTCCAGAATCCATGTGAGCTCAGAATCAAATCCTTGTTTCTGGTAATTATTTTGGGTTGTGAAGCAACTATAATTTTTATTGCTCCATAATTCATGAATAATTTCCAGAACATGCTTCTACCTATATGATATCTCTCCACCCAATTTGGGCTCATTTCATTCATCCAAAATTTCTCTTAGTTTCTGTCCAGAGAGGACCATTGTGAAGGAAGTACATTTTATACTTGTCCAAATGCCATGAAATCTTTATGGCATCTTGGCAGCCTCAAATTACTCTCCTACACCAAGTTTCATCCAAATCTATTGAGCCAATTGAGTACTACTTCAAGATTCTTACTTCTGGACCAGAATGTGGTTTGTGCATGAACCATGATCAAAACTTGTTAAATGTATCCCAAATTTGGCCAGTAGGTAGTCCATCCAACCCAGAACCCACCAGACAACTTGTTTGACTCCATTGCCAAATCATCCCTCTTATGGATTCCCCCCTAGTTGCTATTCAGAAAATTGTCCGAGAGCTAGCTCGCTGTTTAAGTCATCTCTTGTCAACCCAGTGGCACTGTGAGGCCTCAGGGAGCAGGGACGACCGTGTAGACACGATTGGACGGGCCAGAGCGCATCGTGCGCGCCAAGGCATGCGGTGACCACGCGTCTGGCCGAGCCAAAACCGTGCTCTGCACAACGCCCGCATCGGTCATGCTCGCTCTGACCTCCTCTCGATGCCTCTTCGTATCCCCTTGTGCCGACTTCCTCTCCGTCGTCCACGTATCTCCTCCAGAATCCTCTCAGTCGCCGGCGAAGGCCGCCGCCACTCACTGCCAAGCTCCGCCACGAGCAGAACAGTGAGCTCTCGTCGCCATCCTTGTCCGCGTGCCCTGAATGGCTCTGGACCAGTCCCGTCGCTCCTGCGCGCTCGCGTCAACCTCAGCCGCGCCACGACGGCCAGCGCAGCTGCCAGCTCGCCGTCCTCGACGTGCCAGCACAGCCGTGGCGGGATCCGGCTCAGCCACCCTCCGCTCCCCTATATAAAGCCCCCTCGGCCTCGTCCCTCATCATCCACTCCTCTCCTCTCCCTCTTAATCATCTCTCTGCGCCCAGAAGCAGAGCTGGGAAGCTCTTCTGCTCCACCTCCGGCGAGGAGCTCCGCCGCTCTGCCTCTGCTCCTTCCCCCTCGCCTCCGTCCACCCCAAGTTCAATTGAAACCACCATGGAGTTCCTGGAGCTCCACTGATCCTCCCCAAACTCTCCTCTGCCCGAGGACTTGCCGGAATCGTCGGATCCGTGGGCCACCGTAGCTTACCGCCGCCTGAGTTGAAGTGGGTGACGCCGTCCGGCCACCATCCGAGGAGCCACGGGTACGGGAATGATCGTCGTCATCTGCCCGATTCATCCCCGCCATCTCCTAGCACCTCCTGTTGTGGAACGTAGTAATTTCAAAAATTTCCTACGCACACACAGGATCCTGGTGATGCATAGTAACGAGAGGGGAGAGTGTGTCCATGTACCCTAGTAGACCGAAAGCGGAAGCGTTAGCACAACGCGGTTGATGTAGTCGTACGTCTTCACGATCCGACCGATCCAAGTACCGAACGCACGGCACCTCCGAGTTCAGCACACGTTCAACTCGATGACGTCCCGCGAGCTCCGATCCAGCAAAGCTTCACAGGAGAGTTTCGTCAGCACGACGGCGTGGTGACGGTGATGATGATGCTACCGACGCAGGGCTTCGCCTAAGCACCGCTACGATATGATCGAGGTGGATTATGGTGGAGGGGGGCACCGCACACGGCTAAGAGATCAATGATCAATTGTTGTGTCTATGGGGTGCCCCCTGGCCACGTATATAAAGGAGTGGAGGAGGGGGGAGGGCCGGCCTAGCTATGGCGCGCCCTGGAGGAGTCCTACTCCCACCGGCAGTAGGATTCCCCCCCTTCCAAGTAGTACGAGTAGGAGAGAAGGAAGGGGAAGAGAGAAGAGAAGGAAGGAGGGGGCGCAGCCCCTCCCCCAAGTCCAATTCGGACTAGGCCTTGGGGGGGCGCGCGGCCTGCCTCTCTCTCTCCCCTAAAGCCCAATAAGGCCCATATACTTCTTCCCCGTATTCCCGTAACTCCCCGGTACTCCGAAAAATACCCGAACCACTCGGAACCTTTCCGATGTCCGAATATAGTCGTCCAATATATCGATCTTTACGTCTCGACCATTTCAAGACTCCTCGTCATGTCCCCGATCTCATTTGGGACTCCGAACTACCTTCGGTACATCAAAACACATAAAATCATAATACAAATCATCATAGAACTTTAAGCGTGCGGACCCTACGGGTTCGAGAACTATGTAGACATGACCGAGACACGTCTCTGGTCAATAACCAATAGCGGAACCTGGATGCTCATATTGGTTCCTACATATTCTACGAAGATCTTTATCGGTCAAATCGCATAACAACATACGTTGTTCCCTTTGTCATCGGTATGTTACTTGCCCGAGATTCGATCGTCGGTATCTCAATACCTAGCTCAATCTCGTTACCGGCAAGTCTCTTTACTCGTTCCATAATACATCATCCCGCAACTAACTCATTAGTTACAATGCTTGCAAGGCTTATAGTGATGTGCATTACCGAGTGGGCCCAGAGATACCTCTCCGACAATCGGAGTGACAAATCCTAATCTCGAAATACGCCAACTCAACAAGTACCTTCGGAGACACCTGTAGAGCACCTTTATAATCACCCAGTTACGTTGTGACGTTTGGTAGCACACAAAGTGTTCCTCCGGTAAACGGGAGTTGCATAATCTCATAGTCATAGGAACATGTATAAGTCATGAAGAAAGCAATAGCAACGTACTAAACGATCAAGTGCTAAGCTAACGGAATGGGTCAAGTCAATCACATCATTCTCCTAATGATGTGATCCCGTTTATCAAATGACAACTCATGCCTATGGTTAGGAAACATAACCATCTTTGATCAATGAGCTAGTCAAGTAGAGGCATACTAGTGACACTCTGTTTGTCTATGTATTCACACATGTATTATGTTTCCGGTTAATACAATTCTAGCATGAATAATAAACATTTATCATGAAATAAGGAAATAAATAATAACTTTATTATTGCCTCTAGGACATATTTCCTTCAGTCTCCCACTTGCACTAGAGTCAATAATCTAGTTCACATCGCCATGTGATTTAACACCAACAGTTCACATCACCATGTGATTAATATCCATAGTTCACATTGTCATGTGACCAACACCCAAAGGGTTTACTAGAGTCAATAATCTAGTTCACATCACCATGTGATTAACACCCAAAGAGTACTAAGGTGTGATCATGTTTTGCTTGTGAGAGAAGTTTAGTCAATGGGTCTGCCAAATTCAGATCCGTATGTATTTTGCAAATTTCTATGTCAACAATGCTCCGCATGGAGCTACTCTAGCTAATTGCTCCCACTTTCAATATGTATCCAGATTGAGACTTAGAGTCATCTGGATCAGTGTCAAAACTTGTATCGACGTGACCCTTTACGACGAACCTTTTGGCACCTCCATAATCGAGAAACATATCCTTATTCCACTAAGGATAATTTTGACCGCTGGCCAGTGATCTACTCCTAGATCACTATTGTACTCCCTTGCCAAACTCAATGTAGGGTATACAATAGATCTGTTACACAGCATAGCATACTTTATAGAACCTATGACTGAGGCATAGGGAATGACTTTTCATTCTCTTTCTATTTTCTGCCGTGGTCGGGTTTTGAGTCTTCACTCAACTTCACACCTTAAAACACGGGCAAGAACTCCTTCTTTGACTGTTTCATTTTGAACTACTTCAAAAACTTTGTCAAGGTATGTACTCATTGAAAAATCTTATCAAGCGTCTTGACCTATCTCTATAGATCTTGATGCTCAATATGTAAGCAGCTTCACCGAGGTCTTTCTTTGAAAAACTCCTTTCAAATACTCCTTTATGCTTTCCAGAAAATTCTACATTATTTCCGATCAACAATATGTCATTCACATATACTTATCAGAAATGCTGTAGTGCTCCCACTCACTTTCTTGTAAATACAGGCTTCACCGCAAGTCTGTATAAAACTATATGCTTTGATCAACTCATCAAAGCATATATTCCAACTCCGAGATGCTTGCACCAGTCCATAGATGGATCGCTGGAGCTTGCACACATTGTTAGCATCCTTTGGATCGATAAAACCTTCAGGTTGCATCATATACAACTCTTCTTCCAGAAATCCATTCAGGAATGCAGTCTTTACATCCATTTGCCAAATTTCATAATCATAAAATGCGGCAATTGCTAACATGATTCGGACGGACTTAAGCATCGCTACGGGTGAGAAAGTTTCATCGTAGTCAACTCCTTGAACTTTGTCAACAACCTTTTTCGATAAGTCTAGCTTTGTAGATAGTAACACTACTATCAGCGTCCGTCTTCCTCTTGAAGATCCATTTATTTTCTATGGCTTGCCGATCATCGGGCAAGTCAACCAAAGTCCATACTTTGTTCTCATACATGGATCCCATCTCAGATTTCATGGCCTCAAGCCATTTCGCGGAATCTAGGCTCATCATCGCTTCCTCATAGTTCGTAGGTTCGTCATGGTCTAGTAACATGACTTCCAGAACAGGATTACCGTACCACTCTGGAGCGGAACGTACTCTGGTTGACCTACGAGGTTATGTAGTAACTTGATCTGAAGTTTCATGATCAATATCATTAGCTTCCTCACTAATTGGTGTAGGCATCACTGGAACTGATTTCTGTGATGAACTACTTTCCAATTCAAGAGAAGGTACCACTACCTCATCAAGTTCTACTTTCCTCCCACTCACTTCTTTCGAGAGAAACTCCTTCTCTAGAAAGGATCCATTCTTAGCAACAAATATCTTGCCTTCGGATCTGTGATAGAAGGTGTACCCAACAGTTTCTTTTGGGTATTCTATGAAGACGCACTTCTCCGATTTGGGTTCGAGCTTATCAGGCTGAAGCATTTTCACATAAGCATCGCAGCCCCAAACTTTAAGAAACGACAGCTTAGGTTTCTTGCCAAACCACAGTTCATACGGTGTCATCTCAACGGATTTAGATGGTGCCCTATTAAATGTGAATGCAGCTGTCTCTAATGCATAACCCCAAAACGATGGTGGTAAATCGGTAAGAGACATCATAGATCGCACCATATCTAATAAAGTACGGTTACGACGTTCGGACACACCATTACGCTGTGGTGTTCCAGGTGGCATGAGTTGCGAAACTATTCCACATTTTAAATGAAGACCAAACTCGTAACTCAAATATTTGCCTCCGCGATCAGATCGTAGAAACTTTATTTTCTTGTTACGATGATTTTCTACTTCACTCTGAAATTCTTTGAACTTTTCAAATGTTTCAGACTTGTGTTTCATTAATTAGATATACCCATATCTGCTCAAATCATCTGTGAAGGTCAGAAAATAACGATACCCGCCGCGAGCCTCAATACTCATCGGACCGCATACATCGGTATGTATTATTTCCAATAAGTCCGTAGCTCGCTCCATTGTTCCGGAGAACGGAGTTTTAGTCATCTTGCCCATGAGGCATGGTTCGCAAGCATCAAATGATTCATAATCAAGTGATTCCAAAAGTCCATCAGTATTGAGTTTCTTCATGCGCTTTACACCAATATGACCTAAACGGCAGTGCCACAAATAAGTTGCACTATCATTACTAACTTTGCATCTTTTGGCTTCAATATTATGAATATGTGTATCACTACGATCGAGATTCAATAAACCATTTACATTGGGTGTATGACCATAGAAGGTTTTTATTCATGTAAACAGAACAACAATTATTCTCTGACTTAAATGAATAACCGTATTGCAATAAACATGATCCAATCATATTCATGCTCAACGCAAACACCAAATAACATTTTTTTTGCAATAAACATGATCCAATCATATTCATGCTCAACGCAAACACCAAATAACATTTATTTAGGTTCAACACTAATCCCGAAAATACAGGGAGTGTGCGATGGTGATCTTATCAACCTTGGAATCACTTCCAACACACATCGTCACCTCGTCATTAACTAGTCTCTGTTCATTTTGCAACTCCTGTTTCGAGTTACTAATGTTAGCAACTGAACCAGTATCAAATACCCAGGGGCTACTATGAACACTAGTAAAATACACATCAATAACATGTATATCAAATATACTTTTGTTCACTTTGCCATCCTTCTTATCCGCCAAATACTTGGGGCAGTTCCACTTCCTGTGACCAGTCCCTTTGCAGTAGAAGCACTCAGTTTCAGGCTTAGGTCCAGACTTGGGCTTCTTCCCGGGAGTAGCAACTTGCTTGCTATTCTTCTTGAAGTTCCCCTTCTTTCCTTTGCCCTTTTCTTGAAACTAGTGGTCTTGTTAACCATCAACACTTGATGCTCTTTCTTGATTTCTACCTTCGTTGATTTCAGCATCACGAAGAGCTCGGGAATCGTTTTTGTCATCCCTTGCATATTATAGTTCATCACGAAGTTCCAGTAACTTGGTGATAGTGACTAGAGAATTCTGTCAATTACTATCTTATCCGGAAGATCAACTCCCACTTGATTCAAGCAACTGTAGTACTCAGACATTCTGAGCACATGCTCACTGATTGAGCTATTCTCCTCCATCTTGTAGGCAAAGTACTTGTCAGAGGTCTCATACCTCTCGACACGGGCATGAGTCTGAAATACCAATTTCATCTCTTTGGAACATCTCATATGCTCCGTGGCGTTCAAAACATTTTTGAAGTCCCGATTCTAAGCCGTAAATCATGGCGCACTAAACTATCAAGTAGTCATCACATTGAGCTTGCTAAACGTTCATAACGTTTGCATCTGCTCCTGCAATAGGTCTGTCACCTAGCGGTGCATCAAGGACATAATTCTTCTGTGCAGCAATGAGGATAATCCTCAGATCACGGAACCAGTCCGCATCATTGCTACTATCATCTTTCAACTTAGTTTTCTCTAGGAACATATCAAAAATAAAACAGGGGAGCTATACGCGAGCTATTGATCTACAACATAATTTGCAAATACTACCAGGACTAAGTTCATGATAAATTAAAGTTCAATTAATCATATTACTCAAGAACTCCCACTTAGATAGACATCTCTCTAATCATCTAAGTGATCACGTGATCCAAATCAACTAAACCATAACCGATCATCACGTGAAATGGAGTAGTTTTCAATGGTGAACATCACTATGTTGATCATATCTACTATATGATTCATGCTCGACCTTTCGGTCTCAGTGTTCCGAGGCCATATCTTCATATGCTTGGCTCGTCAAGTTTAACCCGAGTATTCTGCGTGTGCAAAACTGGCTTGCACGCGTTGTAGATGAACGTTGAGCTTATCACACCCGATCATCACGTGGTGTCTCGGCACGACGAACTTTGACAACGGTGCGTACTCAGGGAGAACACTTTTACCTTGAAATTTAGTGAGAGATCATCTTATAATGCTACCGTCAAACAAAGCAAAATAAGATGCATAAAGGATAAACATCACATGCAATCAATATAAGTGATATGATATGGCCATCATCATCTTGTGCTTGTGATCTCCATCTCCGAAGCACCGTCATGATCACCATCGTCACTGGCGCGACACCTTGATCTCCATCGTAGCATCGTTGTCGTCTCGCCAACTATTGCTTCCACGACTATCGCTACCGCTTAGTGATAAAGTAAAGCAATTACAGGGCGATTGCATTGCAAACAATAAAGCGACAACCATATGGCTCCTGCCAGTTGTCGATAACTCAGTTACAAAACATGATCATCTCATACAATAAAATATAGCATCATGTCTTGACCATATCACATCACAACATGCCCTGCAAAAATAAGTTAGACGTCCTCTACTTTGTTGTTGCAAGTTTTACGTGGCTGCTATGGGCTGAGCAAGAACCGTTCTTACCTACGCATCAAAACCACAACGATAGTTCGTCAAGTTAGTGATGTTTTAACCTTCACAAGGACCGGGCGTAGCCACACTTGGTTCAACTAAAGTTGGAGAAACTGACACCCGCTAGTCACCTGTGTGCAAAGCACGGCGGTAAAACCAGTCTCGCGTAAGCGTACGCGTAATGTCGGTCCGGGCCGCTTCATCCAACAATACTGCCGAACCAAAGTGTGACATGCTGGTAAGCAGTATGACTTGTATCGCCCACAACTCACTTGTGTTCTACTCGTGCATATAACATCTACGCATAAAACCAGGCTCGGATGCCATTGTTGGGGAACGTATTAATTTCAAAAATTTCCTACGCACACACAGGATCATGGTGATGCATAGCAACGAGAGGGGAGAGTGTGTCCACGTACCCTCGTAGACCGAAACCGAAAGCGTTAGCACAACGCGGTTGATGTAGTCGTACGTCTTCACGATCCGACCGATCCAAGTACCGAACGCACGGCACCTCCGAGTTCAGCACACGTTCAACTCAATGATGTCCCGCGAGCTCTGATCCAGCAAAGCTTCACAGGAGAGTTTCGTCAGCACGACGGCGTGGTGACGGTGATGATGATGCTACCGACGCAGGGCTTCGCCTAAGCATCGCTACGATATGATCGAGGTGGATTATGGTGGAGGGCGGCACCGCACACGGCTAAGAGATCAATGATCAATTGTTGTGTCTATGGGGTGCACCCTGGCCACGTATATAAAGGAGTGGAGGAGGGGGGGAGGGCCGGCCTAGCTATGGCGCGCCCTGGAGGAGTCCTACTCCCACCAGGAGTAGGATTCCCCCCCTTCCAAGTAGTAGGAGTAGGAGAGAAGGAAGGGGAAGAGAGAAGAGAAGGAAGGAGGGGGCGCAGCCCCTTCCCCAAGTCCAATTCGGACTAGGCCTTGGGGGGGCGCGCGGCCTGCCTCTCTCTCTCCCCTAAAGCCCAATAAGGCCCATATACTTCTTCCCCGTATTCCCGTAACTCTCCGGTACTCCGAAAAATACCCGAACCACTCGGAACCTTTCCGATGTCCGAATATAGTCGTCCAATATATCGATCTTTACGTCTCGACCATTTCGAGACTCCTCGTCATGTCCCCGATCTCATCCGGGACTCCGAACTACCTTCGGTACATCAAAACACATAAACTCATAATACAAATCGTCACAGAACTTTAAGCGTGCGGACCCTACGGGTTCGAGAACTATGTAGACATGACCGAGACACGTCTCTGGTCAATAACCATTAGCGGAACCTGGATGCTCATATTGGTTCCTACATATTCTACGAAGATCTTTATCGGTCAAACCGGATAACAACATACGTTGTTCCCTTTGTCATCAGTATGTTACTTGCCCAAGATTCGATCGTCGGTATCTCAATACCTAGCTCAATCTCGTTACCGGCAAGTCTCTTTACTCGTTCTGTAATACATCATCCCGCAACTAACTCATTAGTTACAATGCTTGCAAGGCTTATAGTGATGTGCATTACCGAGTGGGCCCAGAGATACCTCTCCGACAATCGGAGTGACAAATCCTAATCTCGAAATACGCCAACTCAACAAGTACCTTCGGAGACACCTGTAGAGCACCTTTATAATCACCCAGTTACGTTGTGACGTTTAGTAGCACACAAAGTGTTCCTCCGGTAAACGGGAGTTGCATAATCTCATAGTCATAGGAACATGTATAAGTCATGAAGAAAGCAATAGCAACGTACTAAACGATCAAGTGCTAAGCTAACGGAATGGGTCAAGTCAATCACATCATTCTCCTAATGATGTGATCCCGTTTATCAAATGACAACTCATGTCTATGGTTAGGAAACATAACCAACTTTGATCAACGAGCTAGTCAAGTAGAGGCATACTAGTGACACTCTGTTTGTCTATGTATTCACACACGTATTATGTTTCCGGTTAATACAATTCTAGCATGAATAATAAACATTTATCATGAAATAAGGAAATAAATAATAACTTTATTATTGCCTCTAGGGCATATTTCCTTCACCTCCGCTGTCTCTACGCCGGTGAACATCGCCGGTGAGCGCCGCCATCCCTCTGTTCTCTCTCCCTCCCTTCAGTTATGCCAGGCAGGCCCAGCGTCTCCCCTCGACCCCACCAGTCAGCCACAGGAGCCCTGCCCAGTCAGCATAAGTGGAGGCGTATTCTTTGGAATACGTCTTCCCAGCTGGAAAGCGCATTTCCTGAGAGTGTGCGATCTGTATTTCAGCTGAGGGCCTGTTTGTGAAAATTTTATTTACAAATAGGTCCCTGACAGAAAAACCATTACATCTTTTTGCTCGTAACCCCGAACGAGGTGAATCCAAAGCCCACTTCTTCGTCTCGTCGAGCTCTATCTGTTGGTATCTTTTTCATAATGTGTTGACACAGTGAAAATGACCATTGTGCCCTTGCCGTAAACAGCCCCCTCCGGGAGAGAACTATTTCCAGTGATCATTTCCGCGGACTCTCCGCACTTCTCCTCGATGGTTTCTTCGTCCCCAGGTAAGCCAAGACACCCACTTGCATGATGGATTTGCAGTAGCTATGGTTTCCTACCTGAGAAGTTATTTTAATGTGTGCATGTTATTCTGTCTGAAACCACTATATATGCTCATGTTCTATGTTTATGTTCTATGCTCGGTACTCGTTGGTAGTATTATGCTCATGGTTAACTCTGGCAGAAGCTCATGCTAAGATGATGACATGTCTGCATGTTTCTCTATCTATTGTTATGGTTCATCCTGTTATCATGGCTCAGCACATCATCATTCAAGTTTAACCAGATGTTAATCGAATTTGAACACCTGCTAGCTGAGCCATAGTGCGCCACCGAATCAAGCTCACCAGTGCAACCACACTTGCTGGGATGGGGCAGCCCTAACTCGGTCTATTGTCATGCCTCTCGCCGGTACCTCCAACTAGGGAAGGTTATGAGTGCGTGCTACCCTGGCCCGGTAGGCGGCTATAACCTTGTGAACCCAGTTTTGGTATTGAGCTCAGGTTCCCGTTTGGGACAGTTTTGTTTGGCCACGACGGTGGCAGGTGTCGGAAGGACACAGGGGTCACCCATGACATAGCCCAAAGGGGAGTTTGTCGGAGTGGCTGGGAGAGTGCCATGCAATAGATTGGGTTTTGTCGGAACGTCGTTGGTCCACCCGAATGGGAGCACGAGGCCACGAGTTCCGTGGTGTGGGTAAAGTGTACTAACCTCTGCAGAGTGTATAATCTATCGATAGCCGCGTCCTCGGATATGGGCACAGTTCATAGTAGGACACACTACGGGTCAACAATATAATAAACTTGCTTATAACAACCCAGTTCGATGAGAAAGAAGTTGGTTGATCTTTATGTGATCGCGAGAGGATCACCGTGGTATCAAGGATACCGAAGTTGGTTGATCGCGATCACAAGAGGATAACCGTGGTATCATGGATACCGGATTTGGTTGATAGTGCTATGTGGTGATCTTGGGTAAAGATCAAGCTCCTTGTGATCATGTTATCACTACGGTATAGTAATACCAAGTTTGGCTGGTCTCGAGGTTATCATGTGGCACGCTCGACGGTAATTCCTTCGTGTGGTGGTTACGAGGTAACCCCGACAGAGTAAGTTGCATCATGATAGTTGTAACATGTTGCATGTAGTGACATCCTGTTCATATACCATGCTGTTGCTGGTCTTGATTGCTTTGGTTGCTGTGAGCTTGCGAGTACATTCAAAGTACTCACCTGGCGTGTCATGCCAGTTTGCAGGTCATGCTATGATTGCTTGCTTGTCGAGGATTCCGAGTTTGCGAGCTAGCATGCGCGTTCCAGCCAGAGTCCCTGCGGAGTGGAGTTCACCACCGCCGTCGTTGTTCCGCTGCCGAGGATACTCCGTTTCCTCATGTTGTTTTGCTGTTAGCATAGAGCTACCCTGGGCAGGCGTAGTATCGCCGTGCCGATGTAATCCATGTACCGTGTAACCTTATCTATAGTAATAAAGAGCTGATTTGTTCTATGCCAATAGTGCCGTATTCCAGAAGACTTGTCTCTGGGCTGGAATACGGGGCGTTCCGGTTCCCTCTGAGCCGGGGTGCCACACTGGGCTTCGTCATATGAAGGCAGTAACCGAGTAGGGGAAAAAGAGGTAGCAAAACAACTGTGACTACTCGTCCAAAGTACTCGCAAGACTTACATCAGAACTATACTAAGTATGCATCGGTATCAAAGGAATGGGGCTATATCTTTGGACTATACTGCAGAAATGCCAGATCAGAGGGGCCAAATCCTATCCTACCGAAGACTAGCATCTTGCAGCATCAGAAAAGAGTAGCAAATGTATAGCATATCGTAACAAGTGTACAATGGCAACGCCCAGAGATTCTTTCTCGACTCACCTACGAGAAAGCGACCTCGAAGCAGTATATAGTTAAGTATTATTATAGTATCCGGTCTAGTTGTAGTAGATCAGGATACAACATCGAGCATCCTATTACCGTGGACACGGCTATTCGAATAGATTACTTCCCTGCAATGGAGCACCACATTACCCAGCACGCTCGATTACCTCCGGCCGTAGACACTTTCCTGGGTAATGCCCGGCCACGGATAACCGACACGCCGTAGTCCTACCTAGACTCTCCAGAGAGGTCCCTGCCGGTCTACATCCTAAGCGCAAAGGGGTCATGGGCCAATTGCTCTAAATGCTCCGGGTCGTTGTGCGCACGGTTGGATCCAGGCACCACCTCTGTCCTGGATGGTGTGACGACCCCGGCTTAATCGTGCACTAATCATACACGCAAATGCACACGATCAAGCCTAAGGACTCACTTGAAGATATCACAACACAACTCTAAAACATAAATAAAGTCATACAAGCTTTATATTACAAGCCAGGGCCTCGAGGGTTCGAATACATAGCTTGATGGCATACAAGTGTCAGCGGAAGCATCAGATATCTGGGTACAGATATTCAGAGAAACAGATAGGCCTTTAAGAAGGCGGGGCAAAATAAAACACTACGATCAAAAGGCGTAGGCCTCCTACCTAGGACCCTCCGAATCTACTCCTGATCGTCGGTCGGCTCCTCGTAGTAGTACTTGCCGAGAGGGTAGTAGTAGTAGTAACTGTCGGCGGGGGCAGCAGGCTCCGGGGCTCCGTCGTCTGGTTGCGACAAAAGGAAAAGGGGAGAAAAAGAAAGCAAAGCACGCGTGAGTACTCATCCGAAGTACTCAGCAAGCAAGAATCTACACTACATATGCAACATTTTCAAAGGAGGGCTGTATATGTGGACTGGGCTGCAAAAATGCCAGAATAGAGAGGAAGGCCTAGTCCTTTTGAAGACTAGCATCTTCATTGGTCTTGCAGCATTAGAAGAGTGCAGATTAACATAATGTAAAGTAGTAGTAGTGTCATCAACCTCGTCCAGAGATTCTTCCTCGACTCCCTGCGAGGAAGCAATTCCAGAGCCATACTATCCATTTCATCTCAAGTCACCAGTTCTAGTTGTACCGATCGGGATACAACTCCGAGTGTCCGTTACCGTAGGACAGGCTATCGATAGATTAGATCTTCCCTCCAGGGGTGCACCAACTTACCCACCACGCTCACTTAACTCCGGTCGGACACACTTTTTTGGGTCATGCCCGGCCTCGGCCAAACGATACGCCGCAACCCGACCGAATACTTAACAGAGAGGTCAGCACGCCGGACTAACCTATGCGCCCAGGGGTCTTGGGCCTTCGCCCCGGGGACTCCTGCGCGTTACGTGCACCGCTGGTGAGCAGACCTAGCAACCCCTTAATACAAGTGCGGTTGCGTTCCTAGTCCAACCCAGCGAGTGCCGCTCCTTGCTGACGTCAATTAAGCTCCGGCTGAACTATACGACGCAGAACGCCCATACTATGCCCACGTGATGGTTAGTGCTATCAGGCCAGAGGCCCCTCGGATCAAATATCCAAACCGTTAGTGTGTTGGTAGTGCGGTAATGAGCAGAGACTCATGAAAGATGTGACCCCGTCGCCCCGTCTCGAGGACTTGCGGCAAGGGCTAAGAATGCCCGGCCACGCCTCGTGTTCAACTCTCGCGCGGGTACCCCTCAAGGCCGACCCGTCTTTAGTAACATGGTTCAGTGTAAAGTCATAGTAACAATAGTAACCGTGTGTCTAACACCAAGAGGGAACCCTGAGGAATCACCCTCGATGGAATTCCCTCTGATGTTACCGTCAAGGTGAACGAAGGAGGAATCACCCTCGAGGTCCACACTTGAGAAGTTGCATGACGACGTCGTTATTGGGGGGTGGTGTAGGAGGAATCACCCTCGCTGACCACGACCGATTAACTAACCTACAAGGTTATCATCCGAAGTGCTGACAAGGTATCACCCTCGGCACTCGATGGTAACCCAGTAGTGTCAAGCAACTAAGGGGAAGTGATGTGCGGTGCCGGGGCCTGGTCTTCGATCCCGTTGATCGGGTCTTCTGATAATCCAGCGGGGCAGTCAGGATAAAGTGGGGTCTCTGCTGGGTCTCTACCCAACCTATACTAAACAGTTTCGGATAAGTAAGTAGGTAACAATAGTAGGTTACAATAAACAGGCTATGCAGCAGAAATAGGATAACAGCAGCAGCAGTAACTTCTAATGCAAGCATAACAGAGAAGAGAGTAGGCGATATCGGAATGCTCAAAAGGGAGTGCTTGCCTTGAAGCTCTACGACAAGGGTCTGATCGTCAGCGGCGTAGTCGACCTCCGGAGCTGCGTCAGTCTCGGGAGCTACGTCGACGTCGGGGTCTACCGAGAGAGAAGAGGGGCAAGAAACATCTGAATACCCAACAAACAATGCAATACATGGTATGCCATGCCTAGGATGCATTGCAAGCTTACCTAAAGTATGTCTAAGTCATTTTTAGTTACTTTAGGATTTAGTTGGATTTATTATCCGGTGTATATGCACCATTCATCTACCGGAAATGGGCTAAAAGTTACGGGTTCACCTACGTAGAGGGTTCCGACATGGAAACAGACGACACGATCAAATTCGTCTCGTCGTTCTAAGCAACTTTCATGTACAAAGTTTTTCGATCGGAACTACGGTTTAAAAGTTATGAATTTTCAAAGATTTAAATGATTTTCTGGAAATATTTTATTTAGCAGAAAAGGAATTATGACATCATCATGATGCAATGCTGACGTCAGCAGTCAACTGGTTAGCTGACCAGGTCAAACCTGACATGTGGGTCCAGTGGGACCCACATGTCAATCTCTGTTAGTTTAACAGTGAATTAAACTAACTAAATGGGTTAATTAGGGGTGTGGGCCCCAGGTGTCAGTGAGTGATTAGGTTAATCTAATTATTTTTATTTATAAAACATTTTAATTAAATTAAATAACAGAGGAGGCCCACAAGTCAGTGGCTAGAGCTGCCCAGTCAGCACGTTGACTGGTTCAACCTAGTCAACGGGGCCCCTCGGACCCACTGGTCAGCGACCCAGGGGCGGGGCCCACCGAGCCACGTCGGCGTCGGCGCCAGAAACAGCTCCAGCGACCATTTGCGCGGTGGCCGATCGCCGGAGTGCGCCCGAATCGCGCTAGGGAGCATCATTTGGCGCGTGGCTGGGTTCTTTCGAACAGCCTCTCGACGCCGCGTCGTTCTGTGGTGGTGGTCGGAGCTGGGGTGGCCGGAAACGGGGGTGGCGAGCGGCAGAGCAGACGTCGGAGTTCGTACGTCGACGGATCCGGCGCTGCACGGCACGGGAAGGCACGCTAGGGGCCTCGTTGGACTCGCACGAGCTCCAGGAGCTCGATGCGGGGTTCGGCTGCGCGTGACGGCGACAATGGCCATGGCAGTGAGCTCGTCGGCGGCAGCGGGTTCGGGAGCAAGCGGAGCAACGGCTATGGCGCGAGCTAGGGAGCCTAGAGGGCAGAGGAGGGAAGTAGCTCACCTAGCGGCACGCACGTATGGTCGTTGGTGGGTTAGTAGCTGCAGAACGTCGCCGGGGAAGAAAGGGATCGCCGGCGACCCGAGGAAGAAGACGAAGCGTGCGGGTGATGTAGAGCTTCTCGGCTCCCTCCAGCGGCTCCAGAAGACGTGGCGATCCACGGCGGTCCTCCCAGGCACGAGCAGCCGGAGCAGGGAGGCCGCTGGCCACGGCGGTGGCGAAGCGCGGCGACGGTGGTGCTCAAGCGCCGTTGAATCTGAGGGAGAGAGGGAAAGATCGAGCGAGGGGAGAGGCGGAGAATGAGCGAGGAGGACCAGGGGAGACGAATCGGGCTCGCCCTTATCTCCTCGCGGTGTCGGTGGCTGCCGCGGTGTCGACGCCGCACCGGCGAGCGCGCGCTCGACCACGGCGGCGCTGATACGCAAGGGAGAGAGAAGGGGAGTTGGGCCGATGGGCTGGACTCGGTGCACTGTGCACTTAGGCCCAGTGCACAGTGCCTCTTTTCTTTTTATTTTTCTGTTTTTGCCTTTTTCTTTTTACAGAGATGGTTTAGTATTTATTCGAACCTCCAAATGGATTTGCAACAATGTGTAAGTTGCTCTCACTAGTGTGTTGCAATATATGGTACTGCCACAAAAGGTTTGGGAATTTTTGGAACCCATTTGCAATTTTTCAAAAATGATTAGGGCATTTAAGTGCTGTTTTGACTCTGTTTCTAACTGTTTGAGTCACTTAGCTAACTCAATAAATGTTGGTTTTAATTTTAGAATTGTCTCTGAATTATTTGCTATTTAATGAACATTTTTCCCACAAGTTTTGAGTAACTTCATGTTTCACTTTTGAATTTGAGTTAATTTTCAGAATAGAATTTGAATTATTTTGATTAACCACTATGACTAGGCACTGCAAATGGAGATGACTTGGCATACTTAGCAGAGTGTCACAGTGCTTATTACATGGGGGTGTTACAGATGGCGCCGGCCCGGCCGTGCCACAGTGCTGATCTGAACGTCTAATAGAGCTTTTGGGAGAATGTACGACGCAGAGGGCCCCATAACCATTATTCCGCGTGGTGGTTAGTGCGTAAAGGGCAGTGGCCAACTCAGAATGAATACCCAAATCCGTTAGTGTGTTATTAGTAGCTCGCGGACATGACCAGGACTCCTTTCGCTCCGACTTGGTAACTCACAGACCACGACCAGGGACCAGGCCCACCTCTCTCCTAGGTGGTGTCCACCTGCCCTATCGTGCCGCCACAATATCGCTCGCGAGTGCTCTCCTGGCCAACCCGACTTTGATATGTCTCTCTCGCGGGTACCCTTGGGGCCGACCAGTGTTTAACACCGGAGCTGTCGGGACTCAGGTCCATGCCCTTCAGCCCCACATTAATATTGTGATATAATAGTGTAGGCATACCCGTGATCGCCGCCCAGAGGGGATCACGGCCCGATAATCTAGCATAGCAATACGGACAAGGGTGTAGGGCCAACAGATGGAACAATGGCATAGCTAAACTAGGCATGCTAGGATAACAAGTAAGCATTTATATCAGGCGACAAAATCAAGCTATGTATCTGAATAGGATCTACCGAACAACAGCGGTAACAATACGTAATGCATGAAGTAGAGAAAAAGAATAGGCAATATAGGAATGATCAAGAAGGTTTTGCTTGCCTGGTTGCTCTACAGATGAAAACTAGTCCTCAATGAAGTAGTCGATCACCGGATCATCAGCGGTCTCGGAGTCTACCAGAAAAGAAGTAACGTGGGAAACAAATAAACAGCGGAGCAAACAAATGCAACATAGTTGCAATGGCACAGCAATACGTGTTGGTGATATGCTCTAATGCATTACTAAGCAATTTAAATGAAGAGGGAAAATATTTGAGCTCCAGGTATTATTGTCTGCATTGATGCAGGCGCAATTGTTCAATGTTTGCTATGTTAGAGGTGTTTGTCATGGATGTGGATGACATATTCGGATTCGTTATTTTTTTCTGATCATTTTTTATATATAAATTATTTTCATCCGAGCTACGGTTTATTTTATATGAATTTCCAAAGTTTAACTGATTTTCTAGATTTTCAGTATTTATTTTAATTGGAATTATTAATTAGCTAAATTGCTAAGTGCACACACTAAGTGTACACAGCACAAGTGTACAGAGGCTGACTGGTGGGCCTATTGACTGCTAAGTCAGCAGTCAACACTGGCTGTTGACTGGTCAAATTGACCTGTGGGACCCCACTGTCAGTGACTCAGGTATTTTAAACAGGTTTTATTTATTTTTAATTAAACTAATTAACTAGTCGGGCCTACCTGTCAGTGAGTGTTAGTTTAACTGAGTTAGTTTACTTAGTCTAACTAACAGTGGGCCCACTTATCAGTGACAGTAACTAATCCACTTTTATTAGTTAACTTAATTAGGGCAGTGTCATTAGTGGTAATTAGTCATTAGTATTTAAACTAATGTCTGGGCCCACGGGTCAGTGGGACGGCGACGGTTTAAACGCGCGCACACACGGCGGTGGCCTCCGGCGACCACCCGAACGGCGGCGACGCGCCGGAATCGGCGCCCAGGTGACCAAATGGTCACCCGCGAGCACCCACAGGACGTGCACGACACGCTGCGTCGAGCTGCGTGACCGGATGGAGCTAAGGGTGGCCGGAACATCGCTGGGGAACGATGGACATCGGCGGCTACGGGCGGCGCTAGCGGCAAACGGTGCTACAGGGCACGGGGAAGAGAGGGGAAAGGTCACTAGGGGGAAGGGGGGGCTCACAGCGGTGCAGCAGGGGAGGTCAGCGAGCTCGGGGGAGCACTAGAGGCTGCGAATGAGACGGCGATGTCCGGCCGCCGTGCGCGGAGAAGACAGGCCGATGGCGTCGATGGAACGGCGATCCGGCCTCGTAGACGACGTAGGCGTGGATGACGGTCCTCTAGGACACCTCCTTGCGGCGCGGGATGGCTCGGGCGGCGGCGGAAAAGATATGGAAAGCGAGAGAGGGGGGAAACTGGGGGGCTAGGGTTCGTCAGAGGCGTCGCGGGGCTTTTATCCAGCTTGGGAGATCGGCGTATGGCCGACGCGTGGAGGATCACCGGCTCGGGCGCGTGCGCGGCCGACAGCGAGCGGGAGCAGGTGAAGGAGGGAGAAGGGCTCTGGTGGGCTGGGCCTCAGCTACAGTGGCGAGCATGCCGAGTGCACCTGGGTTCTTATCTTTTTCTTCTTTTTTTCTTATTTCTTTTCTGCCTTCTGCTTTGCATTATCCTAGGCTACCAAATGAATTTTATAAAATGGGTAACTTGCCTCAATAATTACTTTGCATCGCGGAGCACTGCCACAAAATGTTTGGTGACTAAATGAATTTGTTTGAATTTCATTTACATTTAAATAGGCAGAAAGAGGTGCTGTTTGGTCCGGATTTGGATGCTAGGGTCAGATCTAGCAAAGAGGTGGTATTGTTTTTCTTAACAATTATTTGTTATGGAATATTTGCAAAATCATGAACTATTTTGTAGTCATGTTTGTGCAACTTTCATTTTTTCTTGCAATTTGAATTTTGATTTAAAGTGTATTTTGAAATGAGATATGAAACTAATAGTGATTAGGCATTGCTAATCAAGATGGCTTGGCATGATTAAGAGGTGAGCACTAGGCTTAATTACAGGGGTGTTACAACATAACAACGTAGACCAATTACAACCTCACGATCAGGATCACTTAATTTGATCTAACCGTTAAAATTATACTAACGCTCAATCCAAGCTGTGTTTAGCAATTTGCCGGGAGGACGAAAACTCTGCCGGACCAACGTTCCACGCCACGCCCACCCCAACACGTCGCTTCCTTAATCGAAGGGGAAAAAACACAACCCAATCGCAAACAGATACCTGATTTCAAGCGAGCGATGCGGTTAACACGGGGCGACGACGGCAGCTCGATGCAGGGGGCTGCGGCGGGGCTGGCGTGGATCTGGCGAATGGCAGCCGGATCGGGTGGACGACGGGCGGCTCTGGCGAGTCGGAGGAACGGCGGCGGCGGCTGAGCTCCTCCATGACCTGCTGCGGTTCCAGGGAGAGAGAGCTTCGAAGGTGAGGAGGAGATAGAGAAGAACAGAAGGAAGGGAGAGGAGAAAGGGCAGGGGCGCGGCGGCCTCGACGGTGAACCTCCGGTGGTGACGGTCTCCGGCAAGAGGCGGCGCACGGCGCCGATGCGAGCCTACAGGGCAGCAACGGCTTGGACCTGCGGGACATCCCCTTGCTCCGAGACGGCTTCCGCGGTGGACTGAGAAGTCAACAACCCCACAACGGCATCCTCGCCGAGGCCAATGGCCGTGCTCCACTCGCCCTCTCATCGGAGCCTTCAGCAAAGACCAAAGGTCGCCGTCCCACAACCGCATCGTCCGATTTAGATATTGATTCAGTACTACTAGCTTAACATGTGCAGGAACAAGACGGCAATAAGAAAGGGTGGCTTGCTACACCGTCACAGGTGTGTCGATCTTGATCATCTCATTCGCTGCTGTCATATTAGGAAGTGCTTATCATCTCATACGCATGAGGCTTTGCAGCTGGAGAGTATCGAGAGAGCAGACACACGTATTAGGAAGTGTTGGTACTGTGGAAGACCCAATAGGATTAGTCACCGATCTTATTGAAGCAGAAGACCCAACAGGTGTGTTGGTTCTGGATTCTCTTATTTGTGTTATTTCTCTTTTCTATGACTTTCATTCATTTTTTTTCTTTTGTATGCATGGATCTACCAGGACACAAATGGTGAGCGATCCTCTGTCAACCTCATTCCTCGCTTGTCCCTTGTTCGGTGGATTGTAGCAAATGAAGATCTAATGATATATGTTTCTGATTGTAGCAAATGAAGATCTGCAAGCTGCCATTTACCTTACTCATATTTGTGATGTTGGTGTGACCTAGACATTGAATATCATCTGGTAGCAAAGGTATCATTGCCTATTGACTATGCTGGAGATTACATGTTCTTTAGGCTGTAATTTGGCTTTTTTTCTGGAAAGTATATGTGATGGTGATTAACTATTATTTGCATACAATTTTGTCTGAACAATGAAAAGCTCAAGCATAATGGTTGCCACATATAATTATTGACTCATTATGGTACTTGCATGCGGAGATTTCTGTCCTATAGCTTTTATATAGATTTTTGAATTTGGTTAAATTTTCGCTTGATTATGGAATTTCCCTTTCGCCCACAAATAAATCTATAACAGACTAGAGATGCATTGCACCTTCTATGATTTAGCTACATTGAGAAATGCGTAAGCATATTAAGAATTACCGAGATAATTAGTTTGTGTCTTTATATGTACGACGCTAAACTGTAGCACTCATTTGAATTATAGTTGGTTTGTAAATATTCTTTTAATCTATCGGAATAACTTTTCAATGTATGTGAATTCTCACATCTGTTTGTAATATTAGTCGATACGTGTGTTGCACGTGCAAGCTTACTAGTTCTCCAAAAAACAAATGGCATAGTGCTATGCCAAAATAAGGAAAAATTGCATGAGTGATTAGGATTAGGAGAGGAGCTAATGCAAAGTGGCAGTGTTAGTTCTCCAACAACAAAAAGAAGTGGCATAGTGTTATGCCAAAAAAGAGTAAACAAAAAGGGAAAAAAATCGTCGACACGACACTTTCCCCTCTCATTCCCTTTCTTGTTATAGTAGTCAGGGAGGAGATAGAGGCGTCAGAGTTCTTCTGCCGGCGCAATCCCCTAGTTCCCCTTACCTCCGGCGTGTGGAGGCAGGGGGAGCTCAGATTTGTGTCTGGTGTGTGGATATTTCCTAGTAGTTTGTTAGGTTTTTGTGTTCCTCGTCAGCGGCTCCTTCACATCAACGTTGTCTTTTACGCCGGTGGTGACGTTGAGCTAGTAGGGTTTTCTGGACTGTTCATTCATTTGCTCGCTCTGGTCTAGCACTCCGGCCAGATGCGGTGGTTCCGGCGGCTTTGTCGTGGCTTCAACGAGGTCGTTGGCGAAGTGAGCTTGGCTTCAGCTGCTTCTGATGTTGGGCTCTTGCAGGCCGGGTCGCAGGCTCCGGCCGACAGTTCCTGCTCGACCCTAGGTGGTGATTGGGGCGTTACCCCTGCCGATGTGGCATATCTGACCCAATGTTTTAAATAGCGGGCTATGGAATATAGCGGCGGGCCTCTAAATCAGCTATAACGGAGCTATAACGGGCTAAAGCGGGCTATTTATGAAGGCAATCATTTAGCGGCACCCTGCTAAAAAGGCTATAGCGGGCTATAGCGAAGCTATAGCCGGCTATTTAAAACTATGATCTGACCTCAAGTTTCTGCCGTCCACGGCGGACGACTCTTGTGGTGAATCAACGAGGTTGGGTCCTCCATAGATCCAAGCAGGCGATTCAGCGGGCTGGCTTCTTCGGATTCGTCTTCCTTCGGCAGCGCCATTGGTGCGACGAGGAGGTAGAGTGCGGCTACGGATGGATTGCGGTTTGATCCTAGGGACCTGTTTCTAAAAAATATATTTATTATGGACATTTTCGCTTATGGGGAGGCGACTATCCTGGTTTTGGATGTATCCTTTGTTGTCCTTTGTTCACGTCTACACGAACACGTTCACGTGTACCCACGGGAGAAGGGTGATGCACCGCAAGCGTCCGCGGGAGGCCAGCTGGAAGCGTGATATGTAAGATAGTCCAGCCGGTGCTTTTCAACCAGATGCCCCACTTGCCCGGGAGGGACCCCGTCAGAGCTCACGGCAACGATTGGCTGAGCTAGATCGATTCGCTTGCCTCTAGCTCAATTGTCGATCAACGAGCGAAATCGTAGAGTATGGAATCGCCGATGAACGGAAGCAGTGACAAAGGAAGAAGAAAACATGTATTGAAGTAATATACGATTGATTTGTGTGCTTGAGTTTACAATCGGCCATCACCCTTACATTATATAGGGCGGCTGGACTTCTCGTGAAAGTCACGGTCGCGTACATGTTCGTGCTCGAATACAACTCCTATTCTATGCTAAACTAGGCAGGACTCCAGCTTCGTAGTGAAATCGGACTCCCCAACTTGCCTTGTATTGGGTCACCTTTCCTTCCGTGTTTGGAGTAGCCGCCAAGTCTTCGCGCTGAGGTAGTTTTAGCCTTGACCAGGTCGGTTCATGACGCCTGGTTCTTCTGTCCTGCTCCTTGTCCTGACCGTATACAAACTTGGATCGAGATGATTCAAACATCAAACTTGTATGTCTCGACGAAACGAACAATTCTCGCGTTGATCACTTTTTCATCTGAGACCATCTTGATGACCCTATGAACCCATCTTCAACTTCAGATCGGAATTCATCAGTCGGCAAGCCGGGCTGTTCGGTGCTTGTAGTGACTTTGTAGGTCACATACTAACTCGGATCACGATGACTCCAAAAGCAAAATTGTATGTCTCAGCGATACGCACAACTTCCGTGTCGAGCACTTTTCCATCTGAGTTCATCTAGATGACTTTAAAGGCCCATCTTCAGATTCTATTCAGATTAACCGACTGATCGTTCACTCGGATTTAGGGTCTCTTGTATTACCCGAGTGATGATTCACTCGGATTTCAGGTCCTCGGATTACCTGAGTGATTTTTCACTCGGATTTCAAGTCACTCGGATTACCCGAGTGATGACTCACTCGGATTTCAAGTCACCCGGATTACCCGAGTGATGATTCACACGGATTTTGAGCATTATCAGTCGGATTTCAGCATTATCACTCGGATTTGAACATTATCACTCGGATTTACCCGATTGAATTTTTCAGCTCCTGTTCCTGGCGTTCTTTTGGCCCTACACGGCTTCGGATAGGGATGACCCAAAAATCAAAGTTGTTCGTTTCGACGATACGAAGAATTTTCATGTTGAACACGTCCTCATTTGAGGCCGTCTTAATTATGTTTTTTGTCGTGCCAAAATCTGGTGTCAACATCCTTATCTAATTTATGCCTGATATGAAACACGTGCTGCCTTCTTAAAAATAGACTAGTACAAATGCCCGTGCATTGCAACGGGCGAAAAAAAATCATAAAAGCTGCTCCGCGCGCCATTACTCACCATTTCTTATATCCATTTATGATAAACGTTGGTAATAAGTTTAAACTGATTATAGCTTTTTGGAGCATGAATTGTGGACGTGAAGAAACCACCCCGACGTCCTTCATTTGATGGAAGAGTAGTGGTGCATGAATTAGTCTGTCAATCACTTTTATCTTTTGCTTTTTGGAAAAACCGTGCGTTGCAACGTGTGAAGAAAAAAAAAATCAGATGTCCTTCCCATAGTAAGCATGACTCAAGACCCCCAGAAGCTCACGCCCTCTAGCTATTTCAACACCCGCCCAATCGCATTGCCACTTACCGCCCTTGCCGCCCATGGCCTTCGAAGCGTTCCGCACGACTAAGTTTAGCCGCTCACTCGACCTCGTCGGAGCATCCTCGTCGTCTGTCGGCCGACCCCGCCTCGTATTAACCCTGCGAGCTCTTCCTCAAACCTCCTCGGCTAGTTTCGGTGGCTCCTAATGCTTGATCCAAATAATACATAATTATAATCTAAATTATGCTGCATTTATTTTTGATATCAAGTGTCTTTTATCAATATGGATTTAAAATCTATACCTAATAATAAAGGGGCTATTGGTTCTTGCGGTACGTCATGGAAATTGCCACCAAAATTACAAAATATTACCCACCAATGCCACCTATAAGTGATACCTAATAATAAAGGGGCTATTGCTTCTTGCGGTATGTCATGAAAATTGTCCCTAAATTTACAAAATATTACCCACAAATGACACCTATAAGTGATAAAAAACGTTTCATACAGGGGAATCCCCCGTCTGGGCCGGCCCATGCAGTAGGGACCTCCTTATACTGGGCTCTGCGCGCTGGGAGAAGACGCAGCGCCTGTTTGGGCAGGCCTATGTCCGGGCGGCCTATTTTTTTAATTTTGTTTTTATTTTTAATTTCCTTTTCTGTTTTCATTTTTTTCTATTTTAAATAATTTAGGATTTCAAAAAAGTTCTGAATATTAAAAAAATGAGAATTTTGAAATAAAATGTTTAAGAAAATATAAAATGTTTGTGGATTCAAAAAATATTCGCAATTTTATAAAAAAAGGTTTGTGGATTCAAAAAAAGTTCGCAATTTTGAAAACAAATGTTCGGGAAATCAAAAAATGTTCATGATTTTTTAAAAAGTTCGTGTAATAACAAATGTTAATGAAATTGAACAAAATTTCACCAATTCAAAAAATGTTCATGAATGGAAAAATATCCTAAAAATTCAAAAACTGCTCATGACTTACAAAATAGTTTATTCATTCATAAAATGTTCGCTGATTCAAAAAATGATCTTGCATTTCAAAAAAAAATCGTTAAATCAAAAAAATGTACGTGAATTTCAAAAATTGTTCCACCAATTTCCAAAACATTGTTCCTCCATTCTAGAAATGTTCGCCGATTGAAGAAAATTGTTAAAACAAATGTTTGCAAATAATATAAAATGTTCAAAAATTTGTAAAAGTGTTCATGAATTTGAAAAATGTTCACGATTTCAAATATGTTCATGAGTTTTAAAAAATATTCATGATTTCACAAAATTGAGAGTGATAGTGTATCTCGGTGATGCAACAAATGTGATCATGGCCATTGGTGATTATGATTTTTTTTTGTCCCGTTGCAACGCACGGGCCCTTTTGCTAGTTAATGTTAAACTCATTTAAAAATCCATAATAATTTAATCAAATAATTTCTCCACCATATAAACTCTAAAATAAATATTTTAAACTTTCACTTTAAAAGATTAAACTAAAGCATTAAGTATATGCAAGTCACCTTAAATTCAACCAGAATATAGTTTTCAAAGTCAAGTAGTTCTAATATTTTTAGAACAATAGTAGCTTAATTTTGAGTTAAAATAAGTAGTGGGGAATGAGCAAAACCATATTGCATACCTGAGTTTGTGAATGTGACCACGAATTCACAAATCAGTGTGGATGATCATGTAGGTTCTCGTTCACAAATCAACATGGTGCGAAAAGCATAATGAGATAGAGCCTGGAAGTAGGAAATATCCGACCACCAAGGAGCAGTCATTATTTTTGTTACTGGCCTTTGCACACGTAACTAAAAGTGGGATCGGTATACTTAAATGCTGAAAAGAATCTTCTGACAATAGCAGTCATCAAGGAAACATGAACAGTGTGTGCATAACTTGGCTATTAGCCTTGGCACAAATTGATTAAAAGTGTGATTAGTAAGGCACTTAAGTGCTGATGAATTAAGCTACTCTCTCAAACAAAATAAGTATTGATCTGTATTAAGCCAACCACAAGACACAAGAAGAAAATTGATTTCAGCTAGTAAACAAATGAGAGCACATGACAAGGAACAGAGGTGGAAAAATACCTAGATAGGATTGACGAACATTGTGCAGCTGCAGGTGAGGTTGTCGAAGGGGGCCAGCCTGCGGGGAGAAGCATCAAACAACGGTGTACTGAATAGATGAATATAGCCCGTGGTGGGGGCTGTCGCTGCTGAGGCGAAGGGCAAATATGCGCTCAGCTCTCTCCATCGCCTCTCCAATTCCGGCCGCCAATGGAGAAGAGATGAGGTGGATGGTGGTGCTAGAGCCTGGGCTATAGGGCCTCAGAATGCTTGACGGCAACGACCACTTGGAGATCGAGGATCGAGGGAGGCGGCGGCGGCTACCTAGGGTTACGCTATGGTTTCGCGATGTACTTGATCAACCCAAGTCTCTTCTCCAGTCTCCACCGCTTCGACAGCATGACCTTATTTATTGCCATCGGAAGGCAGAGCCGCGCGAGTCACCCAGCTCGTCTTGCCGCATAACCAGCATGTGCGAATTAGACGATGTCGCCCGCGCGTCTTGCGACTGGTTGCCGTACGTCGTCGACGACGACCGATGCGCTAGGTGTATCTTGGCTCAACATAGATGCAAAGTGCATTGTCCTCCTTTATTAGCCCACCCACAACATAGCACGTATTAGTCTTTAAGCATGCGAACCAACCTGTGGTTGGATGGTTAGAGGGACAGTGGTATCCCCAGCCACCAGGGTTCAAGTCTTGGTGCTCGCATTTATTCCTGGATTTATTTCAGGATTTCCGGCCATGCGCTTTCAGTGGGAGGAGACGTTCCCGTCGACGACGAGACGTCTACGGTGACTTCGTAAATTTCAAGATGATATGCCGGCTCAGTCTTTCGGAGGTGCTCATAGGGGTAGGGTGTGCGTGTGTGCGTTCATAGGGGTGAGTGTATGCGCGTATGTATGAGCGCTTAAGTCTGTACTGATGTTCAAAAAAAAAGCCTTTAAGCATGCAGAGGCCGACGTGCATGTGGACCGGTTTAATCTAGCCGAGTCTTGCCATGTTTTTCCATGTAGCATCGTGTCTCTTGTGGACTGCGCATGTCCGTTCTCTCACCACCGGTATGTGCAAGTTTTGCACGTATATTAACTGGTTTAGTTGGATGTAAGGGGTCGAGGTGGGACTATTGCATAAGTCGGAGAACCCCCTATCAGGTCACAAACATGTCCTAGTTCTACTGGCCGCTCTTTATCAGTCTGGGAGGGGAGATCACGAGTTTGATTCGACTTACTGGTATCTATTTTTGCGTCGTTTCACAGATAGGTGGGCCGGCTGAGTTGGGCGACAACGCATGCTGCGGTTGAAAATTCTGGACGAAAATCTAGATGGGCTGGCTTGGTGGACGCGTGACGGACAAAAATCAATCAACATAATGACAGACGGACAGATTCTGAAAAAAAAATGACGGACGGATGGAAATTAGGGTGTAAGAAACGTTTCTTACTTTATTAGTAGGTATAGATATTTTCCAAAAAAAAATCATTGACAACAGGGTTCGAACATGAGCGGGCATAGCACAACAGGCTTGAAGTCTGTCTCCTTAACCACATATCGGCGCTTGTTGTTTTGCTTCGTCCATCCGAAGTTTAATATCATTGTTAGTACGTTACATCAATTAACATACAGTAAGGGATAAATATTAGGCCAAGTTGATATTGATCACTTTGCCTTCAACCTTACTCATGCAACCCTAATCCTTTTGCACCTTCCACCCCTAGTGATTCTAAGCATAGTTAATCTATTACTGCACTTTGTAGTACGTGGAGAATCAAAATATTATAGATCGACCGCGGCCACCGTGGAAAAACAACCGCGTGTGATAAACGATGAAACATATTGTTATTCTGTTACATCACTGAGAAAAAGATCCTGAGCATTGGTATTGAGTTTGCCTTTAATGTTTCCTTTAGGGAAAATTTGCCTTTAATGTTACTCATGATTTATATCTTTTGCACCTTCAATGACACACGTTTTCTATACTAATCGACATTGAGCACATAATCATACAAAGTGAAGTACACAAAACAAACGATAATTATTCAAACGAACGAACATACCATTACATATGTCGATATGAATTATGATACACATAAATTTGACAATTGTGGAGACAGAAAACGAGAGGGAACCGCAAACCTCTCAAACACGACGTCCTCAGGGATACACAGTGTACATATTTTAGTTGACCCGTCTACAGTTCTTCCTGATCTGTCCATTGCAGCCCGTCAACGGCGAGATGTTGCCCATCTTAATCATCCCTGTCACGAAGTCCACAAAGAAGGCGCCGTGGCTGCTGACGTACGACTGGACCTGCCCGTCGGTGGCGCTGCCGTTGAAGAGCTCCTGGTCGGAGTGTAGGAGGCCCTTCTTGCCGACCAGGTTCTTGTAGTAGTTGTTCTCGAAGACGGTGGGCGTCTGGAGGTCCAGAGGGGCAAGGTTGTTGTCGCCAGAGCCGGAGACGGTGGGGCAGCCTGGCCACCGTGTCCCCGCGAAGCCGCTGTCGATGTCGGTGTCATTGTAGATGTGGGCTCTGAAGTTCGTGCATCGTGCTTGGCCTATGGTGTGAGATTCTGCATGGACAAAGTGAAAGAATGATACGTATGATTCAAGATTTCTTTGTATAAGGATTAGGATTTGGTAGAATTTTTCAGAAAGTGTGTTAGTACTCTATTTTATGTTGATAACATTTGTTGAATGTATCTTAAAAAGGAAAATTCAATACTATCTAAATTTATACTGCTTGATGCAAGTGATGTCGGATCATTCTTACAGGGTGTGAAATTTGATTAATGCAGTATTGCAGTGGAATTGAGTACGTATATACCGGAGAGCGCGACCATGTCCTTTTGGGATAGCCCCTGCGCGGCGAAGAGGGAGGTGAGGTTGGCAAGGCCCGATGTCGGCGGGGGGATCTGGTTGTTGGCGCCACTGAAGCTCGCCGTCGTCGAGTCCCTCCGGCCCAGCTTCACGTCCCAGTTGGGCCCACCGAGCTACCATTTTTTTTGCGGGTCAGAGAAAGAGGCAGGCGTTACATGTTGATCATGCGGCATGCATATGTTTGTTACTCCACTACTGTACGTACGTACTAGCTAGCCATGCATGGATGGATCTGTTGGAACTGTTGGAACCTCCAGGATCAACATAGCATAAGTTTGAGCCACAACAATTAGGAGAAGATGATTACTTTGATAAGAAGAACCTGCCATCTTCTCCACTTAGTCCTTCACCACCTAGAGCTTGATCAGGTGGCTGTGATGAGTCCTTCCCAGTACGCCTGTGCTGTGCCTGATCGGCAGCTCAGTTGAGAGATAGAGAGAGGAGTGAGTGTGTGTAAGTAGCTTAGAGCAGCAGCCACACCACCTCTTCCCTTATCCTTTTATCTCTCTTTTCTTTATGCACAGTGCACCAGGGGGACTAACACCTGCCTGGCCAGGGGCTGCCCCCGATCAGGGCAGATCACCTGGAGTAGGTAGGGACTGTAGCTGTTACACTGTAGCCACCGGCTACTGTAGTAGCACTTTAGATATTTCTCACTTAAGCTTAATCTTTAATCTTTAGAACATAATAGCAACAGTTTAGTCTGAAGATCATCATAATATCCAACAGGATCAACAAACTTACGATGACAACGCTGTCCCTGGCCGCGAGGGCGAGGATGTCGGCACAGGAGATGACGCAGGGGCACACCTTCTCCACCGCTGACTTGATGGCGTCGATCACCTCGAACTCTCTCACCGACCCCCTGTTGGGCGTCGCCATTTTCTCGCCCTGAAATCTGGGCGTGTCATCCAGCAGCAGCGACCCATCACAGCCCTACCAGTCAATCAGAAAATTAACTACTACTACTATTTATATATCATCACAAGAATAATGCACCTGTAAACTAATAAGTAGGATTAGTTGTTGCTCGTCAGCATGACAGGGCCGGTCCTGAGATTTTGGGGGCCCGGGGCGAAACCAAAACTCAGGACCCTTAGTATAAACAATATAGTAATAATAAAATAATGTATACATGAATATATGAAATGTTACCAATAATCATTTAAATTCATCAAAAACAATATACATATGAAATAATTGTACATGTTACCGTTTAAAAAATAACATTCTTTGATGCGAGAAGTCACTTATGATGGGGTTGATGTCAATCTTATCCGATAATTTCTTCTCAATGCATCTTGTTGTCAAACCATTTAAACTCTCTTAAGTCATCGCTGATCTCAAATAATTATTCACTACTTTTAACTCTGAAAAACTCATTTCAACCGATGCGACAGTTACATGCACTATAACTAAGATGATAGGTAATAGAGGCATTGGGATAAAAATCAACTTCCTTGACATACTCGAAAATCCTCATAGAAGACATTACACCATCTGGCAAAGCTAATTAATAATTTAATTCAGAAAAGTGCAAAACTGGATGTTCATGGACGCTAGCAGATTGTGCATGTGAACCTATTGAAATTTCCCGCAAAAATAAAGTGAACCTATTGAAATAACTGTACTCTCAGAACCACTTACATTTTTATCATGGATGTTCATGTGTTAACATTCCCCTCTTGTTCAGATTTGGAATTCCCATCAATTTGTTCATCTTGCTCCACAAGAACAATAGCCAATTCACCATTTGGGTTCAACGATGCACCAGTATTTCTCTTGATTTTTTTGTATCACAAGAGCGCTTCTGTGATCGCATCATCCACCCATTGTATCAACTGTGCCGGAAAAATAAATAAATAGTGACATCAAAGGTTGATAGATGCGAGCTATGCCCAATGTATGTGACGGATAAATTACTAACGTATATGGAGTAGGGATCAGAGAACACTAATATAATATACCTTGGATGGTCGGATCGGCTTTGGTGCTAGGGTGTTGAGCGATGACCCAATGACGCCATATGGACTCGTCTCAAATTAGGCCGGCGAACTGCCATGTCTGTGTGCATGTCCAGCGCCTGAAAGCGGAGAGCAAAGCGGCGCCGCGTACAAGTATTCTAACCAACGTCTCGCCATCGGGGAACCGGAAAATAGAAATCGGGGAGACGACGAACCGGCGACCGGGATTAGGAAGGAAATTAGAGAAAGAAGCAGGATGGCTTGTTGTTTACTGTATTACGGAAAGGACGGCGTAGGATATGGGATTGCTACGTGATGGAATAGGAAGAATAGCGCTAGGTTTCCTTTTTTGAGTAGAGGAAGAATCGCTAGCAGCTCGCTAGTTTGCGTACGTCCATGCACCACCTCCCTGGGCCATGGCCTGTAGGCTAGTACATACCCTGGGGAGGGCCCCGTGAATTTTGGGGGCCCGGGGCGGCCGCCCCCCCTGCCCCCCCTCAGGGCCGTGCCTGGAGGAGCAAGCCGGAGGTCGCTGCCAAAGCGCGCCCCACGCTGACGCACACCACTGCAGAAAGCCTTATAGGTGAAGGGTTACCAGTGACAGGAAAAAAACCTATCACTGGTAGCTGGAAATTTTACCAGTGACGGGCTTGTTTATTTCGCCCGTTACTGGTAATGTTGTAGTAGCAGTGACGGGCCCTGGTTACTTGGTTTGGGTTCCGGCCGAAGCCCAGTCAGCCTCCCGCATCCAGCCTATCTAGGCCCGCTAGGGTTAGGGTTTTAATTCCTAATCCAGCCGCTGCCCCCTCAACCTCTCTCTCTCTCTCTCTCTCTCTCTCTCTCTTCCTCGAACCCCTTCTCCTCAACCACCCTCCCGACCCGATCCCACCGCCACCTCCGGCCACTGTGCTCACTCACCCATCGTCCTGCTGCAGTTGTTGGCGGTGGGAACGGTGGTGCTCCAGCATTGTCTCTCTCCCTCCCGGTAACCCCCTCGCTCTCCCTCCCATGCTCGGAGGCGCCTCGGGGATCCGGAGGTGCGCGCACGGCTGCGCGTGAGCGAGGCAGCGCTCTGGGCCGAGGTGGACGGCGGCGCTGCGGTAGAGCGGCAACGATGGCATCACCTACTACTCTGTATTGGACTTTTGTGTAGTTGAACACTTGTCTAGGAACAGTGTTCAAGTTTCGGTGAGTGACAACACTTGACCTCTCAAAGAAAACAGGAGGACACGGTTAAGTAAAGCAAGTAATGAGCATGTGTACTTACTTTTTCTTGGGGGATGTTCGGTTAAGTAAAGCTAGCCTGAGTTGTTGCCCATCGCCTCGTTTTCATGCTTAATCTTAGAAAAAAGGTGATTTATGTGCTAATCATATAGTAATTGCCAAGAGAGCTTTGCATCAACATGCCTTAGCATATGCAAGGGTCTGTAAAGTTTCACAGCCATGTGGTTATGCGCGCGCACCGCATGGAGGATTTTTTTTTTGTGAATACATGGAGGAAAATGTTCTTTATCTTCCTCTGTTTTTCTCTGTTTTTCGGCGCGAAAGACTCGCATGCGTGGGAGTGGTCAAATATGCTGTGTATAGCGAGGATAATTCAAACTTTAAGCTATCCTGGCCTTTCAAGCTCTATATATCCATTCTTTGTTAGGAATAAAAATATGAAATATTCTATGTTCTATTTGCTATGGAGTGGTCATGGTTTGTTATCCTCACTTGACAGCGAATGAGCATAAGTCAACATTCTCTGAGCTAGCCGGGGAAATTTGATTTCCTTCCAAGCTCAGAGCAATTCTAATTGTGAAACTTTTGTAACATTGCCTGGACCAAAACTATGTACTAATACATTTAAACTATGTTATTGCAAGATTTTGTAGGTATTGTTTGGTCAAAGTACAGTATAAGGCTATTGAGCACAGTTCACATGCACACCCGACCACCCACTTCGAACTTAAGTAAAACTTGCAGAGAATTCTAAAAAAAATAGTAAAACTAGCAGAGTGAACCTCACATTTGCGCGGCTAGATATTTTATATTATCAAAAATGTTGTTTTAGATTTGAGACGGTCTTTTAGTACATGCAACTCTGTGTAAAATTATGAATGATTGTACAAAATCATCCGTGCCAAATAAAGTTACATTGAAACTAATTTCATATATTGATAGCTAATGTCAGAAAAGTTTGACGGCACATATTCTTCTCAGTTTATACTTTTATGATTCATTGACAATAGGTAGCGAGAAACTAAAGAATGAGCACCTCATTACAATGCATTTTAAAGAATGTTCAACCCAGAATAAAATATAAATTATGTGTTCTCTCTTCACCCGCCTCATCATTAACGGTATTGCAATTATGGTAATGCCTTGCATCTAGCTAAATGCTTCCACACATGTTCATCTTACTCTAATTTCCATTGTCACGTGCCCATCTAAGGTAGTGTATTCATCGGTGTACGTATACTCACCCAAATTTGCTAAATCTTCTCTCTCGAACACTCTTGTCACAACTTGCATATTTTTCTGATTATGCCTGTGTTGTTTGCGCAACTTTTATTTTTTAGCACAACTAAAATAATTTATTACATATTTGACATGATATGTCCTTCCAACCTTTAAATTTTTTTGGCGGGATTCCAACCTTTATCGTCGCTTCCACAACACCGTGTGTCCTTCCTTTGCATGAAAAGCTAACTCGCACACATAGCACCATTGCCATTGATTCATCGGTTCTTCTTTCCTGATCAATGTCATGCGTGCCCTCTACGTTATATGTATACATGCACATACTATTGGGTCCTTCTCAATCCACCACATCTCAGTCACTTTCAGTAACCAAGAACTCGATCCACCAATGATAACAAATTCATGAATGTTTCTGCTCGCCTCCATTCTACTCCCAAAACCATTCACGCTAGTGCATTTAATGCATATTTCTTACTTTTTTCGTCGTCCGAAGCAACACATGCATGTTGATACACCTGAGGCATGTTACGTTGACCTTTTTCCAATTTTACATATTTCATGTTATCGAAAGGAAATCAAATTGCTATTATTTTAATTACTATTCTCGTTTGTAGGTTGGATTTCATATATAAATCCCTATTAAATTCAATATGATAATTTTTACATAGTGTTTATATGAAAACCAAATTTCAACCTCCTTTTATTTTTAAGCCAATTTGCTACCTGCTTTTATTTATTAATTCAAAGTTCGTATATAGAAGTGTATAGTACATTATGAGCATAGCAATATATTTAAGGATTTCAAATGGAGTTCGTATGAAACCAGTTTGATATTTGGGCAGCGCTACGCGTCGGCCGGCGGATAATGAGAAAAGATCTGCCGCCCCGCTGACCATTGGATGGACACGCAATAGCCGTTGATGTGCCCACATGAGCAGTCCCCTTAGTCGGGCCCGTTCTTTTTTTTCCTCCTTTCTATATTTATCCAGCCGACCGAAGGCAGTCCTGCTGGTGTATGCAGACGCATCGTCCTTCTCATCATAAGTCTTCGCATCTTTGTACGATGCCTTATGGGCCATAGCATATGCCGAGTAATCAGTGACCGAGGCCCCGCCATTGTGAGCCGACTATAACCAAAAGAAATATGACTATTAGAGGGGTCGCCCTCGCATGAAGAAGAAGTCGATGGGAAGAAACACATACCCATTTTTTCCCGTACTCATGCAGGTTTGCGTTGCCTTGATGGTGTGCTACACTGATCATTTAGTTTCACCATTTCTGGGCATCTAGGTGTATCATCATCCATTCCTCGGAACACCAGTAGTCCACCATCCACTCTCAGCACTCCCCCTTATCGACGCACCATCTCAGACACACCTAATTGATCAATTACTTCATATACATGAAGATGAAATTGAGTGCTAGCCATCTAAGGAAATAACAAGCACTAATATACTTACCTACATGTATTCTTCCTCGGAAACGTGGTCCTAGACTTTTTCTTCGGCATCACCTGGCCCTTGTTTGCTTAGTGTTTGATCACGGCCTGAACGCGCACCTTGTATTTCATATTGCGCATAAGCTTCTGGCAAGCTTTCTCGGTGACCTGTTTGGCCTCCTCCTCCTTTCCCTCCCCGCATCTATAAAAATCCTACAATTAGACGCGATGGATCCGGAGATGAGTTAAACAATTTCCATGCGATTAGCTAGCTATTGACTATGCAGTGTGTAAAAGAAACTTACCCAATGTTCGGCTTTGTTCTCACACGTAATGCTGTTGATGACAACAGAGTCCGGGGAGGGTTTATAGAGGGCCCAAGTCCATGCTGGCTCCGGAACTCTATCGGGGCCGGGCAAAGTTGTAACGCCCAAGATGTGGTCCTAGCTCCAACAAAGACTTTGCGGTCTTCGCTAAAGATAGAAGTGCATTTTAGATCACCTCAGCATATGACTTTATAATCATACACGCACTGTCATATGCTAGTAACAAGGTGAACATCACAACAAGTACAACAAACATGAGAAGAAGAGTTTAAATACGAGTTAACATTATGGCAAGCATATGCCAATACATAAATATCACCTAGCAGAGGTCAACACGACCCAACATTACATCATCCATACAATGAAGAGTCACGGGTCCGGGTATGGACAAAATGCAAATATGCCTAAGAGGCAAGCAAATAAATAAGCAACGTCCACCCTGCTATCCCAGGCTGCAAACCGGGGTCCTGATCTCTACTAGTCGTCGAAGAAGAACTCCACGTAGAACGTACCATGTTCTCGCCTTAGAGCAAAGCTTTATCTGAACCTGTACCTGCACCTGGGGTTGTTGTGGTATCTGTGATGTTGGAAATATGCCCTAGAGGCAATAATAAAGATGTTATTCTCATATTTCCTTGTTCATGATAAATGTTTATTATCCATGCTAAAATTGTATTGACCGGAAACTTAAATACAAGTGTTCATACATAAACGAATACTGTGTCCCTAGTAAGCCTCTACTAGACTAGCTCGTTGATTAAAGTTGGTTAAGGTTTCCTAACCATAGACATGAGTTGTCATTTAATAACGGGATCAAATCATTAGGAGAATGATGTGATGGACAGACCCAACCGTAAGCTTGGCATCAGATCGTATCACTTAGTTTATTTACTATAGCTTTCTTCATGTCAAGTATATGTTCTTTAGACCATGAGATCATGCCACTCCCGAATACCGGAAGAATACTTTGTGGGTTATCAAACGTCACTTCATGATTGGGTGATTATGAAGGTGCTCTACAGGTATCTCGGAAAGTGTTTGTTGGATTTCATGGATCGAGACTGAGATTTGTCGCTCCGTGTGATGGAGAGATATCTCTTGGCCCTCTCGGTAATACAACATCGTGAATAGCTTGCAAGCATGTGACTAATGAGTTTAGTCACGGGGATCTTGTATTACGGAACGAGATTGAACTAGGTATGGCGATACCAATGATCGAATCTCGGGCAAGTAACATATCGCCGACAAAGGGAATTGTTTACGGGATTAATTGAATCCTCGACATCGTGGTTCAAACCGATAAAGATCTTTGTTGAATATGTGGGATTCAATATGGGCATCCAGGTCCCGCTATTGATTATTAATCGGAGAGGTGTCTCGATCATGTCTGCATGTTCTCGAACACGTAGGGTCATACACTTAACGTTCGGTAACGCTAGGGTAGTAATAGGATATTCATAATGGTGAGACTGAGTATTGTTCGGAGTCTCAGATGAGATCCAGGACATCGTGAGGAGCTCCGGAATGGTCCGGAGGTAAAGATTTATATATGGGAAGTCATATTCAGGGTTCCGGAAAATGTTCGATTTTTTTAGGTATTGTACCGTGAAGGTTCTAGAAGGTTCCGAAGTGGTGCCCACCAGCATGGGGGGGCCTACATGGACATGGGTAGTGGAACAAGGCCCCACACCCCTGGTCTAGGCGCACCAAGATCCCCCTTAAAAGGAATAGGATCATATCCCGAAGGGATAAGATCAAGATCCCTAAAAAGGGGGATAGCGATCGGTGGGTAAGGAAAGGAGGGATTTCCTTCCTCGCTCCCTTGGCCAACAACCCTAGGGGCTTGGAGGGTAAGCCACCAGCCCCCTCCATGCCTATATAAAGGTGAGGAGGCGTAGGGGCAGCAACCCTTCCACCCTTGGCGCCTTCCCCACCCATTACTCCTCCTCCTCCACGCAGACGCTTGGCGAAGCCCTACTATAGTTCTCCTACCACAACCACCACCACGCCGTCCTGCTGGCCTAGATTCCATCTGCCTCTCCACCCACCGAGTCGTACGTGTGCATCATCTCAGAGGTGCCATCCGTTCGGCGCAGGATCAAATTGGATCGCGAAGGGAGTACAACTACGCCAACCACGATCATTAGATTGTTAATGCTTTCGGTCTACAAGTGTATACAGACACTCCCCCTCTCGTTGCTAGCATCTCCATAGATTAGATCTTGGGTGAAACCGTAGGAAATTTTTTGTTTTCTATGCAACGTCCCCCTTCTGTGGCATCATGAGCTAGGTCCATGCGTAGATGTTATGCACGAGTAGAACACAAATTGGTTGTGGGCGTTGATGTTCTGATTGCTTACCTCCTTTGTTATTTTGGATTCGGTGGTATTGTGGGATGAAGTGGCCCGGACCAACTTTACTTGTCCTCGCACAACAGACCGGTTCCACCATTGACATGCAACTTGTATTGCATAAAGTGGCTGGCGGGTGTCTGTCTCTCCCACTTTAGTTGAATCTGATTTGACAATGGCGGTCCTTGTAGAAGGTTAAAAGGCAACTTGAATATCACCGTTGTGGCTGTGTGTAGATAAGAACGGTTCTTATAGTTTGCCCTTAGAAGCCACGTAAAATATGCAACAACAAAGTAGAGGACGTCTAACTTGTTTTTACAGGGCATGTGATGTGATGTGGTATGGCTATGATGTGATATGATATATGTGATGTATGAGATGATCATGTTTTGTAATAGGTTCATGACTTGCATGTCGATGAGTACGGCAACCGGCAGGAGCCATAGGGTTGTCATAATTTATTGTATGACCTGCATGTCAATCATTAAACGCCATGTAATTGCTTTACTTTATCGCTATGAGTTAGCAATAGTTGTAGAAGCAATAGTTGGTGGAGACACACATGATGTCACCTCGGAGATGATGGAGATCATGGTGTCATGCCGGTGATGATGGAGATCATGCCAGTGCTTTGGAGATGGAGATCAAAAGCACAAGATGATAATGGCCATCTCATGTCACATATTGATTGCATCTGATGTTTATCTTTTATGCATCTTATGTTTGCTTAGAACGACAGTAGCATTATTAGACGATCCCTCACAATTAATTTCAAGATAAAAGGTGTTCTCCCTAAGTATGCACCATTGCGAAAGTTCATCGTTTTGAAGCACCTCATGATGATCGGGTGTGATAGACTCTACGTTCGCATACAATGTGTGTAAGCCAGTTTTACACATGCGGAATACTTGGGTTAAACTTGACGAGCCTAGCATGTACAGACATGGCCTCGAAACATGGAGGGCCGAAAGGTCGAACATGAATCATATAGAAGATATGATCAACATGGAGATGTTCACCATTGATAACTACCCCATCTCACGTGATGATCGGACTTGGGTTAGTGGATTTGGATCATGTATCACTTAACAACCTAAGGGATGTTGATTTAAGTGGGAGTTCATTAGTAATTTGATTAAGTTGAACCAATTATCATGAACATAGTCTAAATGTCTTTGCAAATATGTTGTAGATCAATGGCTCGCGTTGTAGCTCCCCTGAATTTTAATGCGTTCCTAGAGAAAGAAAAGTTGAAAGATGATGGAAGCAACTATGCGGACTGGGTCCGTAATCTAAGGATTATCCTCACGGCTGCATAGAAGGCTTATGTCCTTGATGCATCGCTCGGTGTGCCACCGGCCCCAGCAAATCTGGATGCTATGAACATCTGGTAGGCACGTTCTGATGACTACTCGATAGTTTAGTGCGCCATGCTTTACGACTTAGAATCTAGCCTCCAAAAGCGTTTTGAGCACCACGAGGCATATGAGATGTTTCAGGAGCTGAAATTGGTATTTCAGGCTTACGCCCGTGTGGAGAGGTATGATGGCTCAGACAAATTCTTTAGCTATAACATGGAGGAGAATATCTCCATTAGCGAGCACGTACTCAAAATGTCTGGGTACTTCAACCACTTGAATCAGTTGGGAGTTAATCTTCCGGATGAAGTAGCGATTGACAGGGCTCTTCAGTCACTGCCACCAAGCTACAAGAGCTTCGTGATGAACTATAACATGCAAGGGATGGAGAAGACGATCCCTGAGCTTTTCGGATGCTTAAGGCCACGGAGGTAGAAATCAAGAAAGAGCATCTAGTATTGATGGTCAAAATTACCACTCGTTTCAAGAAGGGTAAGGAAAAGAAACGGAACTTCAAGAAGAATGGCAAGCCAGTTGCCGCTCCCATGAAGAAACCCAAGGCTAGACCCAAACCCGAGACTGGGTGTTTCTATTGCAAGGGGAATGGCCACTAGAAGTGGAACTGCCCCAAGTACTTGGTAGATAAGAAGGCTGGCAACATCAACAAAGGTATATTTGATATACATGTTATTGGTGTATACCTTACTAGTGCTCGTAGTAGCGCCTGGGTATTTGATACTGGTTCGGTTGCTAATATTTGTAACCCGAAACAGGAGCTGCGGAATAAAACGGAGACTAGCTAAGGATGAGGTAACGATGCACGTTGGAAATGGCTCCAAGGTTGATGTGATCGCCGTCGGCACGCTCCCTCTACGTCTACCTTCGGGATTAGTTTTAAACCTCAATAATTGTTATTTGGTGCCCGCGTTGAGCATGAACATTATATCTGGATCTTGTTTATTGCGAGACGGTTATTCATTTAAATCCGAGAATAATGGTTGTTCTATTTATATGAATAATATCTTTTATGGTCATGCACCCAATGTGAATGGTTTATTCTTGTTGAATCTCGATTGTAATGATACACATGTTCATGATATTGATGCCAAAAGATGCAAAGTGAATGATGATAGTACCACATACTTGTGTCACTGCCGCTTAGGTCATATTGATGTAAAGCAAATGAAGAAACTCCATATTGATGGACTTTAGGAATCACTTGACTTTGAATCATTTGATAGATGCGAACGATGCCTCATGGGCAAGATGACTAAAACCCCGTTTTCCGGTACAATGGAGCGGGCAAGTGACTTGTTGGAAATAATACATACCGATGTATGTGGTCCAATGAATGTTGAAGCACGCTATGGATATCGTTATTTCCTAACCTTCACAGATGATTTAAGTAGATATGGCTATATTTACTTAATGAAACACAAGTCTAAAACATTTGAAAAGTCCAAGGACTTTCAGAGTGAAGTAGAAAATCATCGCAACAAGAAGATAAAATTTCTACGATCTTATCGTGGAGGTGAATATCTGAGTTACGAGTTTGGTATGCATTTAGACAATGTGGAATTCTTTCATAGCTCACGCCACCTGGAGCACCATAGTGTAATGGTGCGTTCTATGATGTCTCTTACCGATTTGCCACTATCTTTTTGAGGTTATGCATTAGAGACAGCTGCATTCACTTTAAACAGGGCACCGTCTAAATTCATTGAGACGACATCTTATGTATTATGGTTTGGCAAGAAATCTAAGCTGTCATTTCTTAAAGTTTGCGGATGTGATGCTTATGTCAAGAGGCTTCAGCCTGATAAGCTCGAACCCAAAGCGGAGAAGTGCGTCTTCATAGGATACCCTAAAGAGACCATTGGGTATACCTTCTATCATAGATCCGAGGGCAAGATCTTTGTTGCCAAGAATGGATCCTTTCTAGAGAAGGAGTTTCTCTCGAAAGAAGTGAGTGGGAGGAAGGTAGAGCTTGATGAGGTAATCATACCTTCTCTCGAATTGCAGAGTAGCGCATCACAGAAAGAAGTTCTCGTGATACCTACACCAGCCGAAGAGGAAGCTAATGATGATGATCATGAAACTTCGAATCAAGCTACTACCGAACTTCGTAGGTCGACCAAGACATGTACCGCCCCTGAATGGTACGGTAATACTGTCTTGGAAGTCATGTTATTGGACAACGGTGAACCTACGACCTATGAGGAAGCAATGATGAGCCCGGATTCCGACAAATGGCTTGAGGCCATGAAATCCGAGATAGGATCCATGTATGAAAACCAAGTATGGACTTTGGTAGAATTACCTGATGACCGAAAGGCCACTGAGAAGAAATGGATCTTTAAGAAGAAGACGGACGCTGATAGTAATGTCACTGTCTATAAAGCTCGACTTGTTGCAAAGGGGGTTCGACAAGTCAAAGGAGTTGACTACGATGAGACTTTCTCACCCGTAGTGATGCTAAAGTATGTTAGGATTATGTTATCAATTGCTGCATTTTTTGATTATGAAATCTGGCAGATGGACGTCAAAATAACATTCCTTAATGGTTTCCTTAAGGGAGAGTTGTATATGATGCAACCGGAAGGTTTTGTCGACCCTGATGCTAATAAGGTATGCAAGCTCTAGTGATCCATTTATGAACTGGTGCAAGCATCTCGGAGTTAGAATATTCGCTTTGATGAGGTGATCTAAGCTTTTATATTTTTACAAGTTTATGGAGAAGCTTGTATTTACTAGAAAGTAAGTGGGAGCTCTGTAGCATTTCTAATACTGTATGTGGATGACATATTATTGATTGGAAATGATATATAATTTCTGGAAAGCATAAAGGGTTATTTGAACAAGAGTTTTTCTATGAAAGACCTTGGCGAAGTTGCTTACATACTGGGCATCAAGATCTATAGAGATAGATCAAGACGCATGATAGGACTTTCACAGAGCACATACCTTGACAAGATCAAAATGGGCCAGTCGAAGAAGGGGTTCTTGCCTGTGTTGCAAAGTGTGAAGTTGAGTAAGACTCAAAGCCCGACCATGGCAGAAGAAAGAGAAAGGATGAAAGTCGTCCCCTATGCCTCAGCCATAGGCTCTATCATGTATGCCATGCTGTGTATCACACCTGATGTGTGCCTTGCCATAAGTTTGGCTGGAAGGTACCAGAGTGATCCAGGAGTTGATAGCTGGACAGTGGTCAAAAATATCCTTAAGTACCTAAAGAGGACTAAGGAAATGTTTCTCGTTTATGGAGGTGAAGAAGATCTCGTCATAAAGGGTTATATCAATGCTAGCTTCGACACTGATTCGGATGACTCGAAGTCTCAATCGGATACGTATTTATTTTGAATGGTGGAGCAGTTAGTTGGAGTACCTCCAAGCAGAGCATGGTAGCAACATCCACATGTGACATAGAAGTTTGCAAAGTACATACTTATCTGGATGTGGCAAACCTCTTCCACGAGCAAAACATGATCAGCACCAGAGCTCAATGGGTGTTAGATTCATAACTATGTAAATTATATTATTGACTCTAATGCAAGTAGGAGTCTGTTGGAAATATGCCCTGGAGGCAATAATAAAGATGTTATTATCATATTTCCTCGTTCATGATAAATGTTTATTATCCATGCTAGAATTGTATTGATCGGAAACTTAAATACATTTGTGGATACATAAACGGATACCGTCTCCCTAGTAAGCCACTACTAGACTAGCTCGTTGAATAAAGATGGTTAAGGTTTCCTAACCATAGACATGAGTTGTCATTTAATAACAGGATCACATTGTTAGGAAAATGATGTGATGGACAGACCCAACCGTAAGCTTGGCATCAGATTGTATCACTTAGTTTATTTGCTATAGCTTTCTTCATGTCAAGTATTTGTTCCTTAGACCATGAGATCATGCCACTCCCGAGTAACGAAAGAATACTTTGTGGGTTATCAAACACCATTTCGTGTCTGGGTGACTATAACGGTGCTCTACTGGTATCTCGGGAAGTGTTTGTTGGGTTCCATGGATCGAGACTGGGATTTGTCACTCTGTGTGACGGAGAGATATCTCTGGGCCTTCTCGATAATACAACATCGTGAATAGCTTGCAAGCGTGTGACTAATGAGTTTAGTCATGGGGATCTTCTATTACGGAACGAGTAAAGAGACTTGCCGGTAATGAGATTTAACTAGGTATGGCGTTACCGACGATTGAATCTTGGGAAAGTAACATATCGCCAGACAACGGGAATTGTATACGGGATTAATTAAATCCTCGACTTCGTGGTTCAAACCGATAAAGATCTTCGTTAAATATGTGCGAGTCAATATGGGCATCCAGGTCCCGCTATTGATTATTGACCGGAGAGGTGTCTCGATCATGTCTGCATGTTCTCGAACCCCTAGGGTCACACACTTAACGTTCGGTAACGCTAGGGTAGTAATGGGATATTCGAAATGGTGAGACTGAATATTGTTTGGAGTCTCAGATGAGATCCAACACATCACAAGGAGCTCCAGAGGTAAAGGTTTATATATGGGAAGTCATATTCAGGGTTCCGGAAAATGTTCTGGTTTTTTCAGTATTGTACCAGGAAGGTTCTAGAAGGTTCCGGAGTGGGACCCACCTACATGGGGGGCCTACATGGACATGGGTAGTGGGGCAAGGTCGCACACCCCTGGTCTAGGCGCACCAAGATTGCCCCTAAAAGTAATAGGATCATATCTCAAAGGGATAAGATCAAGGTCCCTAAAAAGGGGGATAGTGGTCGGTGGGGAAGGAAATAGGGATTTCCTGCCTCCCCCCTTGGCCAACGACCCTAGGGACTTGAAGGGCAAACCACCATCCCCCTCCATGCCTATATAAAGGTGGGCAGGCGTAGGGGGCAGCAACCCTTCCACCCTTGGCGCCTTCCCCTCCCATTACTCCTCCTCTGCGCAGACGCTTGGCGAAGCCCTGCTGTAGTTCCGCTGCCACCACCACTACCACGCCATCATGCTATCCTAGATCCCATCTACCTCTCCACCCTCCCTTGCTAGATCAAGAAAGAGGAGATGTCACCGAGCCATACATGTGCACATCTCGGAGGTGCCGTCCGTTCGGCGCTGGATCGGATTGGATCGCGAAGGGAGTAAAACTACGCCAACCACGATCATTAGATTGTTAACACTTTCAGTCTACAAGGGTATGTAGAAACTCCCCCTCTTGTTTCTAGCATCTCCATAGATTAGATCTTGGGTGAAACCGTAGGAATTTTTTTGTTTTCTCTGCAACTTTCCCCATCATGTGATTCTTTTGGACTTAGCAAGTCTTATTACCAAGGGTACTAAGACTAACAATACTTTTACATTGGATATGGATAAGTGTTGAGGTTGCAGCATGCAACTAAGCAATGTAAACCGACTAGTCCTACGAATACTAGAACAAGATGAGGTCAACCTACGCAAAAGGGGTCGCAAACTAGTTGATCAAGAAGTGATCCTGAACACCTGCTTATGAGTCATTCATAACCCCACCATGTCCTCTTCTTTCTTGCATACCCACAAGAAGAGACAATCACGGTACACACACATTTGAGCAAGTTTTGGTTATTAGTTGAAGTTGTCTACGCCTGGCAGTATAAATTTCCAAGTCGTCCATAGCCGCGGACACGACTTTCCGAAAGATTTAACCCTACATGGGTGCTCCAACTATCCATTATAGATTCCACATGCATAACTCATTCCTCCAAGTTCAGGGCCCGTGAGAACCCTTGTGTAAGAACATGGAGCGTTCCAATAGTTCAGAGTTAACAATTGCTCTAGCTAAAGCCAAACTAATCCAGAAGACCTCCCAATGGGTCAACATCTAGATCAGAGCCGAATGTATCTCTATATCTGGTCCCACCCGGATCGCCTAAGTTTCTAGGAAGCCAAACCCTGGTTTCCCCGTGGTGGCCCCGGGCGACTGGCATTGTGGACCAATGCTTTTCTTGGGCGCTGGTCCAAGTTGTTTCAAAAAATACCTCGAGGAGGCGACCCTCTATGCAAGTTTTATGTTTTCAAATTTTAGTACCAATGTTAGGCCTTCTGAAGAGTTCAACGCTAGATAAAGGAGCTCAAGGGGGCCCCATAATACCCCAGACATGGTAGGATGCGCTCATCAAGGAACATAATAGGCAGAACTACGGAAACTAAGGTTGACTAGAGTGGAACAAAACACCGGGGCATAGGCCTGAGCCTTCCACCCTTTGTCAAGTATATAGTCAAGTTTAACAATTAAGCATGATAATAATGATATCCCAAAGATATCTATGTTCCCACAAGGAAAAACCTGCACCTGCAACTAGCAAAGTTGTAAGAGGGGCTGAGCAAGCGGTAACATAGCCAAACAAAGGTTTTGCTAGGTAGTGGAGGTTAGAGGTTGTATCATTGCAATTGAAAGGCTTGAAACAATGTGGTAGGTAGTGAGATCAAACGATACCATCGAGATATCTAGCAAGCAAAACTAATAATGGTATCCAAGGTAATGATCATTCTTGCCTGCTATCCCGCAATAAAGACGATCGTTTATCCAAACTACGGAAGTGTAGTCGAACGAAATCCTCGCATGCCATATTGTTACCGGAAGCTATCGAGAAGAAGCAAAATCAGAAAGAAGCAAATGATACAGTACACAAACAAGGCCTGGCATAATGCGCAAACATAAACAAACATGGCATGACAAAGGCAACTCAAGAAATTACTACATATTAAGTGAAGCTCGATATGCAACGAGTTGCATATCGATGAAACTCCATGTTTAGTTAATTGGTTTCATCCCGTTTATGTACATGATGATTAAATATTATTTAGCATGGCAAGAGGTGAAGCATAAGTAAACTTTCCTCTCTAGTCATTTTAAATGAGGCGGGAAGCAATATATACAATTCCTGAAAGGGCCTCATATGCAATTTATAAGTTAATTACAGTTCTATCCTAAACAATATTTTATACTTGTTAAATAGGAAAAGTAAGTGCACCATTGCAATCTATGCACTTTTCTGGTCCAATTACATATATAATTTATTTAAATCCGAGTTACGGTTAAATAGTTATGATTTAAACCATTTTAGTAAGTCGTTTGCGCAAATTTCAAGCAAACAACAATTTAAACATTTTTATCAAGTGTGAGAGTTAGATATTATGAAATTAAATGAAGTTCTAAGCAAGTTACATGTACAGCTTGTTGCAATCCGACAAATGGTTATTTATTTATGATTATTACAAGTTAGGGCATTTTTCTATAATTATTTAAACATTTAGAAAATTAATAAAACAAAGTGGACCAAAACTGTGCACTAGTGGGCTAAACAGGGTGAGCGCTGAATACTATGGCCCTGTTTGTTTGGGCTTTTGCTTCTGCTTTTGCAGCTTTTCCATTTTGGCTAAAAAGCCACAAAAGCTCCTAAATAGGAGCTTTTAGAGCTTTTATGACTGTTGGAGCTTAATATTGTTATATTGATTCATCAAAAGCCAAAAAAGCTCCAAAAGCACCTATTTAGGAGCTTTTATGGCTTTTTGGCCAAAATGAAAAAGCTGCAAAAGCAGAAGCAAAAACCCAAACAAACATGGCCTATATGCCGCATAGGGCGACATCAACGAAAATGCGCCTACAGGGTCGAACAGATCTAAACGGGCCGAATCTAATGGGCGCATGATAATAAGCAGCGCCTACGAGCGAGGTATAGGTGGGCGACTGTCAGGCCGGTTTCCGGAATGAATTCTGAAACAGCCTTAAGTCACACCAGCCAAAAGATCAGAATAAAACTGGCGGACTCCCTTGATATAGATAACCAAAAATTACATAACATTACACAAGGTTGAGTCATAACGCTCAACAATTAATACAGACTTGCTAATATACGACAGTAACGGACATATGACAGTGGTGTGGTGATATTACAACACTGGTACAATAAAGTAAAGTCAAGCATCAGTGTGAGGCTTGACTATCTTATTCGTGAAGCAGAAGCATTGCGGATGGCACACAAGGTAGAATCCAAGATCATAGGGTGACTGACTGGGAATTCCTCTAAGCGTCGGGCTCGCTAGCGTACTCCTCTTCCATATGGTTGTCTTCTTCCAAGTCTGGTCAAATTAACAAGCCAGGGACAAGCCAGTGAGTACGTTTGAATGTACTCGCAAACATTATGAACAAAAGATATAATGAATGCAAGCAGGATGCATGCAGGGACAAGCCAGCGCGACGGTCCTCGAGCTCTATCCATTTCCCCGACATGGAGCTCCCGTATGGCCATGGCGGGCGGTGCTCGTTCCTGGTGGCTGACAGGCAGGGCTCCGGTGTTCAGGACGGTGGTCAAGCGTCGTGGAAGAGGCGACGCATGCCAGGTAGGTAGGTGGAGCGGTGCGGGAGAGTGATGGCGAGCTGGTGGCCGAGCTCATCCGCTCGAGCTGCCATGGCGTGGCCAGCGACCGTTGCACCGGTCTGGCGCCCTGCTGGCTGGTACTGTGTGGCTGGCGAGCAGGCCAGGACGATGCCAGCGCAATGGGCAATGAAGAGGAGAAGTAGTGGAGGGCACAGCACCAGATTCCTCTGAATCGTTATCCAAACCAATCTGATGCACAGTAGGGGTTCGACAGAATGCTAATTGGCCTTAGGCATTTTTGAAAATTTTGAATTTTTTTGTGGTGGCTCTCTGATGCATGACAGAGGTGCTGTAAAATTTCCGAATTTTTGGAGTAATAGAAATTGGGTTTTGAGCAGGGAAACTAAATCTGTTCCAAATTTCATCTGAATGAAATTTGAAAATTTCGAACTTGTGGACAGAATGTCTTTGGAGAAATGGAGTATGGGTACTAGCATCTAGCTGTGGTAATTTTTGTAGGGTTAGAAATGCTAGGGAAAATATAGTTCCTTTGCAAATCCAAGACAGGCCATGAATTGATAGAATTTGGTTCTGAAATTGAATAAATATTAATAAAAGAAATCTAAATGGGAGAAGTGATGTTGGCTACTGTCCTAAGATAGAGAGAATGGTTGGTGGAAATGTGCAAGTGATAGATGGGTTTGGAGAAAATCCTAGGTTTAAAAGTAATGGAATCAACCATTTTACTTAAATAGGAAATTACCCGAATGGTTTTCTAAAAGAAAAAGTTTTTGGACCTAGAATATTTTAATAAGAGACCATCATATCTAAAACCATATGAAATTTTAAAGACCCAAATGAAAACTCAAAAATGGTTTTCAGGCACAAGAAAGAAAGCCATAATAAGTCCCAAGTATTTTCTTTTTAAAGAAAAGATTTTGATAATCAAAAGAAATTATTTTGGCGTGTTATAACACCTACCCCCCTTAAGAAAAATCTCGTCCTTGAGATTTCAGCTGACCCTTAAATAGGTATGGGTACTCAGTCCTTAAATAGTCCCTCTTTCCCATGTCGCTTCTTCTTCGGTGTGGTTGCTCCACTGAACCATGTAAAATTTTATCACATTCTGATGGGTCCTTCATTCTGACTCATCCAAAATCCTTATAGGGCATTCCCTATATGCAAGATCTGGTTGGGTGTCCAAGTTCTGATGTTGGAATTGCTTTTCTGGATTACTGACACATCCCCTCAGTTGTGATACATGGAATACGTCATGAACGTCTGACAATTCTGCTGGTAGTTCCAGTTGGTAAGCAACTTTGCCTCTCCTTGCAATCACTCTAAAAGGTCCAATAAATCATGGTGCCAGTTTTCCTTTGACCTTGAATCTTTGTAGTCCCCTCATTGGCAATACCCTGAGATATACATACTCGTTGGGTTCAAAATTGATATGATGATGTTACTGGTCATAGTAACTCTTCTGACAGATCTGAGTTGCTTTTAGCCTGTCCTTAATGAACTTTACTTTTGTTTCGGCTTCTTGGAGAATTTCTAGGCCAAAGATACGGCTATCTCCAGTCTCAAACCAGTTGAGTGGTGTACGGCATCTACGTCCGTATATAGCTTCGAATGGTGACATCTTTAGACTGGCCTGATAGCTGTTGTTATATGAGAATTCAGCATATGGCAGACTATCCTCCTAGCTGACTCCATAAGCAAGGACTCAAGCTCTCAGCATGTCCTCTAATATCTGATTAACCCATTCAGTCTATCCTCCGGTTTGTGGATGATATGTTGTACTCTATACCAGTTGAGTCCCCAAAGCTTGCTACAAGTGGTCCCAAAACCTACAAACAAACTAAGTGCCTCTATCGGAGACTATGGTCTTGGGAACTCCGTGCAGACAAACAATACGAGAAAGGTAGAGTTTAGCAAGCTTTTGTGTAGAGTACATCATCTTCACCGGAATGAAATGTGCCACCTTGGTCAATAAGTCTGTAATAACCCAGATAGCATCATTCCCATGTCGTGATCTTGGTAGTCCAACAATAAAGTCCATTCCTATCTCATCCCACTTCCATTCGGGTACTCTGAGTGGTTGTAGTAACCCTGCTGGCTTTTGATGCCCTGCTTTAATACGCTGACAAGAGTCGCATTGTGCGATATATATGGCTATATCCCTTTTCATCCCATGCCACCAAAATCTGTCCTGAAGATCCTTATACATCTTGGTTCCCCCTGGGTGGATTGAATATGGGGTGGTATGGGCTTCTGCCAAAATTTGTTGCTTTAGCTCTTCCTTGTTGGGTACACATAACCTTTCTCCGAACCACAGGGTTCCTTGGGTGTCAACGGTAAATTCTGATGCCTTCCCCGAACTTACTTTCCTTTTAATTCCTTCGATACTAGGTGCCCTATCTGAGCTTCTTTGATCTGGTCCTCCAACATTGGCTTTACTTCTAGGCGAGCAATGGTTACTTCTGTGACCAGAACCATGTTGAGTCTGGCAAACTCCCGGTAGAACTCAGGTTGTGTGAATTGCAAATTGTCATTATCGGGCATGGATTTCGGCTGAGTGCATCTGCCACAACATTTGCCTTACCAGGGTGGTAATGAATCCCCACATCGTAATCCTTGATTAGCTCAAGCTAGCGACATTGCCGTAGGTTCAGTTCTGGCAGGGTAAAGATGTACTTAAGACTTATATGATCCGTGTATATTTCACATCGGTTGCCAAGAAGGTAGTGTCGCCATTCCTTGAGTGCGTGTATTACGGCTGCTAATTCTAAATCATGAGTGGGGTAATTTTCTTCGTGTCCCTTTAGCTGTCTTGAGGCATAAGCTACAACCTTTCCTTCTTGCATTAGTACGCATCGAAGGACTTTCCTGGAGGCGCCATAATATACCTCAAAATTCTTGTGTACATCTGGCACGGTTAAATCGGGTGCTGTTGTTAACCTCTTCTTCAATTCTTGGAAACTATTCTCACAAGCTTCAGTTCATTCAAACTTTTTATCCTTCTTAAGTAACTGAGTCATGGGTTTGGCTATGGTGGAGAATCCTTCAATGAATCTTTGATAGTAGCCTGCCAAACCTAGAAAACTTCTGACTTCAGTTATGTTGGTGGGTTGCTTCCATCCCACGACATCCTTCACTTTGCTCGGGTCTACGGCAATTCCATCCTTTGTCAGCACATGTCCTAGAAAACCAACTTCCCGTAACTAGAATTCACATTTGCTGAATTTAGCATCTAGCTGATTTTTCTGCAATTCTTCCAGGACTATTCGAAGATGTTGTTCATGCTCTTCTGGTGTCTTGGAATAGATAAGTATATAATCAATGAACACAACCACGAACTTGTCCAAGTATTTCATGAAAACCTCCTTCATGAGATGCACAAAATAGGCAGGAGCGTTGGTCAAACCAAAAGGCATCACAGTGAATTCATATAGCCCATATCTGGTGGTGAAAGCGGTTTTGGGTATATCTGATGATCGAATTTTTACCTGATGATGGCCCGATCTCAAGTCTGTTTTCGAGAAAACCTTGGCTTCTGCGAGTTGGTCGAACAAGTCATTGATCCTTGGTAATGGGTACTTATTTTTAATGGTAACCATATCGAATGCCCTGTAAGCAATACACAACCATAGACTCCTGTCCTTCTTCTTAGCGAACAAAACCGGTGATCCCCATGGTGGCGAGCTGGGTCGGACATAGCCATTTTCTTGTAATTCCTTAATTTGTTTCTTTAGCTCAACCAGTTCTGTCGGGGCCATCCGATATGGCTTCTTATAGATGGGTGCCGTTCCAGGTGCTAGTTCAATGACAAACTCTATCTCACGATCTGCTGGCATGCCTGGTAATTCTTCAGGGAACACGTTGGGATACTCATATACCATTGGAGCCTTGCTTAGCTCTGCCGTGTCAACTTGGTTTAACTTCCCTCGTGAGGAGGAAATCCCTTTTGTTCCGAATTTCACTGTATCCGCTTGACAATTTGTGAGGGTCACAGTCTGATTGAAGCAGTCAATAAAACCTTTATTGGTAGTTAACCAGTCCATTCCCAGAATAACATCCAATCCGACATCCTGTAGTACAATGAAATTTGCAGAAAACTTGATTCCTTTTGTTACAATGTTCACATCTTGGCAGTACCATTGGGTAGTTTGCTTTGATCCTGGGGACTGAATGATCATCGAATTTTCCAAAGGGGAAAAAGGAAACTGATTTTTCAAGGCAAATCTTTTGGAAATGCACTAATGGGAAGCTCCAGAGTCGAACAAAATGGTAGCAGTAATGGTGTTGACAGGGAACGTACCGAGCACGATGTCCGGTGCATTCTGGACCTCCTCAAAGGTCACATTATTCACTTGCCCCTTCCTGTAATTATTGTTGGTGCTGAGGTTGTTGTGTCGTGGGGCTGCATTGGTGCCGTTGCCATTTGTCCGGGGAATATTGTTGCCTTTCTTGGGGCATACCTTTGCTTAATGCCCTTCTCCTCCACATGCATAGCAATTGATACCAGGACGGTAAAATGATCCTCCGGCTTTGGTGTTGTTGTTGTTGTTCTGAGGCGGTCGTGATACTAGAACAGGTGGTCGGGGTGTCATGTTCCTCGCGGGCTCATTCTGAGCCCTATTGTTGCGAACCTATACTGACTGGGCCATGCGGCGCTTGTGGATCTCATTCAGGTTGCGGTGCTCATTTTGTAGGATGATGGCCTTATCCACCAGTGTCTTAAAGTCCGAAAAGGTATGGATAATCAATTGACACTTTAAGTATGGAACAAGCCCATCCAGAAAATTTTCCATCCTTTTGCCCTCTGTCGTGTATTCATCATTGGCGTATCGGGCTAACTGAGTAAACTAACTAAGGTATTCGGTTACAGTTGTGCCCTGCTGCTTGAGATCCTCGAACTCTCTCTTCTTCAATTTCATAATGATGTTCGGAATATGTGCTCCACGAAATTTTTCCTTGAATTGCTCCCAGGTAATATCTTCTCCATTGGCGTGCATATGGTAGAGATTTTCCCACCATGATGCTGCTACTCCAGAATAATAGTGCGGCGCATAGAGCACTTTTTCCTGGTCTGTACACTGGGCAGTAACCAATTTTCACTCAATATCACGTAGCCAGTTGTCTGCCTCCAGCGGTTTGTCTGTGTGAGAGAAGACAGTAGGATTGGTTTTCTGAAGTTCAGATAGCTTTGATCTGGGTTGATGCTGTCCTTGGTGATTTCCCATATTTATCATATGCTGCATCATTTCCTGGTGCTGCTGTTGACTTTGTTCATAAAGGCGGCATACTTGTGAGAACGCAGAGTCACTGCCTTGCTGACTTGCCTATCCTGATGTAAAGTTGTTTCCCATTCGAGTAAAGTGGTTGTCCTCTGGTGGACTGGGCATAGAGTGTGTCCAGGGATGATTTATTTTCTTTCTGGGTATTGGTGTAAACACAAATGAGGAAAAATCAGGAAAGATTTTTTTTAAAGAACTAAAAAGAAATATGATTCCCCCCGAAAAACGTAAACGCATAAGAGTAGCGAGTTATATTACACATGTAGGACATAATTATACATTACACTCCTCATGATAGGTTATTTAGACTGGCATACTACTCCACATTCTTAACATGCTACGATCCATGGTCTACTTCTCTCCAACTAAAAGGAAAAAAGAAACAAAAAATAAGTAACTTACACATAGCTACACTCTCTTATAGGGTAACTGTTGCGCTGCTGGCCAGCCTACCATCATGGGGTATCTGGATCATCGCGAGTCCTGCCGAGAGTGAGTCCCAGATGGGGTGTTGAAGACTCGACCTCCTCCTCGAAGATAGTCTCCAATCGAGTAGCTGCTGGTGACGTGCCTGACTCTGGTGGTACTGTTCTAGTAGGCGGTGAAGCTCTGGCGGAGGTGGGAGCGGCCAAGCGACTAGACTCATCACTCATGTATGGGCGTTGAATCCCGGGAAGGATAGGGGGATCATATGGTGGAACTAGGGTTCGAGAAGTGCATGGTGCTGTAGGAGAACGGAACTCAATTCTATGAGGAACCCTCACACGAGCTAAGTCCATCCATACGGTAATGTAGTCGTCCACCAACGAGGTGAAGACTGACTCCAGAGCCATGATATATTGGATGAGGGGCTCAACGCCTCCTCTCTCTCTCTCTCTTCCACAGTACAAGAGAAAGCATAGTGACTAGTGTATGGAACGTGGCAGGGAAGATAATGGTAGGGACTTGTATGAATCACTGGAAGGATGTCCCTGAGACGAGCGATGGCCTCTCGGGCAGCCATCTGGATAGCATGCCTCTCAGTAGGCATGACTCTCCCCATGAACCGAAAGTTGCGATTAGGCTAGGCATGTCCACCTCGAATATATACCGAGGTCTGGTACATTGTCAGAGTGTCCGTGATCCTGTCGGGATAGACAGTGTACTCAGGACGGCTTGGAGATCCCATCGTGACCCTGGCGATGAAGACGAGAAGGCGGGAAAACCCCGCAGGCTCATTTACGAAAACCTGGGACGGGCAGTTTCTGCCAGCCATCTACAACAGTAGACAAAAATCCAAATAGTCATATCATAAATATATGATGACTAAGGGAAAATTTGCTACGATGCATGTGATGCTGCTAAAATTAACTAGAGCTGACTCTGCTACTAGCGATCGCACCTAGGGCTTCCTACAGTCAGCCTGGCTCTGATACCAAGGTTTGTCAGGCCGGTTTCCGGAATTAATTCTGAAATAGCCTTATCTCACACCAGCCCCAAGATCAGAATAAAACTGGTGGACTTCCTTGATATAGATAATCAGCAATTACATAACATTACACAAGGTTGAGACAGAATGCTCAACAATTATTACAGACATGCCAATATACGACGGTGGCAGACATATGATAGTGGTGTGCTGATATTACAACACTGGTACAATAAAGTAAAGTCAAGCGTCAGTGTGAGGCTTGACTATCTTATTCGTGAAGCGGAAGCATTGCGGATGGCACACATGGTAGACTCCAAGATCACATGGTGACTGACTGGGAATTCCTCTAAGCGTCGGGCTCGCTAGCGTACTCCTCTTCCATAAGGTTGTCTTCTTCCAAGTCTGGCCAAATTAACAAGCCAAGGAGTACGTTTGAATGTACTCGCAAACATTATGAACAAAAGATATAATGAATGCAAGCAGGATACATATGCTCATGTCAAGTTAATTCTTTTTGGTGAGATATTACAGTAGAATAAATAATATGGCATAAATAATAAGATAAGAAAAAAAAGGGTTAGTGATCACAATATCAAACATAGATTCTTAGGAGGTGCAGCCATCCCAGAAGAATCTTAAAAATAAATAAAAGGGTGGACTCGGCCGTTAAACCGCCCGTACATCCAAACAAAGATAAAAGTGGAAGATTGGGTGAGGATGGACCGCCTAAAAATCCAAAAGAAAAGAAAAAAAATAAGTGGAGAGTCGGGCGAGACATGACCGCCCGAAAATCCAAAAGAAAAGAAAAATAAAACACAAGCCAGACGGGTGTCTTCATGATGCCACGAAAGGTCTTAAATAAATATAAAAGCGGAAAATCGGGCGAGACAGGACCGCCCAAAAATTCAAAACAAAAATAAAGGCGAAAATCAGGCGAGACAGGACCGCCCGAAAATCCAAAAGAAAATTAAACACGTAAGTATAATGAGTATTCAGGAGGTAGAACCTTGCCAGGAAATACTCAACAACACATATAAGAGAAAATGGGTTTGTCCATCACAACATCAGTAATATTCATGATAACATAGCAATAGCAATGGTCAATTACTTATTTCATTACTTCCTCCGAAGACCGACACCGTGACCGAAACTTGACCCTTCCCAGCTAACGTCCTTGACCACGGATACGGCTATTCAAATAGGTTAGACTCTACAGAGGTTGTACTCTTTACCCACATGTAGAGGGTTTCTTTCGTCAATAGCGAATTCTAGTTACGACCTTTGGGATGATAACACACCTTATCCTAGACACACCGACTTTTAATTCTTCGAGCCAGGAATCACCCATGGCATCAGACAATTAAAAAACCTTAAGTCGGGGAGGCTACAACCTCGAGTAGCAAGGGCAGACGACCGTATTTATATTGCGCGCAACGAGGGGTGCCCCCCTCTTCGGCATCTCACCGATACACCCATGCCCTTGACCCAGTGACGGGATTACCCAGGGCCACGGAACCTTCACAGCAGCCTCTCTATGTGGTGTGTGCAGAAAAAGGGGTTGTCATCCTACTAAATCATACTCTCTAAGGAGAGACATGTGGCAGCACGAAAAAGTAGTTAGGAAGTAGTGGTGACAAGACTCGATCCTATATATGCCGACTCAGGAGGTTCCACTTTTGCACAACCGGCATGCTCCAACATGCCCACAATGTTACCATCACGTCACTACGTGATCCATGCTAAACAACACAACATGGACAGAAGTTAAACTCATCGTTTGCCATAATCTTTATCCAAGTTAACGGGTTCTTTAAGGATTGCATGAAATGCACAAAAGCAAGATGAATATGTATGCACTTACTATCCACTACATATCATGTGGTTTCTTTTTAAGTTACGCAACATGTACGCAAACACCATATCCCAAGTTCAGATATGCTTGCCTTGATCAAAGTAGGGAGAAGGTGATCCCGCAAAATTTTCGGCAGAGTTTCCCTCTTCGTTTTCTATAAAACAAGAATTCAAAACCCCATATAAATTTTATGGCAGCACAAAAAGTTGGTTCAAAATATTTTCAAATAGATACTATAAAAAACTAGAGTGAAAAAGAAAATTTTCAGAAAAAGAGTCAATCAAAAATGAGTTGTGGTTAAAAAGTAATGATGATTTTAAAACCAGGGACCTTTCTGTAATAAAAATAACTACCACCGGGTCCTTTTCTACTTTAAAAGAAAACGGTTCGAGAGGTAAACGTTTCTCCGCGGAGAAAACACATTTGAGCAAAGACACAACCGAAAAACCACAAAAAGATAAAAAACCTGACGGGTGGGTCCCACCCATCGGGTTTGAATTCGAACTTGCCTCGCCCGCGTGTACAGATTGGAGGGAGAGGTCACCGGCGGCGATCGCCGGTGTTCCGAGGGGCGGCGATGATGCAGGACTGCTCGGGGGAGTATTCCGCGACGGTGGGTAGCGCAGGCAGTCGCCGGCGAGCACCGTGGTCACGGCGGCGTCAACTCCGGCGGATGGTGGCGTCGGGTGGTGGTGGATCTCGTCGGGGAGACCTGTGGACGTCAAACTGCGCGTAGGTCTGACAAGGTGGAGCAGTAGGAGGTGACTGACGGGTTTTGGGAGGTGGAGGTGGACGAACGGCGACGAGATGTTCTCGGAAGCAGCGGCGGATCAGGCGGCCGGAGCTGGGGAAGAAGGATTCCCCGAGATCGTCTGACCCTCTGGGTAGCGATTGGGAATGGGTGGAGGTGAGGTGAGCTTCGAACGGGGCTCTGGGTGCCCTTTTATAGGCTGCACGGAGGTGGCCGTAGCGCAGTGGATCACGGCGGAGTAATTCCGGCCGGTGAGGTAGGTTGGGGTTGGTTGGCTTGGACGGTGGTCATCAGTGAGGTCGGTGGAGACTTCTCGAGGCACCAGCGCGACGGTCCTCGAAATCTATCCATTTCCCAGACGTGGAGCTCCCGTACGGCCATGGCGGGCGGCGCTCGTTCCCGGTGGCTGACAGGCGGGGCTCCGGTGTTCTGGACGGTTGTCAAGCATCGTGGAAGAGGCGATGCGTGCCAGGTAGGTAGGGGGAGCAGTACAGGAGAGTGATGGCGAGCTGGTGGCCAAGTTGATCCGCTCGGGCCGCCATGGCATGGCCGGTAGCCGTTGCACCAGCCCGGCGCCCTACTGGCTGGTGCTGTGCGGCTGGCGAGCGGGCCAGGATGATGCCAGCGCAATGGGCAATGAAGAGGAGAAGGAGTGGAGGGCACGGCACCAGATTCCTCTGAATCATTATCCAAACCAATCTGATGCACAGTAGGTGTTCGACAAAATGCTAATTGGCCTTAGGCATTTTTGAAAATTTTGAAAATTATTGTGCTGGCTCTCTGATGCATGATAGAGGTGCTGTAAAATTTTCAAATTTTTTGGAGTAGTAGAAATTGTGTTTTGAGCAAGGAAACGAAATCTGTTCCAAATTTAATTTGAATGAAATTTGAAAATTTTGAACTTGTGGACAGAATTTCTTTGGAGAAATGGAGTGTGGGTACTAGCATCTAGCTGAGGTAATTTTGGTAGGGTTAGAAATGCTATGGAAAATATATTTCCTTTGCGAATCCAAGAGAGGCCATGAATTGATAGAATTTGGTTATGAAATTGATCAAAAATTAATAAAAGAAATCTAAATGGGAAAGGTGATGTTGGGTATTGTCCTAAGATAGAGAGAATTCTTGGTGGAAATGTGCAAGTGATAGATGGGTTTGGAGAAAATCCTAGGTTTAATAGAAATGGAAGCAACCATTTTACTTAAATAGGAAATTAACCGAATGGTTTTCTAAAAGAAAAAGTTTTTGGACCTAGAATATTAAAATAAGAGACCATCATATCTGAAACCATATGAAATTTTGAAGACCCAAATGAAAACAAAAAAATGGATTTCAAGCACAAGAAAGAAAGAAAGAAAGAAAGAAAGCCATAAAGTCCCAAGTATTTTCTTTTTGACGAAAATATTTTGATAATCAAAAGAAATTATTTTGGGGTGTTACAGCATCACTCACCTTGGATTGGTGGGCTGGGCTGGATGCAGCTGGGTTGGGGAGGCACTGGGCCTCGGGCGGATGAAGGAGGCGGCCCGCTAGAGGTGGCCCACGCGGCGAGGCTGGTCAACGCAACATCGATCGAGCTGTTGCTCGATGCTTCTGACGGAGGCGATTAGAGGTTCTGCTCTAGCGACAAGGGGAAGGCGGGGTGCGCGTGGATCCGGTCCGGACGGAGCGGATCCGGCGGTGGGAGGTGCCCCCGTTTGGTTCCCGGTCGGATGGAGGTGGCGGTTGCTCCTTGTTCGTCCGGCGGTGGCGCACTATGGCTTCCTGTGACTGAGAAAAGGAGAGAGAGAGAGAGAGAGAGAGAGAGAGAGAGAGAGAGAGAGAGAGAGAGAGAGAGAGAGAAATGGAGGGAGGAAGAGAGAGAGACGAGGAAAGGAGAAGGAAGGAGAGGTAGCACGGTGCCGGTCCTGGCTCCGGCGAACAGCGGCGAGGTCCAGCTATTGGAGGCGGCTTACTCGACCGCTCGGGCTAGCAGATCAAGCGGGATGTCGATCGAGAGGCGCGGGAGGCAGCTGCGGGTGCGGGCACTGTGGATGGGAGACATGTCCAGGGGGCGGTAGGGGCGATCTGGGCGATCCAAGGGTTCAGATTTTTTGGAGGTTAGGGTTTCGGGATTAGGAGGACTAGTAGGGCTAGAGGGAGTTTTAGGAGGGGTGTGGCTACAAATTTGCAAGGGGGAAACGCTAGAGAGTGGGAGGCTCTCTCCCCATGAGAGGTCCTTTATATAGGAGAGGTGGGGAGGTCTGGGAGGCTCCCGTCTGTTGGATGATGATCCAACAGCTCCGATTCAGAGGTTACGAAAGGTGGAGCTAAGGTGGGCTAAGGTTGTGCACTAGAATTTTTTGGCCCAACAACAAGTTTTATTTCAAAAATGTTTATTAATTATACCAGCTACAATGTCTCACATATCTAAAGCTTCGGGTAGCAAATGGACTTCGTTTCGGACAAAATTTGAAACGTAGCCTCACTAGACAATGCTGAGACCACACAAATCATCTCAACTATCTAGGAGACCGTTTGACATATACTTAGAAAATATCTCCATTTATTTAATAGATGGAGGGTTTGTGTTACGGTGATAGCTAGGCTTGTGTAAACATTGCAAATAATTTGGGTACCTACCAAGTATCACGACTAGGTCATGTTTGATGGTTCGGGATTAAGTCTCAATCTGAAACAATGAAAGAGAGAAGGGGGGTTATTTATTCACCATTTAGCAAAATGACAAAATAAAATATCCAAATTAATTATTTCATTAAAGATATCAATTTTTAATTTGGGAAAAGTTCTGGGACGTTACAATCGACACCACTAACAAGGGACCTCGTCCCGAGATCCACAATGAGACGGGGAAAAGAGGGTTGGTCTATGAATCTTCGCTATCCATATTGATCTTCTCGACACCACTAACAAAGAGTCCTTGCATCATGTCGAACGTGAGATCCTTCCGTTGAGCGGTTGATGGCACAACTCAACACTATTTGGTTGGTCAAGAGAACGTCCACCCACGATGGATCCTAAAACGTGCTAGACTCAATGTCGGTCGAAACACAACAACACAAAGAACCAACGCAAAAGGATTTGCGGCTCTCAGACTGTTACAACTCTCCCCAACATGTAGAAATCTTGTCCCGAGATTTATGAAGTGAAAAGGATGACGTTAGCTAAACAAGTTGCTTCTTTGACAAAAGAGATAGACCAAAGAACCTTGGGAGGTTGAAAAACTTGGAAAAGGACATGAAAGACAAGAAAGGAACTTGAAAACACTCTGGGTGAAAAGAGAGAGACAAGGGACACAACATGACCTTGAGAAGATGGAAAGAACTTCAAAAGAACACAACAACACGATGCTTCCAAAACAAATGGATGATAGCTAGATACTTTGGACCAAATGAACGGAAAAGAAAACAACATCTCCTACCACAAGAATTTGAAAGAGCATCCTAACAAGGATGGCTTGAAAGGTGTTGTTCAAAAACTCAACAACCGAAAGATACTCTTCACATGGCCTTATGGAAAACATCCCAAAACTTTGAGGTGAAAACCCACCATGATCCGAAAATGATCACTTGAAAACAACGAACCACAGGAACAACTTGTGAAAATGATCACTTGTACACTGTCAAAGTTGTTTTGAAGAAAACATTTTTGTGTCCCTGAGATGGAAAAGAACGAATGAACATGAGCTCCTCGAAGAACAAACTTCTTTGAATCACCATGCCTGGAAACAATGAAACAGATCTTAGAGAGATGAAAACAACGAACTTGATCTTCAAAAAATCGAAGCCACTTGGGTACTGATGAGAAATCTTGAGAAACAAATTCCCAAGGCTGAGCTTCCGAAAAGCTTCACAAAAGAAAGACTGAACCAAAAGAATCTAGAGATGAATGCAATATGTCTGCCTTTCAAAACATCCGCAATCATATAGCCTTGCTTGGAATAAGAATGATGTCAAGGTTGTAGTCTGCAATGGCCTCCAAAATAAACAAGAGGAAAAGGCTTGCCCTTCAGAATTGAAAATGGAATGCCCGCTTGAACTACTTAAAGATCCCTGATGAAAAACTGCTTGAGCTCTTTACTGATAACATCATGGACTATAGCTTGGCGGATCTTATCTCTGAGAAAGAATCATGAAGAACACTTTGAAATTGAAAGAATCCTTGACGAACAATCGCAATGCTGAGCCTGCGGGGAAAACTCCAGAAAGAAAAGGATGATTGGAAGAAACTAAAGATTGAAAGATAACAAGATTAAAGTCTGCAATGATTTCCTTACAACACCCTTGCCAATGAAAGAGATGAAGCTTCTTGACGAGATAACCAAGGATTGTGAGGTTGATGAAGTTTTCAAAATGTCTTGAAAGAAAAAGATGAGATGAAGAATTCGCTTCCGACACCTTTTGTTCGAAAGGCAGATAAGGGAGAAGACGAAGACTGCCAATGCAAGATCTGGGACGAATTTGGATCACCTAGATGAACGTGGATAATAATTATAGTATGTTTGTCCTTCATCAGCTAAAAAGCACGATGACAAACAATGGACTGGACATACTACTTATCCTTGTTGAATAGATTGAAGAGAGACACCACAAACTTAGAGACATCTTCAACAAATCACTAAAAGAGTTGGAAAAAATGAACAAACTAATAGACACCAATCCGACTAGGAGAAATCTCATACGGATAGTCGGCAAGAATTGGAAGATGAACAAAGAAAACATCAAGTAAGAAGAATTGGAAAACGAACGCTGACAACGATGAAATCTTCTGAAATGATGTCTCTTTGGAGAATTGAAAATGAGAACAACTGCAGAAAAGAGCTTCGGATAACTCATGGACAAGATAAGACTTCTTACAACCAGAAACACCCTTGGAGAAAAGGCACAAAGCTGAATCCATGAATCTTTAAGGGAACTGACAAAGATTTAGTGCAAACTCTTCTTTGGTTTTCAAAAGCTAAAAATGATGAAGTGGAACACCACCATGAATTGCTGAGACACTGCGGAATGATATGGATCATCAATGGAAAGAGAAGATTGGGACAAAAAGAAAATGGATTTGAAAGCAATCTTGGAGAAGACAACTAACTGATGGAACCCATGCTTACACCAAACTTGAAAAAGGACTTGAGAAGATCTTGGAACAAAAGGCTTGGAGGATATGACAACTAATCATCACAAATCCTCTCCTATAAAAGATTTTAAAAGCCAGGTAAGATCCTGGGATAACCTATGGGTTATGGGCCCACTTAGAAAAATCATTGTAAACAATTGCTTGGAAAGAAAAACTGCATGATGATGAACTGAATGACTTGATGAGGTGACTACCTCATATCTATGCAAGGTTCTTTCAGAATTTTGAGGTTCATGAATCAACGACACTGGAAAACCAACATGGAACTGAAAGAGCGCGAACCGAAGAAGAATCCTAAACTTGAAAGTCAATGTTTCCTTTTGATTCATGATCTGAAGAGATACTTGAACTGGTCTGCCTTAGAAAGACAAACAAAGATGACTTTGCTTGAAGAGTATGGTTGGCGCCACAGCGAAAAGCTTGAATTGAGTTCATCGGAAAAGAAAACAAGAATGAATAATGATGCCCTTGAGCTCCTAGGCTTCTTGAAGAAAGAGGGGTGGGAGGGCGGGGAAAAGACAACGAATCTAAAGAACAACGATTGGAGAAAAATTCCAACCACACTTGCAATTGATCAAAAGGATTAGCATTCCCATAGGATTATGAGAACAACACTTAGAGGGTATGGAATCAACACTTGACAATGAAGCAACTTGAATACCATAAGAATATCCTAAGAGCTACTTGAATTCCCACCCATGAGATTCTAAAATTAGGTTATGCAATCTAGCACAATTGACACATGGAGCATAAATAAAATACTTCCTAATCACAATCTACTGCTTCCTTGTACCAACTCCCATCAACACATAACCGAAACATCGCAAACTCATCTACCTCAGGCTTTCGAAATTGCAATGATACTAGACATGGCAGTACATCTGGACGCTCTACCTAGTACTGGGGTCACACCAAACTCCTCTCGCCACTAATTGTATTGAAACGATTTCGAAAATGTGTGTCCACAGGCAATTGAATTGAAACGATAGCAACTGTGCACATGAACCTCAATCATAAGAATCTCTTGGTGCGGCAATCCTCCGGGACTATGACCACAACAGACAGGGGCACCAAAAGAAATCCCGCCATTCCAGTTGATATCGTAACGATTCCGAAACCGGGGAGAACCTAAAAAGTTTTGAAAGGGCTAAGGAATAGATCAAAACACTTACCTCACACTTCGTTACCAGAGAGAGGGCGGGTGGGGAAAGAAGTAAAAAGAATTCCTACTCTCCAAAAACTACCTAATAAGGAACTACCAAAATAGTTTTTCTTTCTAGACTCAACAACGACCAATAAAAGGATCCTACGACTGGTACTGCTCTGATACCAACTTGTAACGCCCAAGATGTGGTCCTATCTCCAACAAAGAATTTGCGGTCTTTGCTAAAGATAGAAGCGTATTTTGGATTGCCCCAGCATATGACTTCAAAATCATACACGCATGGTCATATGCCGATAACAAGGTGGACATCACAACAAGTACAACTAACATGAGAAGAAGAGTTTAAATATGAGTTACCATTATGGCAAATAAATGCCAATACATAAATATCGCCAAGCAGATGTCAACTTGACCCAACATTAGATCATCCATACAATGAAATGTCACGGGTCCGGCCACGAACAAAATGCAAATATGCCTAAGAGGCAAGGAAATAAATAAGCAACGTCAACTCTGCTATCCCAGGCTGCCAACCAGGATCCTAATCTCTACTAGTCGTCGTTAAAGAAGAACTCCGCGTAGAACGTACCAAGCTCTCGCCTTAGAGCAAAGCTTTACTTGAACCTGTACCTGCACCTGGGGTTGTTGTGGTATCTGTGAGTCTTTTGGACTCAAGAAGTCTCATTACCAAGGGTACTAAGACTAACAATACTTTTAGGTTGGATATGGATAAGTGTTGAGGTTGCAGCAAGCAACTAAGCAATGTAAACCAACTAGTCATACGAATACTAGAACAAGGAGATCAACCTAAGCAAAAGGGGTCGCAAACTAGTTGATCAAGAAGTGATCTTGAACACCTGCCTATGAGTCATTCATAACCCCACTATGTCCTCTTCTTGCTTGCATACCCACAAGAAAAGACAATCACAGTACGCACACGTTTGAACAAGTTTTAGTTATTAGTTGAAGTTGTCTACGCCTGGCATTATAAATTTCCAAGTCGTCCATAACCACGGACACGGCTTTCGAAAAGATTTAACCCTGCAGGGCTGCTCCAATTACCCATTATAGATTCCGCGTGCATAACCCATTCCTCTAAGTTCAGGGCCCGTGAGAACCCCCATGTAAGAACACGGAACGTTCCAGGAGTTCGGAGTTAAAAATTCCTCTAGCTAAAGCCAAACTAATCCAGAAGACCTCCCCGTGGGTCGACATCCGAATCAGAGCCGAACGTATCTCTAGACCCGGTCCCAGCCGGCTCGGTTAAGTTTCCAGGATGCCAAACATGGGTTTCCCCGTGGTGGCCCCTAGCGACTGCCATTGTGGACCAATGCTTTTCTCGGGCGCTGGCCCAAGTTGTTTCGAAAATACCTTCAGGGGGGCCCCTAATACCCCACACAAGGTAGGATGTGTTCATCAAGGAGCATAATAACCTGAACTACGGAAACTAGGGTTGACCAGAGTGGAACAAAACACCGAGGCATAGGCCTGAGCCTTCCACCCTTTGTCAAGTATATAGTCAAGTTTAACAATTAAGCATGATAATAATGATATCGCAAAGATATCTATGTTCCCACATGGAAAAACCTATACCTGCAACTAGCAAAGCTATAAGAGGGGTTGAGCAAGCGGTAACATAGCCAAACAAAGGTTTTGCTAGATAGTGGAGGTTGGAAGTTGTATCATGACAATTAAGAGGCCTGAAACAATGTGGTAGGTAGCGAGACCAAACGATAGAATCAAGATATCTTGCAAGCAAAGCTAGTAATGGTATCCAAGGTAATGATCATTCTTGCCTGTTATCCCGCTATGAATAGGGATGTAAATGGTACGGATAATTTTCTTCCGAATCCGCTTCCACATCCATTTTTAAGGATATGGTATGCGCTTACACAAATCCGACGGATATGGATGTGGATATGGATTTTGGTCAACCGGATATCCGACGGATATGGTAGAGGATGTGGTATTGGTAATATCCGGCGGATATGGATTATCCGAGGTTGTCAGATAGGATTATCCGATAAATTTGGCCCAATTGAGAAGCCCAAATGCCCACGTGGACCACTAATAAAAATCACCACAGCATGCACAGGCACAGCGGGCGTGGTGGTAGTCTGGTAGATCGCCGTGAGCCAAATCGGTGCTGGTCGTGGCCATGATCTACACTACACCCATACATGACAAGGGGTAATCCACATATATGCGGGCGGCGTCGTCTCGACGCTCTACGTACATATACGCCGGTGGTGCAGACGGAGGTCTGCGACTGCGTACATATATGCCGGCGATGCGTCCAGACGGTGGTCTGCATACATATACACGTAGGAATACTGAGTATGAACAAGTATGAACACTGGTAGTGGTTCCTTCTTCCTTGCACGCAGTCACGTACAAGTATGAACACCAAGTTAACTTGATGTAGTCGAGTAGAGTAGGCTTCTTCTTAATAGACTACAAAACAGTATGAATTTATGATGTTTAATGCCTTACTTGCTGCAGCTTCTAAGATATTAATTCCTTTGATCAGTAAAAGGTTACCAGTTACTTATCTAACATTCTTAAGAAGTTGATCCCCACTACTACCAATTCTATCAACATGCACACTATCCACATCATCATCATGCCACCTCATCATTTAGTGCCACCTCATCATTTTTTTCCCCACGAATCATGTGATTAAACCCCGGAAATTAATTGAAGCGGGCATGTTCCGTCTTCTATTACCAATGAACCGGTGTAAAAACTGATAAAAGAAGCCCATCGGTCCATCTCTTCGTATCTATTACTTTTCCGTATGTATCCTGGCAGACTAGGCGACGCCCTTGACCCGCACCTACGCAGCAGTGGACGGTGCCCTATAACCCAGCCAGCCAGCCCTCCGGCATTCAGCCAAGGTCGCCCCAGCAAGATCCTGTCCGTGAACGCCGCCGCCTCCGACAGACAATGATTGAGCTTCTTTGTTGTTGGTTGCCATTCGCCCTCCACGGATCTAGGTGCGCCGGTCAGATCCGCCGCCAGGAGGTGCAGCCCCGACGTGCTCAACCTCGGCGACCTCAACGACCTCCTCAAGAGCGACCTCCACCACCGGCCGGTTACCCAGAAGCAACGACGCGCTGCGAGCTCTCTGCCTTTAGCGCATGCGAATCCGCCCATCTACGCCGCAGAAGAACCGACGATCGCTATCCTCGTTGAGAAGTGGAGCAGCTCCGTTCCCATCGACGGTCGTCTCAGGTATTTCGTGCCAACGCCCCTGATCGAGTTTCTCCCCCTCCTATCATCTCAATTCCCTTCATCTCCACAACATCAACGGCGTCTTCTCGAGATTTGTTAATTTCCGGCCCTGAAAAGTCAACCTGAATGAAGCCTCGCCATCGACGTGTATCTCCTGCTGGTATTACATGTATCAGACATCGCAAATTTCAAGGCCTCTTCGTCGCCACGCACCGTCATGGCCACCTGCTCAGCGAATCTGAAATCATTGTTGTCTACGTGCATCTCCTGCTGGTACTACATGTACTGGAAAGGGTGAATTTCGAGCCCACACAGTCGGCACTGCACCGTCGTTGCCGGTTCTGAACCCCTCTATAGGTACACTTTCGGACCTTCTTACCAGCTCCTCTCACTCCTTGAGCATGATGATGAGTTTATTAATCCCCAATCTATGAAATCTTGCATCTTGCTTTCTACCCATTGAATTTGATTATGTACCAGATTTAGATTCAAGGCGTTTGGATTAATTGGTGGAACTGGTCAATATTTTTCCATTCGCAATTAATTGGCTACAACATGGAAGTACACACTTGGTTTTTTTTTTCTTGGAGCAACCTATAAGCTGCAGGTTGCATTACTGTTGATCTTTTTTGAAACTGGTCGATGGATGATGCCTTAGCGAGTCCTGTCGCTCATCTTGATCTGCACCTCCAATTCTCTGTCAGGTTTGATATAAATTCAGATAGCTATGTTTATGATCATCCATTTCCAATTTCTCAGGTTTGATCTATATTCAGATAGCTATATTTATGCGGAATTTGACTCTTCACTATATGAATGCCCACAACATGTTCTGTCTACCAGTAGTAGCAGCCGGCTGAAGCGTCAACTTTGTCAGGAGAAGGAGCACTGTTCTCACAAGGGGTTTCATGACATATAATAAAATGCAGTCAACTACTGCCGAAAATATATCGGTGTAATGACTATCTAGGTACATCAGAGATCCCTCATCAATTAAGGTTTATAAAAATGTTATCTACTGATCTAATTTTCCCTGATACAGTGTGTTTGCGTACAACATTAGATTTTATCAACCATGTTACTAAATCATCGAGGAAGACAATGCTATCATCCTCTTGATGCAACTCATTTTCTTTCATTTCCTTTGTAGGTTCACATTTGCACATATCTTACTATCATGCATTGCGGAAGATGTCTGATGATATTACTTTGTAAAAGTGCACATGCTTGCTTTGGTGAATTATGATGCATGTAGAGGAAAATGGTTATGTAAACAAAGAAATTTACATCTTTTGCTGAAAATATTTACCCATACTATGCAATTATTTTAAATTATTTTCTCTCTTTCTCATTCTTGCTCAAGTCTCAACTATAAATTCTCCTAACGAGGAATGGTTGGGAAGTGAACTTTACTCCACACTTAGTGTGGTCTGGAGCTACCTTCTGAGTTCATTACTAGGATGAGACCAGTTTCATTTCTTATTATGATCGACAAGGTAGATGAACACTTTGTAAGCTTGGCACCACCTCAATTATGCCATTTTTTATTAAGGTAATGCAAGACAATGGATGTTCATTTTTCTGCGTAGTAACAATCAATAATATTAGTCACAAGAGGGAGCTCTCAGATGAAACATTTAAGATACAACTAAAGACTGTAGATATGTTTAGAAGGTGAAAACCTTACTATTCTATTTGGACTAATGACATTTGTTTACCTACTGTTGTGAGATGAATCAAAGTAAATGCACATGTGAGTTCTGATGGAGATTTTGCACAATCAAGACATTTGTAATAGCTAGGTGGTGATGTTTCAGTTATGACCATATAATCCTTAAATTTGATTATTCACCTATTCTTCAGACTTTGAATGATACAAGTTAGGAGGATTATTCTTTCCAGTGTACCATCATTCTAATGTATGGCTGTCAAAAGAGAATCATATTATTTTGCTGGTCCTGTCAGGACAGTTGGTTTGTGAAGTAAATCATTAATTTTTGGCAATAGTTCCCGCAGCAACGCGCGGGGAATCATCTAGTATATTGTTGTTCCTTTGATCAGTAAAACGTGTTTTCATATTATTGCATAGTAGAAATAAATCATGTCTCTTTGAATGTATCATCCGATATTTTTAGTCCATTTTCGGTCCGAATCCGTAGTCCGATATAATCCGCATTCGAATCCACATCCGGTCATTACCCGCTCCGCTCCGAATCCGATAAAAAAATGGTAAAGGATATGGTAAAAGCATTATCCGATCCGATCCGATCCGTTTACATCCCTAGCTATGAAGAAGATCGTTTATTCAAACTTCAGAAGTGTAGTCGAATGAAAGCCTCGCACTCTGTATGGTTGCTGGAAGCTATCGAGAAGAAGCAAAACCATAAAGAAGCAAACGATATGGTAAACAAACAAGGCATGGCATAACGTTCAAACATAAACAAACATGGCATGACAAAGACAAGTCAAGCAATTACTACTCCCTCCATTCCACAATGTAGTGTATATAGATTTTTGTGAAAGTCAAACTTTGCCAACTTTGACCAAGTGTATAGAGAAAACTGTCTACATCTACAATACCAAACATGTACATTCTGAAAATATAACTCATGATGTATCCAATGATGTGCATTTGGTATTCTAGATGTACCTACTTTTCTCTATAAATATGGCCAAAGTTTGTAATGTTTGACTTTTGAAAAAAATCTATAGGCACTACATTATGAAACGGAGGGAGTACATGTTAAGTGAAGCTCGATATGCAACGAGTTGCATATCAATGAAACTCCACGTTTAGTTAATAGGTTCAATCCCATTTATGTACACGACAAGATTAAATGTTGTTTAGCATGGCAAGAGATGAAGCATAAGTAAACGATCCTCTATAGTCATTTTAAATGAGGCGGGAAGAAATATACACAATTCCCGGAAAGGCCTCATATGCAATTTATAAATTAATTACTGTTCTGTCCTAAACAATATTTTATAGTTGTTAAACAGGAAAAAGTAAGTGCACCATTGCAATCTATGCATTTTTCTGGTCCAGTTACATATAGGATTTATTTAAATCCGAGTTACGGTTAAATAGTTATGACTTAAACCGTTTTAGCAAGTGATTTGCGCAAATTTCAAGAAAACAGCAATTTAAACATTTTTATCAAGTGTAAGAGTGACATATTATGAAACTATACGAAATTCTAAACAAGTTACATATACAACTTGTTGCAATCCGACAAACGGTTATTTATTTATGATTTTTACAAGTTAGGGCATTTTTCTGGAATTATTTAAACGTTCAGAAAATTAATAAAACGAAACGGGCCGAAACTGTTCACTAATGGGCTAAACATGGTGAGCGCTGAATACTATATGCCGCACAGGGTGATATCAACTAAAATGCGTCTACAGGGTCGAACAGATCTAAACGGGCCGAATCTGCTGGGCGCAGGATAATAAGCAACGCCTACGGGCGAGGTATAGGTGGGAGTCACTCACCTTGGATTGGTGGGCTGGGCTGGACGTAGCTGGGCCGGGGAGGCGCTGGGCCTGGTGCGGATGCAGGAGGCGGCCAGCTGGAGGTGGCCCACGGGGCGAGGCTGGTCAACGCAATAGCGATCGAGCTGCTGCTGCTCGATGCATCCGGAGGCGGCGGCTGGAGCTTCTGCTCCGGCGACGTGGGGACGGCGAGTTGGAATGGATCCGGTCCCGATGGAGCAGATCCGGAGGTGTGGGAGGCATCCCTGTTCTGTTCCCGTCCGGATGAAGGCGGCAGTTGGTCCTTGTTCGTCTGGCGGCGGCATGCGGTGACTTCCTATGGCAGAGAAAAGGAGAGAGATAGAGAGAGAAATGGAGGGAGGAAGAGAGAGAGGAGGGAAGGAGGAGGAAGGAGAAGTAACACGGCGGCATTCCTGGCTTCGGTGAACGGCGGCGAGGTCCGGCGGTTGGAGGCGGCTCGCTCGAGCGCTCGGGCCAGCAGATCGAACGGGAGCTCAATCGGGAGGCGCGGGAGGCGGCTGCGGGTGCGGGCACTGTGGACGGGAGACATGTCCAGGGGCTGTAGGGCCGATCTGGGCCTGATTCAAGGGTCCACATTTTTTGGCGGTTAGGGTTTTGGGATTAGGAGGACTAGTTTTTTTTAGGGCTAGTTTTGGGGTTAGGAGGACTAGTTGGGCAGCCCAGGCATGGCACAGCAAGTAACGGGCCGGCCCACTGGCACGTTTAGCCCACCAGAACACCTGATTTTGTGTTTTTTGGGCCTATTTGGGGGGCTAATATGTAAAACAAATCCAAAAAAATAAAGAAAAACTAAACGGGCCGTGTCGTGTCGGCACTCGTGCCTAGCCTCACGGCTCAGGCACGGCCCTAGGCGGGCCATGTGCCGGCATGGCCCAATTATAAACGTGTTAGGCCAGGCCCACCATGAGCCAGGCACGCGGGCTATCGGGCAAGCCCGTCAGGACTGGCCCATTTGGCGACCTTTGGTTGGGCTAGAGGGGAGTTTTAGGAGGGGTGTGGCTGCAAATTTGCAAGGGGGAAACCCTAGATAGTGGGAGGCTCTCTCCCCATGAGATTGTCTTTATATAGGAGAGGTGGGGAGGTGTGGGAGGCTCCCCTCCGTTGGATGACGATCCGACGGCTCCGATTCGAAGGGGATGAGAGGTGGAGCTAAGATGGGCTATGGTTGTGCACTAGAAGGTTTTGGCCCAACAACATGTTTTATTTCGCAAATGTTTATTAATTAGACCGACTACTATGCATTGCATATTTAAAGGTTTGGGTAGCAAACGGACTCCATTTGGGACAAAATTTGAAACGTAGCCCCACTAGATAATTCTGAGACCACTCATATCATCTCAACTATATCGGAGGCCGTTTGACATATACTTAGAAAATATCTCCATTTATTTAATAGACTGAGGGTTTGCGTTACGGTGATAGCTAGGCTTGTGCAAATTTTGCAAATAATTTGGGTACCTCCCAAATATCACAACCAGGTCATGTCCGATGGTTCGGGGTTAAGTCTCGATCCGAAACAACAAAAGAGAGAAGGGGGTTTATTTATTCACCATTTAACAAAATGGCAAAATAAAATATCCAAATTAATTATTTCATTAAAGATATCCATTTTTAATTAGGAAAAGTTTCGGGGCGTTACAAAAGTAACCATGCCAGGCAAATCCTGCTTAATGAGGATCCCAAGGATACCGTTCACAAGGCGACACTCACCCTCCTCTCCAACCTTCTCCCACGCACTACATAATGGAAGCCAAAGTCATTTGCAGTTGTTGGAACATTGCAAGTACAAAAACTAATAATTAGTGAGATTAGTCAAGAAATCCATTTACCTCTCTCCATATGGTCGAATGTATGGCCTTTCTTCGACCGGCACTCAGTCCGGGAGTCTTGACGCACCACGTAGGTACACTTTGCCAGAAGAAGAGCTGCAAGCACTCCCCTGCGATGTGTCAAAACAGGTGAGAGCCCCATCCTCCAGCTCATCCTCCTCGTCATCGCCCGCCCCCATCCTCCTCCTCCTCCTCCTCATCCTCCTCCTTCTCACCCCCTCTATCTCGTGCCGCACAGGAGGCACTGGCTCCTCGTCCATCTCCTCCTCAGCAGGTGTCTCAGCTGCGGGTGGCGAGGGAGACCGAACCTTCTTTCTAACCTTTCCTCCTTTTGAAGGTTTTCCCCGGCCTCTCCCTCGCGATGCCCGAGGAGGAGAGGAAGGAAGACTGCCCACCATATGTAACTTTCAAGCAAATTTCTTTTTAGGGGAGGCGGGACTCCCCCTTTCTCCCAACTACCCGTGCCCCAGGAACGGTGAGCCATGCCACCGCCGCCCATCATGCTTCAGTCACCTGCTATGAGAAAGAGTAAAGCAATTAGTATAGATGATAAATAAATAAATAGGCAATGACAAAACAATAAAGCAATGATACAAATTCAACATTATAGTTTAAATAAATAAGCATATCCTGATAAAGATAGTCGGGATGATAAATAAATAAATAGGCAATGAAAAAGTTGGGATGCATACAACTAAAAATAGGTCATCTGGATCATAATCCGTCTCGTCTCCGGGATCGGTTGGAGCCTCATCATCACTATCACGTGTGTCGTGATGGTTGTCATCCTCGTGTTCACCGTCACTATCACCATCATCGGCAATGCCTAAACGTAACTGTTCAAGCATTGATAGGTCGCCCACATCTGTAACCTCTTCTTCTTCTTCGCCGTCATCGTCATCACTGTCATTGTCTACTTCCATGTCCTAAGCTACCGTCAAGTCGATCTTGAAACGGCCTGTAAGCCCATTTTCTTCTTGGAAGAATTGCCCATCGTATCTGTCGGGGTCAATGTGAGGTTGATAATCCTCTGCATTGGGGGAAGGTGGTTTACCATGTGGCGGCACCTCGTACACGACGTCCCAACCCTGCAGATACTTTACCTTTTTGTAGGGGTACGAGAGATAATAAACTTGCATGGCCTGCTGAGCCACAATATAGACATCTTCACATTCTAATTTGCCGTCTTGTCGAATTTCAACTACCCTAATATGTTCTTTCCATCTAACCTTGTAAGGATCCAACCAATGACATTTGAAGACAACGACATTTGGAGGATTTGCCCCAGAGAAACGCTGCTCATATATTTCTTCAACTCTTCCATAATACTCAACTCCATTGCATAGAGTAAACACTCCAGTATTTGTTGTTGTTCGACCGGGCAGACGGCGCTCGTTGTGTAGTATGGAAGCTATACCCATTGATGTTGTATCGTTCGAATGTACCGACCTTATCGTCAAAACCATTAGCAACTTGTCTCAAGTCGTCGTCCATAGACTCTTCAAACATAGCCTACGAGTTTAAGCGGAAAGGATTGGTGTATTAGTCGCATGTAAGACCAACTTGAGATGGTAAACTAACTAGCTAGGAGCCAAATTAGGAAGTACCTTTTGTTTGAACCAAGAAATGAAACCGGGATTGCCATCTCCTTCACCTGCAAGAAGGGCATACTCTTCGAGCGAGTCAGGTTCCACCCCTCCATTCGAGAATTGGGCAATGAATTGACTATAGCAATGAGAATAAGCAGAGTTAAACACAAACCTGTGACACTACTGGAATCAGAGAATTTGCCATCTGTCAGTTCTTTGCCGTCAGCTTACGGACGGCAAAGAAGGTCTTTGCCGTCAGCTCTCAAAAAGCAGACGGTAAAGAAATGGCTGATGGCAAAGGTGCAATTAGCCGTTAGCCAATTCTTTGCCGCCGGCTAGCGGACGGCAAAGATTCTTTATCGTCTGCTAGCGGACGACAAAGAGGTTGGGTGGGGTCCATTTTAGGGCAACGCTGTAATGGCCCACCCGCCAACCTCTTTGCCGTCAGCTAGCGGACGGCAAAGATTCGTTGCCGTCCGCTAGCAGAGAACAAAGAGGCTGGCCCATCCAAACTAACGGTAACCCCCTCCCTCCCTCTCCCCGGCCCCACTCCTCTCTCTCTCTCCCCTCTCTATCCACCCGCGCCCGCACCGCCGCCGCCCTGTCGCCCCCGCCGCGCCCCGCACCACCCCGCCGCCACGTTGCCCCCGCCACACCACCCCGCCGCCCCGTCGCGCCCCGCACCCCGCCGCCCCGTCGCGCCCCGCACAACCCCGCCGCCCGCAGCACCACCCCGCCGCCCCATCGCGCCCCGTCGCGCCCCGACCCCCCCCCCCCCGCCGCACCATCCCGCGCCCCGTCGCCCTGCCCCGCCCCCCACCTCCCCGTCGTGCCCCCGCGCGGTGCCCCAGGCCGCCCCACCGCCCTCCTCATCGGCCTCCACCTCCACCACTCCGGTGAGCCCCCTCCCCCTCTCTTTTTTTCATTTTTTTTCTATGTTAGTGTAGTTAGTTTAGTTAGATTTAGTTTAGTTTTAGGTTTAGGTTTAGATTTAATTTAGTGTAGGTTTAGGTTTAGTTTTTTTTTTAGGTTTAGGTTTAGATTTAGTTTAGTTTAGGTTAAGAAGAAAGAAGAAAGATGAAAAAAGTAAGAAGAAGAAGAGGAAGGAGAGGAAGAAGAAGAAGATGAAGAAGAAGAAGAAGAGGAAGAAGAGGAGGAAGAAGAAGATGATGAAAAAAAGAAGTAGAAAAAGTCGAGGGGTCGAGGGTCGCCGAGGGGTCAAAGGGTCGCCGAGGGGTCGAGAGTCGCGGGGTCAAGGGTCGAGGGTCGAGGGGTCGAGGGTCGCCGTGGGGTCGAGGGGTCGCCGAGGGGTCGAGGGTCGAGGAACAAGCAGTGCGAATCGTTTTTTTACAACTTGGCGGTGGCATCCTGTTGTAAATATTAAGTTAGGTTGATGGCAAAAACAATAATGCTATGTTACTCATCTTTCGATTTCAATGTGCAGTTGTTTCATCGTTTCGAGGGTCTGGTGTTCGACGAGCTCCGCCCCTGCGTTCGTGGGTGAGCACAAATGACATCTCCTCCTCCCCCATTAATTATTTGCTCTGTTCCGGCCTTCGTGCCGAAGACACTAGCTAGGTAACTACAGTAGCGTAACCAGTATGCGTCTCCCGTCCGAAAGGGTTGCATCGATAAATATGCATTCAGTTGCATATTTATCATCGTAACTCATTTGGATTGTCCAGCGATTTCCACGGACAGCCCGAGTATGTGTAGATTGGGTACGTTCTCCATGCTCTACCCCATTCCGAGACAAAATTTTGTCAGCGCCTCCCTGTTGTTCTCCGGATGCACATTCTCTCGGCTTTTTGCCGAGACGTGTATCAGGAGAACGGCGGGGAGGTGCTGCCGAAATTTTGTCTCGGAATGGGGTTGAGCATGGAGAACGTACTCAATCTACACATACTCGGGTGGGATTAGGACCTATCTTTACCTATTAGAGTGCAGGTTGCATGGACTTAATAAAATTGACAAACTAGATTAACTAATGAATATACATGCTGAATTATATATATTTCTTGTCTGTCCAATAGCTAAGCAAGATGAGTGATCGTGCGTGGATGTACACCGGTCGCACTAGTCAGAAAGAGATTACCAATGAATGGTTAACAAAAACCAAGGGGTTTGTGAAAGCCGCATTTGCAAATGGCCATAGGAATAACTGGTGCCCCTGTGTCCGGTGCAAGAATTGGGAAAATAGGACATAGGATGAAATGGCACTAGTAGAAAACAGGGCTTTCGTCCAAACTCAATATACACATTAGTCCTGGTTGCATCACGAACCGGGACTAATGTGAGCATTAGTCCCGGTTCGAGCGGCTAAGGCGTCGGGAAGGCATTACTCCCGGTTCCAATGGGACATTTAGTCCCGGTTTGAGACACGAACCGGGACTAAAGGGTGCCTTTAGTCCCGGTTCGTGTCTCAAACCGGGACTAAAGGTTAGACATCGAAAGTTAAGCGTGCTCAGGCTAGAGTAGTGAGAGGATGGGTGACCGGCCGGGAAGTTAGACGATTTGGAATTCATAATTGAGCAGTGAGTAGTGATGAGGGGTGATTAGAGTGGGTGATTAGAGAATAAATTGCCAAATAATTCAAAAATTTGAAAATAAGAAAAAAAATTGAAAAAAAATTCAGAAAAACAAAATTTCAAAAAAATTCCTTAAGTCCCGGTTGGTGTTACCAACCGGGACTAAAGGTGGAGCTGCAGACAGCGGCCACGTGGAGCTCCTTTAGTCCCGGTTCGTAAGCAAATCGGGACTAAAGGTTTAGGCTTTAGTCTCGACCCTTTAGTCCCGGTTCCAGAACCAGGACTAAAGGCCCTCTGGAACCGGGACTAAAGGCCTGTTTTCTACTAGTGTGGGCAAACACCTGCAAAAGAGTGGTTTTACGCCCGGTTATACGGTGTGGACATTTCATGGTGAGTCTGCCCAACATGCCAGAGCTGAGGTGGTTCGTCGTCGCACCGACGAGCATGGTACTGGGATGGAAGACATGGTGCAAAACTTTGATGATGCTCGAGATTCGGACGATGAGATGGAGGAATCTGCAAAGGCATTCAATGAAATGTTGGAGTCTTCGAAATGTCCTCTTCACGATCACACTGAGCTTTGTCAGCTGGATGCCATCTCACAAATAATGGCTCTGAAGGCTCAATTCAACTTGGGCAGAGAATGCTATGACGCGATGATGACAGTGTTTGGACGCTTTCTACCCAAAGGCCATGTACTGCTTGCAAACCTGTACCAGTCAGACAAAATCCTCCGTGCTCTTAAGATGCCCTATGAGAAGATACATGCATGTGAGAAAGGATGTGCCTTATTTAGGCTTGAGTATGCGGACTTTAACTACTGTCCCATTTGCAAGTCTTCCAGGTATGTTGTGGTAGACAACGGAATGGGTGAGAAGACGTGATACGTCTCCAACGTATCTATAATTTATGAAGTTTTCATGCTGTTATATTATCATTCTTAGATGTTTTACATTCATTTTATAGTGACTTTATATCATTTTTTGGGACTAACCTATTGACATAGTGCCCAGTGCCAGTTGCTGGTTTTTGCTTGTTTTTTACATTGCAGAAAATCAATACCAAACGGAGTCCAAACGCAGCGAAACTTTTTGGAGATTTTTTCTGGACCAGAAGACACCCAGTAGGCCAAAGAAGTACCAGAGGGGAGCTCCAAGGGGAGCACAACCCACCACGGCGCGCCTGGGGGGCCAGGCGCACCCAGGTGGGCTGTGCCCACCTCGGTGGCCTCCCGTACTGCCTCTTCGCCCTATAAATTGCCAAATATTTCAAAAACCCTAGGGGTAACACTAGATCAGAAGTTCCGCTGCCGCAAGCCTCTGTAGCCACGAAAAACCAATCTAGACCCCGTTCCGGCACCCTGCCGGAGGGGGAAATCATCACCGGTGGCCATCTTCATCATCCCGACGGCCACCATGATGAGGAGGGAGTAGTCCACCCTCGGGGCTAAGGGTTTGTACCAGTAGCTATGTGTTTAATCTCTCTCTCTCTCGTGTTCTTGAGATGGCACGATCTTGATGTAACGCGGACTTTGTTAATATAGTTGGATCATATGGTGTTTTCCCCTCTCTATCTTGTTGTGGTGAATTGAGTTTTCCCTTTGAGATTTCGTTTTATCGGATTGAATACTTTTATGGATTTGAGAGCACTTGATATATGTCTTGCATATGAATACCCGTGGTGATAATGGGGTATTATATTGATTCACTCGATATATGTTTTCGCACTCAACTCGCGGATTCCCGAGGTGACATTGGGGTAATCTATGCATAGGGGTTGATGCACGTTTTCGTCCTTGTTTCTCCGGTAGAAATCTTGGGGTACTCTTTGAGGTTCTTTGTGTTGGATCGAGTATTATGAATCTGAAATTGTTTGATGCGTATCGTATAATTAACTCATGGATACTTGTGATGACATTGGAGTATCTAGGTGACATTAGAGTTGGTTGATGCGTATTATATGGTGTTATTTTAGTACGAACTCTTGGTTAGATTGATCGAAAAGAATAGCTTCCTGTTATTTTAGTACGAACTCAAGGATAGATTGATCGGAAAGAATAGCTTTGAGGTGGTTTCGTACCGTACAAACAATTTCTTCTTGTGTTCTCCGCTAGATAAGAACTTTGGAGTGATTCTTCATCGCACGTTGAGGGAAGGTTATATGATCCAATTAGATTAGCATTGTTGAGAGATTGCACTAGCGAAAGTACGGACCCTAGGCCTTGTTTTCAAGCATTGCAATATCGTTTGTGCTCCGTTTTATCACTTGCTACCTTGCTGTTTTTATTTATTCAGATTATAAAAATATATTTCTACAATCCATATTACACTTTTATCACCATCTCTTCGCCGAACTAGTGCACCTATACAATTTGCCATTGTATTGGGTGTGTTGGGGACACAAGAGACTTTTTATTATTTGGTTGCAGGGTTGTTTGAGAGAGACCATCTTCATCCTACGCCTCCCACGGATTGATAAATCTTAGGTCATCCGCTTGAGGGAAAATTGCTACTGTCCTACAAAACTCTGCGCTTGGAGGCCCAACACGAGTCTACAAGAATAAAGTTGCGTAGTAGACATCAAGCTCTTTTCTGGCGCCGTTGCTGGGGAGGTGAGTGCTTGAAGGTATATCTTTAGATCTTGCAATTGAATCTTTTAGTTTCTTGTTTTATCACTAGTTTGGTTTATAAAAAGAAAAGTACAAAAAATTGAATTGAGGTCGCATCATATTATTCATCTTTATAATGTCTTCCGTGAAAATGATGGAAAGGAAAATTATGCTCAATTGATAGAAGAAGAAATTTATAAAAATTTTGACAAAAAATCTTTGAATGATGAGCATGATTGCAATGTTGTTGGTATGAACTCTTTAAATATCCATGATGATAATGATATGCAAAGTCATAAGCTTGGGGATGCTTTGTTTCATGAAGATGATATTTTTAGTCCCCCAAGATTTGATGTGCAAATTTGTTATAATGATTGCATGCCTCCTATTTTATGATGATTATAATGATGAAAGTGGGTTTGGAAGAGTGTCAACTTTATGTAATGATGATCCCACTATTTTGGAGGGTGTTGAATCTTATTGTGATAATTATGAAAGTGGATTTGGAGAGGTCATGACTTTATTTAGTGATGAATCCACTATTTTGGAAGAGGTTTCAATTGATTATGACAACAAAGTTACTATCTATGATGATTATGGTGATGACATGTATGCTATAAATAATAATGATAACCATGAAACTTATCATCATGATTTTAATTTTCAATCACATGATAGTTATTTTGTTGAGTTTGCTCCCAATACTATTCATGAGAATAAATTTGCTTATGTGGAGAGTAAGAAAATTTCTATGCTTGTGGATCATGAAAATAATGATTTATGTGATAGCTATATTGTTGAATTCATTCATGATGCTACTGAAAATTATTATGAGAGGGGAACATATGCTTTTACATATTGCAATAATATCAAGTTTCCTCACTATGTGTTGAAAATCTTGAAGTTTTGCTTGTTTTGCCTTCCTATGCTAGTTGATTCCTGTTCCCATAAGTTGTTTGCTCACAAAATCCCTATGCATAGGAAGTGGGTTAGGCTTAAATGTGCTAGTCATATGCTTCATCATGCTCCCGTTATGTTTCAATTCTTATCTTTTATGCGAGCATCATTGAAACCATCATGCCTAGCTAAAAAGGCATTAAAGAAAAGCGCTTGTTGGAAGACAACCCAACATTTACCCCTACTGTTTTTGTGTGTTAACATGATTAATATACTGTGGTGATCGTGTTTTATAGCTTTTGTTTCAATAAAGTGCCAAGTAAAGCCTTTGGGATAGTGTGGATGATAGTTGACTTGATTCTGTGCAAAAACAGAAACTTTTGCGTCCAGTGCAGAAATTCCTGTATTTTACTGGAACGTGGAAAAGTTCTAAAAATTTTACAGTTGATGGGTATACAAATTTTCTATGTTTTCATAATTTTAAATAATTTTTGGAGTTACATAATTATGACCTTAATTCAGATATTTATGTACTATTCTGTTTTTGACAGATTCTGTTTGCAATGCATAGTTTCCTTGTTTTATGGTTTCTATGGCTTATATTGCTTAAATATAAATTCTGAAAATTGTAGAGTACAGTAGGCATTGTGTGAGAACAATTATGAATCTTATCTTGACAGTACCAAAGTGAATGATTTGTCTTTATCATACTAACCCATCTCACGAAGTTCCATTAAGTTTTGTGTGATTGAAGTTTTCAAGTTTTGGGTGAGATATCGATATGAGGAGAATAAGGAGTGACAAGACCCTAATCTTGGGGATTCCCAAGGCACCCCCAAGGCAATACTCAAGTAATATCCAAGCAACTAAGCTTGGGGATGCCCCTGAAGGCATCCCCTCTTTCGTCTTCAACATTATCGGTAACCTCACTTGGAGCTATATTTTCATTCGTCACATGATATTAGTTTTGCTTGGAGAGTCATTTTATTTTATTAGGATTTTCTTGCTGTTATTTATAATAATGTTTTGCATCTCTTACTTCAATAAAAGTGGCAAGGATAGGCTTCACCATGCTTATTTTGCAAATATATGAGTTGCTGTTTCAAAACAGAAAGTTTATCGCTGTTGCAATAATTCTCCAGAAAAGTCAGAATGTGATAAAATGTTGAAACTTTTTGCACAATAATTTCTTATAAATTTTATACAGTGTGGTTAATTTTCAGAATTTTTGGAGTTAGGGAAATATGAGTACAATTGCACTCTTTACAGACTGCCCTGTTTAGACAGATTGCTGTTATGTTCGCATTGTTTGCATATGTTTGCTTGTTTAATGATTCTATTTGAGGATAGGAGTATTAAATATTCAGAGGCATTTAGTATGAAATGTTTAATAATAATTTTAGTGATTTTCTACAGTAGAGAATGATAAGGTTTTTGCATTGATTTATACTAACTTATCTCACGAGTTCTTGTTGAGTTTTGTGTGGATGAAGTTTTTAAGATTTAGGAAACCGTGATATAAAAGAAATTAAGGAGACACAAAAGCTCAAGCTTTGGGATGCCCAAGGCATCCCAAGTTAATAATCCAAGAAGTCTCAAGCATCTAAGATTGGAGATGCCCCGGTAGGCATCCCACCTTTCTTCATGAACAACTATCGGTTAGTATCGGTTGAGCCTAAGTTTTTGCTTCTTCACATGTGTTGTGCTATTCTTGGAATGTCATTTAATTTTTGTTTTGCTTGCTGTTTTAATAAAATACTTAGATCTGAAACTTTTAAATAAGAGAGAGTCCTCAAATAGCTACCCATTTACTTAACTACTCGCTTGATCTTCACTTATATCTTTTTGGAGTAGCTTGTCATTTACTCTTGTGCTTCACTTATATCCTATGAGTAAATTGTTGAATGAATTGAATATCATGAAGTTGAAATTATATCATGCCTAGTGGTAGCTTCACATTGAGTTTAGAAAGTGAAATCTTTTGAAGCTTGACAATCATTATATTGGTCATACAAGCAATTCATGAATGATTACTATAAGGAAGAGAACTTTCACATGCAAATGTATTATCTTGGAAATCTTCTATGATTGTGAATACCCATTAATTATTTTCAAACTTGAGCAAATTAGTTGAAGTTGGACAAGGAAGAAAACGTAATGAGTTATGGTTGTGTATATTTGCATAGAAGTATATTGTCATGGATGCTCTAACATGTGGTGTATGCCTAGGATCTTTTGCTAGCAAAAAATTCGTACTAAGTAGAGATACTACTTGTGCATCCAAAAACCCTTAAACCCAGTTTCTTGCCACGAGTGTCCACCATACCTACCTATGGATTGAATAAGATCTGTCAAGTAAGTTGTCATCGGTGCATAAAGCAATAAAAATTGCTCCTAAATATGTTTGATCTTTTATTGTAAGGGAAAATTGAGCGTTGTACGAACTTGTGATGCCAAAGTAATAAAAGCGACGGATTGCATAATAAAGGTTGCTATCATAAGGGGCAATATAACGTGACGTTCCTTTGCATTAAGAGCTTGGGCATCCAACAATAAAAAGCGATGACAACCTCTGCTTCCCTCTGCGAAGGGCCTATCTTTTACTTTTCAGTATTTACTTTTATGCAAAGAGTTAATAGTTTACATCCTCATTCAACCTCAATTATTCTCTAGTTGGCAAGCATCATGTGGTGGGGAAAGATCTAGGCATATATGACTAGTCAAATATATTTGATCATGATTTATTATTGTTGACAATTATCTCTATGATAAATGAGTTGGGAGGCGAAACTTTAACCCCTATCTTTCTCTGTGTTTGATGGATGCCATTTGTTCTAAGAATATGCTTTGAGTAGTAGCAATCATGGAAGACTATATGATGATTGAGTATGTGGAGCTCTTACTTAGACTCTGTTGAATAAGTTGAATTGCAATTGTTTGGTGACTAAGAATATAGGTTATTGAGTTTCAAGAGAATTCATTGTTTGAACCTTAACATGTGAATTGGTTGCTACTTTAACATGAGAAATTTTATGAGAAAGAATTGTTGTTATGATGCTAGGAAAAGTGATTAAAATTATCATTGATCAAACTTATGCACTTTGCTAGCATTTACACTTCATAAATTATTTCTTTTATCATTTACCTACTCGAGGACGAGTAGGAATTAAGCTTGGGGATGCTGATACGTCACCAACGTATCTATAATTTATGAAGTATTCATGCTGTTATATTATCATTCTTAGATGTTTTACATTCATTTTATAGCAACTTTATACCATTTTTTGGGACTAACCTATTGACATAGTGCCCAGTGCCAGTTGCTGTTTTTTGCTTGTTTTTTACATCGCAGAAAATCAATACCAAACGGAGTCCAAACGCAGCGAAACTTTTTGGAGATTTTTTCTGGACCAGAAGACACCCAGTGGGCCAAAGAAGTACCAGAGGGGTGCTCCGAGGGGAGCACAACCCACCAGGGCGCGCCTGGGGGCCCAGGCACGCCCAGGTGGGTTGTGCCCACCTCGGTGGCCTCCCGTACCGCCTCTTCGCCCTATAAATTGCCAAATATTCCAAAAACCCTGGGGGTAACCCTAGATCAGAAGTTCCGCCGCCGCAAACCTCTGTTGCCACGAAAAACCAATCTAGACCCTGTTCTGGCACCCTGCCGGAGGGGGAAATCATCACCGGTGGCCATCTTCATCATCCTGGCGGCCACCATGATGAGGAGGGAGTAGTCCACCCTCGGGGCTGAGGGTTTGTACCAGTACCTATGTGTTTAATCTCTCTCTCTCTCTCGTGTTCTTGAGATGGCATGATCTTCATGTATCGCGGGCTTTGTTAATATAGTTGGATCATATGGTGTTTTCCCCTCTCTATCTTGTTGTGATGAATTGAGTTTTCCCTTTGAGATTTCGTTTTATCAGATTGAATACTTTTATGGATTTGAGAGCACTTGATATATGTTTTGCATATGAATACCCATGGTGACAATGGGGTATTATATTGATTCACTCGATATATGTTTTGGCACTCAACTCGCGGATTCTCGAGGTGACATTGGGGTAATCTATGCATAGGGGTTGATGCACGTTTTCGTCCTTGTTTCTCCGGTAGAAATCTTGGGGCACTCTTTGAGGTTCTTTGTGTTGGATCGAGTATTATGAATCTGAAATTGTTTGATGTGTATCGTATAATTAACTCATGGATACTTGTGGTGACATTGGAGTATCTAGGTGACATTAGAGTTGGTTGATGTGTATCATATGGTGTTATTTTAGCACAAACTCTTGGTTAGATCGATCGGAAAGAATAGCTTGCTGTTATTTTAGTACGAACTCTAGGATAGATTGATCGGAAAGAATAGCTTTGAGGTGGTTTCGTACCCTACAAACAATTTCTTATTATGTTCTCCGCTAGATAAGAACTTTGGAGTGATTCTTCATCACACGTTGAGGGAAGGTTATATGATCCAATTAGATTAGCATTGTTGAGAGATTGCACTAGCGAAAGTACGGAACCTAGGCCTTGTTTCCAAGCATTGCAATACCGTTTGTGCTCCGTTTTATCACGTGCTACCTTGCTGTTTTTATTTATTCAGATTATAAAAATATATTTCTACCATCCATATTACACTTTTATCACCATCTTTTCGCCAAACTAGTGCACCTATACAATTTGCCATTGTATTGGGTGTGTTGGGGACACAAGAGACTTTTTATTATTTGGTTGCAGGGTTGTTTGAGAGAGATCATCTTCATCCGACGGCTGCCACGGATTGATAAACCTTAGGTCATCCACTTGAGGGAAAATTGCTACTGTCCTACAAAACTCTGCGCTTGGAGGCCCAACACGAGTCTACAAGAATAAAGTTGCGTAGTGGACATCAAGACGCAGACCAAAATCCCCGTTATTGTTCTTTGGTATATGCCAATCGTACCAAGACTTCAACGTCTTTTCATGGTCGAAGAGATGGCCAGACAGATGACATGGCACAAAACGGGCAAAAGAACCGAACTAGATGCAGATGGGAATCTGATGATGGTACACACATCGGATGGTGAAGCGTGGAAGCGCTTCGATGGATTACATGCGCCAAAAGCGGCAGATCCAAGGCATCCTCGAGTCGCCATCAACACGGATGGGTTCAGTGTGTTTGGTCTGACGGCAGCCCATTACAGTTGTTGGCCCGTATTTGTCATTCCACTCAATCTCCCCCCCGGACAGATTATGCAAAGAAAGAACATTTTCCTGACGTTGATAATTCCTGGGCCCAACTATCCGGGGAAGAATATGAATGTGTACATGCAGCCGCTTAAGGACGAATTGCAAGAAGCTTGGGATAATGGGTTCAAGACATACGACGCCTTTAGCAAACAGAACTTCATATTGCGTGTCTGGTACATGTACTCGATGCATGACTTGCCGGCGTATGCGCTATTAGTTGGCTGGTGTGTGCATGGAAGGTTCCCATGCCCCACATGCAAGGCAGCTCTTGAGTTTCATTGGCTGTAGGCGGTTCACAAGTTTTCTTGCTTCGACTTGCATAGACAGTTCCTGGATCCTCGTCATAAGTTTTGGAAAGACAAGAAGAACTTCATGAAAGGTAGAGTTGTCAAAAACTCTGCACCACCTCCGTTGACAGGCCAAGAGACCCTGGATCAGTTAAACGCTCTCGAGCCAGATCCAGAGCGTCCAGGGTATTTCAAGTGGTATAATTCGAAACACACCTGGACTGACATGACATGCTTGTGGGATCTGCCTTACTTCAAAGACCTCCTTTGCCCACACAACATCGACGTGATGCACACTGAAAAGAATATCGCCGAGGCACTTTTTGGTACATTGTTCGGCATAGAGGGGAAGTCAATGGATAATACTAAGGCTAGAGTCGATCAAGAGGCGCTTTGTGATAGAACCTTACAAAACATGAAAGAACCGAAAGGAAAGCAGAACTGGACGAAGCCAAAGGCATGGTTCAATCTTGGAAGGCCAGCTATGAGGGAAATTATCTTGTGGGTGAAAATGCAGTTGATGTTCTCCGATGGGTATGCAGCGAATCTAAAGAGGGGAGCGAGTCTTGAAAAATTTAAAATATTTGGTCTCAAGAGTCATGATTGACACATATGGATTGAGCGGGTAATGCCGGTGATGTTACGTGGCTTTATCCCTGAGGATGAATGGCTAGTACTGGCCGAGCTGAGCTATTTCTTCCGTGTTCTTTGTGCGAAAGAACTATGGCCTGCCGTGCTAGAAGAAATGGAAGAGTTGGCACCGGAGTTGATCTGCAAGTTAGAGAAGATCTTTCCGCCGGGCTTCTTTAATCCAATGCAACACTTGATTTTGCATCTCCCGACGGAGGCAAGATTTGGGGGGCCCGTGCAAAATCATTGGTGCTACGCAACTGAGAGGATGCAGAAGACGCTCCGAGCAAAATGTAAAAATAAATGTAGAATTGAAGCATCGATGGCTGAGGCATTCATTACTGAGGTGGCGGCAAACTTCGTGACAGCACACTACGAAGCCAAAAATCGTCATTTGCATAATCTGAAGCCTCGGTACAATGCTGGCGACCCAAAAAAAGGTGGATCCAACCTCAGCCTATTCAAAGGGAATCTCGCACCAGCCGGTGCTTCTAAACCAATATCGTTGGATGTCGGAGAATGGCGGACCATTTCGTTGTATATCTTCAACAACCTAACAGAAGTGCGGCCGTACATCGAGTAAGTTATTGTGGTACATTGTTTCGCAACTTCTAATTCCTTTGAAAATCTCTTATTCCCGGATATTTGATACAGTCGATACGTCACCAAATTCTCGGATGGAGCGGAGATCGAAAAGGAATCCATCAAAGAGTATGAGCTTCTGGCAAAGCAAGGAGGCGGCTTTCCCGGTTTCATCTCTTGTTTCAAACAAACGGTAATTTCCATTAAAACATTGTCATTTTCTTCGTCTAATTTGCAGCTAATGCAACTATCCTTTCGTATTAAACTTGTAGGCTAATTCAGAGTCTATGGACGCCAAATTGAGACAAGTCGCTAATGGTTTTGACTTTAAGGTCCGTTCATTTGACAAATACGACATCAACGGGTATCGCTTTCGTACCTATGGCAAAGAGCTATCTATGGCCGACTGAAAGTCTACAAATTGTTGTGTCTCTGCTATCGGCGATGGAGGTATCGAGTATTATGGGAGAGTTGAAGCAATTTATGAACTTCTATTCTATGGTGAAAACCCACCGAACGTCGTAATCTTCAAATGTTATTGGTTCCAGCCGAAGGAGACTAGAAGGACTCATGAACATATAGGGCTAGTCGAAATCAAACAAAGCACCCATTTAGATGTTCCTGATGTCTATATTACGTCTCAACAGGCGACCCAAGTTTTCTATCTACCGTGGGCCTGCCATACTGATCTAAATCTGAATGGTTGGGATGTCGTTTATGAAGTGCCGCCACGTGTTAGACCACCTCCCCCCAATGAAGAGGATTATGAACCTCACATTAACCCAGACACATATGAAGGTGAATTCTTCCAAGAAACACGTCTTTTCAAAAAATGCTTCAAGAAACGCTCTACTTCACCCCAGAACATTGAAGTAGAGAGCGACAGTGAAGCCGACTTCACCCCTGAGCCGGAACAAGAAGAGGTTACTACTGCGCATGATTTGTCAATGCTTGACCGATTACGTAAAGGTGGCCTTCAACATGTTGATGCCGCTGAACCCGATGAGCACTTCATTCATGATAGTAATGATGATGGTGCATTTATTGATACCGGAGCATTTATTGAACCCGACGATCAAGATTATTATTAGGTATTCAATTTTTTTTATGTTGTACTTGATTTATATATTTACTTGTATGAATGTATGATTTATATAGTTACTTGTATAATTTTCTTACTTTGCATTATTGTTTGTTATACATAGTGCCATGGTCTTGATATCCGTCCCCGTCGGCCCTCGCCCGATTTATGATTCGGATTTGGTATATTCTCTTTTATAACTATTTATTGCATTTCGCATTTATGACAATTATGGCCATCAAGTTGACATAGAAATATTTTTATCTCGGAGGTATGTGAACCGGAAATTGCAACCGACACTCTTGTCGAAAAGTTAAATTTAGTTGAAAAAGAAAACGAGTATTTGAAAGAAAAAACGAAAAGAATTGAAGAAGAGAAGATGAAATTGGAGTTGTATGTTGCCGATGTCGTCGATGATCACAAGATGAAGATGGATGCAATGCGCTTGAAGATTAAGAAGATTAGAAAATATGCCATTGATAATGAGGCTTGGTATCATTATGTTGTTGGATCAATTGTTACCTTAGTTGCGATCTTGATCGCATTTGTTGTGATGAGGGTAAGTGACCTCCAAAATGACATAATTAGCTTATTTAGTTCATTTATGGCATAAGTAGCTTATTCATTTCAAAAATGGCATAATAACCTTGGTTCTCTCATAGATGTCATATACTTAGCTTATTTTCCTCCAAAATGGCATAATTACCTAAGTTAGATAAAAAATGAGCTATACTTACGTAAGTTGGCTCAAAAATGGCATCATCACCTAGGTTAGCACAAAAATGACCTATACTTACCTTATTTTCCTCCAAATTGACATAATAAGCTTAGTTGCCTAAAAAATATATAATTACCAAGTTAGCTCTAAAATGACACAATAAGGAATAAGTAGAAGAAAAACAAGGAAGAGGAGAAAAAGAAAGATAGAAGAAGAAGAGAAGAAAAAGAAAGAATAAAAGAAGAAGAATGAGAATGAGGAGGAAAAGGATAAAAAGATAGAAGAGAAGAAGAAAGATGAGAAAAGAAGAAGAAGAAAATATCTTCTTCTTCTTCTTCTTCTAGTCTTCTCTTCTTCTTCTTGTTCTTCTTCTTCTTCTAGTCTTCTTCTTCTTCTTCTTCTTCTTCTTCTTCCTGTAGTCTTTTTCTTCTAGTCTTCTTCTTATTCTAACTTTCTTACTCCCATTTTTGTAGGTTTGATTCACTTCATGGAAGCAGCATTAATGGACTGCTAGTGTTTAGTTCTTGTTTTCATTTGTATTGATGCACAATGTGAAACTATGTATGTATATATGGATGAACTCCGTGAAACTATGTATGTATTGGATCTTTTAATACCCTATGTGTTCTGTTGCATTGATGGACTGCTAGATGTTTGATACATGGGCTATGTTTGAGGTTGGAACTATATATATCATATATATCTTTTGAAAATGCAGGGATATAACAGAAAACAGAAAAATAGAAACAATACAGGCACTTTGCCGTCTGCCACAGACGGCAAAGAGGCCACGTGGCAGCAACCTGTGCAATCTGGGAGCTGACCCATTTGGTTACTTTGCCGTCTGAGGCAGATGGCAAAGGCTGTGGGAGTTTGCCGTCTGCGGCAGACGGCAAAGAATTGGGGGGCATCACGTGTGGCTGACGTAAGATGTGTAGGAGATATGCCCTAGAGGCAATAATAAATGTTATTGATTATCTCCCTGTTCATAATTATGTTTATGTTCCATGCTATAACTGCAATGATTCTCGAGTCTACAAATAAAACGAGGCTTGGAGGAAGACTCATATGCACGTGTGGGATAATAAACGATAAAATGTATTCCTAGTCAAGCCTCTATGACTGGCTCAAGTGTTGCATGATGGTTCTGTTTTCCTGATCATGGGCATGTCTATGCCAGCAACTTTGAGGGCACAATGTTATAAGAACATTTGTGTTGAATCGACCCGATTGATGTTATGCTATGAGATTCATTCGTCACAAGTTAATGGTTAATAACACAGAGATGGTTAATGTTTGCATGATTCCTTAGACCATGAGAGTATCGAGTTTCTTCATGCTTGCTTCATGAACTTTGGGGTTTGTTAAACGTCATCCGTAACTGGATGGCTATTACGGCGGCTTACGGATTCATGGGAAAGTATGTCAAGTAACTTGATAGCTCAAGATTGGGATTTGCTCCTCCAACGATGGAGAGATATCTCTGGGCCCTCTAGGTGTTACGGTATCCATCATCGTCTGGCCAGACACTTTGTGATTTGATCACAGGGATGCCGGAACACGGTAACGAGAAAAGAGAACAATACCGGTAACAAGGTAACTAGCATAGTGGACAAGTTGTTGATCCACGGGAATGCCAACATGTCTCACCTCGGGTATTTGTAACATATCCCGAAGCAACAGGAATAGCACACGGCAACTGGAGGTTCACTCGAATATTCATTCGTGTGGGTATAGGGGTCAATATGGGTGTCCACGGCTCCGATGTTGATCATTGATCGGAAGGGGTTCCGTGTCATGTCTATACTTCACCGAACCTATAGGGTCACATGCTTAAGGGTCATCTATCTGCTGAATACTAGACGGGGAGTCTGAGAGAAAATCACCGAAAAAGTTTCGGACACCGAAAAAGTTTCGGACAGCGGAAATGTTTTGCAGAGAGAACACCGGATGAGTTTCGGTGAAACTGAAAAGTTGTTTCGGGGTATTCCATTAAGTCAAATTGGTTTCGGCACATGCCTGATAATTCTTGGAGGGTGCCAGAATCATTCTGGAAACTTTTGGGAATTTTCTGGAAGAAAAACCGGAATTGTTCCGGAGCTGCCGGAACCGCTTCAGATGCTTTTCGCAGATGAAATCACTAAACTGGAATTGTTCCAGAACGCGTTGAAAATTATTTTAGTGGGTACTGGAAATGTTCTAAGCCCACATAAATATTTTCAGTTCGAACGGACGCTGAAAAATGTCGTCATGAATAGTGAAAGTGATTTTTGGGTTACTTTTTGGAAAGCGATTATTTTGGGTTTTGTCCCAAGATATTTTTGGGGGTGACATGGATGGATGAGGCTCCCTTGGGGGGGGGGGGGCCCTCCTAGGTGTGGCCGGCCACATGGGGGCTCCTCCTTGGAGCCCCCTCTTGTGCCTTGGTTTCACATTTGGGTCCTTGTGGAAGGACTTCATTCATGTGCTTTTGGGTTTTCTTGTAAAACCACCCTACCCCTTGGGATTTCCTATAAATAGAGGTGGAGGGGCAGCCCTCCACACTCACTCCTTCTCACATACAAGTGCCATTGCATGATCTGGCTTCTCTCTCCCTCCCCGCAAAATAGTTTTGCAGAGCCGAAAAGCTGTCTGGGTTCCGGTGGGAACTAGTTCTGGACGGCGAAGCCCTGCCGGATAGATGACACCGTATGTGTGCAACTCTGTAGAGAGGTTGTAGTTTCGATCTTAGTGCCCGAGGGGCTGTTCGTGAGTGCCTCCCGAAGGGCTGTCCAAGTGACGGTCCAAGTTCTGTGAGTCCTCCCGAAGGGCTGTCCGAGTGACCGTTCGAGTTTCGAAGGTCCTCCCGAAGGGCTGTCCGTGACACCGTCCGGGGGACTGTTTGACCGCCTCCCGGAGGGCTGTCCGAAGGGAAGACGAGGGTATACATCCTCGCGGTTGGGAGGTTGTAAATCCTAGCTGCGGGGATCTGCACCGCCGATCGTCATCGACTCTACTTCCGCTGCGCTACGAGTCGGTAACGAAAATGATCAAACCTTGTATGCAGTCTCCATAGTGGTCCTGGGCTGGTGCGTAGGTCGGAAATTTTTTGTTTTCTGCTGCGTTACCCTACAAGATGGCGGACGGCAAATGGGAGGGCATGTTTGTCGTCCGCTGGCGGACGGCAAAGGTCTCCGTTAGCCACCTAACGTGGCTAACGCCTGTGATTTGCCGTCCATGTTCTTTGCCGTCAGCCACAGACGGCAAAGGGCCTTTGCCGTCCTCTTTGACAAAGTAGATGGCAAAGAACCTGTTTACCGTCACTTTCTTTGCCCGACAGCTTTGCCGTCGGTGGCAGACGACAAAGAGGTTTGCCGTCCGCCTTTGGTGCCTTTGCCGTCTGCCATGGCAGACGGCAAAGAACCTGATTCCTGTAGTGGAATAACGTAATGAGCACTTACTCATTGTACGGACGCACTTCTGTTAGGTTGGTGAAGACATACAACGTAAGCGAGCGTCACTGTTCGCGTCTCAAGATCTTTGTTCCTGAAACACCCACAGGTCCAAGTTGCCCTTTGAAGAGACTGAGCTTGGATTCACGTTGGGGGTCGCCAGTATTGTAGTGAGACTTTGGAAGATGCAGGCTGGGAATATTGGCATCATAGTGTGCGGTCGTGAAGGTTGACACCTCCTCGTTCAGGAATGCCTCGGCTATGGATGTTTCAATTCTACGTTTATTTTTACATTTAGCTCGAAGAGTCTTTTTTAATCTCTCAGTTGCACAGCACCAATGGTTTTGCACAGGGCCCCACATTCTTGCCTCAGACGGGAGATGTAAAATCATATGTTGCATCGGATTAAAGAAGCCTAGTGGAAAGATCTTCTCTAACTTGCAGAACAACTGGCGCCAGTTTTTCCATGTCTTCTATCATGGTAGGAGATTGTTCTTTAGCACAAAGAAAATGAAAGAAATAGCTTTGCTCTGCCAGTACCAACCATTCATCCTCAGGGATATAGCCTCGAATCATCACCGGCAGTATCTGCTCAAGCCATATGCGCCAATCATGACTCTTGAACCCGTTGATTCGCAATTTTTCAAGATTCGCTCCCCTCTTTAGATTCGTTGCACACCCATCAGGGAACATCAACGTTTTGAACCACAAGAGTATTTCCCTCCTTTGTTTCCTGGTAAGAACGAAACAGGCCTTTGGCTTCCTCCAATTTTTCTTGCCCTCGGGTTGCCGCATGTTTAGTTTGCGTCTATCACATAGCCTCTTTTGATCGACTCTAGCTTTAGTATTATCCTTCATCTTGTCAGGAATGTCGAACATTGTGCCAAAAAGGGCCTCGCCGATATTCTTTTCAGTGTGCATTACATCAATGTTATGTGGAAGCTCGAGCTGGTCGAAGTAGGGGAGATCCTAGAAGCATGGCTTGTGAGTCGAAGAGTGTTGCTCACCAGATCCCAGGAAATACTCGAGACGTTCAGGATTAGGCTCGAAAGTGTTTAACTGAGCACGAATCTGTTCACCCGTCATCTCAAGTAGTGCCGAGTGTTCGGCAACTTCACCTTTGATGAAGTTCTTCTTGCCTTTTCTGAATGGATGGTCAGGATCCAGGAATTTCCTATGCAAATCGAAGCAAGAATACTTGTGACCCTTCTCCAACCAACGAAACCTAATAGCAGCCTTGCATCTTGGGCATGGGAACTTCCCATGCACACACCAGCCAACGAAAAGCGCATAAGCTGGTAGGTCATGCAATGAGTATTGGTACAAAACATGCATTTTGAAGTTTGTTTTGGTAGCTCGGTCGTATATCCGGACCCCATTCACCCAAGCTTCTTTCAAGTCATTCATCTGTGGCTACATGTACACACTCATATTCTTCCCCGGATAATTGGGCCCTAGAATTATCAACGACAGGAATATGTGCTTTCGTTGCATAAGGACGCCGGGGGGGGGGGGGGAAAGGGAGAGGGGGGGGGGAGGGAGATTGAGGGGAATAACAAACCTGGGCCAACAACTATATTGGTGTAACATCCCCAGGTCCTAACCTTGACATTAAGTTAACTAAATGGCCATGTCATCATGATCATCTTCATTAAATTGCATTCAACTCTCAAACCCTAGTCAGAACAAAATTCAATTAATAAGTGGAATATTAAAAGATTCAAACTTGTATGAAAAATAGTTCATAATTTTTTTAATAATCCATAAGAAATTATAAAATGTAAATCAATATTATTTGAATTATTAAAATATCCCTAACCTAATTAATACAGTACCCAAACAGCTCCATTCCATTTAAACAAAAATCAAATGAAATCATCTAGCCTCCAAACTTTTTGTGGCAGAACTAAAAGGTGCCTAGTATTTAATTTGGTAAGTCACACTTTTACAAAAGTCATTTGGGTCAAGAATTATTACAAAACAGAGCTGCAAAATATGAAACAGAAAAAGAATAAACAAAATAGACTAAATCGTAACTGTGCACATCCGGCCCAAGTGAAACAGTGGCAGAGGCCAGCCCACCACTACATCTCCTACCTGCTCCCGCACGCGCTGTCACCAGGGCACTCACCGGAGCACGCCGCGCCGCCCTCCGACCGCCACGGCGGCAGAGCAGGTGGCTGGGAGGGGATAAGGCCTCCCCGGGCACCCTTGTTCTTCCCTCGACCCCCCTAGCCACCAGACCCTCTTTCCCTCGCTCGCACTCGCCTCCCCTCCCCTCTCTGCTTCCACCGAGCGTGGCCGCCGTTGCTGCCTCGCCGTGGCCATGGCCAACGGCCTCTCCTTGCCGCGTAGAGCTATCCTACGGCTTCCCCGCCGTCATCCTTGTCCTCTGCGCGCCCGCGGCTGACCGGAGCTACTGCCCTGTGACGCCTACGCCCTCGTCTTCTACCTTGGGCCGACGAGATCGCCGCGAGCGCTCCGTCGCCTCTGGTGCCTCCCCACGCACGCTAGTCTGCTCGGCTACTCCAGTGTAAGCTCCGGTCCTCCCTGACACCTCCTCGTTTCCCCTCCTGCACCTTAGCCATCTCCCCTCGCTCGCCGTGCTCCACCGTCCGCCATGACCGAGGAACAGCTCGATGCCGAGCTGCCCTAGCCCTCTCCTGCTGCTCGCCGTGCTCTGGGAGCTCCTAGTAGCGTGCCTAGCCTCTCCGTTCACCTAACCACGAGCCGCAGCGCCGCATCCGCGCAAGCCCGTGCTGCCACCGCCGCTTGGCTCGTCGCCGCCATCAAACCCGGCCATTCCCAGCACCACCACGACCACCATAATACGTGCCTCCTCTCCCTGAACCCGTGGAGCATAGCCTCGCTCGCTCTCGTGGCTGGAATCGGCTTGCCGGCGATCGCCGGAGCCGCCGGATTAGCGTTGGTGGTTAACGCTGACGTGGCACCATTAGATTAAGTTAATTATGCGTTTAATTACCCACTTGTGTATGACAGTGGGACCCACTACTTAATTAAGTCAGACGTTTAAAATAAACAAACTGTTAATTATAACCCTGTCTCTGACAGGTGGGGTCCAGTTGACCCGCTGACTGGTCAATCGTGGACCAGTCAACTGCTGAGTCAGCAGTTGACTGGACCCACTGGTCGGCCCCTGGTGCACATCTGGTACACTGCACTGGGTGCGTATAGTATTTCAGACACTGTTTTTGAAATAAATAATAAAAACAAGTAATTTTCAGAAAAGGTTTAAATCATTGAAAATTTGTAGAAAATAATTTGTTGCTCGGATGAAAAAACTTTCTACATGAAAGTTGCTCAAAAAAATCCCATGAATCCAACCGTGCTGTTTGTTTATGTGTCGGAACCCTCTACGTAGGTGAACCCACAACTTTTCATCCGCTTCCCGTAGATGAATAGTGCATAACTGCCGGCTAATAGTTCCAACTTTAATCCTAAAATAACTAAAATGGTTTAGACATGCTTCTAGGTAACCCTGCACTGCACGTTAGCATGGCATGCTCTGTGTTGCATATGTTTGCTCTGTATTTATCTGTTTCTTCCCCTCTTCTCTCTTGGTAGATCCCGGTACTGACATAGCCCCCGAGGACTGCTACACCGACGACCCCTCTTTTGCAGCCGAGCATCCAGGCAAGCAACCCCCTTGAACATGCCTATATCACCTATTCTTTCTCCCTCATGCTTGCATTAGAATTGCTACAGTTATTGTTCCGAAATACCTATTCTGATGCATAACCTATTTTTGTAACTGTTGTTGATACCATCCCTGTTATCCTAAATGCTTAGAATAGGTTGGTTGGTAAACCATCTGTGGCCCCTCTTCATTGTCCTAGTTGCCCCACTTTACTACCAGTGCCCTGTTCGATGAGATCGACGGGCTGAGACCAGCACATCACCGTACACCCCCTAAGGTTCTCGACCCTGTAGAGCTACCATCGAGTGCCGAGGGTGATACCTCTTATCTCACTCTAGATGTTACCTCTGTAGTATAGATAGTCGGTCGTGGGTATCAAGGGTGATTCCTCTTTCACCACCTCCGATGACGCTTCTGTCATGCAACCCCACTAGTGTGAACCCAACGAGGGTGATTCCTCCGAGTTCACCTAGACGGATACATCGAGTAGGAATCCATCGAGGGTGATACCTCAGATTCCCTCTTGATGTTATGGACACACGGATACTTGGACTTTACTACTGTTACTTGGGAAAGACGGGTTGACCCTAAGGGGTACCCGTGCGAGCATATGTTGCGAGTGATGTGGAGTCGGGTTGACCTGGAGGGTACCCACGAGATCTGTACGTGGCGTGGCCGGGCATTCTTAGCCCTTGCCGCAAGTCCACGAGATGGGGCGACGGGGTCACATTATCATGAGTCTCTGCTCGTTACTGCGCGCTCCCAATACACTAACAGTTTGGATATTTGATCCGAGTAGGCCTCTGGCCTTTTCGCACTAACCATCAGGCGGGAATAAATATGGGTACTCTGCGTCGTGTGCATCAGCCGAAGCTCTCTAGACGTCAGCGACTGAGCGGCGCGCGCCGGGTTGGACCGCGTAAAGCAACCGCCTTATAGTGTGGGTTGCCAGGTCTGCTCACGGCCACATTCGCATAGGGTTAGTTCGGCGTGCTGACCTCTCTGTTGAGCCTAGGTAGGGCTGCGGCGTGTCGTTTTGACCGAGGCCGGGCAGGACCCAGAAAAGTGTGTCCGGCCAGAGTTAATCGAGCGTGGTGGGTAAGTTGGTGCACCCCTGCAGGGATGTAAATCTATTCGAATAGTCAGATCCTCGGTAACGGACACTCGGAGTTGTATCCCTATCGATACAACTAGAACTGGATACTAGATATGATAAATGGATATGATGGCTCCGGGATTGCTTTCTCGCAGGAAGTCGAGGAAGGATCTCTGGGCGATGTTGATGCTTAATACTACTACTACTTTATATTGTACTAATCTGCACTCTTCTAATGCTGCAAGACCGCTGAAGATGCTAGTCTTTGATAGGAATAGGCCTCCTCTCTATTCCGGCATTTCTGCAGTCCAATCCACATATACAGCCTTCCTTTGATAATGTTGCATACATAGAATAGATCTGATGTAAGTCTTGCTGAGTACTTTGGATGAGTACTCACGGTTGTTTTGCTTCCTCTCTTCCCATACCCGATTGACACGACCAGATGACGAAGTCCAGGAGACAGCTGCCCCCGCCGATGACCACTACTACCACCCTGAGGGTGGTTACTACTACGAGTTAGCTGATGACCAGGAGTAGGTTCGGAGGGTCCCAGGCAGGAGGCCTGCGCCTTTTCGATGTTAGTCGTTGTTTGCCCCACCTTCTTAAGGCCTATCTGTTTTATCTTTTATATCTGTACTCAGATATCTGATGCTTCCGTTGACGTTTGTAAGCGAGCTTATGTATTCGAGCCCTCGAGGCCCGTAGCTTGTAATATAAAGCTTGTATGACTTAATTTGTGTCTAGAGTTGTGTTGTGATATCTTCCCGTGAGTCCTTAGGCTTGATCGTGTGCATTTGCGTGTATGGTTAGTGCACGATTGAGCTGGGGGCGTCACAATTGGGTTGCCGTCATACCAAAAGGATTGAACCCATCGGATCTGATGGCGATTCATACATTCTTTGCCTCTGCAGCTTTGTCAGGATGTTTGAGATCAAAATTCTTCCATGCTTACCATCCGATGGATGTATTATCATATGTCTCCCATGTTCATTTGTTTCGTATCTTATCCCATCTTTGTGCCATGGCATCTGTTTGGCTGTCTCTTCGGTCATGTAAAGCCGTTGAATTCTTGGTATCACTGGAAGATACTGCAGAACATTTATGGGGATTTTGCTTTGCTTCTTTTGATCATTACCGTGGTCTACCTCAACATACCTAGAGGACTTGCACTTGGGACAGTAATTGTCGTCCGCATAATCTTTCCTAAGTAAGACACACCCCTTTGGACAAGCATGTATATGCTCATAGGGCATTTTAAATGCACGGATTTTCTTCAATTCGTACAGATTTTTAGCCATAATGTGACCTTCAGGGAGAAAGCGCCCCAAACCGGTCACCATCGAGTCAAAGCAATCTCTGTTCAAGTTGAACTAGGCCTTCAGAGCCATTACTTGTGCGATGGCATCCAGCTGACAAAGTTTTGTGTACAGGTGAAGAGGTTGCTGTGCCGAATCCAGCATTTCATAATAGGCCTCATAGATTCCTCCGGTTCTTCCTCTACACGTGTAGCATTGTAGTTATCTACCATGTCTGCGACCCTGGTACCATAGTCGACGGTGCGCTGACGCACCACCTCCTCTCTGGTACGTTCGGACTCACAATGTAAGGTCCACCGGGTAGAGTCTGGCTTAAACCCATACTTTTGTAGGTGTTCACCCATTATCCTCTTTGACTGGTCTTTATGGTTCTTGCACTTACAGCAGGGGCACCAAGTTCGTGTCTGGCCACTTGCAAATGCAGCATCCAAGAATTCAGAGGTCTTAATCAACCAGTCATTGGGCATGCCAGCCTGACTAGGGTGGCCAGAGTACATCCACGCACCATCACCCATCCTTTGATATACTAGGAGAAACACACGACATAATTCATATTCATCAAATAATATAAAATTTAATTGCAACTAGATACACAATTAATTAATTTTGTCAAATTAATTACATCAAACTTTTATTTTGTACCATTAAAGAGAAACGACATGCATGCATTGAATTGTATCTCTAATAGGTAAAGAGGTCCTAATCCCACCCGACTATACTACTTGTTTAATCGACCACTCCCGTAAAGGGCAGGAGGAGAGGGCCCATACAATTTGTTACAATACTATAGCTAGTCCATATCTGTCGAGTTTTCATTTGATCCTGTCCACTCGGGATGCTTTTGATTGATTAGTTAATTAATCCACCGTACGTACGTGCACCAGTGACAAGTCCCTAATTGGCCGGTGCCCGGCCCCTCTCTGCCTGCCTGCTAGCCTAAATGAGGAGAGGGATTTTGGCATCTGGGAGTAAGTCAGAGGAGAGGGAACTCCCATAGTCTGAGCCTCTGAGGTCCGCGCGGTCGTGGTGGAGAGCAAGTACGCAAAAGGTACGTAGGATGGACGGCCTCCACACGGAGCTCGCGCTGGCGCTGATCGGGTGCGGCCACGGCGAGCTCCAGACGGCACCGTTCGTGGCCAAGACGTACCAGATTGTGTGCGACCCCAGGACGGACGCACTCGTCCGGTGGGGAAGGGACAACAATAGCTTCCTCGTCACCGACGTGGCCGAGTTCTCGCAGCTCCTTCTCCCCTGCTTCTTCAAGCACGGCAACTTCTCCAGCTTCGTTCGCCAGCTCAACGCATATGTGAGTACCATCCCGTCCCGCCGTCTTTTCACTTTTCTTGTCTTGGTAATACTGGTAAGTAGTCTGTAAATGGTACTAAATGCTTGTACAAATAGTACTTTACTCTAAGCGCACGTGCACTGTATACGGACTTGAAAGAAATGGCTGCTTGATTTGCTAATTAATGTCGATCTTGTGTGTAGGGCTTCCGGAAGGTGCACCCGGACAGATGGGAGTTCGCACACGAGTCGTTCCTGCGTGGCCAGACGCACCTGCTGCCGCGCATGGTGCGCCGCAAGAAGTGCGGCGAGCCGCACGTTGTGCCCAATATAGGAGAGAAAGAGGATGAAGAGGCGCTGCTCGAGGAGGTTCAGAGGGTGCGGCAGGAGCAGACGGCCATCGGGGAGCAGCTGGCGCAGATGAACCGGCGCCTGCAGCCGATGGAGCGGTTCATGTCCGTCCTCGTCAGGCTTGCCGAGGATCCCATTCCCAGCACAACCTCCCACCACCTTCTCGAACAGGCAGCCGAGAAGAAGCGCCAGCGCATGCAGTTCCCTTCCCGTGATTTTACTTCCTTTCCCATTGGACTTCCTCTTCAGCCGGCACCTTCACTGCCGCCGCCACTGCTAGTGGCGCTCAGCGACGCGGCCATGGAAGGAGTGAGAGTCTGGGAATTGGCGGAGCCAATGCCACTAGAACTCACAACCTTCAAGCAGCCGTCTGCGAGCTCCGGGGTGCAGCAGGTGCCGGAGTTTGAGGGTGGCGGCGGTGGCATGGGCCTAACTGACGGTGGGACCGCGGTGGAGACCCCCTTCCCGTTCTGCCTTCTTGGCCAGTCTTTCTTCTAAACATGGCATATCGTGCATGCACATGCACTACCTTGTGCTACTTATCAACTATATTGTAATTTCCTTTTCTTGGTGGTCCTTTTCATTTAAGTGTCGTACCAATTTAAGCAATCATTTGTACACGCCAACAAAAATCAATGTTATAGTTGACGAAGATACACCAGATGCAATTTTCGCCAACAGCCAAACTATATATCAAGAGTCTTCAAACAATAAAGAAAATGATGGCCAATAGTCATGTTGATGAATGTATCAGGAAGTGTATCACAGTATATTCGAGGGTGATGGTGTTGACTAAAGTAGGGATTAGTGCGTCGATGGGGATCAAATTAAAGAAGGAGCGCGCCGGTGGTTGGAGGGTGGGTACATTTCTTAATCACGCGCATAGCGGCATAGGGATGTAGGAGTACTTGTATAATTTTTGTTTTTGCGAAGAGCCAAGATTTTCATTAGACAGGACGAGAAACGTCTTGTTGCAGTACAGCTGGTCCCCACTTAAACGAAAAGGACCCCCAAGAAAAGAAAATTGTAATATAGTCCCTGAGAAGGCCCTTCTCCATCACCTCGCTACTGTAGCAGGGGAAGCGAAAGCGAAGACAAATGGTGACTACTGGAGTGGGTGAGATCGTGGCTTAATTGTGACTAAGCATCTGAAATCCTTGTTACGTTTGGTGGTGCACAAGGTGATCGGTTTGATACATTTTTTGCGTCGCTTTCCGGGGTATGATTCCAACAGGCACCCGAAAAGGCAGGAGGAAATATTACAAAGATTTGGTTGTCCGACCCACGATAGACAGGCTAGTGTTCATGGATTATTAAGCTCGTAATTAGTGCGTGATAGATGGTCATACATTAGCTAGTAATCCCTCCGTCCGGGATTAATATGCCAGCGAGCAACCACTGGTGAAGAAACGGCTTTTAGTCCCGGTTGGGAAGGACCTTTAGTCCCGGTTCACCAACCGGGACTAATAAATCGGGACTAAAGGTCTCCATCCTTTAGTACCGGTTGGGAACTGTCCGGGACTAAATCCCTGCCACGTGGCTGGCAGCGCGCGCCGGGGGCTGGGGACCTTTAGTCCCGGTTGGTGACACCAATCGGGACTAAATCCCTGCCACGTGGCCGGCAGCGCGAGCCGGAGGCTGGGGACCTTTAGTCCCGGTTGTTGTCCCGGTTGTTGACACCAACCGGGACTAAAGATTTAGGGGTTTAGGGTTTATTGTTTATTTTTCCTTTTCATTTTGTGTTTTTTATTTAATTCTTTTTCATTTAAAACATATTTTACGCTACTACATATTGTACACATTATGCATATATAATAGAATTTTTCGTAGAACCAATCATATATCATAGAATTTCGCGTACGACCATGCATACACACATATATACAATTTGGTATATATATAATTTCTCTTACAATTTGCAGATCATTACATGCAGGCATTAGGTGAAATTGTATTCTCCGTCGGGAGATATGACCTGCTAAAGCAAAAATCCCGCCATTTCCTCTTCAAGTGCTCGTATGCGGTCCTTTGGTAGGAGTCTATCCCGCATATCCACCATCTTTAAATAAAGAGATCAATATGAATATATTAGTTGTTTGTATATATATTAGATCATGATAAAAAATTATGAATAGTGTTTACGTACCCAAAGATGTCTTGCGTCTCCGCTCCTTTTGGTCATAAAGCGAATGTTCTCGCAAACATAGTATGCACATAAATTAGTCCCCTTTTCCTGCCTCATACACTTTACGAGAATAGAATTCAATCAGATAATAATCAAGCATGATAATGGTATTGAAACTAGAATTAAAGAGATGCGTGGACGTAACTAGTACTACTTAAATACCTTGGACCGTCGCCATTTCAGCAGTGGTTCCCATTCACCGACAACCTCTTTGATGAACTTTTTCCAAACCCTGCCCGGCAAAGAAAATGAATAAAGGAGTTATTAATTACTTGATATCAGGAAATAAACTAAAGAGGCCGTCATAGTGCGATAATGATTGAAATAACTGTCGAGCATCAAAATCAGGCTTCTGTATTCTTCAGGGTCTTTACCTAGTGAGTCCAGTACTTCAACAGTTCCCTTGTCAACTCTAATGATTAGCAGGATCTAATGGAATCTGCGCACACGTTTGTATAAGCCGGCATGCATAACTCATAAACTACACTTAACATCGAGTAAGCAAAAATAGAATTTGTAGTACAAGACAGTAACACTCCCCTGAAGTTGTAAGGAAAAAGTATTTCTGGTCTGGTATTTAGTTCCTTCAAAAACATTAGCAAGTTATTCTCTGTGTCTTGTTTGTGGTTATTTAACACAGTTTCATTAACGGTATTTGGGTCAATGAACCCAGTGCCATAGACTCCATCTCTTTTCGATTCAAAAATCTTCATTCTGCATAATACCACACAAAAGAATATGGTGAGGATAATTACAGGCAATGAACGAGCTGATCTAGAGACTTAAATTACAGAAAGAAATCACTTACAGACAATAGCAACTGACGAGATTTGTCGAGTGCGTCTTGATTGAATAACTAAAAAAATTCTAGAAATTCAATCCACACATCATTTCCATGGAAGTAATGCTCTGGCTTGACTTTCACCATGAGGCTCTCTCGCCCGACCTTTATTTCTCTCAAGTACCAGTCATGCAATCTGCACATTTGCGTTGATAGAAGCTTCTCCTCGTCAGGCCTGACCAGAGGGTTCCCGGGGACATATTTCCATACTAGTTCCTTCGGATCCGTCGTGGGGACTACCTCGATGCCTAGGAGTTGTTCAACAGTGATACCCATCTCTCTAGCCATCTCTCTTTCAGCATTGGTTACCGCCTTATCGGTACGCACCTTCAGCGGGGTATCGATTGCACTGCCTGTTCTCTGAGCTGGGGAACAGTTTTCCCGCTTTTATTACTACCTGTAAGGCTCGACTGCTGATTTTTTTTGTTGATAATATGAGTTGCTAATAGAGCGTTCATAGTTTGATCGCCTTTTCTTCACAGCCGGTTTAGTAAGATCCACAAAGTGTTGTACGACTTTCTCAGGTATTTTCTCCTTCGGCGGTGGGGGTGGTTTCGGTGCAAAATGGGCCTTCACTTGGGCATCCACGACCCCTTTGTTTTCCTCCTCAGTCATCTCGTAAGCCAACTTCTTTTTGGCAGGTGGCTCGGGTTTCTTCTTTGCTACTCCCTTCCGCTTTGGAGTCGGCTCACGCGGCGGAGATCGATATCGCGTACTCGTGCTGGGCTCCGTCTCGAGGTGGGGTGGATTCGGCTGACGCGGCGGAGATCGATATGGCGGACTCGCGCTGCGCCCCATCTCGAGGTGGGTTGGAGTCGGCTGACGCGGCAGACTTGGAGGAGGAGTCAGTGGCCTTGGCACCGAGTTTGGAAACACGATGCATTCCTTTCTCCATACAATGAGACCACGTATGGCTTCTCCTAGTGTCTGCTCCCCTTGACCTCCAGGAAAGTCAAGCTCTAGGGAGTCATATCCCGAAAGAATTTCATCCACCATGACATGAGCATAGCCAGGTGGAGTCGGATTGCCGTGGATGGTTGCTTCAGGTGCATTCGGTAAAGCAAAGCCGTCCACCACCTTCATGGATATGTTCTTCATTTTCATGTGTAGCTCACAAGTTGTCGTCTCTTGGATATCATCCACGGGGTAGCGAGCCAGCAGTGCATCATCGGCCGGGACCCCCGTGGAACCCACGCTGCTTTTTGACATAGATGGGATGGCACTATCCAATGCTGGATCTGGTTGCTCCTGCCGCTGAGACGCCCTTTGCAGGCTAATTGTGTCGATCTGCTTCTGCTGTCGCATGAAAGCGCATTCCAACTCCACGTTCTTTGATTCAACATTTTGAAGCCGGTCTGCATCCTGCTTCTTCTAGTCTGCATCCTGCTTCTTCTTTCTCGCACGGCTTCTTTCTCGCACCGAAGTCCACTCCGCAAACCCCTCAACCCACGGAACAACGCCTTTGCCTCGTGTTCGTCCCGGGTGTTCAGGATTCTTGAGGGCGCGTGTAAGCTCGTCATTCTCTCTCTCGGGCTGGAACGCCTCCGTTCAAGCCTCTTCTATTGCTTCAAGTAAAGCGTCCGAGGCTTCTTTAAGACTTGCCTGTTCAATAATCTCCCCTGTCTTTGGGTCCAACTTTCCCCCATGCGCATAAAACCAAGTCCTGCACCTGTCGGGCCAACCCACTGTTTGTGGAGTGACCCCTGCAGCAATCATCTTTTCCTCAGATTCATCCCACTTAGGCAACCCAGTCTTGTAGCCACCTGGCCCAAGAACATGGTGAAACTTTTTTTTCTCAGCATTTATCTTGTTTTTCCTCGACCGTTCCTTAGCTGCTTCCGATTCCTTGAACTCCACAAATAAGTCCCAGTGATCTTTCACCTTCTCTAGTGGTCCAGTGAATTCTGGAGTCTTCTTTTTTGCATTGACGTAGTTGGCCCATAATCTTTTCTTCCAAGTTTGGAATTGTGTGGACATCTTCTTAAGAGCATACTTCTTGACTTTCTCCCGTTGGAAATCTGTGAAACCCTCTGCTAGGGTGAAATGTGACATGAGCGTATTCCAACACAGATATTTTGCTCTTTCGTCGACAAAACTAACTCCTCGATCTTCATTTGGTTTATTCCATTCTTGAACGGTGATCGGGATTTGGTCCCTAACAATAACTCCACATTGACATATAAATTTGTCCGCATTCTTTTTAGGAGCAATCGGTCGCCATCTTCTTTGATTTCATCGATGTTGTATTTTATGCCATCGGGCAACTTTTTGGCCGGGCCTCGTCTTGTAGAAGATTTGCTCGATCCGGAGGGCTAAAAGAAGAAAGATTCGTTAATATATATATATATATATATATACAAATCAATTAATACATGTAATAATCACTAGAGGCCTTATATATATATATGTATATACCTCGCCGGACTTTGTTAATTGAAGAACATTTACTTCGCCATCATTGTTTGTGTGCCCTTCGTCTGGTACAATCTCTAGGTTATGGGAGCGTATGATGTCGAACATGATATCCTCTTGATCATGGTTGTCTCTGCCGCTATAGTCCATAGCTTAACTAATCTAGAAGAAAGATAAAACAATTTAGTATTGAAATTAGAATGCATTCAATAAGCAAAAACTGAATCATAGTAGTCAGCCGCCGAAGAGATTTGATCTGAGGGGCGAGGGATGGCGAGGAGGATTAATTTTTTTAGCAAGATCATCATATAATATCACTAATACATCTCGAATAATCCAGTTAATGCATCATCGAATATTATCGAATATTATCACTAATACATCTCGAATATTATCATATAAAATCACTAATACAGATCGAATATTATCGAATAATCCAGTTGACTCGCTACTCCTGAGGCGCGGGTGGTGGACACCCAAAGAGAAGGAACCATCACAGGATCATAGCTCGGGTGAGATCCCTGAAGAACCTGCCAGGTATTGGAGAACCTGACGTCCAACGCAACCATGTAGCGACGGACGTGCTCGTCCTCCTCCCTAACATGGCGACGTACCACCTCCTTGGGGGCCCGCTACCTCTGCACCGATAGTGGCCCACACGACCGCCACCAAAGAAGCTCCAGGTCGACAACGGGAGCCCGATTCCTCACCAAGCTGCGCGCCCCGGAAGGTAGTGTAGGAGACATGCCCTAGAGGCAATAATAAATGATATTATTTATCTCCAAGTTCGTAATTATGTTTATGTTCCATGCTATAACTGCTATGGTTCTCGAGTCTGCAATAACATGAGGCTCGGAGGAAGAGACTCATATGCATGTGTGGAATAATAAATGGTAAAATTATTCCTAGTCATGCCTCTAAGACTAGCTCAAGTGTTGCAAGATGATCCTGTTTTCCTGATCATGGGTATGTCTATGCCAGCAATTTTGAGGGCACAATGTTAGGAGAACACTTGTGTTGAATCGACCCGAATTGATGTTATGCTATGAGATACATTCGTCACAAGTTAATGGTTAATAACACAGAGAAGTTAATGTTTGCATAATTCCTTAGACCATGAGAGTATTGAGTTCCTTCGTGCTTGCTTTGTGAACTTTGGGGTTTGTTAAATGTCATTCATAACTGGGTGGCTATTACGGCGGCTTGCGGGTTCACGGAAAAGTATGGCAAGAAACGAGATAGCTCAAGATTGGGATTTGCTCCTCCGACGATGGAGAGATATTCTCAGACCCTCTCAGTGTTATGGTATACATCATCGTCTGGCCAGACACAGGGTGATTTGATCACAGGGATGCTGGAACACGGTAACGAGAAAAAAGAACAATACCGGTAACGAGGGAACTAGCATAGTGAACAAGTTGTTGATTCATAGGGATGCCAATAAATATCACCTCGGGTATTTGTAACATATCATGAAGCAACAGGAATAGCACACGGCAACTAGAGGTTCACTCGAATATTCATTCGTGTGGGTATAGGGGTCAATATGGGTGTCCACGGCTCCGATGTTGATCATTGATCGGAAACTGTTCCGGTCATGTCTATACTTCACCGAACCTATAGGGTCACACGCTTAAGGGTCATCTATCTGCTGAATACTAGACAGGGAGTCTGAGAGAAATTCACCGAAAAAGTTTCGGAGTCAACGGAAAAGTTTTGGAGAGAGAACACCGGAATAGTTTTGGTAAAACCGGAAAGTTGTTTCGGGGTATACCATTAAGTCAAATTGGCCTCGGGACACGCCTGATAATTCTTGGAGGGTGCCAAAATTATTCTGGAAACTTCTGGGAATTTTCCGGGATAAAAACCGGAAATGTTCCGGAGCTGCCTGAACCGGTTTGGTTGCTTTTCGCAGATGAAAATCACTAATCCGGAATTGTTTCGGAATGAATCCAAAATCATTTTAGTGGGTACTGGAATTTTTCTAAGACCCACAGAAATATTTTCGGATTTAACGGTCACGAAAAATTGTCTTCATGAATAGTGTAAATCACTTTATGGTTACTTTTTTGGAAAGCCAACTTTTTGGGCTTTTGCTCCAAAAGATCTTGGGGATGACATTGATGGATGAGACCCCCTTGGGGGGCCCCACATGGGGGGTGGCCGGCCACATGAGGAGCTCCTCCATGGAGCTCCACTTGTCCTTTGGCTTCCCCTTTATGCCCTTGAGAAGGACTTCATTCATGGGCATTTTGGGTTTTTGGAGAACCACCATACCCCTTGGGATTTCCTATAAATAGGAGTGGAGGGGACTGCCCAAAACTGATTCCTTGCTCTCATACACATGCCATAGACTTGTCTGGCTTCTCTCTCCCTCTGAGCGAAATAGTTTGGTAGAGCCGAAAGGTTGTCTGGGTTCCAGCAGGAACTAGTTCTGGACGGCGAAGCCCTGCCGGATAGATGACACCGTATGTGTGCAACTCTGTAGAGAGATCGTAGTTTCGGTCTTAGCTCGAGAGTGCCTCCCGAAGGGCTGTCCGAGTGACCGTCCAGGTTTCAAAGGTCCTCCCAAAGGGCTGTCCAATTGACTGTCCGAGTTTCGAAGGTCCTCCCGAAGGGCTATCCGAGTGACCATCCGAGTTTCAAAGGTCCTCCTGAAGGGCTGTCCGCGACATTGTCCGAGGAACTGTCTGACCGCCTCCCGGAGGGCTGTCCGAGGGGCAGACGCGGGATTACATCCTCGCGGTTGGGAGGTTGTAAATCCTAGCTGCGGGGATCTGCACCGCCGATCGTCATCGACTCTACTTCGGCTGCGCTACGAGTTGGTAACGAAAAGATCAAAACCTGTATGCATCTCCATAGTGATCCTGGGCTGGTGTGTAGGTCGGAAATTTATTGTTTTCTGCTGCGTTCCCCTACAGTGGTATTAGAGCCGTGCTATGCGTAGATGCTGGTTGCGATCAAGAATACATAGAGATGTATGGGTGTTGCACAATATAATTTGGTAGTAGATGAGTTCTATTACTGAAAATTATTTGTGCGGGTAGTAGATGAAATCTATTACCCGATTTTCCTGTTGCTTCCTTGAAATTTGCGTATTTCTAACCTTGATAACGACATGGTGGAGTTTCAAAATTCAGGGAATCCGCGATCCTGATTGATCAACGAAGTGCTAACAGTTCATTGAATTCCACCATAGTTAAAAAGAAAGATGAAATTTTGCAGATGAAAGGGCAATGCAGATATGATCTACACAGGGATCATGCATATGACGAAGTTCAGTATGGGGCTCGAGATTTTATTATCTCGTGTTTCATAGACCCCGCAATGATAATCTAGTGACTTGGATAATCATGCTTGATGATGAACGTTGGTAGCTTTGGTTTGTTTCGAAACCTTAGAAGCCAAGTAAAAATAAAATTTTGCATAAACCGATTAGATCCGTCTAACTTGGTTTCGCAGGATGTGCATGTGATGTGGTATAGTGGTTCCCATATTCAATTTGATTATGTATGAGATGACTATATAATGTAAATTAACATGACCCGCGTGTCATGATTCGGCATGATGGCTGGAGCCATGTGATTGTCACTTTAATGACCTACGTGTCAACCATTTGCAATGCACTTATTTTATTTGCTATAGAGATAGCAATATTATCTGGTGCATCGACAAGATGGTGGCAATCTTCGCGAAGGTGAACACCGACGCGAATGCTGAAGACGAAGAAATGAAAGACTTCTTCGTCAGAAAGGGCTATACAATATCATGCTATTATGAATTGCCTGAGATGTTTATCCCTTATGATGCACCCTTTTTGATTGCGCGGTAGTCGCTCTTTATTAGGGTGATCTCTTACAAAAATATCAAGTAGTTAGTGTTCTCCCAAGTGTAGCACCGTCACAACATCTATACTTTCGGGGTGCGCCATGGATACATGGGTACGAACGATTGGGGAGGTGTAAGGCGGGTGAGGTCAGACCTCGCAACAAGATCACTTGGTTGTCTTGACGTTCTGGCTTGATCGTCCTGAGCTCGGAACACACGCATCAAAAGATGAACAAGAGTCACATGGAGATGTGATCAGCAAGTTGGCCTACCAATTGTAATTCCCATCATCAGTGATGCTTACATCAATGGCGTTGAATTACAATATGGATCTTGAATCACTCACAATCAATTATGAGAGATATTGATTTGAGTGGGAGCGCACTATAGAATTGACTTGTTTAATTCTTAGTGCAATTAATTATGAACACTGTCTAAGTGTTATTTGCATAACAATTGTAGAAGAATGACTCGCATTTCCACCTTCCCTATTAAAATTGAATAGCTGTTAAATATCTGGTTAAAACTTTACTGTTGGTAACGTAATGTGAGGATTGTCCTCAAGAGTGCCAAGAAGGACTTTGTCCTATCGCATACTTTCGGTATTCTCCTGCTAATGCTATGGATGATGTGACTCTCATCCTTCGATCCAAAAGCTAAAATTCTGTTACGGTCAAGTGAAATATGTTTGGTTCCATGAGACCCGAACTTCGAAAGTTTGGATAGTTATGTGATATTCATGGAATCTGAAAATCATTTTCAGAGACAGACAAAGGCTAAAAGATATGAGATATCCAAAGCAATGTTTGTTTGCAAAATATTAGTAAAAGTGTTTACTAGGCATTTGATTGATAAGACAGGGATCCGGAAGAACGCTGTCATATGATGATGGTGAATAAAACAACAACTTAAAGAGAAAGGAAATGTCCAAAGGGTGTTAGTGTGACTTACACACCTAGGAAGTCCGGGGCTGACGCCACTCTTAAGTTGGGTGCTTCTTCTGAGAGTAGGAGAAATACTAAAAGTTAAACTATTAGAAGTATAAAGGCAGAAAGAAAGAAGACTGGAATATCCAGCTCATGTATGAATGTCATATAAGTTTTTGATATATAGAAGGCTGGTCAAAGATATAGTTCTTGGGAATTATGGTTAAACATGTTAATCACTAATTCTTGGGTATTGTGAGTTGATCAAAAAGATACCCGCTCGATTGCATTCTGTTGCGACTCGATGTAAGAACTACTATGGCCTGAAAGACTAGCCAGGAATGAGGTTTTGATACGCACTGGGAACATAGAAAAAGTTACTATACCTTCCATCGGTGTATTACCTATGTATTTACTTTCATAATTCATTTTAGAGTTTTACACACTCTAGCCCTTTGCATAAGGTATCTTGTAGAAAGGTTGTTCATAAGAGAAGTTTTGATGTTCGGTGTTATGAATAACATAAGGGCCATACTTTCATTATGAATGAGATGTATGTTATGAATAGTGATAAAAATATATTACCTCTGTGTTTACTTTCATAATTCATTTTAGAGTTTCATACACTCTAGCCCATTGCACAATGTTTGTTGCAAAAGGGTTGTTCATAAAAGAACAATTGTTGTTCAGTATTATGAATAACATGAAGGGCCATGCTTCCATCCAAGATGGGATGTATGTTATGAATATTGATGGAAATATGATACATCCATAACACTGACGCTAAATGTCGCAAGACTAAAAGAATACCACACAAGTGTGGCACTGCATTTGGTCACATTGGAGAAACCCGCATGGAAAAATTCCATTATGATGGATTTTGAAGTCGTTTGATTTTGAATCATCTGACACTTGCAACTTTCCTCTAAAAAGTGAAGTGACTGAAATTCCGTTCATAGGCCATAAGGAGCGAGCAACAAACTTATTGGTGATCATACATTTTGATGTGTGTAGTTCAATAAATGTTGTTGCAAGTAGTGGATTTATCTATCTTATGAAATGACTCAAGTAGATATATGGATATTTACTTGATGAGACGTAAGTCTGGATCTTTTGAAATCATTCAAAAGGTTTTCAAAATGAAGTAGAAATTATTGTAACAAGAAAAATTATGTTTCTGCAAATTAGATTGCGGAAAGGAATATTTGAGTTACAAGTTTAGCGACTGTCTGATGAGTTGTGAAAAGAGTTTCATAACTTACACCTCTCGTAACACCACTGTGAGTGGAATGCCCATGAAGATATAATCAAACCATTTATGACATGGTGAGATCAAAGATGACATAAATCAATTTGCCATTATCCCTTTTAAAGAAATGCTTTAGAGACTGTGGCTTTTACACTGAAAAGAGCGCCATCAGATCTGTTGAAATGACTCCATGGTATGGTACACCCAACCATGATATATCTTTTCTTAACATTTGGAATATGGGGCTTGTGTAAAATGTTTACAAACCTATTGCAAATCAGAGAAGTGCTACTTTGTAGGTTATCCCAAATTATTGGGTTTTCCCCAGCACTATACCGAGGAAAAAGGTTTTGCCACAAAGAATGGTATGCTTTTTGAAGAAAATGGTTCTTTCAAAAAGGTGAGTGGGAGAACAGTGCAACTCGATGAGATAACAGTATCTTTGTCATCAGATCAAAGGAAAGAGACCTTGGAAGTGATTCCAGAGTTTCCTACTATGACTGATACGGAAGCCTCTACATGAGATGTATGGACTTCTTCCGAACTTGCAGCTGAACCACGTAGGAAAAATTCGTGCAAACCTCTCAAGTGCGCATACAAGATATTGTTGTTAGACAACAGTATACCTGCGATACACAAGGAAGTGTTGATGGGCCCTGACTCCGGGATTGGCTAAATGCCAATATAATCCGAGATAGTTTCCATAAAATGATTCAAGATTTAAATCTTGATAAACCCTCCGGAAGACTTAGAGTTTAACGGATTGTATTGGAACTATAAACTGATACGGATAAAAATGTTTTATCCATAAAGCTCGACTTGTTGCAATAACAAATTCAAGGAGTTTACTACGATGAGATTGTCTCACCGTAGCGATGCTTAAAGTCAGATCGGGTTAAACTAGCAATTAATACATATTTCAATCCTGAGATATGAAACATGGATGAAAAAAGAATTTCCATGAAATGGAAATACAAACTAGGACTTGTATGTGATACAATCCAAAGTATTTTGTCGGTCCAGAGGATGCTAGTGAGTATGCAAACTTCAGAATTCCAATAATCGACAGAAGAGAGGCTAATGGAGTTGGAATCTTCATTTTTGATGAAACAGTCAAAGGAGTTTGATTTCATCAATGGATAACGAAGATGCTTGTGGTTACAAGAAACTAAGTGGGAGCATAATAATATTTCTAAAAACCTTGTGTGCTTGACACATTGTTGATTGGAAATAATATAAATTTCTTAACACGAATTAGGACTTCATTGAAAATAGTTTTTGATGAAGTACTTAGGCTAGGTAGCCTCAGTATTAGGCATAATTATCTACGAGATAAAATTGCCTGATAGAGCTCTAGCCAAAAATACATATTGACAAGATGCTAAAATAGTTTAGCATTAAAACCGCCAAGGAGTGATTCTTGCCGAAGTCACATGGAAGGAGTTTTGCAAGACTCAGTATACCAAAACACTAATGAGCGAAATACATGATGGAGATTCCATACACTTGTGTTTGGATTAATCATGTATTCCATGGTATGTAAAACAACCAGAAATGTCCAATACTCCCATGCTGTTGCGAGTGTAGATACCAAAGTGATCAAAGTACTGATTGTGGGACAACAGTGAAAAAGGGTCATTGAGTGCTAAAGAAGCACTGATGACATGTTTTCTCGCAAGTGAAGATCATGAAGAGTTCATTGTAAAAGGTTACATCGATACAGTCTTCATCAATGCTCGAAGAGATTTTCGATTTAAATTAAGGGTTTTGTGTAATACACAATATGGTAGCATGGTAGTTGGAAATTGTTCTAGACAGGTTACTGTGGCGAATTCTATAACAAAGGCTAAGTATGTTGACGCTTTAGAAGCGACAAAGAAGTTGTTGAATCATATAGTTCATTCATTAACTTAGTATGGTTCCAAGAAGGCTTTGGTCAATGGAACACTATTGCAGATAGTTGCTCCATAGATCAGTCTGATGAATCAGGTTTCGACCAATGATTCACACATATACAAAGCCAAGTCCACACAAAATATGAATTTTGTGAAAGCGTGAAAATGCGAGAATATGCAAAGATACACACGGCCCTGAAGTTGTCAGGTCCGATAGACGAAGACTATACCACAAGTGGAGCATATTTTACACCGGTAGGCCATAGGTGTAAAGTGCTTTTTCACTGACTAGATTACTGACTCTAGTGCAAGTGGGAGTCTGTAGGAGATATGCCCTAGAGGCAATAATAAATGATATTATTTATCTCCAAGTTCATAATTATGTTTATTTTCCATGCTATAACTGCTATGGTTCTCGAGTCTGCAATAACACGAGGCTCGGAGGAAGACTCATATGCACGTGTGGAATAATAAATGGTAAAATGTATTCCTAGTCATGACTCTAAGATTAGCTCAAGTGTTGAATGATGATCCTGTTTTCCTGATCATGGGCATGTCTATGCTAGCAATTTTGAGGGCACAATGTTAGAAGAACACTTGTGTTGAATTGACCCGAATTGATGTTATGCTATGAGATACATTCGTCACAAGTTAATGGTTAATAACACAGAGAAGTTAATGTTTGCATAATTCCTTAGACCATGAGAGTATCGAGTTCCTTCGTGAACTTTGGGGTTTGATAAGCATCATCCGTAACGGGGTGGCTATTACAGCTGCTTGCGGGTTCACGGAAAAGTATGGCAAGAAACAAGATAGCTCAAGATTGGGATTTGCTCCTCTGACGATGGAGAGATATTCTCAGGCCCTCTCAGTGTTACGGTATCCATCATCGTCTGGCCAGACACAGGGTGATTTGATCACAGGGATGCCGGAACACGGTAACGAGAAAAGAGAATAATACCGGTAACGAGGGAACTGGCATAGTGAACAAGTTGTTGATTAATAGGGATGCCAATAAATATCACCTCTGGTATTTGTAACATATCGCGAAGCAACAAGAATAGCACACGGCAACTGGAGGTTCACTTGAATATCCATTCGTGTGGGTATAGGGGTCAGTATGGGTGTCCACGTCCAATGTTGATCATTGATCGGAAAGTGTTCCGGTCATGTCTATACTTCACCGAACCTATAGGGTCACACGCTTAAGGGTCATCTATCTGCTGAATAGTAGACAGGGAGTCTGAGAGAAATTCACCGAAAAAGTTTCGGAGTAAACGGAAATGTTCAGGAGAGAGAACACCAGAATAGTTTCGGTCAAACCGAAAAGTTGTTTCGGGGTATACCATTAAGTCAAATGGGTTCTTGGAGGGTTGCACAATTATTCTGGAAACTTCTGAAATTTTTTGGGATAAAAACCGAAAATGTTCCGGACCTGCCGGAACCGATTTGGTTGCTTTTCGCAGAAGAAAATCACTAATCCGGAATTGTTTCGGAACGAGTCCAAAATCATTTTAGTGGGTACTGGAATTGTTCTAAGACCCACAGAAATATTTTCGGATTTAACGATCGCGGAAAATTGTCTCTATGAATAGTGAAAATCAATTTATGGTTACTTTTTTGGAAAGCCACCTTTTTGGGCTTTTGCTCCAAAAGATCTTGGGGATGACATGGATGGATGAGACCCCCTTGGGGGGCCCACATGGGGGGTGGCCGGCCACATGAGGAGCTCCTCCATGGAGCTCCACTTGTCCTTTGGCTTCCCCTTTATGCCCTTGAGAAGGACTTCATTCATGGGCATTTTCGGTTTTTGGAGAACCACCCTACCCCATGGGATTTCCTATAAATAGGAGTGGTGGTGGCTGCCCAAAACTAATCCCTTGATCTCATACACATGCCATATACTTGCCTGGCTTCTATCTCCCTTCCAGGGAAATAGTTTCGTAGAGCCGAAATGCGGTCTGGGTTCCGGCAGGAACTAGTTCTGGATGGCGAAGCCCTGTCGGATAGATGACACCGTATGTGTTCAACTCTGTAGAGAGATCGTAGTTTCGGTCTTAGTTCGAGAGTGCCTCCCAAAGGGCTGTCCGAGTGACCGTCCGAGTTTCGAAGGTCCTCCCGAAGGGCTGTCCAAGTGACCGTCCGAGTTTCGAAGGTCCTCCCGAAGGGCTGTCCGAGTGACCGTCCGAGTTTCGAAGGTCCTCCCGAAGGGCTGTCCGCGACATCGTCTGAGGGACTGTCCGACCGCCTCCCGGAGGGCTGTCCGAGGGGCAGATGAGGGAATACATCCTCGCAGTTGGGAGGTTGTAAATCCTAGCTGCGGGTTTCTGCACCACCGATCATCATCGACTCTACTTCCGCTGCGCTATGAGTCGGTAACAAAAAGATCAAACCCTGTATGCATCTCCATAGTGATCCTGGGCTGGTGCGTAAGTCAGAAATTTTTTGTTTTCTATTATGCTCCCCTACAGGTAGCACCTCCGAGTGCCAGCCCAGCGGAGCCCAGTCCCGGACATGGCACCTCTCAAGCAGGTTGTCGCCGCTGAGTCGATGACGAGGATGCGGGCACGGCATCATCGACGTCGAGAACAAATTCTTATGAAAACAAATTCCTATGAAATAATTATCATTTTATTATGCTACTCATATTTTATAAACTTTTACAACTATAGTAGATGGGCAAATTTGAACAACATTTTATATCATTGATCCAACCATTCTTTTTATATAGAGAGAACCCACACTAGCTTGAACAACATTTCTATTCATCCGTTTAACATCCATCTATCTAACATTTCTATTCATCCATCATTCTAACATACATCAGTATAACATCTATGCATATACATATCCATCTAACATTCATCTACACACAAAAATACATAATAATTAAATCTATCTAATTAATATTCATCTACACACAAAAATTACATACTCCCAAAATCTCATGTCTCATCCACAATGTCGTTATCAAAATTAACCATCTGCTCACACTAATAATTAACATTCACATGACTTGAAAAATACAAAGGAACATTTTCAATCTCATCATCGATCGATCATTGGTTGTCCATGGCGGCGACCGAGATCGGGGTGTGCGGGGGGGGGGGGGCAGTTAGAAGCCGTGCGCGGGCCAGGGGAGAGCCGGTGAAGACAAGGGGGGCTCACAGCGAGGTCGCCGCGAGCTCGGGGAGGGCTCAGGGAGGTCGTGAACACGTCGACGTCGGTGCTCGAGAGCAAGGTCGAGGCAGTGGCGGTGACCGGCGAGGAGGAAGACGATGGTGCTGGCGCTGTGGGGCTCTTCACTCGCTGTGGTGCTCGGGGAGGGGCCGGAGTGAGCGGGACGGCGTCGGAGGTTGAAGACGAGTGGCCTGGCAGCGTGTGGTGTTTGATCGATCTGTCTCCTGGGCGGTGGAAAACGCTAAGTGAGAGTTATATAGGATCGACCTTTAGTCCCGGTTGAATCCACGCCCCGGGGCTAAAGGACCGGTTCATGGCTACAACCGGGACTAAAAGGTTGGCCTTTAGTCCCGGTTACAGCCATGGGCCGGGACTAAAGGTCTGTTTTCGGGGCCCAAATTAAGAGCGGGAGGAGGACCTTTAGTCCCGGCTGGTTGTGCCAACCGGGGCTGAAGGTTGGCCTTTAGTCCCGGTTACAGCCACGGGCCGGGACTAAAGGTCTGTTTTTGGGGCCCAAACAGTCTGTTTTTTTTTTCATTTTTTCTGTTTTTTCTTTATTTTCTTCTTTTGTGTCTACTTACAGCAAAATATTTAGAGTTTTTGGGTGAATCTTTTTTGCTTTAGGTCACAAAAATTATAAACTTTCTGTTAGTGCCAGTAGCTTTCAAATTTGAATAGTTTAAATTTGAATTCTTTGAAATTTGTGTGAATCACTAGTTTGTGAATAACTTTAGTTCAAAAATAGATTTTTGATTCATTCTTTTTCCTGCTGTTTAATATTAGTGTGTTTTATCAGTATGTTCAATTTGGTAATTTTTTGGTTATTTTAAATAGGAGTTTTAATCAGAAACAGATTCTGTTTAGCTCTTTTAGTTTTATACCTTCATTTGTTTTAAATATTTTAGTTTATATGTTTTCTTGTTATTCTTTTGCCAAATTATATTAAGTTTCTGTTAGTCAGCATGAGGAGTTTTAATTTTTAACCCTTACTTACTTCATTTGTTATTTTTCATGCATTTAATGATTTTTTAAGCTGAATGACCCTGAAATTGAAAAGCACTACAAATGAACTCTGAAAAGGTTGAAACTTGGCATGGTATCATCATTTCACCCACATAGCATGTGCTAAAAAGTTGAGAGGGTTACGGCCAAAACCGGATGCACTTCGTGTAAAAACTCGACCATGTCTTTCGAAGTATCAAAGTTTTGGATGAAAACTCATCTGTTACAAAGGCATTTCAGTTTTTTAAACTTATTTCAACTCCAAACTTTTTGTGCATTCAATATGCACCATTCAAAGCCACATCCTTAAATTTCAACCCTTTCTAACTTCATTTGCTATTTTTCATGCATTTAATGAGTTTTTTGAGTTAAATGACCCTGAAATTGAAAAGCTCTACAAATGAACTCTAAAAAGGTTGAAACTTGGCATGGTATCATCATTTCACCCACATAGCATGTGCTGAAAAGTTGAGAGGGTTACGGCAAAAACTAGATGCACTTTGTGTACAAACTGGACCATCTCCATCGAAGTATGAGGGTTTCGGACGAAAACTCAGCTGTTACAAAGACATTTCATTTTTTTTAAACTTATTTCAACTCCAGACTTTTTGATTGTTCAATATGAACCATTCAAAGCCATATCCTGAAATTTCAACCCTTTCTGACTTCATTTGTTATTTTTTCATGCATTTAATGATTTTTTTTCACTGAATGACCCTGAAATTGAAAAGCAGTACAAATGAACTCTGAAAAGGTTGAAACTTGGCATGGTATCATCATTTCACACACATAGCATGTGATAAAAAGTTGAGAGGGTTACGGCCAAAACCGGATGCACTTCGGGTACAAACTCGACCATCTCTTTCGAAGTATCAAGGTTTCGGACGAAAACTCATCTGTTACAAAGGCATTTCATTTTTTTAAACTGATTTCAACTCCAGACGTTTTGTGCATCCAATATGCACCATTCAAAGCCACATCCTCAAATTTCAAACCTTTCTAACTTCATTTGCTATTTTTCATGCATTTAATGATTTTTTTGAGCTAAATGACCCTGAAATTGAAAAGCACTACAAATGAACTCTGAAAAGGTTGAAACTTGGCATGGAATCATCATTTCACCCACACGGCATGTGTTGAAAAGTTGCGAGAGTTACGGCAAAAACTGGATGCACTTCGTGTACAAAGAGGACCATCTCCGGCGGAGCACGAGCAGAGCGGCACACGCGAAGGATGAGAACACGGTGCATGCAAGTGCCATGGAGCTCACTTGGGTTTCCAGCTGTCGCCCCTTCTTTATCCAAGCGGCGGGAAAGAGCCAACTCGACTTGACTGACATGACAACACCTCCAGTGCTTAACTTCTCTCTCGGGCCTATCTCAGCTACTCACTAGAGAAGAAAGTGATGACGGTGAAGCCGTTAACATCCCAGAGTGGGATCTTGGGGTATAAAACTTTTTCTTCGCGTGTGTCCCTTTGCGCCGTAACCATGGACAATCTTCATCATTTAATAGGATGCTTGGGTCAGTCTTCACTGTGAACGGAGCAATTTCATGAAACTTTTCATAATCTTCTGACATGTCTGTCCTGTCCTCCACTCCCACGATGTTTCTTTTCCCTGAAAGAACTATGTGGCGCTTTGGCTCATCGTATGATGTATTCGATTCCTTATCTTTTCTTTTTCTCGGTTCGGTAGACATGTCCTTCACATAGAAAACCTGCGCCACATCATTTGCTAGGACAAATGGTTCATCTGTTTACCCAAGATTGTTGAGATCCACCGTTGTCATTCCGTACTGCGGGTCTTCCTTTACTCCGCCTACTATTAGATTGACCCATTTGCACCGAAACAAAGGGACCTTAAAATCACGTCCATAGTCAAGTTCCCATATCTCCTCTATGTAACCATAATATGTGTCCTTTGCCCTATTGGTGTTTGCTGCATCAAAGCAGACACCACTGTTTTGGTTGGTGCTCTTTTTATCTTAGGCGATCGTGTAAAATGTATTCCCATTTATCTCGTACCCTTTGAAAGTCAATATAGTCGAAGATGGTGACTTGGCAACAAGTACAGCTCATCTCCAACAGTGTCGTCATTCATGAGACGTGTTTGCATCCAACCGCCGAAAGTCGCCATGTGTGTACGTTTAATCCAGGGCTCAGACTGCTCCGGGTTCTTGGAGCGTACACTATCCATGTGTTCCTCGATATACGGAGCCACCAAGGTGGAATTTTGTAGAACTGTGTAGTGTGCTTGCGCCCAAGAATGCCCGTCCCTACATATTATTGCTTTCGATCCTAGTGTACCTTTTCCACCCAGTCTCCCCTCATGCCGTGATTCAGGAACACCAATCGGCTTAAGGTCAGGAATAAAGTCAACACAAAACTCAATGACCTCCTCTGTTTCATGGCCCTTGGAGATGCTTCCTTCTGGCCTAGCATGGTTATGAACATATTTCTTTAAGACTCCCATGAACCACTCAAAGGGGAACATATTGTGTAGAAATACAGGACCCAGAATGGCAATCTCGTCGACTAGGTGAACTAGGACGTCACTACTGGAATCCACTTCTTTGCCGTCTGCTAATTCTTTGCCGTCCGCTGGCTGACGGCAAATAACGTCTTTGCCGTCAGCCACAAGAAAACGGATGGCAAAGATGTGGCTGATGGTAAACAAAGTCTTTGCCATCAGCCTGTTCTTTGCCGTCCGCTGGCTGACGGCAAAGAATCTTTGCCGTCCGCTAGCAGACGGCAAAGAGGTGGGTGGGTCCAGTTATTGTTTAACAAACTCAAGCCCACCGGCCCCACCTCTTTGCCGTCCGCAAGCGAACGCAAAGAAACTTTGCCGACCGTTGTCTGACGGCAAAGAGGCGGGTACGTTAATGGCCGTCCCGCCCCCCTCTCTTCTCTCCACTCTCTCATTCCTCCCCACCCACACCCCCGCCGCCGCCGCCGACCCCGTCTGCCGTAGCCGACCTCCCCGCCGCCCCGCACCACTCCCCTGCGGACACCCGACCTCACGCACCCCGCCACCCCTCCCCGACCTCCAACGCGGCCCCGCCGCCTCTTCCACGTCGGGCAGCCGCGCCGCGGCCGTCCCCGCCCCGTCCCGCCATGGCCGTCCCCGCCCCGTTGCCGTCCCTGCCCCGTCCCGCCACGGCCGTCCGGCCTCCCCCTCCACCGGGCCGCCGCCTCCTCCAGCGGCCGCCGCAGCCGTCCGGCCGCCCCCTCCACTAGGTGAGCTCCTCCCCTTTTTTTGTTTAATTAGTTTCTTTTTGTTTCTTTTAGTTTAGTTTCTATTTTAGTTATAGTTTTAGTTTAGTTTATTTTAGATTAGTTTTAGTTTTAGTTTATTTTAGTTTAGTTTAGTTTATTTTATTTTAGATTAGTTTTAGTTTTAGTTTATTTTAGTTTAGTTTATTTTAGATTAGTTTTAGTTTTAGTTTAGAAGAAGAAGTAGAAGGAGGAGGGAGGAACAGGAGGAGGGAGAAGAAGAAATAAGAAAAGAAGAAGAAGAGGAAAAAGGAGAAGAAGAAGAAGAAGAAGAAGAAGAAGCCGACCGCTCCGCCGCAGCCTCAGCCGCACACGCCGCAGCAGAGACGAAGCAGCCAGACCACAGCCGTGGCGGCTCAGCCGACGCAGTCAAAGCAGAACGCCGAAAGAGGAGAGGAGGAGAGAAGAAGAAGAAAAGAAGAAAAGGAAAAAGATACCTCGACCCCACCCGACCCCGACCACCCGACACCTCGCACGACACCCCCACCCGACCCCCGACCCCTGACACCACACCCCGACCCCGACCCCCGACCAACCGACACCCTGACACCACACACCCGACCCCACCTCGACCCCGACCCCGACCCCGACACCCTGACACTCCGACCCCGGCACGACACCCCGGCACGAACACCCCGACCCCGACCCCTACACCACACCCCGACCCCGACCCCGACCACCGACACTACACCCACCGACCCACTTACACTGACCCCGACCAACACCGACACCCTGACCACAACCACACCCACCCTTACCCCCGACCACCGACACCCTGACACCACACCCGACCCCACACCCCGACTCCCGACCCTGACACCCCGACCCCGACACCCCGACACCCTGACACCGCACCCCGACCCCATATATATTTGTGTCGATCGGGTGTATTTTTATTATGTTCATGATTATGATACACTAAAATTATATACATATTATTATGTTCATGTCAGGTATCCAAATTTTTTATGTTGTACTAATTTCGTTTACTTTTTATCATTGTAGGTGTTGACAGGATGGTCGGCAAGGGTCCAGAGCGCCCCGAGCCTCCTGCGAGCGCTACTAGGAGGGGTGGTTGCATTATTGCAGCGCAGCCCCTCCGGAGAGCGGTGCAGGATGGTATGCAGACAGCTGCGGCGGGCGCTTCTTCTACGGCTGGGAGAGGTCGGGGGAGGACGAAGAAGGCTGGTCGAGGTGGACGTGGCAGTGAGAGAGGTAGGAAGTCTGCTACGCCTTCCTCGCCGCCACCCTCAGCTGATTCACCCGACCACAGGAGTGCTCCGTCTTACGTGGACCCTCGGACTCCGGTCCATGAGCCTCCGGTCGTTGATCCTTCGCCCCACCAGACTCAGGTCGCTGACCCTTCGCCCCACGTGAGTCCGGTACTAGAGTCTTCGTCCCAGAAGACTCCGGTCACGGGGTCTTCGTCCCAGGTCCCGGAGTCTTCGTCCCAGAAGACTCCGATCCCGGAGTCTTCTTCCCACAAGACTCCGGAGGCTAGTGGCTCGGAGGATGGTAGCGAGGACACCTTTTTAGAAGATAGCTACAGCGACGATGAGCTGGTTGAGAAGGGCAAGAAGGTCTACAAGCATGGCTGCACAAAGCTCCCGCCCGTGCCGACGACCCCCGACTAGAGGTGGTTGATTGCGCCTAAAGGGTTGAAGTAAGTGCATTTACTATTTTTTAACCTTTTGCCTTCATGTTCCTACAAATTAATATCTAATGCGTTGGCCTTGTCATACTGCAGGGGCTGGGTACGCCCCCGTGGTTCCCGTAGGCCCAACCAGGTCCTTGGTGTGCTTTGCCGGCAGCACTTCCCTGGGTGTGTCACGTTGCCCGGTGAGGGTCAGGTTCCACAGCTAGCACTAACCTGGGAGCTGTACTCGGTTGCCCCGGCCCCGCCGGAGGAGAGGGTCGACGGTGTCTTGTGCGAGACGGTGGCCGACATTGTGTTTCTACGGTTTTGGGTAATTTCTCCTTTACGGAATTAAAAATCAACAGTACCTAGTGATTGTACTAATCAGTGTTGTCTTGTTTGATTGCAGACCTTCTACAGGGTTTCAGAGGAAGAGCAGGAGGCCGCGTGTATGGTTGTCGAAAACGAGTGCAAGCGCCTACTTCAGAACTTAAGTCACGAGGCTCGGGTGCAGGCCGTTCGAGACTACTACGCCTCGAAGGGTATTCGGAGGGGCAAGCAGAAGTGTCGCGGCAAGTATCTGAGTAAGGAGAAGTACATGCAGGTAATTACCTATTCTTAAGGCCTTGAACTTAGTTTTCTTGATTTGATTCGTAGGCGTAGCACTGAAATATCTCTTGACTCACTTAGGTGCCCCCGAGATGGTGTGTGGATAAGATGGACTGTTGGGAGGCGTTGGTGGATGCGTGGTGGTCTGCCCAATGGAAAGTCGAACACCAAAGGGCCAAGGATAAGCGCGACCAAATGGAAGGTGTGCCACACCATCAAGGGAGCTCCAACCTGTTTGAGTACGGGGATAACTGGGAATGTGGTTTGCTACATGATTCATGCAATTCATTCTTCATGATAGATAGTTCATTTATGACATATTTAGCTCTAAAATGACATAATAACCTTAGATAGCTCTATAAAATGACTTAATATGCTTTAGTCAGTTAAAAAATGGCATAACTACCTTCGATAGCTCAATAACGACCTAAACTAGTCTTAGCTAGTTCATTCATGACATAATTAGCTCTAAAATGACATAATAACCTTAGATAGCTCTATAGAATGCCTAAATATGCTATAGTTAGCTCTAAAATGACATAATAACCTTGGATAGCTCAATAATGACATAATTAGCATACTTTGGTCAAAAATGGCATAATAATCTTGGTTACCTCGAAAATGACCTAAACTTAGCTTATTTTCCTCGAAAATGACATAATAACCTTTCTTAGCTCCAAAATGACCTATTTACATAGCAATATCATTCTTCATGCTAGCTTGAGACCTTAACTAATATTTTGTTCCTCTCTCTCAGGCGCACCACCACAAGAAGCATGTGCCAGGTCTGTTCGACCTCTATGGCATGGCCCATATGGCCCCGTACAAGAAGGCCAAGCCATTCACGGAGTCTGACATAGATGATCCAGAGAACTTCACCAACAAGACCTCCCACCACAAGCTTGTGAAGTACAGACACGAGGGGAAGGCGAGGAAAGGGGAGGACTTTAACCCGAGCCAGGATCCTTTTGATACAGAGCTGGTGATGATATCTGGTGGCGGGAGGTCCCATGGCTCTCTAGCCATTGGTGATGGACTGATACGTTGTCCTAAGACTCTCCTGCAGATCAAGAAGCACCTGAGTAGCTCTGATCCTGAGATAACGCCTCGTGCACGGCCCGCGGAGATCGCCATGGCGGTTAGTTATACGGACTCTCTCACCTTTCCTCCATTACATTGTGTGTGCGTCCGTTGATGATTACAATGCTAACGAGGAGTGGTGTGTTGTAGGCTATTGTTGAGAAAGAGAGATTGAAGACGAAGGAGCTTCTGGAGGAGGCAAAAAGGGAGGCACAAAGGGAGGCGGCGGAGAGGGAGAGGGAGATGGAGGAGAAGACGGCTAAGCTGTTGGAGGAGGAGAGGAACCGGAACGATAGCGCTAACCGGGCCCTATACGAGCTCATCGTGGTACGTTTCTCGTGCATATTAGCCCAATCATGCACGTAATGTTCGCATTACTATCTAATATGACTGACTCGTGACAACCAAATGTGCAGAGCTTGTGCGAGAAAAACGGTTAGGCCCCTCCGCCGATGCCACAGATTGCTCCGGCGACCATGGTGAGTTTGATTTGAATGGTTGTTGCTTACTACTATTCACATTTCAGTTTGCGAACTTGCTAACGAGACATTATGGGAAATGATCTTTGGTGCAGCATGGCTCCCGACAAGCATCGACCACTCCTTCTGCCAATGCCGGAACCCCGACCGGTCCTTCACCTCCGTCTGGCACAGGCGCAGCCCCGACCATTCCAACATCTCCGTGATAACGGTATTTTTCTTCTTAATTAGCGTGTTTAGTCTATTTATGACATAATTTAGCCTTTTTAGTCCACAAATGACATAATAAGATGAAGAAAATCAAGGAAGAGGAAGGAAAGAAGGAATAGGAAGAAAAGAAGAAGAAGAAGACTAAACACGCATAAAAGGTGTTCTTCTTCTTCTCCTTCTTCTCCTTCTTCTTCTTCTTCTTCTTCTTCTTCTTCTTCTTCTTCTTCTTCTTATTCTTCTTCTTCTTCTTCTAGTTTTCTTCTTCTTCTTCTTCTTCTTCTCCAAAATGAAGTTAGCTCTAAGTTATATCAAAAATGGCATAATATGCTTAGTTCACTCAAAAATGGCACAATTAGCTAGGTTAGCTCCATTTTACCTAAGTATGCTTACTTCTTCTTCTTCTTCTTCATTTTCTTCTTCTTCTTCTGATTCTTGTCTTCTTCTTCTTCTTCTAACTTTCTTGTTTCCATTTTGCAGATTTAATTCACTATATGGAAGCTTGCATGGATGCATGGAGTGCTTGTTTCCCTTATCTTTTTTTTGTTTGTATCGATGAAAAATGTGGAACTTGTTATATGGATGCATGGAACAATGTGTTGGATGAACATTGTGATATGTAATATGTATATATGGATGGAACTATGTTTCTTATGTATATATGTATGTTGTCATGGATGGAGATAGATATGTATATGTATATCTGTGTGTTGGATACATCATATATGTATATCTGTGTGTGCCTGTGAAAAAATATATATATATATATATATGTATATCTGTGTTTGAAACCCTGTCAAATTAAATGGATTCAAATAAAAACAGGGGATACACAGCCTCTTTGCCATCTGTTAGCGGACGGCAAAGAGCTTTGCCGTCCACTAGCAGACGGCAAAGAGGACACGTGGCAGCTACCTGTGAAACCTGGGAACACTAGCTGCCTATTTGGTCACTTTGCCGTCTGCCAGCGGACGGCAAAGATTCAAATCACTTTGCCGTCTACCAGCGGACGGCATAGCTGGCCACGTGGTAGCTTTCCAGTACTGCCTAGCTGAGCTGTTTGCCGTCTGTCAGCGGACGGCAAAGAGCTTTGACTCTTTACCATCCGCTGGCAGACGGCAAAGAGCGTCGTTAACCCCCTAACGGCTCTCACGCCACCGCACTGCCGTCCGTTGTCTTTGCCGTCTGCTGGCCTCGGATGGCGGACGGCACAATCATTTGACGTCCATTTCCAGGAAGCGGGCGGCAAAGAAGGCCTTTGCTGGCACGTGTTCAGCCGGAAAGTTTGCCGTCTGCTGGCGGACGGCAAAGATGTTTGCCGTCCGTGATCCATGCCTTTGCCGTCCGCCATGGCGGACGGCAAAGAAGCTGATTCCAGTAGTGCGTGCATCATGATATTGAAGAAGGATGGTGGGAACACCAACTCGAAACTGACAAGAAATTGCACCAAATCATTTTGTAACCTTAGTAGGATTTCTGGATCGATTACCTTATGAGAGATTGCATTGTGGAATGCACATAGCTTCACAATGGCTAATCGAACGTTTTCCGATAGAAGCCCCCTCAATGCATCCAGAAGAAATTGCGTCATAATCACGTGGCAGTCATGAGACTTTAGGTTTTGGAATTTTTTCTCTGCCATATTTATTATTCCCTTTATATTCGACGAGTAGCCAGACGGGACCTTCATATTAAGCAGGCATTCAAAGAAGATTTCCTTCTCTTCTTTCGTAAGAGCGTAGCTGGCAGGACCTTTATACTGCTTTGGATGCATGCCGTCTTTTTCGCGCATATGTTGCTAGTCCTCCCGTGCCTCCGGTGTATCTTTTGTCTTCCCATACACACCCAAGATGCCTAGCAGGTTCACTCAAAGATTCTTCATCACGTGCATCACGTTGATTGCAGAGGAGACCTCTCGGACTTTCCAATAGGGTAGCTCCCAAAATATAGATTTCTTCTTCCACATGGGTGCGTGTCCGTCAGCGTCATTCGGAACAGATTGTCTGCCAGGACCCTTTCCAAATATTACTTTTAAATCCTTGACCATATCAAGTGTATGATCACCAGTACGGTGGTCAGGCTTCTTCCGGTGATCTGCCTCACCTTTGAAATGCTTGCCTTTCTTTCTTAAGAGATGCTTGTCGGAAGAAATCGATGATGTCCCAGGTACACATTCTTCTTACATTTATCCAAATATATACTTTGATCTCATCTAAATAGTGCGTGCATGCGTGGTATCCCTTGTTTGTCTATCCTGAAAGGTTACTAAGAGCAGGCCAATCATTGATGGTTACAAACAGCAATGCTCGTAGGTCAAATTCCTGTTGTTTGTGCTCATCCCACACACGTACACCTTTTATGTCCCACAGTTGTAAAAGTTCTTCAATTAATGGCCTTAGGTACACATCAATGTCGTTGCCGGGTTGCTTAGGGCCTTGGATGAGCACTGGCATCATAATAAACTTCCGCTTCATGCACAACCAAGGAGGAAGGTTATAGATACATAGAGTCATAGGCCAGGTGCTATGATTGCTGCTCTGCTCCCCAAAAGGATTAATGCCATCTGCACTTATACCAAACCATAAGTTCCTTGCGTCACCTGCAAACTCCGGCCACTTTCCCTCGATTTTTCTCCACTGCGACCCATCAACGGGTACTCTCAACTTCCCTTCTTTCTTACGGTCTTCTTTGTGCCATCACAACAACTTGGCATGCTCTTTGTTTTGGAACAAACGTTTCAACCGTGGTATTATAGGAGCATGCCACATCACTTTCGCCGAAATCCTCTTCCTAGGGCGCTCGCCCTCAACATCATCACTAGGGTCATTGCGGCTGATCTTATAGCGCAATGCACCGCATATCGGGCATGCATTCAAATTCTCGTACTCCTCACCGCGGTAGAGGATGTAGTCATTAGGGCATGCATGTATCTTCTGCACCTCTAATCCTAGAGGCCAGACAACCTTCTTTGCTTCGTACGTACTGTCAGGCAATTCGTTGTCCTTTGGAAGCATCTTCTTTAACATTTTCAGCAACTTTTCAAATCCTTTGTCAGATACACCATTCTCTACCTTCCATTGCAGCAATTCCAGTGTGGTGCCCAGCTTTTTCTTGTCATCTTCGCAATTTGGGTACAACAATTTCTTGTGATCCTCTAACATGCGCTGCAACTTCAACTTCTCCTTTTCACTTGCGTAGTTTCTCTTTGCATCAGCAATGGCCCGACCAAGATCATCAGCGGGCTCATCTGATGCCTCTTCTTCAGCTTCTTCTTCTTCATTCTCTTCCCCATTGTAGTACCATCATATTCAGGGAACCCAGGATAATTGTCATCATCCTCTTCTTCATCATTCTATTCCATTAGAGCCCCTCTTTCTTCGTGCTTGGTCCAGCAGTTATAGCTGGAGATGAAACCGGACGTAAACAGGTGGACGTGAATGACTTTTGAGCTAGAGTAATTCCTATCGTTCTTACAGACACCACATGGACAACACATAAGACCATTCCGCTTGTTTACCTCAGCCACACGCAGCAAACTATGCACGCCATTAATGAACTGGGGAGAGCGTCGGTCATCATACATCCATAGCCGACTCATGTTCATTACACAACATCGAAAAGACCAAATTAATAGAAGTTCATACATAAAGTTCATATACACTTATTCTCAGAAAACAACATAAAACTATCTAGCTAAAGCATTTAAATGCAACAACAAATGCGATCAAAATCGCAACTAAGGTAATAATTGATCCAACAGCATAATGATACCAAGCCTCTTTATTAATGCCATATTTTCTAATCTTTCAAATCTTCAAGTGCATTGCATCCATCTTGATCTTGTGATCATCGACGACATCGGCAACATACAACTCCAATTTCATCTTCTCTTCTTCAATTCTTTTCAAATTTTCTTTCAAATACTCGTTTTCTTTTTGAACTAAATTTAACTTCTCAACAAGAGGGTCGGTTGCAATTTCCGGTTCACATACCTCCTAGATAAAAATATCTATGTCAACTTGATGGGCATAATTGTCATAAACACGAAATGTAACAAATATTTATAAAAGGTAATATACCACATCCGAATCATAAACCGGACAAGGGCCGACGGGAATGGATATCAAAACCATGGCACTATGTATAACAAACAATCATACAAGTAAGAAAACTATACAAGTAACTATCTAAATCATACAAATAAGATTTTTTTTTAATAAAAAGGATAAGAACAAGAGGCTCAGCAAGGTGGTGCCACCGACGGGACGGTCCGGGCGATCGACGGTGGCTAGGACGGGGACAGGAAGGCACTAAGTAAACCACACCTACACATATGCAAACTAAGAAGTTAATTTGAGCTCAAATTGCGTATAAATCAAATAAACTCCCACATAATTACTTCCAAACTAAAACCCACAAATCACTATACTTATAGAGCGTTGCACGAGCTAATCTAGCAATGAGAGATGAAAGGACAAAGTTGCTAACCTTTGTGAACACTTGGGTAGATGGGGTGCCTCAAATCTTGACAAATTTTGCCAAAAATGGAGGATGATCTCGAGCAAGGGGAAGAGAACACATGAGAGAAAGGAGTAAACAAAGAAAGAAGAACTTGGGCTCGGGCTGGACGAAGCACTATATATAGTGATATATTTAGTCCCGGTTGGTATCGGCTTGCAGGGGCCCCAGCCTGACGCTAGCCTGCCACCACCGCTTTAGTCCCGGTTGGTGACACCAACCGGGACTAGAGGTCACAAATGAACCGGGACTAAAGCCAAGCCATTGGAACCAGGACTAGTGGTCACATTAGTCCCAGTCCAAAACCAGACCGGAACTAATGCTTCGGACGAAAGGCCTATTTTCTACTAGTGAACCAGGACCTGCCCGTTCTTATTAGGCCGTGCTACTCCCTCCTTTCTAGTTTATAGGTCATGCGTGCATCTCTAGGTTGGCAATTTTACTAATATAATATGAATTTTATATCACAAAAACTATATCATTAGAAAATAGAATATTTGATGTTTCTTTTTTTGTGAAAATGATCCAGATCTATTATCAAAGTTCACTGGAAGTACAAAGCACCTCAAACATAATAAAAATTACATCGAAATTCTGGGACCACCGAACAACCACTACCGCTGCCAGAACGAGCCGCCGACGTGCTGTCATCGCCACTCCCCTACCTGAGTCGGCATGACCTTGTCGATGACAGCCGGGAGGTCTTCATGCACGTGCCCCTAAGGACCAATGCCATGGAGCCGCAATCATTGTCGTTGAACCCTTGAATAGATCTGAAACACCTGACACCAAATCCCGCCACATGACGAGAATGTAGGAGATATGCCCTAGATGCAACAATAACAGCTATTATTTATCTCCAATTTCTTGATTAAAGTTTTTATTTCGTGCTATAACTGCATTGGTCCTTGAGTCCGTATATCCATAAATTCTCAGCGAGAAACCCATATGCATGTGTGGAATAACAATCGGTAAAATGCATTACTAGTCATGCTTCTAAGACTAGCTCAAGTGTTGCATGATGGTCATGTTTTCCTGATCATCGGCATGACTATGCCGGCAACTTTGAGGACACAACGTTAGAAGAACACTTGTGTTGAATCGACCTAGATTGATGTTATGCTATGAGATACATTCGAAACGAGTTAATGGTTTTATAACACAGAGAAAGTTAGCATTTGCATAATTCCTAAGACCATGAGAGTATCGAGTTCTTTTATACTTGCTTCATGAACTTTGGGGTTTGTTAAACGTCATCCATAACAGGGTGGCTATTACGCCGGCTTTCGGATTCATGGAAAAGTATGACAAGGAACTTCATAGCTCAAGATTGGGATGTGCTCCTCTGATGATGGAGAGATATTCTTTGGCCCTCTTGGTGTTACGGTATCCATCATCGTCTGTCCAGACACAGCGTGACTTGATCATGGGGATGCCGGAACGTGGGAACGAGAAAAGTGAACAAAACCGGTAACAAGGAAACTGGCATAGTGAATAAGTTCTTGATTCACATGGATGCTATTAAATCTCACCTCGGGTATTTGTAACATATTGTGAAGCAACAGGAATAGCTTTTGGTAACTACAGGTTCACTCGAATATTCATTCGAGTGGGTATAGGGGTCAATATGGATGTCCACGGTTCCGCTATTTATCATTGATCGAAAAGTGTTCCGGTCATGTCTATAGTTCACCGAACCTATAGGGTCATCTGTCTGCTAAGTAATAGGCAGGGAGTCCGAGAGATTGTTGCCGAAAAGGTTTCGGAGACAACAAAAGAGTTTCAGAGTGAAAATCAGAAATGTTTCGGAGACAAAACTTCATACTGGAAATGTTCCGGCACGCGTCCAGAATTATTTGAAGGGGTGCCAGAAATGTTCTGGATCTTCTGGATTTTTTTTGGAAAAAATGGACGCTGATAATATTTCATGAAAAGTTGTCATGAATAGTGGAGTGAATAGTGGAAACACTGGTAAGAGAAAATATCTCATGAATAGTGGTGGAAGAGAGATCTTAAAACTCACTCATTCTCTCTCAAACACAAGGCATGCATGATCTTCCACCTCTCTCTCCCTCACATGAAATAGTTTTGTGGAGCCGAAAGGTTGTCTAGTCTTCGGTAGGGCCTATTTCTGGACGGCGAAACCCTACCGGATAGTTGACATCGGATGTGTGCAACCTGGTAGAGAGGTCATAGTTATGATCATAGTTCGAGGGGTACACCGAGCTTTTGTCAAAGTGACTGATCGAGTTTCTGTCTGAGTGCCTCACGGAGGGCTGTCCGAGTGACTGATCGAGTTTCTGTCCGAGTGCCTCACTGAGGGTTGTCCGAGTGACTGATCGAGTTTCTGTCCGAGTAACTCCCGGAGGGCTGTCCGAGTGACTAATCGAGTTTCTTTCCGTGTGCCTCCCGGAGGGCTGTCCGAGTGACGAATCGAGTTTCTGTCCGACGGCCTTCCGAAGGGCTGTCCGAGGGAGAATATTCTCGTGGTTGGGAGGTTGTAAAATCCTAGCTGTGGGGATCTGCACCGACGATCTCCATCGACTCTCCTTCCGCCGCGCTACGAGTCGGTAATGATCAGAGCAAACCTTGTATGCATCGTCATAGTGGTCCTGGGCATGTACGTAGTACGGAATTTTTTTGTTTTCTGCTGCGTTACCCTATAGTGGCATCATGAGCCATGCTATGCATAGATGCAGGTTATGATCTAGCATACATGAGATGTATGGGTATTGCACAATATAATTTTGTAGTAGATGAGTTCTATTGCTGAAAATTATTTGTGCGGGTAGTAGATGAAATCTATTACCTGATGTTCTTATTGCTTCCCTTGAATTTGCGTAGTCCTGATCTTGATGGCATGGTGGAAGCTTACAAAGTTCTGGCAATCCGTGATCCTTCCATGCTGCTCCTGAGTATTTTGGTTGACAGATCAACGAAGTGCTTGAGTTCTTTGGGTTCCACCATAGTTAAGAAAGATGAATATTTCACAAACTAAAGGGCAATGCAGATATGATCTACACGGGGTTCTTGTGTCTGACGAAGTTCAGTATGGGGCTCGATATTTTTTTATCTCGTATTTCATACGCCCCGCAAAGTTAATCTAGCGACTTGAATAATCATACTTGATGATGAACGTTGGTAGCTGCGGCTTGTTTCAAAACCTTAGAAGCCATGTAAAATAAAATCTGCACGAACCGATTAGAGGCGTCTAACTTGGTTTTGTAGGAAGGCATGTGATGTGGTATAGTCTTCATCATATTTAATGAGATTATGTATGACATGGCTATATAATGTAAATTAATTAACATGACCTGCGTGTCATGATTCGGCATGATGGCTGGAGCCAGATGACTGTCACTTTAATGACCTGCATGTTAACGTTGTTATAATGCATTAATTTTATTAGCTATAGTGATAGCAATATTATCTGATGCATCTTCAAGGCGATGACAAGTTTTGCGAAGGTGGATACCGACGCAAATGCCGAAGACGAAGAATATAAATACTTCTCCGTCAGAAAGGGCCATACCATATCATGCTATTATGAATTGCCTAAAATGTTCATCCCTTTAAATGCACCCTTCTGATTACGTGGTAGTCGCTTTTATTAGGGTGATCTCTCACTTATAATATCAAGTAGTTAGTGTCCTCCCAAGTGTAGCACCGTCACAGCATGTATCTTTTCGGGGTGTCACATGGTTGCATGGGCACGAACGGTTAGAGAAATGTAAGGCGGGTGAGGTTAGACCTCGCAGCAAGATCACTTGGTTGTCTTGACGTTCAAGCAGGATAGTCCTGAGCTCGGAACACGCGCATCGAAAGATGAACAAGTGTCACAAAGAGATGTGATCAGCGAGTTGGCCTACCGATTGAAATTCCCGTCATGAGATGATGATTTCATGGCGATGAATTGAAATATGAATCTTGGAACATTCACAATCAATTATGAGAGATATTGATTTGAGTGGGAGCACACTTTAGAATTAAATTGGTTAATTACTAAACATAGTCTAAGTTTTATTTGCATATTAGTTGCAGAATATTGGCTCGCGTTTCCACCTGTCCTATTGAAATTGAATAGCTCTAATTTATCTAGTAAAAAAATTATGATTGTTAACGTAATGTGAGGATTGTCCTCAAGAGTGCTGAGAAGGAGTTTGTCCTATTGCATACTTTCGGTATTCTCCCACTGATGCTAATGGATGATGTGACTCTCGTCCTTCAATCCAAAAGTTAGAATTCCGTTACGGTCAAGTGCAATATGTTTGCTTCCATGAGACCCGAACTTCAAAAGTTTGGGATAGTTATGTGATATTCATGGAACTGAAAAAATAGTTTTTAGACACAAACAAAGGCGAAAAGATATGAGATATCCAAAGTAATGTTTGTTTGTAGCATTAGTGAAGTGCTTACTATGAAGTAGACTGATGAAAGATGGGATCCAGAAGAACACCAGTCATGAAATGATGGTGCATATAACAACAACTTAAAAAGAAAGGACATGTCCAAAGGGTGTTAGTGAGACTTACACGCTTAGGATATCCGGGGTTAATGCCTCTTTTAAAGTTAGATGTTTCTTCTGTGAGTAGGAAAAATATTGGAAGTAAAATTATTAGAAGTGTAAAGGCAAAAAGAAATAAGACTAGATGCCCATTCGATTGCATTCTGTTGCAACTCGATGCAAGAACTACTAGAGTCTAAAATAAGGACTAGCCAGTAGTGAGGTTGAGATATGCGCTGGGAACATAGTAAAAGTCACTATACTTTCATCAGCGTATTACCTCTGTATTTATTTTCATAAATTAATTTTAGAGTTTTTATACACTCTAGCCCATTGCACATCGTTTGATGCAAGATGGTTATTAATAAAAGAACAATTGTTGTTCAGTATTATGAATAACATAAGCGCCATAATCCTATTGTAAATGAGATGTATGCTATGAATATTGAGGACAATATATTATCTCTGTATTTATTTTCACAAATTCAATTTAGACTTTTATACACTAAACCCCATTAATTGCATAATGTTTAATGCATGAAGGTTGTTCATAACAGAACAATTGTTGTTCGATGTCATGAATAACAAAAAAAGGGGGCCATACTCCCATTATGAATGGATGTATGTTATGAATATTGGTAATAATATAATACATCCATAACAATGAAGCTAAATGTCGCAAGACTAAAAGAATATCACATATGTGTGGTACTGCAATTTGGTCACATTGGAGAAACCTGCATGGAGAAATTATATACTGATGGATTTTGAAGTCATTTTGATTATGAATCATCACACACTTGCAACTTTTGTCTGAAATATCAAGTGATTAAAATACCGTTCACATGCCATAAGGAACAAGCAACGAACTTGCTGGTAATCATACATTTTTCATGTGTGTAGTCCAATAAGTGTTGTTGCTAGCGGTGAATTTATTTATCTTCAGTAATGACTCAAGTAGATATGTGAATATTTGATTAATGAGACATAAGTATGGATCCTTTGAAATAATTCAAAAGGTTTTCAGAATAAAGTAGAAATTATTGCAAAAAGAAAATTATGTTTCTGCAATTAGATTGCGGAAAGAAATATTTGATTTACAAGTTTACCGAATGTCTGATGAGTTATCTTTTCAGAACTTACACCTCACACGAACACCGCTGAGAGTGGAATGTTCAAGAAAACGTAATCGAACCATATATAACATGGTAAGATCAAAGATGACATAAATCAGTTTGCCATCATTACTTTTAAAGTAATGCTTTAGAGGCTGTGGCTTTTACACTGAAAAAGCACCATCATATATGTTGAAATAACACCATGGTGTGGTATGCCAAACCATGTTGTGTATTTTCTTAACATTTGGAATATGGGGCTTGCGTAAAGTGTTTACAAACATATTCCAAATTAGACAAGTATTATTTTGTAGGTTATCCTAAACTATTGTGTATTCCTCCATCACTATGCCGAGGCAAAAGGTTTGACACATAGAGCGGTATGATTTTCGAAGAAAATGATTCTTGCAAAAAGGTGAGTGGGAGGGTAGTGCAACTCGACGAGATAACAATATTTTCATCATCAGGTCAAAGGAAAGAAACCTTGGAAGTAATTCTAGAGTTTCCTACTATGACTGGTACGGAAGCTTATACGTGAGATGTATGGACTTCGGTCGAACTTGTAGCTGAACCACGTAGACAAAAATCGTGCAAACCTCTCAGGTACGCAAACGAGATATTGTTGTTAGACAACAGTATACCTACAATATACAAGGAAGCGTTGATGGGCCCTACCTCCGGAATTGGCTAAATGCCAAAATAATATGAGATAGTATCCATATAAATGATTCAAAATTAGATCTTGATAAACCCTCCAGAAGACTTAAAGTCTAACGAATATTAATGGAACTATAAACTGATACGGATCAAAATGTTTTATCCATAAAGCTCGACTTGTTGCTTATAACAAATTCAACGAGTTGACTACGACGAGATTATCTCGCCGTGCCGATGCTTAAAGTCGGTTCAGGTTATACTAGCAATTAATACATATTTCAATTATGAGATATGATAGATGGATGCTAAAAGGATTGTCATGAGAAGGAAATACTACCAAGGACATGTATGTGATACAGTCCAAAGGATTTTGTCGATCCAGAGGATGCTAGTGAGTGCGCAAATTTCAGAGTTTCAGTAATGGACAGAAGCGAGCAAAATGGAGTTGGAATCTTTGTTTTGATCAAATAGTCAAAGAGTTTGACTTCATTAAGGATAGCAAAGATGCTTGTGTTTACAAGAAAGTAAGTGGGAGCATAGTAATATTTCTAAAACTTTGTGTGCATGACACATTGTGGATTAGAGATATTATAAACTTCTTGACACGAATTAGGACTTCAATGAAAATAGTTTTTCAATGAAAGTACTAAGGGCAAGGTAGCCTCGGTATTAGGCGTAATTATCTATAGAGATAGAATTGCCTAATAGGGCTAAACCAAAAGACATATTGAGAAAATGCTATAATGATTTAGTATGAGAACGCCAAGAAGAGTTCCTTGCCGATGTCACATGGAAAGAGTTTTTAGCAAAACTCGGTGTCCTAAAACACTGATGAGCAAAGTACAAGACTGAGGATCCACACACTCATATGTTTGGACCAATCATGTATTCCATGGTATGTAAAACAACCAGATATGTCCATTATGCCAAACTAGTTGTGAGTAAGATAGCAAGTGATCATAGTGTTTATCATGGGACAACAGTGAAAAATATCATTGGGTACTATAGTAGCACTGCTGACATGTTTTCTCGCAAGCGGAGATTATGAAGAGTTCATTGTAACGAGTGACATCAATACGACCTCGTTATAAATAGTTACATCGATACAGTCTTCATCAATGCTGAAAGCAATTTTTGATCTAAATTAAGGGTTTTCTATAATATACAAAATGGTGGCACAGTAAGTTGGAATTGTTCAAAACAAGTTACGGTGGCGAATTCTATAACGAAGGCTAAGTATGTTGCCGCTTAGGAAGCGATAGAAGACGGTGTTGGATCATATAGTTCATTCATGAAGTTGGTATGCTTCCAAGATGACTTTGGTAAATGGAATACTATTGTAAATAGTTGCTCCTTAGCTCAGTCTGAGAGATCAAGGTTCAACCAGTGATTCACATATATACAAAGCTAAGTCCACACAAATTAAGAATTTTGTGAAAGCATGAAAACGCGAGGATGCGCAAAGATACACACGGAGATGAAGTTGTCAGATCCGTTGGACGAAGACTATACCACAAGCGAAGCATATTTTACACGGGTATGCCATAGGTGTAAAGTGCATTAGCATTGACTAGATTATTGACTCTAGTGCAAGTGGGAGTCTGTAGGAGATATGCCGTAGAGGCAATAATAATAGCTATTATTTATCTCCAAGTTTGTGATTAAATTTTATATTCCATGCTACAACTGCATTGGTCCTTGAGTCCATACATCCATAAAATCTTAGAGAGAAACCCATATGCATGTGTGGAATAATAAATGGTAAAATGTATTCCTAGTTGTACTTCTAAGACTAGCTCAAGTGTTGCATGATGCTCACGTTTTCCTGATCATGGGCAAGACTATGCAGACAACTTTGAGGACACAATGTTAGAAGAACACTTGTGTTGAATCGACCCAAATTGATGTTATGCTATGAGATACATTCGTCATGAGTTAATGGTTTTATAACACAGAGAAAGTTTGCGTTTGTATAATTCCTTAGGCCATGAGAGTATCGAGTTCCTTCATAATTGCTTCAGGAAATTTGAGGTTAGTTAAAAGTCATCCGTAACATGGTGGCTATTACAGCGGCTTTCGGATTCATGGAGCAGTATGACAAGGGACTTGATAGCTCAAGATTGGGATTTGCTCCTCTGACGATGGAGAGATATTCTTTGGGCCATCTTGGTGCTACGGTATCCATAATCGTCTGGCCAGGCACAGGGTAATTTGATCACGGGGATGCTAGAACGCGGGAACAAGAAAAGAGAACAAAACCGGATGATGAGGAAACTGACATAGTGAACAAGTTGTTGATTCATGGGGATGCTATTAATTCCCACCTCGGGTATTTGTAACATATCTTGAAGCAACAGGAACATCTTTCGGTAACTGCAGGTTCACTCGAATATTCATTCATGTGGGTATAGGGGTCAATATGGATGTCCACGGTTCTGCTATTGATCATTGAGCAGAAACTGTTCCGGCCATGTCTATACTTCACCGAACCTACAGGGTCACACACTTAAGGGTCATCTGTCTGCGAAGTAATAAACAGGGAATCCGAGAGATTGTTGCTGGAAAGGCTTCAGAGACAATAGAAAAGTTTTACAGAGAAAACTAGAAATATTTCGGAGACAAAACTTCAGATCGGAAATGTTCCGGAATGCGTCCAGAATTATTTTAGGGGGTGCCAGAAATGTTCTGGACCTTTTGGAATTTTTTCGGATTCAACGGACGATGAAAATATTTCATGAAAAGGTGTCATGAATAGCGGAGTGAATAGTGGAAACACTATTAGGAGAAAATATCCCATGAATACTGGAAACAATATTCTGAATACTGGGAACACTATTATGAATAGTGGAAACACTATTATGAGGGCATTTGATATTTTCCCCATAGCCACTCACACTATAAATAGAGGTGGAGAGAGCTCTCAAAACTCACTCATTCTCTCTCAAACACAAGGCATGCATGATCTTCCATCTCTCTCTCTCCCTCACACGAAATAGTTTCATACAGCCGAAAGGCTGTCTTGTCTTTGGTAGGGCCTAGTTCTGGACGGCGAAGCCCTGTCGGATAGTTGACACCGGATGTGTGCAACCTGGTAGAGAGGTCGTTCTTTTGATCTTAGTTCGATGGATAAGTTGAGGTGCTATCCAAGTGACTGATCGAGTTTCCGTCCGAGTGCCTCCCGGTGGGCTGTCTGAGTGAATGATCGAGTTTCTGTCCGAGTAACTCCCGGAGGGCTGTCCGAATGACAGATCGAGTTTCTGTCTGAGTGCCTGATCGCGTTCTGTCTGATGGCCTCCCGAAGGGCTGTCCGAGGGAGAACATCCTCGCGGTTGGGAGGTTATAAAATCCTAGCTGTGGGGATCTGCACTGACAATCTCCAACGACTCTCCTTACGCTATGCTACGAGTCGGTAATGATCAGATCAAACCTTGTATGCAACTTCATAGTGGTCCTGGGCGTGTACGTAGTACGGAATTTTTTTTGTTTTCTGCTACGGTACCCTACAGATAAACCCTAACGTCACCGCCCCAAGGAGACGGCAGGAATCTACGCCAGAGCTCCATCGACTACGTCCGGATGGACGAACTCGAGGAGGATCGATGGCCAGAAGACAAACTCGAAGAAGAAACGCCACCATCCGCCCAAGTGCCGCACCTGTGAGGACTAAAAACCCTAACCTAAACAACTAACTAGAGTGGAGGCACCGGAATTCCCCTCCCCGCCACCGGCCGCTGGAGCGGCAGGCAGAGGGGAGGCGAATCCATAGGGACTAGAGGGGAGAGTTTACCCTAGCTGCCAAAGGATTGGGGAGGGAAAGTGAAACCATAGATTGATTAACATTTGATGTTTCTAATGGTATAATTTTTATAATATATAACTCAAACTATATTGATCAAATCGCCGACCTAGAGATACGTGTGGGCCTAATAAACAGAAAAGAATGTAGTAATAGATTGCTCTAGATCAGACTCCTTCGGTTGCATCGACCGAAACGTCTACATGATGAGCGCACGCGAGCTCTAACGAACGAGGAGGGATTACGTAGCCCAATATTTGGGAGATCTGTTCAACGTAACACTACAACTAACGCCCGACATTTTCTCGCTAACAAACGCTACTCTCTCCATCCATATATATAGGGCCTCATGCATTTTTGAGACTGTCTTTGACTATTGATAATACTAATATTATATGACATGTATAGTGTGAAAATTATATTATTCGAAGCTCCTTTCACATATGAATTTGACGGTATGCTTTTTGTAAATTGCATGTCATGTATTATTTCTCTAACATGTGGTTAAATTGCCCTCAAAAAACGCATTAGGCCAGCCGGACTAACAAACGCTAATTAACCGCCAATAATAGCCGCTGTGCGGTATAGGGTCAGACTGATGGTCGCTCGATCTGTGGTAAAAAACAATACTGTATTCCCACAACAAAAGGCTAGCACAATTTTCATACACAAGTGTAGGTTTTTGCTTTTGTACAGGTGGTAGCTAGCATGCCTTGGTAATGGAAGAGTTGCACAGTACCACATGGATGGACACCTGTGTCCACCTCCAAGATCTACTAATCTCATGCTACTTTGCTACTAGTACCACAAGCTTCTATTCTAAGGGACTTTGATTCACAGAATTGTAAAAATGCAGAAATAGGAAAAACACAGGAGTGGAATATCACGCCTATTCGAATTCTACAGGATTTGAGTTTGTTGGATTGCATCACAGGAAAAACAAATATATTTTTTCAACAGCATTGTTGGAATCCGCAACTTTGGCAAGTGCCAAGCTGTTTGCCTAGTGCATCCTGTCACGCAATCAGCAAAGACGATGGAATACCGAGTGTGAGAAAAAAAAGAACTCGGCAAAGCGTCCACTTCACCGAGTGTGTGCCAAAAAGAACTCAGCAAACACACATGCACTAGGCAAAGGCCTGGACACGTGTCCTAGTCATAGTGATTAACGAAAGGGTTGATGGCGTTGCCCTGTTTACCGACTACATCACAGGACGAACAAGGCAAAGTCTTGGCGCTGTTAGTGATTTCCCCCTTTGCCGAGTTCCTTGTATGTAGCATTAGGCAAAGCATGTTTTGAGATTTTTTTCTTTTTTTCCTTTTTTATTCCTTTACACCTTTGCCGATTTCCATAAATGCAGCACTAGGCAAAGAATTGTTTGCCGAGTTTCTTATATGCAGCACTAAGCAAAGCATTTCATATATTATTTCATTTTTCTTTTCATTTTTTCTTTCTCTCTTTGTTGAGTTCCTTATATGTAGCACTTGGCAAACAATTTTTAAGATTTTTTTTCTTTACCCCTCTGCCAAGTTCCTTAAATGTAGCACTAGGGAAAGAAATTTTTATATTTTTTTCTTATTTCATTTCATGTTTTTTTTCTCCCTTTGCCGAGTTCCTTGTATGTAGTACTAGGCAAAGCATTTTTGAGATTTTTTTTCTTTTTTCTTTTCATTTTTTTCTTTACCCTTTGCCGAGTTCCACAAATTTAGCACTAGGCAAAGAATTGTTTGCCGAGTACCTTATATGCAGCACCAGGAAGGATTTTTTTGCCTTTTTCTTTCTCCCTTTGCCGAGTTCCTTATATCATTATTTGAGTTGTTGAGAGCACTTGTCGCGCGGTTGCCGAGTTCCTTATATGCAGCACTAAGCAAAGCGTTTTTAAGATTCTTTCCTTTTTTCTCTTCATTTTTTCTTTACCCCTTTGTCGAGTTCTTTATACGTAGCAACTACATAGGAGTTTCCAACTTTGTTGTTAAAAACAATGATTTTCCATTTTCTAGGTGCCAAAAATGGGTTTTTTGTGAAGCAATTACAAAGAATATGGTGCAAAATGGCACCTCTACAATTTTCATGCAAAGTAGACCATATTGGGTGGCTATTTTCTACATATTTTGAATTTTCTCACTTTCTAGCTACTTTTGCCCATTTAAATGAATTTCGGCCAATTTTTGAAAAGTAGGTTAAATTTGAACTGCAAGTGCGTTACACCTTGGTCCTAAAAAGTATAAAAAATCATTTTAAGGTACCCAAGTAGGATTCTATGCAATACCCACAGAGGGTGTTGAAATATTCAAGCCATTGCTATGGAAAGACGTGCCGGTAATTTGGACAACATTTTGAAAAAACAAAATCAAAGCATATGAATTTATTTTTTCAAAAAATGCAATCCTTTCGCATGGAGTACTTTTATGTGTACTAGGTGGTAGAAAAATACAAAAATTCGAATATGATATTTAAAAAAAAAGTGTTCTCAAAATGGCTGATCATGTATGAACATTCATGACTTTCAAGCCAAATGTCCAAGGTGATTGCCATTTCCATGGCATAGCTCATCATAATGTGCCCATGTTTGGCACAGAGGTGCATCTTAGCATGACAAACAAAAGGTGTTTCTAATATTTTTATTAAAACAAAATGATTTTCCATTTTCTAGGTGCCAAACATGTTTTTTTAAGCAACTACAAAGAATATGGTGCGAAATGGCACCTCTACAATTTTCACGCAAAGTAGACCATATTGGATGGAAACTGTTCAAATAGTTTGAATTTTTTCACTTTCTAGCTACTTTTACCCTTGGGCTGATTTTCTAAAAATGGGTCAAATTTTGAACTGCAAGTGTGTTATTGATTGGTCCTAAAAATTACCAAAAATAAATTGAAGGTACCCAAATAAGATTCTATGCAATACCCACAGAGTGTGTAGAAAGATTCAAGGCATTGCTATGGAAAGATTTGCCGACAGTTTTGACCCCATTTTGAAAATAAGCAATGAATATGAGAAAAAGTTCAAAAAATGCAGTCCTTTTGCATGTAGTCCTTTTATGTGTATTAGTTGCCAGGAAAAATAGCAAACTTGGAATATGACAATTTTTTTAAAGTGTTCTCAAAATGACCTATCATGTTTGAACATTCAAGGCTTCCAAGCCAAATGAACAAGGTGATGGTCATTTCCATGGCATAGTTCTTGATAATGTGCCCATATTTGGCACAGAGTTGCATCTTGGCATGACAAACAATATTGCCAAAAGGAGTTTCCAACTTTTTATGTTAAAAACTGATTTTCCATTTTCTGGGTAACAAAAATGGTTTTTTCTGTGAAGCAAATACAAAGAATATGGTGTGAAATGGATGCTCTACAATTTTCAAAGAAAGTAGACCATATTGGATGGATACTATCCAAATATTATGAATTTTCTCGCACTCTAGCTACTTTTGCCCATTTAAATGAATTTCGGCTGATTTGCCAAAAGTTAGTCAAATTTGAATTGCAAGTGTGTTATAGCTTGTTCCTAAATATTACCAAATCTCATTTTAAGGTACCAAGTAGGATTCTATGCAATAGCCACAGAGGGTGTTGAAAGATTCAAGCCATTGCTATGGAGAGATGTGCCAGTTATTTTGACCCCATTTTGAAGAATAAAATAAAAGAATACAAAAAAAGTTCAATAAATGTAATACTTTTGCAAGGAGTCCTTTTCCTAAAAAATATCAAACTTGGAATATGAACATTTAAAAAAATCTCAAAATGGTCTATCATGTATGAACATTCATGGCTTTCAAGCCAAATGACCTAGGTGATGGCCATTTTCATGGCATAGTTCATGATAATGTGCCCATATTTGGCACAGAGGTGGATATTGGCATGACAAACAATATTGCCAAAAGGAGTTTCCAACTTTTCTGTTAAAAATGATTTTCCATTTTATAGGTGCCAAAAATATGTTTCTTTTGTGAAGAACTACAAAGAATGTTGTAAGAAATGGCACCTCTACAATTTTCACGCAAAGTAGACCATATTGGATCGCTACTGTCCAAATATTTTGAATTTTCTCACTTTCTAGCTACTTTTACCGATTTAAATGAATTTCGGCCAATTTCCCAAAAGTAGGTCAAATTTGAACTACAAGTGTGTTATAGCTTGGTCCCAAAAATTACCAAAAATATTTTTAAGGTTCCCAAGTAGGATTCTATGCAATAGCCACAAAGGGTGTTGAAAGATTCAAGCCACTGCTATGGAAAGATGTGCCGGTAATTTTGACCACATTTTCAAAAAAAAATCAAAGAAGTTGATAAAAAGTTCAAACAGTGCAATCCTTTCGCATGGATTCCTTTTATGTGTACTAGTTGTCAGGAAAACTACGAAACTTGAATTATGACAATTTAAGAAAGAATGTGTTCTCAAAATGGCCGATCATATATGAACATTCATGGCTTTCAAGCCAAATGACCAAAGTGATGCCCATTTTCATGGCATAGTTCATGATAATGTGTCCATATTTGGCGTTGAGGTGAATCTTGGCATGACAAACAATATTGCCAAAAGGATTTTCCAACTATTTTTCTTAAAAAAAATAATTTTCCATTTTCTAGGTGCCAAAAAAGGATTTTTTTTGTGTGAAGCAACTACAAAGAATATGGTGCGAAATGGCACCTTTACAATTTTCACACAAATTAGACCATATTGGATGTCTACTGTCCAAATATGGTGCGAAATGGCACCTCTACAACTACAAATGATGTCTACGGCGGCACCGGCGGGGCGAAGAAAGGATCCACTACGTCCACTGCAAGAAATATGTCAACTTGTGACCTTCTGTCAGTGACCCTGGAAGAAATAGTCGTAAATCTACGTCCATTTGAGACCAATTGGTCGTAAGCTGTTCGGGGGGCTCCAAACCCTAAACAGTAACGACCATTTTGGTCAGAAAAGTCGTAATTTCCTTACAGGAAATGGTCGTAAAGCAGACAGCACTGGTCTGCTGCCTTATTTCTAACTGATCAAGACCAATATAGATGGTCATAGCCTTGTAAATTGTGGTGCATTGCTATGACTAGGCACCACCTCATCAGTGTTGCCTATGTGTCATGTCCATGTATCAATTTTTGCCCTAGGTTGTGAAGCAGCCTACATTTTTGTCATTCCCAAAATTCCCAAAAAATTCTCATAAATTCTTTGGATCATATCTTTCTCAAATATGTCAAAAACCTTCCTTGCCTAGTTCAAAAATAATTCAGGAATATTCATTTCCTATTTTGTTCAGAACAACACTTTGTGAAGGAAGTGCTATTTATATTTTCTTGATTGCCCTCAAAAATTTTGGGCACTCTTTCCTATCCAAATCATTGCCTCATGACAAAATTCAGCTCCATTTCCTAGTAAATCTTCCTCAGCAAATTTCCAAAGTTTCTGTTCAGCTAGAAGCTTTGTGAAGGAAGTACTAGCTCGGCATATCCTAATGAGTTGAATATTTGCCACATCTTCTATATGCCAAAATCATAGCTCTTCACAAAATTGGAGCCCCATCTAACAATCCATGTGAGCTCACCATCCAATCTTTGTTTTTAGTAATATTTTCAGTTTGTGAAGCAACTATATTTTATATTGCTTTATAATTTCTGAAAATTTACCAGGACATGACCCTGCCCATAGAACCTCCCTCCACCAAATTTTAGCTCATTTAATTTAGCCAATTTCCCTCAATATTTTTCCCAATTTTTTGTTTAGTGGAGAGCATTGTGAAGGAAGTACCATTTCTATTTATCCAAATGGTATGAAATTATTACAGTGACTTCATATACCCAAATTATCGTCGTCCTCCAAATATCAGCTCAATCCAATCATCTATGTGAACCCAGCTTCAATTTCTATTTTCTGGCTAGATTGTCACATTGCGAAGCAAGTGCTATCTAGACCCCTCCTATTGCCCTCAAACTTTTTGGGCACTCTTCTAAATCCAAATCATTGCCACATGCCAATATTCAGCTCCATTTTCCTTGTAAATCTTCCTCAGCAAATTTCCAAAATTTCTATCCAGAGAGAAGATTTGTGAAGGAAGTACTAGCTAGGCTTATCCAAATGATCTAAATTTTTCCAAATCTTCCATATGCTCAAATAATCACTCTCACCAAAATTTGAGCTCTATCCATCAATCGATGTGAGCTCATGATCCAATCTTTTATTCTGGTCATATTTTCAGTTTGTGAAGCAACTATATTTTATATTGCTGAAATTTTACCAGGGCTTGATCCTACATATATAACTTCCCTCCACCAAATTTTAGCTCATTTCATTTAGCCAATTTCTCTCACAAATTTTCCCAAGTTTCTATCCAGAGAAGAGCATTGTCAAGGAAGTACCACTTGGGCATGTCCAAATGGTATAAATTTTTTACAGTGCTTTCCTATGCCCAAATGACCATCCACCACCAAATTTTAGCTCAATCCATTCATTCATTTGAGCCCAACTTCAATATTCATATTTCTGTCCAATGTGGTACTTTGCAAAGCAAGTGCCACCTAGGCTCCTCCATTTGAGCTACAAATTTGCCAAGATAGTCTCCTTAGTAGATGATCTTCCTCGGCCAAAACTCAAGGCCATTGGCCATGTGCATTTCCCCCACCGCTAATCAAACACTTGGCTGCTAATTCATGTTTGATCTTAGTTCAGTCTCCTTGTGAGATTCTTCTGTTGTCTTCTTCTTCCTAACACCTACCGGGGGAGTGCCCAACCCACCAGACATGCCTAGGCCGTACAGAACTCGTGGCAACACCACGGTCACGCGGTGACCACGCAGTTGGCATGCCAATTTACGCACTCTAGAGTTGGGGCCCTTGGCCACCATCCAAACCTCGACGTATCGTCACCACAACATGTATCTCTGATTAAATAGATACTTATGTACCTATAAATGATTTTTGGAAAAAATAAAGAGAAAACTATAAGGCAGCTGCAATTCAAATTTCACCAGCTTCCACCTAAATCGGAGGAAATTTGTCTTTTTCACGAGAGGTGGATCAAAGCTTTTGACACCCAACCATTTGGTCAATTGTTCATTAAATATGGCCTAATATTTTAGAAAATTGATTTGGTCCAATTTTGCAACAAATATATGGTAGGTCCTTCACAAAAAAACTCATTTTGGGCACTCGAAAAATGGAAAATGAAATTTTCTTCCAAAGAAAATGAAAACTTCCTTAGACAACATTGTTTGCCATTCCAAGATGCACCCTTGTGCATAATATGAGATCATTTTAACAAACTATGCCATGAATGTGGCCATAAGATTGATCATCTGGCTTGAAAGCCATGAATCTTCACACATGATAACTCATTTCTGAGTAATTGCCGTATTTCAAGTTTATTATTTTTCCTGGTAACTTGGTCACATATAATGACACAATGCGAAGGATTTCTATATATTTTTTTGAATTTCTTATGCCGATTTCAAAATGCGGTCGAATTTGCCAGCATGACCGTTCTTAGCTAGGCGTGGAATATTGTGAAACTTTTGAGGTATCTCTGATGAAATAGATATTTGTGTATCGAAAAATGATTTTTTCAAAAAATAAAGGGCAAACTATGAGGCAACTACAGTTCAAATTTGACCTGCTTGCACATGAATTGGTAGAAATTTGTCAATTTGATGGGTGGTCAATGAAAAACTTTTAGTAAACAATCATTTGGTTAATTGGGCATAAATATGGTATAATATTTTTGAAAAATAGAATGGTGTCATTTTGCAATAAATATTTGATAGGTTCTTTACATTGAAGTAAGAAATATAAGAGAAACAAAAGGAAAAAAACACAATTACATGCGCTTAATTCTCATAGGTGGAAAACTTTGTGCCATGGATCGATGACCTGGCACACATCCATCCATCCATCTATCTCTTCGTCCCACATCCATCCATCCATCCACCCACCGCGAAGCCCACCCAATCCCTGGAACCCTCCTCTCTGTCTCGCCCGATGCAGAGAGAGAACGAGAGCTCGCCTCCTCCCCTCCACTTCTAGATCGCCGCCGCCACCTGCCCACCTCCCACCTACCTCCCCATCAGCTCCACCGGCAAGCCCCTCTGCCACCCGCACACACACACACCATCCGACCCCTGCTGCTCTCCCCCCTCCCTCGCACCGCCATGGCCGCGGCCAGCCCAAGCTCGCGCCGCCATATCCACGGCCAGTCCAAGCTCGCGCCGCCCTCTTCGTCTGTGCCCGCGACCTCCTCATTGACGCCCTGCTCTTTTGTGGGCTGAGGTCCTTGCCGGCGGTTTCCGTCTTGTACTCGAGCCGCCTTCCGCGCGCCCCCTTCCCCTCAGCTGGCCCTGGCCGCCTGCCGTCTCCGACCTTGCGGCCTCCCATTGATCTGCTGGGTAAGCACGGCGGCAAGCTCTTCAGGATGGTTCATCTCCCTCCAGCTCCTGGCTAGGGTTCACTGGACCTGGCCGTCTCTCTCTCCTTCCCAACTCTCTCTGTCTCGATTTCTCTATCTGAATCTCTCTCTCTCTCTACAGGTACCCATGGAGGCGATGATGGATCCTCACCGGAGTGTGGATGGAACCGACGAGAGTTGGAGCCCTGCATGGATCTACAACATGAGGGTGAAGGTCTCGTGAAGATGCCCACCAATGTTCTCAACATCACCCCCAGGAATTCCCCCGGTGCAAAATGTGAAAGCCAGGTGCTGTTTAATTCCCGTCCCTAGATCATGCTTCTAGGTTTAGGCGTGGAGATACTTGTATAACAATTTGGAGTTACCATGTTCCTATTGTTTGGTACACAAAATTACTTGCTTACATGAATTTGGACATGGTTGTTCATAAAATTGCTTGTTTACATGAATTTGGACACTTTTGTTCATAAAATTGCCTGCTTACAAGAATTTTACTTGCTTAAATTGAAGTAAGTATTGCTTCCATAAATTCAAGATAGTACTAGAATTGCGTACTTACAATACTTGTGCAATTGCGCAAGGAGTACTTGCTCTCTACATTCTTACTCCAATTGTGGAAGGACTACATTGTCTGTGTGCTTGTGTGAGTATATTGGAGTACATTTTTATCATGTTGCTGTAATATGTAGTGTAGTTTTCAAAGCATGTTTGCTGTTGTAATTCAGTATTTATATGCAGCAACAGATGTATCTAGTACTATTGCCTACATGCTTCTGGGCGCTGATACTTTTCATTTTGCTCAGTTTTATTGCTTCGGATTGCTTCTTCCCTGACACCCCGATCCAGCGATGGCAACAGCAATGGCGTCAACACTCAAGCGTGCCTACCTCTCCATCTATAACTGGTCCGTCCTCTTTGGACAGTTAGCTGCTTCCTCCCCACTTTGAAATCTTGATACCATTTCTTGCTGATGGACTCATTGAATGATTCGTATGTGTGTGGATGTAGGGTGCAGGTGAACTACTACGCGCTGCTGGATGGGTCACCTGGACGTCTACGTCACCAGTCGAGATGCGTCTCCAGCTCGCGCAGACCACCGTCTGGATCTACCATTGATCTGTTATCTGTAACTTGCTAACCTGTTTTCTACGCCGCTAGTTTTGTATTTACCTATAACTGCATGAGTCATTCTCGCTGAAATGACATGATTTAGCTTTTTGTTCTTCTGGCCAAACATGTGTTTTAGTCTTTTACCTTTGCTTATCAACAGTTGTTTTGCTTGTGTTTGAGCTACTGTGACATTGAGCTGCTGTAGGCCTGTAGTTATTTATTGCGACTGAGCTGTATACTATCTCCTAAAAGTTTTATTACTTGTTGTATGCAGGCTGATTGGAGCCTATTTTTTCCCTTTAAAAGCCTATTTTTTGATATCAGGTGCTCATTGAGCTGTCTAAGAACAAGCAGATCATCCTTTCACCATCTTCGACCGTCATCTCTTTGGCCTCTTTCAGCCTTAGCATTGTCTTCTTTCTTCCTGACTAGTCTAAAAATTGATGCATGTGCCCTGTACTAAAGTGGAAAATCACTGATAGCTTGCATTGTCCATCTGTTCTGTTAACTTGCACTGTGGTAGTACTTATCATTTGCAAAATATATCTCAGTTTTCGCTGTTATGAGAATGTGATATGCATGGTTTCCTGTTAAATCTAAAATTCTGCAGCAAATTTTCATTGTTATGAAAATGTTATATGCTCGGATTCACTTGATTATGTTTCTAACTTTTCATAATTTATTATTTGCAGATGCTGGCCTTCATTCACCAAAAGTTGGGTGTACAGGAGCTCTAGGAAGAAGAATCCCGAAGAAAACCCACACCCAACAATGTGTTTTAGCTCACTGGAACTAGTTATGTGTATATTTAGTTGTACTTTATAGCTGAATACTAGATTTGTACTATGTATGATTGTAATGTATTTTGCTTGGCTGTTGTATGAAATATTATGCCTTATTGGCTCTTTTTAATCAAATTATCTAATTGCTCTAATATAGAACTGACGTGTGTTACCCAAACAGCAATCCTGGTAACCGGTTCCCATTTGACTAGCGGGACCTACTTTAAAATGGAAAAGAAACAAAAGAAAAGCTAACAAGTGGGCTGGAAAAAGGCCGAGGCCCAAAAAAATGTGGACTGCAAAAGGCTGTGGCCTAGAAAATAAAAGGCTGTTGGGCTTGGCCTAGGTATCTGACCAAATTTGAAAGGAAAAAACAATAAATGGGCTGAATTATTGGGCTTGGCCCATATAGACGACTGAATTGTACCGGGCTGATTCTGATCTACGAGCATTTCGTTTGGTTAAAATTTTGCCATGTCAGCTTGCCAGGTTGGATCTGATGTGGTTTGGGCAGGCTGCCAATGACCAAAACAATTGGTCGTAGAGTCTACGACCTTTTATTTTGGTCGTAACCGCCTACGACCATTCCATTTCACAAAAAATGTCGCTAAGTTTCGTTAAAGACGGCCAGCTTTTGACCAACTGTTTTTTGTCACAAAAAGGTCACAAATGGAAAACAATGACCATTCAGTGACCAATATTGATGGTCGCAAGTTGGCATATTTCTTGTAGTGGTCGATGGTAACGGCAAGGTCGTGCTCTATCACGCTGATGCCGGCAGTGTCGAGAAATAGTATATAGTTTTATCATGTTTGATTAATGGAAAAAATCACCTCGATTGTCAGAAGAAGTTTAAACCAATTTTTGTCATATCTTTGTATTTTGTAAAAGATTAATTTATTAAGAAAATGACATTTTAAATTAGTTAATAAGAACATCTAAGTAAACTAAACTGCATTGTGTGAATGAAGAATCTCTTTTAGACCAAAATTTTGGGTTCCCGTTCTTGTTTGTGTGTTTGGCGTGATTTGTTTTGAATTTCGGTGGAAGGCCCAGCACAGCAGCGAAAGCTCAAACAACACTACTAACCCATGCCGCCGCTCCTCCTTCTCACCTCCGTGGCTTCACCGATGACCCCTCCACCTTGGGAATGAAGGGATTGAGCGACTACGGTCAGAGGAGGTTGGGACAGACGAGCCGTGGATCTCTGCCGCGTGGACGAGAGGGAGGAGCTTCTGGATCTGGTCGCTACGGTGCAGAGAATGCGGCTCCATTGCGGCAAGCAACAGATGAGGACATGCCACTGCGAAGGAGCAACAAGGCCGATCGAGTGCCTGCTGGCTCGGCCATCCTCTTCCCCCAGCAACCACGGCTTCTTCCCCCCCACACCAAGAGCGTCAGACAGTGAAGACTAGTAGTTGTACGGCCACGGCACACTGAAGCTGGCCAGCTCCAGCGACCACCAGAAGCACCACGTCGGCAACTACAACAAAGCCGTGGGGGTTCTATTCCGACGGCTTCCACACGAGCCTCCGCCCCATCTCTATGGCTCCTCTGGTTCAGATAAAGGTGGGAGGGCAGATGGTAGGTGACTTCCTCATCCTCTCCGCATGGATGGTTTCGTGCTTCCATCCATTCTGGTTCTGTTCGTTAAGTTCGCGATGCCCCCTCTGCAGCAGAACATACCCCTGGAGCGTGGAGCCACCACGATTGGCGATGCCCGAGGAGCCTCGTTGCTGCCTGCCTTGCCACTTTGGCTAGGCCATCGAGCTCGGCCAACCCTCTTTTCTGCAACCGACGATGCGAGGTGATGTTCGATTCTTCAATTCTCATTTCAAATCCGTGGACCGGTGGCTGGGATTGTATTAGTTATTCAAAAAGATTGATTTGTAGGTTTACACCACCCAAGTTCAATTTTTAAGCTTCAGTAGTTGTGCTGCATGTATCTTGTCCATTTTGAGCAAATGAAAGCTCCATTAGAAAACTTGAGTACTAGTGGCATGTGTCTTGTCCCTTTCCAGCAGCTTTCAGGTGCACTTGAGTTTAATATGGCCCTGTTGTTCCAACTTGAATTGAATGTTCTGAATCCGCTGCTCCCTTTCGTTTTTGCAAAATATCTAATCCTGGTTATTGTCTTGCTGCTCCAGGTCTGTGTGTTTTAATCAGTGGCAAGTAAATTCTACACTGATCGGTACTCTTTTGCACATACAATACTTGGTCAAGAGCCCAGGGTATCTTCTAAAAATTGTAGCACTTAAGTAAGAAAGGCTGATTACTGATTCATTAGCATGTCAAAATGTCAATCTGGCCTCTCTCTCTCTCTATACTTGTTAACGCTGATTAATAGCTTGGTTCTGCATGAGAAATAAATGGTTTATGTTAGTGTAAATCTTATCTCTAATGCCGCAGTTAGTCTTTGAGCTAGCTAGTATTCTTGGAGCATGGATGCTAAGCCAGCTAGTATTTCTATGGTTCCTGTGATGCGCTAGGGTTCATGTGAATTGTCTTAATGAGCCATTGGTCCTCTGGTTGTTACTGCTCTAATCTGATGATGTTGCTCTCTTGGGTTTAGGATGCCTAGGCTTGCTAGTTGAACTACTGATCCACTGGCTTGCTACTGCTCTAATCTTGTGATGTTGCTCTGTTCGGCATTGCTGTATGATTTGGTTGTTGATCTGATCATCTACTGCTGCTTGATCACTTACTGTGACTTGATCATATACAGTTCACTTGACCATTTACTGTTGCTTGGTCCTCCATTGATGCTGATTCTCGAGACTAATCCATTCTTTTGGAAATCTGAACTAGTTCCTGATTCTCCTAAGTGCTTGCTCCAACAGTAAAATGCATCTCCTCCGGAGGTGCATACATTTTAACTTATTAATAATATATGGTTGCATGCATCGTCCTGATGCAGAGGCCAGGGGTTATCCTCCTTTTCGAAGAAAAAAAATCTTCCTTCGCTAGTTTCTGTGAGCCGGCCCATTTAGAGCACGTTTGATATGAAAGTTCCCAACAGATTTTGGGAAGCTTCCAGAAGCCTCCGGTCAGTTTTTTTTTCATTTCTAGTTTCTTGGTTTGGGTTTTGCTCTTTTCTTTGTTTTTTATTTTTAATTTTTTTGTTATTTCCTTTTTCTTCTTCCTTTTTATTTTTATTTATTTTCTTTTTAATTTTGGAATTAGTTAACATTTTTTTAATTCGTTAAATTTTTCAAATTCATGAACATTTTACAAATCTATAAAGATTTTTAAATATGTGAACTTTTCCAAATTCACAAACATTTTCCAATTTTGAAAACATTTTCTAAAATATTTGAACATTTTTTTAGTTTTGGAACACTCTTGAAAATAATCAAAAAAAGAATAATTAGACAAAAAAGGTGTAGGTTTTTCCTATAAGACAGTAGGGGAGGAGCAGAAAAATCGATCGAAAAAAGCAAGGCTAACAACTTAGGGTACGGGCGAACGAGCGAAGGAACACTAGTGGGCGGAGGCCCAGAACGATCGGCAATGTGCGTACGAGACATTCCATCACATCATGCGCTGAGGACAAGCTACTGGTGCAGGAGTTTGGTAAATCCTATTTGTCGCTCATTGCCATGTATAGTTAAGCAAACGCGCTCATTGCCATGTATAGTTAAGCAAACGCACAGGGTGTGTACTCGCGGGGCCAACCCATATGTCCATTTTCGTTTTTATTTCACGATGTATAGTAAACCTGGGCCTATGAACTTGATCCTACAAAATTTGCAGAGTAAGACGAATGTAAAGTCAAGAACATGTGAAGTACATCACGTCATCATTGCAGAATAAGACACACCATGAATATCGTGTGCACTATCGTTGTCATGTATGGTGTTGGGGTTGTCACTTGCGGTGCATGAAGCTGCATTTCCGTCTTTGGATAAGCACCCCCTTTTGATGTCATCTTTGGGCGTTGCTCTCCCTGTCATGCTGAAGTACATGCTATGGCCTGCTCTAGTATCCAAATTCCGCTTCATCTTACCTTCCAGCGTCTCCCTAATTATAGCCACACTTCTAGGTCCGGCTAGCTACCTCTTATATATCGTGTGCATGATGGTGTTGTCGTCTGTGGTGATGGTAGCTGTCATGTCCATCGTTCCTTCTCCGTCTCAGGAGAAATATGCATTGTTTGGGACGCCGTTGTTCATTTCCCAGCCCTTTGTGTTGAAGAACATGTTGTGGCCCACTCTACTCTCGGAATTCCCCTTCACCTTCCCTTTCAATGTCTCTGAAATGATAGCCAGGGTTCTTGGCTACCTCGTCTATTTCACATGCATGACGGGGTCATCTTTTCTTCTGCCTGTCATAGCCTACTCTGTCTGTAGTAAAGCACTGTGGCTCCCTACTGTGAAGGGGGTGCTGATGTGAACTGGGGTCCCGATCTTTCGATGAGAGAGGATAACTACGATTTTTGTGGGACTTGACCCTCACGATCCGGCTACCAACCATACAGGGAGAACCATACACGACTGATATCCACGGCAATCGCTGAACCAACTCCACGGTGTTATCGACCAAACCAACGGCGCGATCGACCTACCCACGAAGGATTTTCCCTGCAAGCAAATCGAAGAACATGCAAGAAAATAATAGCCAAGCAATCTGAAATTGCGAAAATGCTAGATAGAATAAATCTCACAAGATGGGGTTCCGATAGGATGTCTTGACGGTCGCACTAGCCGCTATGATCGAAGAAAATAAAAATAGCAATGGCAAAACTTCTCTAAACAAAACCCGGGTATAAACCCTAACCTAGGCTAGCTATTTATTAACTACGGAGACGAGACGACGGCTGCGCGTGATAGATGATGACCCGGCAGCAGCATTGTGATAGTCCTGCTTGATGGGCTGAACTTGGCCCATCCTTTTTCAGGTCACGCATATTGTAGGGGCCCACCAACTCGTTGACCGGCTGGGTGTGGCGTCGTAGAAAACATGCACCTAAGTAGCCAACTCCATCGAGCATGCATACATGCCCACATGCATGTACAGGTATGTGCATGGCTGCACAACAATTCCTTAATGCATGTTTTGCTTCATGCAACTTGATTTTCTTCAAATGGCTAGCCTTCTTCTTGACTTTCTTCATTGCCGTGCACAGCCTCTACATGACAGCTTCTTCTATATAATATATGTCCACATCATCCTCCCTCTCTTGAAAACAAAGCCGTCCTCGGCGTTCGTCTACCTGAAACCCATCATAAAGAAAAACAAGAATGTGTGCCGCACATGTTTTCTTTTGTAAATGTACAAGCGCATGAGGGTTAGCCATAGTTGTACGTGACTGAACATTATGAGACATTCTCTTAGAAACTAAAGCATGTTATGGAGAGTTCAAGCTACCATGTAATTCATCCAATATGTCATACGGATCAAAGTGGAACAGTAGTAGAAAATAGGCCTTACGTTTGCCCCTTTAGTCCCGGTTTGGTTTTGGCCCGGGACTAATGTGACCATTAGTCCCGGTTCCAATGGCTAGGAGCGGTCGGGGGCACGGGCATCATTAGTCCCGGTTCATTTGGGACCTATAGTCCCGGTTTGAGATACAAACCGGGACTAAAGGGGTGGTGGCAGGATGGTGTTAGGCTAGGGACCCCACGAGCCCCTTTAGTCCCGGTTTGTGATACAAACCGGGACTATAGTTAGACCTTTAGTCCCGGTTTGTGTAACCAACCGGAACTAAAGATGTCCCTATATAAACCCTTCGTCCAGCCCAAGCCCATTTCTTTGTTTTCTCCATTCCCCTCTCTGTTCTTCCCCTTAGCTCGAGCTCATCCTCCATTTTTTGCCAAGATTTGTCAAGATTTGAGGCACCCCATCTCTCCAAGTGTTAACAAAGGTTAGCAACTTTGTCCTTTCATCTCTCATTGCTAGATTAGCTCGTGCAATACTCTATAAGTATAGTGATTTGTGGGTTTTAGTTTGGGAGTAATTATGTGGGAGTTTATTTGATTTATATGCAATTTGAGCTCAAATTAACTTCTTAGTTTGCATATTTGTAGGTGTGTTTACTTAGTGCCTTCCCGTCCCCGTCCTAACCACCGTCGATCGCCCGCACCGTCCCATCGCCGGCACCACCTTGGTCAGCCTCCTGTTCTTATCATTTTTATAAAAAAATCTTATTTGTATGATTTAGATAGTTACTTGTATAATTTTCTTACTTGTATGATTGTTTGTTATACATAGTGCCATGGTCTTGATATCCGCCCCCGTCGGCCATCGTCCGATTTATGATTCGGATGTGATATATTCTCTTTTATAACTATTTGTTGCAATTCGCGTTTATGACAATTATGCCCATCAAGTTGACATAGATATTTTTATCTAGGAGGTATGTGAACCGGAAATTGCAACCGACCCTCTTGTCGAGAAGTTAAATTTAGTTGAAAAAGAAAACGAGCATTTGAAAGAAAAATTGAAAAGAATTGAAGAAGAGAAGATGAAACTGGAGTTGTATGTTGCCGATGTCGTCGATGATCACAAGAATAAGATGGATGCAATGCGCTTCAAGATCAGAAAGATTAGAAAATATGCCGTTAATAAAGAGGCCTGATATCACTATGCTGTTGGATCAATTGTTACCTTAGTTGCGATCTTGATCGCATTTGTTGTTGCATTTAAATGCTTTAGCTAGATAGTTTTATGTTGTTTTATGAGAATAAGTGTGTGTGAACTTTATGTATGAACTTGTATTACTTTGGTCTTTTTGGTGTTGTGTAATGAAGATGAGCTGGCAATGGATGTACGATGACCGACTCTCTCCCCAGTTCACTGATGGCGTGCATAGTTTTCTGCGTGCGGCTGAGGCAAACAAGCGGGATGATGGTTTTATGTGTTGTCCATGTGCTGTCTGTATGAATGATAAAAATTACCCTAACTCAAGAGTCATTCACGTCCACCTGTTTACGTCCGGTTTCATGTCCGGCTATAACTGTTGGACCAAGCACGGAGAAAGAGGGGTGCTAATGGAAGAGAATGAAGAAGAAGAGGATGGTTACAACTATCCTAGGTTCCATGAATATGATGGTACTACAATGGGCGAAGAGAATGAAGAAGAAGAAGCTGAAGAAGAGGCATCAGATGAGCCCGCTGATGATCTTGGTCGGGCCATTGCTAATGCAAAGAGAAACTGCGAAAGTGAAAAGGAGAAGTTGAAGTTGCAGCGCATGTTAGAGGATCACAAAAAATTGTTGTACCCAAATTGCGAAGATGACAAGAAAAAGCTCGGTACCTCACTTGAATTGCTGCAATGGAAGGCAGAGGATGGTGTATCTGACAAGGGATTTGAAAAGTTGCTGAAAATGTTAAAGAAGATGCTTCCAAAGGACAACGAATTGCCCGACAGTACATATGAAGCAAAGAAGGCTGTCTGGCCTATAGGATTAGAGGTGCAGAAGATACATGCATGCCCTAATGACTGCATCCTCTACCACGCTGAGGAGTACGAGAATTTGAATGCATGCTCGGTATGTGGTGCATTGCACTATAAGATCAGCCCCGATGACCCTGGTGACGATGTTGAGGGTGAGCGCCCCAGGAAGAGGATTCCTGCCAAGGTGATGTGGTATGCTCCTATAATAGCACTGTGGCGCCCCCTGCTCGATCGTACACTAATCATGCACGCAAACGTGTACGATCAAGATCAGGGACTCACGGGAAGATATCACAACACAACTCTAAAACATAAATAAGTCATACAAGCATCATAATACAAGCCAGGGGCCACGAGGGCTCGAATACAAATGCTCGATCATAGACGAGTCAGCGGAAGCAACAATATCTGAGTACAGACATAGGTTAAACAAGGTGCCATAAGATGGCTAGCACAAACAGGGATACAACAGATCGAACAGGCGCAGGGCCTCCTGCCTGGGATCCTCCTAACTACTCCTGGTCGTCGGCGTCCTGGACGTAGTAGTAGGCTCCGTCCTGGTGGTAGTAGTCGTCGAAGGTGGCGTCTGGCTCCTGGGCTCCAGCATCTGGTTGCGACAACCAGCAAGAAGGGAAAAGGGGGGAAAAGAGGGGGAAAGCAACCGTGAGTACTCATCCAAAGTACTCGCAAGCAAGGATCTATACTACATATGCATGGTATATGTGTAAAGAGGCAATATCGGTGGACTGAACTGCAGAATGCCAGAATAAGAGGGGGATAGCTAGTCCTGTCGAAGACTACGCTTCTGGCAGCCTCCATCTTGAAGCAATAGAAGAGATTAGTTGGAAGTTAACCAAACAACAACGTATAGCATAATCCTACCCGTCGATCCTCTCGTCGGCACCATGCGAGAGAGCGACCACCGGGTTATATCTGTCACTTGTAAGGGTGTGTTTTATTAAGTATCCATTTCTAGTTGTCATGAGGTCGGAATACAACTCCGGGTCGTCCTTTTACCGAGGGACACGGCTATTCGAATAGATAAACTTCCCTGCAGGGGTGCACCACATATTCCCCAACACGCTCGATCCCCTTTGGCCGGACACACTTTCCTGGGTCATGCCCGGCCCTCGACGATCCACACGTCGCAGCCCCACCTAGGCTCAACAGAGAGGTCAGCACGCCGGACTAATCCTAGGCACTCTGGGGTCTGGGCCCATCGCCCAGTGCGCTCCTGCACGTTGCGTACGCGGCCCGCGAGCAACCTAGCAACCCACACGATCACGGCGGTTACGTTAGCGCGGTCCAACACGGCGCGCGCCGCTCAGTCGCTGACGTCAAGAAGGCTTCAGCTGATACCACGACGCCGGGATCCCCATAACTACTCCCGCGTAGTTGGTTAGTGCGTATAGGCCAGTGGCCAGACTCAGATCAAATATCCAATCTCGTTAAGCGTGTTATTATGAAGTAAACGCGAACGCCGACCAGGGCTTGGCCCACCTGTCTCCTAGGTGTCTCAACCTGCCCTGTCGCTCCGCCACAAAGATCCACTCAAAGGGCCGTTGGGACAAAGGTCCTTTCAGCCCCCAATCCGTGAATCACTCGGCGGTACTCTTCGAGCCGACCCGACTTTAGTCACCAATTGTATAGTAGTATATATGTATAGTATAACCCGTGATCACCTCCCAGTGATCACGGCCCGATAGTATAGCAACGAGACTGACAAGAATGCAGGGCCAATGATGATAAACTAGCATCCTACACTAGGCATTTAGGATTGCAGGTAAGGTATCAACAACAGTAGCACCAATGACAGTCTATGCAGCAAAATAGGATTAACCGAAAGCAGTAACAGGCTACACTACTCTAATGCAAGCAGTATAGAGGAGAATAGGCGATATCTGGTGATCAAGGGGGGGCTTGCCTGGTTGCTCTGGCAAGTAGGGGTCGTCAACACGTAGTCGGTCCGAGCACCAGCAGCTGCGTCGGTCTCGTAGTCTACCGAAGAGAAGAGGGGAAGAACAGTAAACACACGGCAATAATGCAACAGGATGCATGACATATCTAAACGCAGGGCCAGGGTGAAATACAGCCTAACTAAGCGATTTAGTTAATTTAGGAATTTATTCGGATTTATTTAATTAGGGTTGGACACTATTCATTTATCGAAATCGGTCTAATTGTTCAACGTTCTCATAGCTGCGGGCGTCTGACGGAGATACCGAGGGCGTATCTGGGTTCGTATCGTTGTTCTGAGCAAGTTTCATGTATAAAATATTTTCATCGGAGTTACGGTTTAAAAGATATGATTTTCTAAAGTTTTTTATTAATTTCTGAAATTTTAATTAATTATTTAATTCAACTTTATCCGAAACAGTAATTGATGACGTCAGCATGATGTCTCATGCTGATGTCTCATGCTGACGTCAGCAGTTAATTAAGTTAATTTCTAATTACTGTTTAATTAACACTAATCAGTTAATTAGATTAACCTAATCAGGATTAATTAACTAACTAATTAATTAATTAATTAATTAATTAAATTTTAATTATTTTTAATTATTATTTTTATTTCTTTCTTTTTCTTTTATTAAACGTTCTGGGGGGGGGGGGGGCCCACTGGACAGTGGCACAGCCGACTCGTCCGCGCTGTGCCCGTCCAGAGCCGGACGTGTCCGCGCGGTGGGGGGGTTCCCAACGCTCGCGCGCGCGCACGCACTGGCCGAGGCCAGGGTGCGGTGGCCGGCCAGGGGTGGCGGCGAGGGCCAGAGGCCGGAGCGGGGCGCGCCGGCCATGGCCGGTGGAGAGGCGGCCGCGGGGAGGAGCGCTGGGGGCCGGCGCCGGCGTGCGGCGTGCGGGCGGGCGGCGTGCTCGGCGAGGGCGCGCGAAGGCGAGGCAGGGGCCGGAGCGGGGGCGCGTGCACGGGGCAGGGAAGGGGGAGGCCTGGGGCCTCACCGAGATTCGCAGGGACGGGGCAGCGGGCTCGAGCTCGTGGAGGGGGGTCGGCGACGGGGTCGAGGCGGGGCGTCGGCGTCGAGCGCGAGGAGGGGCTCGGGGTGGAGGCCGGAGACGACGGGTCGACGGGGAGGCCGGCGTCGGTGGAGTCCGGTGAGGCGGCGAGGTCCAAGGGCGACGGCGGTTCGCGGCGGCGTCGGAGACGAGGCGGAGACGGGGCGCGTCGGGGCGAGCGCGCGGGGCTCGGGCCCGAGCGAGGGCACGTCGGGGACGAGGTCGTCGGCGACGACGGCGACGGAGACGAGGTGCAGGCCGGCGGGGAGGCGCGGGCTCCGGGCGGCGGCGAGCGGCGTCGGCGACGAGGCGGACGGGATCGGGGGATCGCCCCGATCCAGATCCAGCCGAGGGAGGGGGCGACCGAGCGCCAGGCGGCTGGTCGGGGAAGAGGAGAGGACGGAGCGACGTCGGTGTGGCGGCGGCGTCGGCGAGCGGCGTCGGCGAGCGGCGTCGGCGACGGGGCAGCCGGGATCGGGCCGGCGCCCGATCTGGATCGGGGGGGGAATCGAGGGTAGGGTTAGGGTTTGGCCGGGGGGGTGGCCGGCTAAGTAGGCGCCGGCTGGGCCGGCCTGGCGGCCCGGTGGCGGCTGGGCCGAGGACCAGCGGGGGGGGGGGGTGTTGCTCATTTTTTTTCTTTTCTGTCTTTTTTTTCTTTTCTTTATTCTCTTTTCTCTACTGTTAAATGTTTAGGCCTCAAATGGTTTTTGTAAAAAGTGTGACCTATTTCATAAATACCAGTGCATTATTCCTTAACACCTAAAATTAGTTTGGGCAAAACATAATTTCATATTTATTTCAGATTTAATAAATGGTTACTAAATATTATCTCTATCCACTGTTTGAGGTTGTTCGAGTCACTTATCCAATTCCAATGATGTTGGTCTCAATTTTAGAATAGCCTCTGGAATATTTGTTACTTATCTGACATTTTAGTTTCTATGTTGGACAACTTTTATATTCCACTTTCATTTAAATTTGAATTTGACTTAGGAGTTGAAATGCAATATGATGCTAATGATGATTGTGCACTATTAATCATGATGACATGGCCTCATCAAAAGGGTGATCTCTGTAGCTTATTACAGGGGGTGTTACAAATCTCCTCCACTACAAGAAATCTCGTCCCGAGATTTAGGAGGTAGAAAGAAACAAAGCGGGGTATTCATCGCGAAGACGATCCTCGCGTTCCCAAGTGGCTTCATCCTCGGAATGGTTTGACCACTGAACCTTGAGGAACTTGATAACCTTCTGGCGTGTGCGACGCTCGGCTTGATCGAGAATGCGGACCGGATGCTCTTTATAAGAGAGGTCTTGTTGCAGTTCAAGCCATTCGTGATCTACTCCGCGGATAGGGTCTTTGAAGCAGCGGCGGAGTTGTGATACGTGGAACACATCGTGAACCTGAGAAAGGTTCGGTGGAAGTTCCAACTGATATGCCACTCTACCACGCCTTTCAAGAACAGTGAAAGGACCAATATAGCGAGGAGCTAGCTTGCCCTTGATCCCGAATCGGTGTGTACCTTTCATCGGTGTGACTCGAAGATAAGCCTTTTCGCCAGGTTGATAGACCATATCTTTGTGTTTGCGGTCATACTGACTCTTTTGACGTGACTGAGCAGTCTTCAAATGCTCGCGGACAACGCGAACTTGATCTTCGGCAAGTTGGATAATATCCGGACCGAAGAGTGGACGTTCCCCAGTTTCTGACCAATTTAGAGGGGTTCGGCACTTTCGTCCGTACAATACTTCAAAGGGGGTCATCTTCAGACTGGCTTGATAGCTGTTATTGTAAGAGAATTCGGCATATGGGAGAGATTCTTCCCATTTCCTTCCGAAGGATATGACACAAGCTCGAAGCATGTCTTCGAGAACTTGGTTGACTCGTTCAACTTGGCCTTGAGACTGAGGGTGAAAAGCGGTGCTGAAGGACAGATGAGTTCCCATAGCTTCTTGGAAACTAGCCCAGAATCTTGAAGTGAATAAGCTGCCACGGTCTGAACTGATAACCAGTGGAATACCGTGAAGTGAAACAATTCTGGACATGTAGAGAGTTGCGAGCTGACTAGCAGTGATCGTCTCTTTGACGGCTAGAAAATGTGCAACTTTGGAAAGTCGGTCAATGACGACAAGAATAGCATCATTACCTTTCTGTGATTTGGGAAACCCAGTGATAAAGTCCATTTCGACATGGTCCCACTTCCATTCAGGAACAGCAATTGGTTGCAGAGTTCCGGCGGGCCTTTGATGTTCTGCTTTGACGCGACGGCAAACATCACATTCAGCAACATAGCGAGCAATGTCTTGCTTCATGTTTGACCACCAGAATCTTTGACGGATGTCTTGGTACATCTTGGTACTGCCGGGATGAATAGACAACGGAGTGTCGTGAGCTTCTTGCATGACCTCCTGAGTCATACCCAGGTTACCTTTAGAGGGGACCACTAGACGACTTTTAAAGAACAATGTACCAGTATCATCAATAGTGAAGAACGAAGGCCTTCCTTCAGCGAGATAGCGCTTAATCTTGTGGGCTTGAGAGTCATAACCCTGCAGCGTCTTGATGCTGTCCACGAGATCTGGTTTAGCAACCAGGGTATTAAGAGAACCCTGGGAAACAACGTGGAGGTTCATTTTGTAGGAACCTTCAGGAGGGGGAGCGAGTGCTCCAGGAGGAACAATGTGGAGATTCAGCTTTCTGAATTCTTCAATAAGCGAAGGTTGAACTTCGTGAAACTGGAGGTGACTGCAATAAGACTTACGGCTCAAGGCATCGGCCATTACATTAGCCTTGCCAGGGGTATAAGAAATACCCAAGTTAAAATCCGCTACGGTCTCCATCCATCTCTGTTGACGGAGGTTCAGGTCTGGCTGAGTGAACAGATACTTCAGACTTTGATGATCGGTGTAGATCTCGCAACGATTACCGAGAAGGTAATGTCACCACTGTTTTAGTGCATGGATGACGGCAGCAAGCTCGAGGTCATGTACTGGGTAATTCTCTTCGTGCGGACGCAATTGACGCGAAGCATAAGCAATTACTCTGCGGTCTTGCATTAGGACACCGCCTAATCCTTGACGGGATGCATCACAATAGATGACAAAATCCTTCTGGGAATCAGGAGGGGCAAGCACTGGGGCAGAAGTCAGCTTGTCTTTGAGCGTCTGGAAACTTTCCTGACACTTTTCCGTCCAATCGAACTTGACGCCTTTATGAAGCAGGTTAGTCAGGGGCTTGGCGATCTTGGAGAAGTTCTCGACAAATCGACGGCAATAGCTGGCGAGTCCGAGAAAACTTCGAACTTGCCTGACGTTCTTTGGAGGAGCCCAATCAAGAATAGCCTGAACTCGCTCGGGGTTGACGGCAATACCATCCTTGGAGATGACATGCCCAAGGTATGTTACTTCGGGAAGCCAGAATTCACACTTGGAAAACTTAGCATATAGTTGATGCTCTCGAAGTTTTTCCAGAACAAGTCGAAGATGTTCAGCATGTTCCTCTTTGTTCTTGGAGTATACTAGGATATCATCCAAGTAAACCACGACGAACTTGTCAAGGTATTCCAGGAATATATAATTCATCAGGCGGGAGAATGTGGCGGGAGCATTGGTTAAACCGAATGACATGACAGTGTACTCGTATGAGCCATATCGAGTAACGAAGGCGGTCTTTGGGATATCCTCTTCACGAACACGGATCTGGTGGTAACCCAACCTTAAGTCGAGTTTAGAGAACACTGATGAACCCGCCAGTTGATCATACAGATCGTTTATCCGAGGAAGGGGATATTTGTTCTGGATAGTTGCTTGGTTAATAGGACGGTAATCTTGGACCAATCGGTTTGATCCATCCTTCTTCCTGACAAAGAGAGAAGGTGCTCCCCAAGCAGAGGAACTTGGGCGAATGAAACCCTTACGAAGTGAAGCGTCGATTTCCTCCTTAAGTTCAAGGAGTTCATGCGGCGGCATCTTGTAGGGTCGCTTGGCGATAGGAGTGGTGCCTGGTTTCAAGTCGATGACAAATTCGACAGCTCGAGCAGGGGGTATCCCTGGGACTTCTTCTGGGAAAACACCTTGGAATTCGCAAACAACTGGAATGTTCTCAATGCCTTCAAGTGGTGATGCGTTTAACGCATTCAAGGCATAAAGCCTCGCCTCGGCATTTTGGATGATTTGAGCCTGGTAGCTTATTATTTCATCAGAAGGGTGTAGAAGATGGACGATCTTCGTTGCCCAAACTATAGAAGCAGTATGCGCTTTCAACCAATCCATTCCGAGAATGAGGTCGATACTACAAGACTTTAGTATGAAAGGGGAGGCGTGAAACTCCAGCCCTTCAATTTCAACGGTGACGTCGTTGCTACCCATGGAGGTTTGACATTGACCCGCGGGGGTGTGTATTACTATTGCAGTGTTCATGACCTCACATTTAATGTCGTGTTTGTATGCAAATTCTTCGGACATGAATGAATGCGATGCTCCCGAATCAAATAAAACAGAAGCTGGTACTGAATTAACAAGGAGAGTACCCATCACGGTGGCAGGCTGGTCCTGAGCTTCATTGAAATCGGTGTGGTTGGCCTGAATACGCCCATAAGACTTGGCATTGTTGTTGCGAGGCTGATTGTTCCTACGGTCAGTTGCAGGAAGTGCCAGTTGGTTCTGGTTCTGAATGCAGTTCCTGGAAAAATGACCTGGCTGCCCACACTTGTAGCACAGACTATCATTGGGATTAGGAGCAGGAGCTCGGGGTGGTGGAGCTGGAAGTCCTGGCTGCCTAGGTGGTGGAGGCAGGCGTGGTGCAGTATAGGACCGTCTTGGAGCAGGTGCAGCTGGACGGTACACGCTATTTGGAATCCAGATCCGACGCTTCTGTGCAGGCTGGCTCGAAGATGAACCAGTGTCACGGTTGCGCCTAAGAGATCCCTGGTGTGCCTGCAGACCAGTCTCGACCTGGATAGCCTTGTTCACCAAGATGGAGAAATTATCAAATTCATGCACAAGGAGCGCTAGCTTGATGTCAGCTTGAAGTCCTTCGCGAAACCTTTCCTGACGGCGAGCATCAGTGGGAATGTCTTCTTCAGCATAGCGGGATAATTCCAGAAACTCCCGCTGATAAGCTTCCACTGTCTTGTTGCTCTGGGTGAGGTTGCGGAACTCTTGCTTCTTCCGGTCCATGATTCCCTGGGGAATGAAACGGGCATGGAAGGCAGCTTGGAAATCCGGCCAAGTGATGACTGTGCCAGCTGGTTGAGTGCGCCTGTGGCTGTCCCACCATTGAGCAGCGGGGCCCTTGAGAAAGAAGGAGGCGAAGGTGACATAGTTTGCAGGGGCAACGCCACCAGATTCCAACTCATAGGTGATGTCACGAAGCCAGTCATCCGCATCCAGGGGCTGAGTTGAGCCGCGGTAGACGGTTGGGTTGAGGCGCATAAAGTCCTGCAAGGTCCCTGGGCCCGGATACTGGTTCATATTGGGACGAGGAAACTGATCCATGATCCCTTGCATGAACTGACGTTGCAGTTCAAATTGCTGCATCATTCCAGCCATATAGTTCGGCGGTGGTGGATCGTTGGCACCACGTCCACGACCACGACCAGCGGGTCTAACCATCCTGCTGATTTTCAACAGGGGGGTAGTTTAGTAAAAGCAAGCACGAGTGCTTAGCGACAAGCATGATGTAACTCGACAATAGTTTAAGCAGTGCATCAAATACATAAAAGTAGTCGATTAAGACATACAGATCCATACACAACGCCGGGTACAAGCGGACAGCATAACGGCGCAAATCAAAAGCTAGACATACTAGGCGGCGCGCAGGCACGCGGTAAGGAAGTACACAACGAGAGATAGCAAAGGCTACATCAACGTCGGAGAGAACCACTGTATCGGGGTAGCTGCGAGTGCGGACGACGAATGTTCGTCGCGGAAAGATCCTGTGCTCCATGTGCGCTCTGATGCAGAACCCGGTCTCGAGCTGTAAGAAGAGGTCCACGTGTCGGTGTGTGACCCCCAACAATAGGCCAGTCAATACCAGCATACATCTGAGTCCTGCGCGGATAAAGGATGTGCTCCGGATGTATCCCTGCACGAACAGCGGGCAGCAACTGCGTCATAGCATCGTAGAGACGTGCTCGAGTGGCAACCAACTCGACGGCAAGAGCCCGAACAGTGCGATCCAGAGCCTGAGTGCACTGAATCAGAACGCGCGGGTCGTAGCGACGAGGCTCGTACGGGGCACAGATAGCTGTGTAGTATCCGGTAGCATCTCCAGCAGGGGCGTACGGAATGTATCGGAACTCGGAGTCATCCAAGATAGCATTGTGCTCCCCTCGTAGACGTACGACAGCGGAGTAGGCGGCATCATGGACTGCCATCTCAATCGTCACGCCTAATCCGTGAAAAAGGTGTAGCTCGGTGTCTGAGTTGTTCTGCTGATCATAAATCCGAACTTTAGCATAGTACTGTTCCTGGTTGAACTCGCGGTAAACCTCATAAACCAAGTACTCAGGGTACCAACGGTAGCCAAGTCGGGTCATGAGAGCGATCAGGACAGCTGGAAACCCAGGGGTATTACGAGCCCAAGTGCGAAGCACAAGCTGTGTCGTAGGACGCGGTGGAAACAAACGGTCCATCTGAAAATAGGGGAAATTCAGGTTTGTCAAACGACAATAAGAGGTTTAACACAACTCGGAGAGAAAGGTTAAACAAAACAATGGAAAGGAAAATGATTATCAGACTAATCAGATCAACGACAGGGAAATCGCACAGATATCCAGCTCTCCGGGTAGATAGAATTTACGAGATCCTAAGTGTCGGCGTTAGTAAACCTCATTTAACCCGAGTAGAAGAGAGATCAGAGTCCCAGAGTATAGACGAGGAATAAAAGATCCTAATACCACCCAGTTGGCAATGTGGGCCCGTAAGCCACACAGCCAAGTTAGTAAAACAGTTTTCTTTGTCTAGACTCAACTTCGGCCAAGGAATTGGAAAGGGGGATTCCTACAGGCAGTCGGCTCTGATACCAACTTGTGGCGCCCCCTGCTCGATCGTACACTAATCATGCACGCAAACGTGTACGATCAAGATCAGGGACTCACGGGAAGATATCACAACACAACTCTAAAACATAAATAAGTCATACAAGCATCATAATACAAGCCAGGGGCCACGAGGGCTCGAATACAAATGCTCGATCATAGACGAGTCAGCGGAAGCAACAATATCTGAGTACAGACATAGGTTAAACAAGGTGCCATAAGATGGCTAGCACAAACAGGGATACAACAGATCGAACAGGCGCAGGGCCTCCTGCCTGGGATCCTCCTAACTACTCCTGGTCGTCGGCGTCCTGGACGTAGTAGTAGGCTCCGTCCTGGTGGTAGTAGTCGTCGAAGGTGGCGTCTGGCTCCAGGGCTCCAGCATCTGGTTGCGACAACCAGCAAGAAGGGAAAAGGGGGGAAAAGAGGGGGAAAGCAACCGTGAGTACTCATCCAAAGTACTCGCAAGCAAGGATCTATACTACATATGCATGGTATATGTGTAAAGAGGCAATATCGGTGGACTGAACTGCAGAATGCCAGAATAAGAGGGGGATAGCTAGTCCTGTCGAAGACTACGCTTCTGGCAGCCTCCATCTTGAAGCAATAGAAGAGATTAGTTGGAAGTTAACCAAACAACAACGTATAGCATAATCCTACCCGTCGATCCTCTCGTCGGCACCATGCGAGAGAGCGACCACCGGGTTATATCTGTCACTTGTAAGGGTGTGTTTTATTAAGTATCCATTTCTAGTTGTCATGAGGTCGGAATACAACTCCGGGTCGTCCTTTTACCGAGGGACACGGCTATTCGAATAGATAAACTTCCCTGCAGGGGTGCACCACATATTCCCCAACACGCTCGATCCCCTTTGGCCGGACACACTTTCCTGGGTCATGCCCGGCCTCGGAAGATCCACACGTCGCAGCCCCACCTAGGCTCAACAGAGAGGTCAGCACGCCGGACTAATCCTAGGCACTCTGGGGTCTGGGCCCATCGCCCAGTGCGCTCCTGCACGTTGCGTACGCGGCCGCGAGCAGACCTAGCAACCCACACGATCACGGCGGTTACGTTAGCGCGTCCAACACGGCGCGCGCCGCTCAGTCGCTGACGTCAAGAAGGCTTCAGCTGATACCACGACGCCGGATACCCAAAACTACTCCCGCGTAGTTGGTTAGTGCGTATAGGCCAGTGGCCAGACTCAGATCAAATATCCAATCTCGTTAAGCGTGTTATTATGAAGTAAACGCGAACGCCGACCAGGGCTTGGCCCACCTGTCTCCTAGGTGGTCTCAACCTGCCCTGTCGCTCCGCCACAAAGATCCACTCAAAAGGGCCGTTGGGACAAAGGTCCTTTCAGCCCCCAATCCGTGAATCACTCGCGGGTACTCTTCGAGCCGACCGACTTTAGTCACCAATTGTATAGTATGTATATATGTATAGATAACCCGTGATCACCTCCCGAGTGATCACGGCCCGATAGTATAGCAAAGCAGACTGACAAGAATGCAGGGCCAATGATGATAAACTAGCATCCTACACTAGGCATTTAGGATTGCAGGTAGGTATCAACAACAGTAGCAACAATGACAGGCTATGCAGCAGAATAGGATTAACCGAAAGCAGTAACAGGCTACACTACTCTAATGCAAGCAGTATAGAGGAGAATAGGCGATATCTGGTGATCAAGGGGGGGGCTTGCCTGGTTGCTCTGGCAAGTGGGGTCGTCAACAACGTAGTCGCGTCGAGGCACCAGCAGCGCGTCGGTTCGTAGTCTACCGAAGAGAAGAGGGGGAAGAAACAGTAAACACCGGCAATAAGAACAGGGATGCATGACATATCTAAACGCAGGGCCAGGGTGAAATACAGCCTAACTAAGCGATTTAGTTAATTTAGGAATTTATTCGGATTTATTTAATTAGGGTTGGACACTATTCATTTATCGAAATCGGTCTAATTGTTCAACGTTCTCATAGCTGCGGGCGTCTGAGAAGTACCGAGGGCGTATCCGGGTTCGTATCGTTGTTCTGAGCAAGTTTCATGTATAAAATTTTCATCGGAGTTACGGTTTTAAAAGATATGATTTTCTAAAGTTTTATTAATTTCTGAAATTTAATTAATTTTAATTTAACATTATCCGAAACAGTAATTGATGACGTCAGCATGACATCATGCTGACGTCAGCAGTTAATTAAGTTAATTTCTAATTACTGTTTAATTAACACTAATCAGTTAATTAGATTAACCTAATCAGGATTAATTAACTAATTAATTAATTAATTAATTAATTAATTATTTAATTATTTATTTTTATTTCTTTCTTTTTCTTTATTAAAACGTTCTGGGGGGGGCACTGGACAGTGGCACAGGGACTCGTCCGCGCTGTGCCCGTCCAGAGCCGGACGTGTCCGCGCGGTGGGGGGGTCAACGCCGGGCGGGCGGGCACGGACGGGAGGGGGTGGGACGGGGTGGAGGGGGGGAGGGGCAGAGGAGGAGAGGGGCGGCCGTCCGTGGCGGTGGAGAGGCGGCCGCGGGGAGGAGCGCTGGGGGCCGGCGCCGGGTGCGGCTGCGTGCTCGCGAGGGCGCGCGAAGGCGAGGCAGGGGCCGGAGCGGGGGCGCGTGCACGGGGCAGGGAAGGGGAGGAGGGGGGCGATGAGCGGGACGGCAGGGAGGGAAGGGTGAGGGGGAGAGAGGCGAGGGGGTCAGGGGGCGACGGGTGGGGAGGGGGGGTGGAGTCGAGAGAGAGAGGAGGGGAGGCGGGGGGGAGGAGAGGCAGGGGGAGTGGGAGGGGTGGGGAGGGGGAGGAGGCGATAGGGGAGGTAAGGGGAGGCGGTCGCGGGGGAGCGAGAGAGCGGGAGGAGAGGGGGGTGGGGGAGGAGCGGGGCTCGGCCAGGAGAGCGGAGTCGGGAAGGGTGTCGGGGATGACGGGAGGAGAAGAGGTGCAGGCGGCGGGGAGGGCGGGCTCCGGGCGGGCGGCGAGCGGCGTCGGCGACGGGGCGGAGGGATCGGGGGATCGCCCCGATCCAGATCCAGCCGAGGGAGGGGCGACCGAGCGCAGGCGGCTGGTCGGGGAAGAGGAGAGGACGGGAGCGACGTCGGTGTGGCGGCGGGGTCGGCGAGCGGCGTCGGCGACGGGCAGCCGGGATCGGGCCGGCGCCCGACTGGATCGGGGGGGGGGGGGAATCGGGGGTAGGGTTAGGGTTTGGCGGGGGGGTGGCCGGCTAAGTAGGCGCCGGCTGGGCCGGCCTGGCGGCCCGGTGGCTTGCTGGGCCGAGGCCCAGTCGGGGGGGGTGGGGGGGTTGCTCATTTTTTTTTCTTTTCTGTTTCTTTTTTCTTTTCTTTATTCTCTTTTCTCTACTGTTAAATGTTTAGGCCTCAAATGGTTTTTGTAAAAAGTGTGACCTATTTCATAAATACCAGTGCATTATTCCTTAACACCTAAAATTAGTTTGGGCAAAACATAATTTCATATTTATTTCAGATTTAATAAATGGTTACTAAATATTATCTTTATCCACTGTTTGAGGTTGTTCGAGTCACTTATCCAATTCCAATGATGTTGGTCTCAATTTTAGAATAGCCTCTGGAATATTTGTTACTTATCTGACATTTTAGTTTCTATGTTGGACAACTTTTATATTCCACTTTCATTTAAATTTGAATTTGACTTAGGAGTTGAAATGCAATATGATGCTAATGATGATTGTGCACTATTAATCATGATGACATGGCCTCATCAAAAGGGTGATCTCTGTAGCTTATTACAGGGGGTGTTACAAGCACGGTTGAAACGTTTGTTCCAAAACAAAGAGCATGCCAAGTTGATGTGATGGCACAAAGAAGATCGTAAGAAAGACGGGAAGTTGAGAGTACCCACTGACGGATCGCAGTGGAGAAAAATCGAGAGAAAGTGGCGGGACTTTGCAGATGACGCAAGGAACATATGGTTTGGTTTAAGTGCAAATGGCATTAATCCTTTTGGGGAGCAGAGCAGCAATCATAGCACCTGGCCTGTGACTCTATGTATCTATAACCTTCCTCCTTGGTTGTGCATGAAGTGGAAGTCCATTATGATGCCAGTGCTCATCCAAGGCCCCAAGCAACCCGGCAACGACATTGATGTGTACCTAATGCCATTAGTTGAAGAACTTTTACAGCTGTGGGACATAAAAGGTGTACGTGTGTGGGATGATCACAAACAGTAGGAATTTGACCTACGAGCATTGTTGTTTGTAACCATCAAGGATTGGCCTACTCTTAGTAACCTTTCAGGACAGACAAACAAGGGGTACCACGCATGCACGCACTGTTTAGATGATACCGAAAGTATATATTTGGATAAATGTAAGAAGAATGTGTACCTGAGACATCGTCGATTTCTTCAGATCAAGCATCTCTTAAGAAAGAAAGGCAAGCATTTCAAATGTGAGGCAGAGCACCGGAAAATGTCTCGCCACCGTACTGGTGATGATATACTTGATATGGTCAAGGATTTAAAAGTAATCTTTGAAAAGGGTCCTGGCGGACAATCTGTTCCGAATGACGCTGAGGGACACACAGCCATGTGGAAGAAGAAATCTATATTTTGGGACCTACCCTATTGAAAAGACCTAGAGGTCCGCTCTGCAATTGACGTGATGCACGTGACGAAGAATATTTGCGTGAACCTGCTAGGCTTCTTGGGCGTGTATGGGAAGACAAAAGATACACCGGAGGCATGGGAGGACCAGCAACATATGCACGAAAATGATGACATGCATCCAAAGCAGTATTAAGGTCCTGCCAGCTACGCTGTTACCAAAGAAGAGACGGAAATCTTCTTTGAATGCCTGCTTAGTATGAAGGTTCCATCTGGCTTCTCGTCGAATATAAAGGGAATAATAAATATGGCAGAGAAAAAGTTCCAGAACCTAAAGTCTCATGACTGCCACGTGATTATGACGCAACTGCTTTCGGTTGCATTGAGGGGGCTTCTATCGGAAAACGTTCGATTAGCCATTGTGAAGCTATATGCATTCCTCAATGCAATCTCTCAGAAGGTAATCGATCCAGAAATCCTACCAAGGTTACAGAATGATTTGGTGCAATGTCTTGTCTGTTTCGAGTTGGTGTTCCCACCATCCTTTTTCAATATCGTGACGCACGTCCTAGTTCACCTAGTCGAAGAGATTGCCATTCTGGGTCATGTATATCTACACAATATGTTCCCCTTTGAGAGGTTCATGGGAGTCTTAAAGAAATATGTTCATAACCGTGCTAGGCCAGAAGGAAGCATCTCCAAGGACCATGAAACAGAGGAGGTCATTGAGTTTTGTGTTGACTTTATTCCTGACCTTAAGCCGATTGGTGTTCCCGAATCACGGCATGAGGGCAGACTGGGTGGAAAAGGCACGCTAGGAAAGAATTCATTAATATGCCAGGACGGGCATTCTTGGGTGCAAGCACACTACACAATTCTACAAAATTCCAGCTTGGTGGCTCCGTATATCGAGGAACACCTGGATAGTGTACGCTCCAAGAACCCGGAGCAGTCTCAGCCCTGGATCAAAAGTACACACATGGTGTCATTCGGTGGTTGGTTGCAAACACGTCTCATGCATGACGAAAGTGTTGGAGATGAGTTGTACTTGCTGGCCAAGTCACCATCTTCGACTATATCGATTTTCAAAGGGTACGAGATAAATGGGAATACATTTTACACGATCGCCCAAGATAAAAAGAACACCAACCAAAACAACGGTGTCTGTTTTGATGCAGCAAACACCAGTAGGCCAACGGACACATATTATGGTTACATAGAGGAGATATGGGAACTTGACTATGGACGTGATTTGAAGGTCCCTTTGTTTCGGTGCAAATGGGTCAATCTGACAGGAGGCGGGGTAAAGGAAGACTCGCGGTACGGAATGACAACAGTGGATCTCAACAATCTTGGGTACACAGACGAACCATTCGTCCTAGCCAATGATGTGGCGCAGGTTTTCTATGTGAAGGACATGTCTATGAAGCCGAGAAAAAGAAAAGATAAGGAAGCGAATACATCATACGACGAGCCAAAGCACCACATAGTTCTTTCAGGGAAAAGAAACATCGTGGGAGTGGAGGACAAGACAGACATGTCAGAAGATTATGAAAAGTTTCATGAAATTCCTCACTTCACAGTGAAGACTGACCCAAGCATCCAGTTAAATGATGAAGATTGTCCATGGTTACAGCGCAAAGGGACACACGCGAAGAAAAAGTTTTATACCCCAAGATCCCACTCTGGGATGTGACCAGATTCACCATCATCACTTTCTTCTCTAGTGAGTTTCCGGACTTATCTGGAAAGTCCCACTTCGGACAAACCGGAGGGAATCTTAGTAATAGTTAGGGCATAAATGTGTTTTGGCATTTGAAACGTGAAGGAACATTATGTAGGAGTTAATCAATGCAATTATGTCCAAACAAAATATTTAACTATGTATTTTGCAAGGTTGATCATACGCGGTTAGCCACGTCATCAATTTTGAACCCTTTCTGACTTCGTTTGCTATTTTTCATGCATTTATTGATATTTTGAGCTAAATGACCCTGAAATTGAAAAGCACTACAAATGAACTCTGGAAAGGTTGAAACTTGGCATGGTATCATCATTTCACCCACATAGCATGTGCTAAAAAGTTGAGAGAGTTACGGCAAAAACTGGATGCACTTTGTGCACAAAATGGACAATCTTTTTCGAAGTATTAGGGTTTCAGACGAAAACTCATCTGTTACGAAGGCATTTCAGTTTTTTAAACTTATTTTATCTCCAGACTTTTTGTGCATTCAATATGCACCATTCAAAGCCACGTCATCAATTTTCAACCCTTTCTGACTTCGTTTGCTATTTTTCATGCATTTATTGATTTTTTTTAGCTAAATGACCCTGAAATTGAAAAGCACTACAAATAGACTCTGAAAAGGTTGAAACTTGGCATGGTATCATCATTTCACCCACATAGCATGTGCTAAAAAGTTGAAAGGGTTACGGCAAAAATTGGATGCACTTCGTGTACAAAATGGATAATCACTCTCGAAGTATCAGGGTTTCGGACGAAAACTCATCTGTTACAAAGGCATTTCAGTTTTTTAAACCTATTTTAACATAAGTGAGTGTATAAAAATGAGGATGTGATTTGAAGAAGGTCAAAAAATTGACATAACATATGCAAAAAATAAAAAAAAGTCCGCCTACTAGGCCACCACGGCCTGCATACGACTAGAAACCCAACGATATCTGGGCCAGGATGCAGGCCCGCAGGGCAAGTAGGCCCCACAAGGTAGAGGAACATTAGGCATATATTGCCTGCTTTAGAGGAGCTCGAGATGGAAGCCACGACGAGGCTTATAAACTGGTGCGAGGGCACTTCGCTTGGCGAGGTGGGACTAAACTTCCACCACACCTCGCCGTGCCAGCACCAGACCTTTAGTTCCGGTTGGTGGCTCCAACCGGGACTAAAGGCCCCCTTTAGTCCCGGTGCGAGCCACCAACCGAGACTAAAGGTCTGGGCTTCCCGCCGCTCCGCCTGGTGAAAATTCACCTTTAGTCCCGGTTCGTGGCTCACACCGGGCCTAAAGGGGTCCTGTAGTCCCGGTTGGAGCCACCAACCTGGACTATAGGGTTTTGTATATATGGAAAGACTTGGAAAATTTCCCCCAAATCTCTCCATTCTCTCGACGACGCCGAAACAGAGGACGCCGCTAGGCTGCTGCGCCGGAGATCGCCGTCGCCTCACCTCGCCGTCGCCGTCGCCTCGACCTCGCCGGCCCCTCTCGTTCCTCGACCTCGCCGTCGCCGTCACCTCGCCTCGCCGTCTCCGTCGCCGTCGCCTCGCCTCGACCTCGCCCGCTGTGAGCCCCTCTCCTCCCTCTCTCCCCTCTCCTCCCTCGACCTCACCGTCGCCAGTGCAAACACACACACACACACACAAAGTATGTATACAATGTATGTATGTATGTAAATAGATGAACGGTGGAATTTGCATAGATTGTTTTTTTCACTAGCTAGTTTTTTTTCTATTTTTTAGTTTTTTATACTTTTAATGTTGTATCATGTATAGTATAGAAAAAATTTGCATAAAAAATGTTGCATAGAAAACATTTGACCATGTATAGTATAGAAAAAATTTGCATAGGAAATTTTTTGAACATAGGGTGAAATTTTGACCAAGCATAGAAAAAAGATGACCATATGTATGGCATAGGAAAAATTTGCATAGAAAAAAGTTGACCATGTATTAAAAATATTTTATTGTTGTATCTTAAAAATATTGATCAAAAACATGTTAATATCTTATTTGGAAAATGTTAATATCTTAATGTTGTATTTGCAAAAGTTTGTCATGTATTTGCACAATCAAGTGAACAAGAATTACAAAAATTATAATCAAGCATTTAAAAAATGTTAAATTTGCATAGAAATATTTTTGGCATCGACGATGCCCGGCCCTCATCCTCGTCGTCGACTCGGTGGCGACAACCTGATTGAGAGGCGCCTTGTCCGGGACTGGGCTCCGCCGGGCTGGCACTGGGAGGTGCTACCTTCCGAGGCGCGCAGCTTGGTGAGGAACCGGGCTCCCATCGTTGACCCGGAGCTTCTTTGGTGGCGGACGCGTGAGCCACTATCTGTGCGGAGGGAGGTGGCCCCCGAGGAGGTGGTACGTCGCCGTGTCAGGGAGAAGGACGAGCACGTCCGTCGCTACATGGTTGCGTTGGACCTCAGGTTCTCCAATACCTGGCAGGTTCTTTAGGGATCTCACCCGAGCTATGATCCTGTCATTGTTCCTTCTCTTTGGGTGTTCGCCGCCCGCGCCTCTAGAACCGCGAGTGAACTAGATTATTCGATAATATTCGATCTGTATTAGCTAGTGATGTTATATAATAATATTCGAGATGTATTAGTGATAATACTCGAGATGTATTCGAGATTATATTCGATAATATTCGATGATGCATTAACTAGATTATTCGAGATGTATTAGTGATAATATTCAAGATGTATTTGAGATAATATTCGATTATGCATTCTAATTTGAATACTAAATTATTTTATCTTTCTTCTGGATTAGTTAAGCTATGGACGCTAGCGGCAGAGACGACCATGATCAAAACGAGATCATGTTCGACATGATCCGAAACCCAGAGGGTGAACCAGATCGAGATGAAGGCTCACAATATCTTAACAATTCCGGTGAGGGAATATTTCTGGAAGAACCAATAGACGAAGGCCACACAAACACTAATGGCGAAGGAATTGATCTTCAATTAACAAAGACCGGCGAGGTATATATAAGGCCTCTGGTGATAATTACGTATATTAATTGATTTATATATATATATATATATCATAATGAATCGATCTTTCTTCTTTTAGCCCTCCAGATCAAGCAAATCTTCTACAAGCAGGGCAGTACGAGGCCCGGTCAAAAAGTTGCCGGCTGGCATAAAGTACAACATCGATGAGATCAAACCAAATGGCGAACCGCTTGCTCCTAAATAGAATGTGGAAAAATTTACTCGTCAGTGCGGAGTTATTGTCAGGGACCAAATCCCGATCTCCGTTCAAGAATGGAATAAGCCAAAGGAAGATCGAGGAGTTAGTTTTGTCGATGAAAGAGCAAAAGATCTGCTTTGGGATACGCTCATGTCACATTTCATCCTACCAGACCATCTCACAGATGCAGAACGGGAGAAAGTCAAGAAGAGTGCTCTTAAGAAGATGGCTACACAATTCTGCAACTGGAAGAAAAGATTATGGAATATGTACCTCGACGCAGAAAAGCAGACTCCAGAATTCACTGGACCAATGGAGAAGGTAAAAGAACACTGGGACTTATTTGTGGAGTTCAAGGAATCGGAAGCAGCTCAGGAACGGTCGAGGAAAAACATGATCAATGCTATGAAAAAAAGTTTCACCATGTTCTGGGTCCAGGTGGCTACCAGACTGGCCGGCCTAAGTGGGATGCATATGAGGAAAAGATGATTGCTGCAGGGGTCACTCTAAAAACTTTGGGTTGGCCCGACAGGTGCGGGACTTGATTTTATGCGCATGGGGGAAAGTTGGACCCAAAGACAGGGGAGATTATGGTGCAGGCAAGTCTTACAGAAGCCTCGAAAGATTTACTTGATTTAATATAAGCGGCTCGAACGGGGCGTTCCAGCCCGAGAGAGAGAACGACGAGCTTACACGCGCCCTCGGGAATCCTGAACACCCGGGACGAACACGAGGCAAAGGTGTTGTTCCGTGGGTTGAGGGGTTTGTAGACCAAAACGACACTTACAGAAGCCGTACGAGAAAGAAGAAGCAGGATGCAGACAGACTTCAAAGGGTAGAATCAAAGAACGCGGAGTTGGAACACGCTTTCATGCGACAGCAGGAGCAGATCGACACACTTAGTCAGCAAAGGGCATCTCAGCGGCAGGAGCAACCAGATCCAACATTGGATAGTACCATCCCATCTATGCCGAAAAGCAGCGTGGGTTCCACGGGGGTCCCGGCCGATGATGCACTGCTGGCTCGCTACCCCGTGGATGATATCCAAGAGACGACAACTTGTGAGCTGCACATGAAAATGAAGAACATATCCATGAAGGTGGCGGACGGCTATACTTTACCGAATGCACCTGGAGCAACCATCCACGGCAATCCGATTCCACCTAGCTATGCTCGTGTCGGGGTGGATGCAGTTCTGTCGGGATATGACTCACTGGATCTTGACTTTCCTGGAGGTGAAGGGGAGCAGACACTGGGAGAAGCCATACATGGTCACATTGTATGGAGAAAGGATTGCATCGTGTTTCCAAACTCAGTGCCAAGGCCACCAACTCCTCCTGATCCAAGTCCGCAGCGTTAGCCGACTCCAACCCACCCCGAGACGGAGCGCATCATGAGTCCGCCATGCCAATCTCCGCCGCGTCAGCCCAATCAACCAAACCCCGAGCCGGAGCCCAGCGCGTGTCCGCGATATAGATCTCTGCCGTCTGAGCCGACTCCAAAGCGAAAGAGAGTACCAAAGAAGAAACTAGATCAGCCTCCTTCCAAAAAGAAGTTAGTTTACGATCTTACTGAGGAGGAAAACAACGCGATCGTGGATGCCCAAGTGAAGGCCCATTTTGCACGGAAACCGCCCCCTCCAAAGGAGAAAGTACCTGACGAAGTCGTACAACACTTTCTAGATCTTGCTAAACCAGTTGAGAAAAGGCGACGATCAGACTATGACTGCTCTATTAGCAAGTCATATCATCAACAAAAAAATCAGCAGTCGAGCGGTTCAGGTAATAATAATATATGCAGGAAAACTGCTCCCCAGCTCGGAGAACAGGCAGTGCAATCGATCCCCCTGCTCAAGGTGAGTACCGAAAGGGCGGTAATTACCGACGCTCATAGAGAGAGGGCTAGAGAGATTGGTATCACTGTTGAACAACTCCTAGGCATGGAGGAAGTCCCCGCGGGGGAACTAGCATGGACATATGTCCGCGGGCAGCCTCTGGTCAGGCCTGGGTAGGAGAAGCTTCTATCAACGCAAATGTACAAATTGCATCAATGGTACCTGAGAGAAGTAAAGGCAGGGCGAGAGAGCCTCATGGTGAAAGTCAAGTCAGAGCATTACTTCCATGAAAAAGATTTGTGGATTGAATTTCCAGATTTTTTTCAGTTATTCAATTAACAAGCACTCGACAAATCTCTCGTCAGTTGCTATTGCCTGTAAGTGATTTCTTTCTGTAATTTAAGTCTCTAGCTCAGCTCGTTCATTGCCTGTAATTATCCTCACTATATTCTTTTGTGTGGTATTATGCAGAATGAAGATTTTTGAATTGAAAAGAGATGGAGTCTATGGCATTGGGTTCATTGACCCAAATACCGTTATTGAAAGTGTGCTAAAAGAACACCCTAAGACACAGAGAATAGCTTGCTAATGTTTCTGAAGGAACTAAATACCAAACCAGAAATACTTTTGCCTTACAACTTCAAGTGAGTGTTACTGTCTTATACTACATATTCTATTTTTGCTTACTCGATGTTAAATGTAGTTGATGAGTTATGCATGCCCGCTTATACAATCGTGTGAGCAGATTCCACTGGATCCTGCTAATCATTAGAGTTGACGAAGGACAAGTTGAAGTACTGGACTCACTGAGTAAACCCAATGAAGAATACAGGAGCCTGTATTTGATGCTCGACAAGTAATTTCAATCATTATCACACTATGTCGGCCTCTTTAGTTCATTTCCTGATATCAAGTAATTAATATATTAATCCTTTATTCATTTTCTTTGCCGGGCAGGGTTTGGAAAAAGTTCATCAAAGAGGTTGTCGGTGAAAGGAAACCAGAGCTGAAATGGCGACAGGGCAAGGTAATTAAGTAGTACTAGCTACGTCCACGCATCTCTTTAATTCTAGTTTCAATACCATTATCATGCTTGATTATTATCTGATTGAATTCTATTCTCGTAAAGTGCACGAGGCAGGAACAAGGGACCAATTTATGTGCATACCACGTTTTCCAGAACATTCGCTCTTTGACCGAAAGGAGCAAAGATGGAAGAAATCTTTGGGTACGTAAACACTATTCATAATTTTTTTATCATGATCTAATATATATACACACAACTAATATATTCATATTGATCTCCTTCTTTAAAGATGGTGGAGATGTGGGATAGGCTCCTAACAAATGACCGCATACTAGCACTTCAAGAGGAAATGGCGGGATTTTTGGTTGACCCCTGATCCATAATGATCTACAAATTGTAGGAGAAATTGTATATACCAAATTGTATATATGTGTGTATGCATGGTCGTAAGAGAAATTCTATGATATATGATTGGTTCTACGAGAAATTCTATTATATATGCATATATAACGTGTACAGTATGTAGTAGCGTAAAATATGTTTGAAATGAAAAAGAATTAAATGAAAAACACAAAATGAAAAGGAAAAATAAACAATAAAGCCCTAAACCTTTTAGTCCCCGTTGGTGTCACCAATCGGGACTAAAGGTCCCCAGCCCCCGGCGCGCGCTGCCTGCCTCGTGGCAGGGATTTTGTCCCGGTTGGTGACGACTAAAGGTCCCCAGCCCCCCGCGCGAGCAGCCGGCCACGTGGCAGGGATTTAGTCCCGGGTCGTGGTCAACCAGGACTAAAGGGTGGGGGCCGGCCTTTAGTCCCGATTTATTAGTCCCGGTTGGTGAATCGGGACTAAAGGCCCTTCCCAACCGGGACTAAATTCTTGTTTTCTACTAGTGTAAAGTACTATGTTCACTAATAGGGCCCACAATGACACTGTTTAAAGAATAAAAGTTATCTGATAAAAGGTTAATGTGATTCCACGCATTATCTATATTTGAATTAAGAGAGTTCATATAGACTACTGGAACACAAGGCATGTCCAAATCAGAAGTTGAGTCTGTTATCAGAAATTGTTCCGAATTGATAGCAAGCATATTATGTGTGGTATGATCCGTTGATTTAGCTTTCCCATCATTTATTATTTCATCAGGTGTCATAGGAAGCAAGTTAATGGTTTTTCCTTCAAACACTAGAGCATACGAATTTGTTCTACCATGATGGGTAACACTATTATCATATTGCCAAGGTCTACCTAACAATAAAGAACAAGCTTGCATAGAAACGACATCACAGTCAACAAAATCATGATACGAACCAAGTGTAAAATGAACCCTCACACAATGTGTTACCTTCAACTTACCACAGTCGTTGAACCATTGGATGTAGTATGGATGGGGGTGTCTTGTTGTGGTGAGGCAAAGTTTCTCGACCATCTCCATACTCGCCAAATTATTGCAGCTTCCACCATCAACGATCACACAAACGGAATGCCCTTTTACAACAAACTTAGTTTGAAAAAGATTATGGCGTTGAGGCATCTCACTATGCCCCACCTGGGCACTAAGTACTCGCATGGTTACAAGGCTTGGGTATTGATCTACCATTGCAGCATTAACATGTATCGTCTCCGTGTCATGCTCATTAGTGTCACCTGCATTATTAGTGGCAAGCATAGCAAGTGTATCTTCATCCAAATCATTAGCAGAGGAGTACTCACCATCTTCTCGCACAATGAAAGTACGTTTATTTGGGCAGTCCTTCATCAAATGCCAGCCACCTTTGCATACATGACACTTCATGTCCCTTGTGCATCCAGACGAAGTGGTGGGTGCTAGAGACATTGCTTTTGAAGCCTCGGATGATTGTGGAGCTGATTTTGAACTTGATGGGTGTGCACCATTGTTCAAGATAGGTGGTGTTGCCTCAGTAGTCGATGGGACAGTAGGAGAGGGTGTCCATGATGAGTGGCGACCTGCAGAAAAGTTACCTCGTCCCTTGTTGTATCGCCTCTGTACTTCCCTTTCAGCTTTACAAGCAAAATGAAACAAGCGAGTAATAGAATTGTACTCCTTATAGTCCAATATATCCCGAATATCACGATTCAAACCACCTAAAAATCTAGCCATCATAGCATATTCGGTTTCAACTAATCCACATCGCATTAAGCCAGTTTGCAATTCTTGATAATAATCCTCTACAGAAATACTACCTTGTTTTAAACATTGCAATTCATTTAGTTTGTCACGAGCATAATATGAAGGAACATAACGTTGTCACATAGCTCATTTTAAAGCATCCCAAGTAGCAGGTATATTGTTCGCTTTAACACGGCAATACTCACTCCACCAAATAGAAGCAAAGTTTGTAAATTCACTAGTGGCTGCCCTAACTCTTTGGTTCTCAGGAATATCATGACATGAAAATTTTTGTTCAACTGAAAGTTCCCAATCAAGATAAACATTTGGATTATATTTACCATTGAAAGCAGGCATAGTAAATTTAATTTTAGCACTAGAGTGGTTGTAATCTCAAACATCATACCTGTGTGGACCTCGTGCCATACCGTGACGGTTGAAAGGCAGTTGTCGATGACCACGGTCATTGTGGTGGTTGACCATTTGGTCGTCTTCGGTGTCACCAGAATAATCCTCGTAGTTGTCCCCATGTTGCTCGTTGACGCGGGACGGAATTTGTGGGTGCTGGTTTATGGTGGCAACATCAGTGGTAGTAGCTGGGTGTTGTGGATGACCCATAGGCACACGCCGAGCTCGTGAAATAGCGGCGCAACCCGTGGAGTTGCGAGGATCAACGTTGTTGTTGACGGGGGGTGTAGTCTTCAACCCGTCCAGACGTGACAAGATGTCCTGCCACAATCTGAGTACCCTCAAGTTGGGAGAGGCGCTTGCTGGTGACTTTCACAACCGCGGTGAGGCCCTCAACTGTGGGTTGATCCTGTGCCATTGTTAGCGAAAGAGAAGAAACACACAGTGTATAATCCCTATCAACTAGTAGGTTGTGGTGGAAAAAACTCGCTCACACTCAAACTTAATATTAAATTCTTACTTGTTCTTACCAATGCAACAGGTGGTGATCGGCGCGTTGGTGTTGGGTTCAAACTACCGATGAAGATTGGATGGAGCGATAACCAGGCATCAGTAGAGCGGGGACCTGTATTTATTGGTAGGAAAAAGTGTAGCTTGGCAAAGTCTTCTCAACTCACAATATTAGTGGCATAATTTAGCAAAAAGCAATGCAAGTTGAATAATTGCTCAAACTCCTAACTAGTGCTGGCAGTCGACTAGTAAGAGCTAAAACAATCTAAGCCCAGATATTGAAGCAAATGAATGGAAACCGAAGAAAATATGATAGCTCTAAGTAGCTACTCCCTTCGTTCGGAATTACTTGTCTCGGAAATGGATGTATCTAGAACTAAAATACGTCTAGATACATCCATTTCTGCGACAAGTAATTCCGAACGGAGAGAGTAGATATAAGTGAGGTATACGACGCAATGCATAACCAAACTCAAAAATAGATGATAGATGGAGTGGCGATCAAGTAGCAGCAAAAATGATGTCCAGCAAATAGAACAGTCCAAAAGCGATGCTAGTCGGCCTGATTTTTTAAACTTTTTTGCTTCTTTTTTTCTTTTTTTCCTTTTTTTTGTTGCTTTTTTTTTTACCAAGCCAGTAACTAGCAAGAAGTCAAGTACTACTACCAAAGATGAGACTGCAATAGAAAAAAGGTGACGACAGTCGTTGGAACTTGTGTGCTACTGTGAAAGCAATTAGGTCCAACTCACGGTGATGGACGTGTGCTACTAGCGGTCGCAGTAAACAAGTAAATTCCTGATGGAATCAAGAAGATGCTCAGTGGCTGCCGCACGAAGTGGAAACGTGCTAGCAGCACAGAGGCAAGTTGGCGTCGGTGAATACACGAGGCAAGAGGTGTGCGGCTGGCGCAGACACGTGTGCGGGAAAAAAATATGCCAGAAACCTGAACACACACGACAGAAAAGAAAATGTCGGACCAACGTGTATTATCGTGGACTCTTGTGGCGACGATGGCAGTAGCAAAATTCACGCCCGGAATTCAGCGGATGACGCGGAAAAAAAAAGTGATAAGCGGCAGGCGTGATACGCGACGGGCGGATGAAGCCATATGATGCACACTGAACCGAAGAAGATCGATTTTTTTTTTCCGGATGAACAACCAAATTGGTAGGAAATTCGTGTAGACAAAAACGAGTGCGATCTAGTAGATAATTTTCTTCCAAACTAATCTAAACCAGCACTAATTATAGGATGAATGCAACCAAAAATTCAACAAAACAAATACTAGATACAAATTGCTAGAGGCTAAAAAGATAGGTGCAGCGGATGAACTAATCTATTTTTTTTGGCTTTTTTGTGGGTTGTAGGACTGGAAAAGATTCGAATCTAATAAAACTGTAAATCTCTCACCGATGAACCTAAAAACTGATACCACTTGATGTGAACCGAGGTCCCGATCTTTCGATGAGAGAGGATAACTACGATTTTTGTGGGACTTGACCCTCACGATCCGGCTACCAACCATACAGGGAGAATCGTACACGACTGATATCCATGGCAATCGCTGAACCAACTCCACGGTGTTATCGATTGAACCAACGGCGCGATCAACCTATCCACAAAGAATTTTTCTGCAAGCAACTCGAAGAACATGAAAAAAAATAATAGCCAAGCAATCTGAAATTACGAATATGCTAGATGAAATAAATCTTACAAGATGAGGTTTCGATAGGATGTGTTGACGGTCGCACTACCGCTATGAGCGAAGACAAATAAAAATAGCAATGACTAAACTTCTGTAAACAAAACCCGGGTATAAACCCTAACCTAGGCCAGCTATTTATTAACTACGGAGACGAGACGACGGCTGCGCGTGACAGATGATGACCCGGCGGCAGCATTGTGATAGTACTGCTTGATGGGCTGAACTTGGCCCATCCTTTTTCAGGTCACGCATATTGTAGGGGCCCACCAACTCGTTGACCGGCTGGGTATGGCGTCGTAGAAAACATAGCCAACTCCATCAAGCATGCATACATGCCCACATGCATGTACAGGTATGTGCATGGCTGCACAACAATTCCTTAATGCATGTTTTTCTTCAAGCCACTTGATTTTCTTCAAATGGCTAGGCTTCTTCTTTTTTTTTTTGAGGGGTAAAAAGGATTTATATTAATCAACCTGAATCAAGCTGATCCAGTACACAAAGATTTACAATCCCTTCAAGGCCAGAACCCAGCCAAACTGCAGTTTTTATGTCTGTACGAGCTATACGAGCAAGCTCGTGAATAACCCGATTCCTCTCACGTTTAATAGCCTTCACCTGGACCCTCCTATCACCCCTGGTTAGCATTTTGATCTCCTGGACTAGTGCAGCATCCTTAGATCGATCAACAGCAGCTTCATTGCCGTGCACAGCATCTCCATGACAGCTTCTTCTATATAATATATGTCCACATCAGGTGCCTTATTGGATAAACATCACCGCCTGTGGCATCATAGTCTGCGTGGTGATGGATAATTTCACGAAGCATTTTAGTGTGTCCGCCGTGATGGCCATACTTCTTTTGCCCGCTGGCTATCTCGTCTATATTGTGTGCATGATGATGTTGTCATCTCTCGTATTCAATGCCATCATGGTCCATGTTCTACCTATTTTGCTGCCGGGGATGTTGAAGTACAAGAACTGAGCACCCAGGATCATCGCCGGGATCACCTTAGTTGTGAATGTTATGCACGGCTTCACGCTGGTTCAGGAGCCTGCTTTTATCTCTGAATTTCTCTCCAGCATGCCTTTCAGTGTCTCGACCATGAATGCCACATTTCCTGGCTATGTCGTCCATATGGTGTGCATGGTGGCCATGTTGTATCTTGTGCTCATCATAGCCGCTGGTGCCATCTACAAATTATGCGTTTGGTGGCCGACCCGACACTTCTACACCAGGTTGATGCTCACCATCATCATCTGCCTCACCCTTGTGTTGTTGATTGTGATTGTAGGAGATATGCCCTAGAGGCAATGATAATAGTTATTTTGTATCTTCAAGTTTGTAAATTGATGTTTATGTTCCATGCTATAACTGCAATGATTCTCGAGTCTACAATAACTACAAGGCTCGGAGGGAAACTCATGTGCACGTGTGGTTATAATAAACGGTGAAATGTATTCCTAGTCGTGCCTCTAAGACTAGATCAAGTGTTGCATGATGGTCCTGTTTTCCTGATCATGGGCATGACTATGCCGGCAACTTTGAGGGCACAATGTTAGTAGAATGCTTGTGTTGAATCGACCCGAATTGATGTTATGCTACGAAATACATTCGTCACAAGTTAATGGATAATAACACAGAGAAAGTTAAAATTTGCATAATTTCTTAGACCATGAGAGTATCAAGTTCCTTCATGCCTGCTTCGTGAACTTTGGGGTTTGTTAAACGTCATCTGTAACAGGGTGGCTATTACGACGGCTTACGGGTTCATGGAATAGTATGACAAGGAACTTGATAGCTCAAGATTGGGATTTGCTCCTCCGACGATGGAGAGGAATTCTTGGGACCCTCTCGGTGTTATGGTATCCATCATCGTCTGACCAGACACAGTGTGATTTGATCACATGGATGCCGGAATGCGGGTAAAAGAAAACAAAACCGTTAATGAGGTAACTGGCATAGTGGACAAGTTGTTGATTCATGGGGACGCCAATACATCTCACCTCGGATTTTGTAACATATCGCGACGCAACAGGAATGGCAGACGGCAACTACAGGTTCACTCGAATATCCATTCGTGTAGGTATAGAGATCAATATGGTTGTCCACGGTTCAGCTATTGATCATTGATCGGAATGTCTATACTTCACCGAACCTATAGGTTCACACGCTGAAGGATCATCTATCTGCTGAATACTTCGGAGATAAGACCAAAAATGTTTCGGCGATACTGGAAATGTTTCGGAGATAAAAATCATCCTATCGGAAATGTTTTGAAAGGCGTCTAGAATTATTTTAGTGGGTGCCGAAAATGTTCTGGACCTTCAGAAATATTTTTGGAATAAACGGGCGCAGAAAAATATTGTCATGAATAGTAGAATGTATAGTGGCAACACTATTAGGGTACTACCACTATTTGGTTGCTTTTTGGAAAGCCACCTTTTAGGGCTTTTCCCAAACCTTCTAGAAGCAAGACAAGGGGAGGTGGGCCCCCCCTCACAAGGGAGCCCACTTGTTGTGGCCGGCCACATGTGGGGCTCCTCCATGGAGCTCCACTTTTCCACCTTTGTGGCTTTTGGGGGGAAAACTCCTAAGGCCATTTTGGTATTTTCCCCCATGGCCTCTACCCCTTGCTAGGCCTATAAATAGAGGTTGAGAGGCGCTCTTCAAACTCACTCAAGCTCTCTCATATGTAGGAGATATGCCCAAGAGGCAATAATAAATGTTATTGATTATCTCCCTGTTCATAATTATGTTTATGTTCCATTCTATAACTGTTATGGTTCTCGAGTCTACAATAACCACGAGGCTCGGAGGAAGACTCATATGCACGTGTAGAATAATAAACGGAAAATGTATTCCTAGTCTGGCCTCTAAGACTAGCTCAAGTGTTGCATGATGGTTCTGTTTTTCTGATCATGGGCATGTCTATGCCAGCAACTTTGAGGGCACAATGTTAGAAGAACATTTGTGTTGAACCGAACCGAATTGGTGTTATGCCATGAGATACATTCGTCACAAGTTAATGGTTAATAACGCAGAGATGGTTAATGTTTGCATGATTCCTTAGACCATGAGAGTATCGGGTTTCTTCTTGCTTGCTTCATGAACTTTGGAGTTTGTTAAACGTCATCCGTAACTGGGTGGCAATTACGGCGGCTTAAGGGTTCATGGGAAATTATGTCAAGGGACTTGATAGCTCAAGATTGGGATTTACTCCTCCGACGATGGAGAGATATTCTCGGGCACTCTCGGTGTTACCGTATCCATCATCGTCTGGCCAAACACAATGCGATTTGATCACGGGGATGCCGGAACGCGGAAACAAGAAAAGAGAACAAAACCGGCAACGAGGTAACTAGCATTGTGGACAAGTGTTGATCCACGGGGATGCCGATAAATCTCACCTCAGGTTTTGTAAAATATCGCGAAGTAAAAGGAATAGCACACCGCAACTGGAGGTTCACTCGAATATTCATTCGTGTTGGTATAGGGGTCAAAATGCGTGTCAACGGCTCCGATGTTGATCATTGATCGGAAGGTGTTCCGGGTCATGTCTATACTTCACCGAACCTATAGGGTCACACGCTTAAGGGTCATCTATCTGCTGAATTCTAGACAGGGAGTCTGAGAGAAATTCACCGAAAAAGTTTCGGAGACAACGGAAGAGCTCCGGAGAGAGAACACCGGAATAGTTTCAGTAAAACTGAAAAGTTGTTTCGGAGTATACCTTATAGTCAGAATGGTTTCGGCACACGTCTAGAAATTCTTGGAGGGTGCCAGAATGATTCTGGGTACTTCTGGGATTTTTCCGGAGAAAGAAACCGGAAGTGTTCCGGAGCTGCCGGAACCGCTGTGGTTGCTTTTCGCTGATGAAATCTTTGATCTAAAAATGTTTTGGAATGCATCCAGAATTGTTTTAGTGGGTACTGGAATTATTCTAAGACCCATGGAAATATTTTTGGATTTAACAGTCGCGAAAAAATGGTTTTGTGAATAGTAAAATCACTTTATGGTTACTTTTTGGAAAGCCACTTGTTTGGGCTCTGTCCCAAAATATCTAGAGATGACATGGATGGATTGGGTGCCCCTCATGGGGGGCCCCACAAGGGTGTGGCCGGCCAAGTATTGGGATCCTCCATGGAGCCTCACTTTTCCACATGCTTCCCCTTTATGCCCTTGAGAAGGACTCCATTCATGTGCATTTTTTGGTATTTCAAGTGCCACCCTACCCCTTGGGATTTACTATAAAAGGAGGTGGAGATGCACTCCCCACAGTCACTCTTTCTCACATACAAGTGCCATGCATGATCTGGCTTTCTCTCTCCCTCCCAGCGAAATAGTTTCATAGAGCCATAAGGCTATCTGGGTTTCGGTGGGAACTAGTTCTGGACGGCGAAGCCCTGCCGGATAGATGACACCGTATGTGTGCAACCCCGTAGAGAGGTCGTAGGTTTGTCCTTTTTGCCCGAGGGGCTGTTCGAGTGTGCCTCCCGAAGGGCTATTCGAGTGACCGTCCGAGATTCTAAGGTCCTCCCGAAGGGCTGTCCGAGGATCCGTCCGGTGGGACTATCCCGAGGCCTCCTGAAGGGCTGCCCGGAGATCCGTCCGGGGAGCAGACGAGGGAGTACATCCTTGTGGTTGGGAGATTATAAATCCTAGCTACGGGGATCTGCACCGACGATATACATCGACTCTACTTCCGCTGCGCTATGAGTCGGTAACGATCAGATCAAACCTTGTATGCATCTCCCTAGTGATCCTGGGCGTGCTCGCCGTACCAATTTTTTTTGTTTTCTGTTGCGTTCCCTACAGTGGCATCATGAGCCGTGCTATGCATAGATGCAGGTTACGATCTATCATACATGAGATGTATGGGTATTGCACAATATAATTTGTAGTAGATGAGTTCTATTACTGGAAATTATTTGTGCGGGTAGTAGATGAAATCTGTTACCCGGTGTTCTTGTTGCTTCCCCGTAATTTACATATTTCTAATCTTGATAACGGTATGGTGGAATTTCACAAAGTTCTGGCAATCCGCGATCCTGATTGATCAACGAAGTGCTTCAGTTCTTTGGGTTCCGCCATAGTTAAAAGAAAGATGAAAATTCGCAGTAGAAAGGGCAATTTAGATATGATCTGAACAGGGGTGATGCGTATGACAAAGTTCAGTATGGGGATCGAGATTTTATTATCTCGTGTTTCATACACCCCGCAATGTTAATCTAGCGACTTGGATTATCATGCTTGATGATGGACGTTGGTAGCTGCGGTTTGGTTGAAACCTTAGAAGCCACGTAAAATAAATTTTTGCATAAACCGATTAGAGGCGTCTAACTTGGTTTTGCAGGATGACATCAGATGTGCATATGATGTGGTATAGCATTGCTCATATTTACTTTGATTATGTATGAGATGACTATATTATGTAAGTTAACATGACCTGCGTGTCATGATTCAGCATGATGGCTGGAGCCATATGATTGTCACTTTAATGACCTGCGTGTCAACCTTATGTAATGCACTTATTTTTATTAGCTATAGAGATAGCAATATTATCTGGTGCATCGACAAGGTGGTGGCAATCTTCGCGAAGGTGAACACCGACGCGAATGCCAAAGACGAAGAAATGAAAGACTTCTCCGTCAGAAAGGGCTATACCATATCATGCAATTGTGAATTGCCTGAGATGATTATCCCTTATGATGCACCCTTCTTGATTGCGCGGTAGTCGCTTTTATTAGGGTGATCTCTCACTTCAATATATCAAAGTAGTTAGTGTTCACCCAAGTGTAGCATCATCTGAAATTCGTATCTTTTCGGGGTGCACCATGTCCACATGGTACGAACGAATTGAGAGGAATGAGGCTGGTGAGGTTAGACCTCGCAGCAAGATCACTTGGTTGTCTTTGACATTCAGGCAGGATCGTCCTGAGCTCGGAACACGCCCATCAAAAGATGATCAGGAATCACATAGAGATGTGATCGGCAAGTTGGCCTACCAATTGAAATTCTCGTCATCAATGATGTCCACATCAATGGCGTTGAATTGAAATGCGGGCCTTGTATCACTCATAATCAATTTTGAGAGATATTGATTTTTGTGGGAGCGCACTGTAGAATTAACTTGTTTAATTCTCAGTGCAATTAATTATGAATGTTGTCTACGTGACATTTGCATAATAGTTGTAGGATAATGGCTCGCGTGTCCACCTTCCCTATTAAAATTGAATAAGCTGTTTTTATCTGGTTAAAACTTTACGATTGGTAAACGTAATGTGAGGATTGTCCTCAAGAATGCCGAGAAGGACTTTGTCCTATCGCATGCTTTCGGTATCCTCCCGCAAATGCTATGGATGATGTGACTCTCGTCCTTCGGTCAAGTGCAATATGTTTGCTTCCATGAGATCCAAACTTTGAAAGTTTGGGATAGTTATGTGATATTCATGGAACTAAAAATCATTTTTAGATAAAATAAAGCAATGTTTGTTTGCAAGTATTAGTAAAAGTGTTTACTATGCATTTGACTGTTAGGAAAGGGATCCAGAAGAACGCCTGTCATGTGATGATAGTGAAACAACCACTTAAAGAGAAAGGAAGTGTCCAAAGGGTGTTAGTGAGACTTTCACCCCCAGGAAGTTCGGGGCTAACGCTACTCTTAAAGTTGGGTGCTTCTTCTGATAGTAGGAGAAATACTGAAAGTTAAACTGTTAGAAGTATAAAGGCAAAAGGAAAGAAGCCTGGAATATACAGCTCATGTATGAATGTCATACAAGTTATTGATGTATGGAAGGCTGGTCAAAAGAAATAGTTCTTGGGAATTATGATTAAACATGTTAATCACTTATTCTTGGGTATTGTGAGTTGATCAAATAAATACCCGCTCGATTGCATTCAGTTGCAATTCGATACAAGAACTACTACGGCCTAATAGACTTGCCAGGAATGAGGTTTAGAAACACGCAGGGAACATAGTAAATGTTACTATACCTTCCATCGGTGTATTACCGTATGTATTTATTTTCATAATTCATTATAGAGTTTTACACACTCTAGCCCATTGCATAAGGTATCTTGCAAGAAGGTTGTTCATAAGAGAACTTTTAATGTTCGGTATTATGAATAACATAAGGGCCATACTTTCATTATGAATGAGATGTATGCTATGAATATTGACAATAATACATTACCTCTGGATTTACTTTCATAATTCATTTTAGAGTTTTACACACTCTAGCCCATTTGCATAATGTTTTTTGCAAAAGTGTTGTTCATAATAGAACAATTGTTGTTCAGCATTATGAATAACATAAGGGTTCATGCTTCCATCACGGGATGAGATGTATGTTTTAATTATTGATGGTAATATGATACATCCATAACACTGACGCTAAATGTCGCAAGACTAAAAGAATACCACACATGTGTGGCACTGCATTTGGTCACATTGGAGAAACCCGCATGGAGAAATTCCATAATGATGGATTTTAAAGTCGTTTGATTATGAATGATCTGACACTTGCAACTTTCCTCCAAAAGTGAAGTGACTGAAATACCGTTCACAGGCCATAAGGAACGAGCAACAAACTTATTGGTGATCATACATTCTGATGTGTGTAGTCCAATAAATGTTGTTGCTGGCAGTGGATTTGTCTATCTTCTGAAAAGATTCAAGTAGATATATGGATATTTGCTTGATGAGATGTAAGTCTGGATCTTTTGAAATCATTCAAAAGGTTTTAAAAAATGATGTAGAAATTATTGTAACAAGAAAATTATGTTTCTGCAATTTGATTGCGGAAAGGAATATTTGAGTTACAAGTTTAGCGAATGTCTGATGAGTTGTGAAAAGAGTTTCATAACTTACACCTCCCGGAGCACCACTGTCAGTGGAAAGTCCGTGAAGATGTAATCAAACCATTTATGACATGGCGAGATCAATGATGACATAAATCAATTTGCCATTATCCCTTTTGAAAGTAATGCTTTAGAGACTGCGGCTTTTACACTGAAAAGAGCTCCATTGGGTCTGTTGAAATGACGCCATGGTATGATACGCCCAACAATGTTATATCTTTTCTTAACATTTGGAATATGGGGCTTGTGTAAAAGGTTACAAACCTATTCCAAATCAGACAAGTGCTACTTTGTAGGTTATCCCAAGTTATTGGGTATTCCCCCACCACTATACCGAAGCAAAAGGGTTTTTGCCAGAAAATGGTATGCTTTTGAAGAGAATAGTTCTTACAAAAGGCGAGTGGGAGGACGGTGTAACTCGACGAGATAACAGTATCTTCGTCATCAGATCAAAGGAAAGGAACCTTGGATGTGATTCTGGAGTTTCCTACTGCGACTGATACGGAAGCCTCTTCAAGAGATGTATGGACTTCGGTCGAACTTGCAGCTGAACAACGTAGGCAAAGCTCATGCAAACCTCTCAGGTGCACAAACGAGATATTGTTGTTAGACAACAGTATACCTATGATACACAAGAAAGCGTTGATGGGCCCTAACTCCAGAATTGGCTAAATGCCAATACAATCCAAGATAGGTTCCATATAAGTGATTCAAGATTAAATTCTTGATACACCTTTCGGAAGACTTAGAGTCTAACGAATATTTATGGAACTAAAAACTTGATACGGATAAAAATATTTTATCCATAAAGCTCGACTTGTTGCAATAACAAGTTCAAGGAGTTGACTGCGATGAGGTTTTCTCACCGTTGCGATGCTTAAAATCGGTTCGGGTTAAACTAGTAATTAATACATATTTCAATCATGAGATATGAAACATGGATGACGAAAGGATTTCCATCTGATGGAAATGAAACCTAGGACTTGCATGTGATTCAGTCCAAGGTATTTTATCAATCTAGAGGATGCTAGTAGGTATGCAAACTTCAGAGTTCCAGCAATGGACAGAAGAGAGCAAAATGGAGTTGGAATCTTCGTTTTTGATGGAATGGTCAAAGGGGTTTGACTTTATCAATGGGTAACAAAGATGCTTGTGGTTTCAAGAAAGTAAGTGGGAGCGTAATAATATTTCTAAAAACCTTGTGTGCTTGACACATTGTTAATTGGAAATAACTTTCTTGACACGAATTAGGACTTCATTTGAAAATAGTTTTTCGATGAAGTGCTTGGGCTAAATAGCCTCAATATTAGGCATAATGATCTATGGAGATAGATTCACCTAATGGGGCTAAGCAAAAATACATATTGACAAGATGCTAAAACAGTTTATCACTAAAAACATCAAGGAGTGATTCTTGCCAAAGGCACATGGAAAGAGTTTTGCAAGACTCGGTGTCCCAAAACACTGATGAGCAAAATACATGATGGAGATCCCACACACTCTTGTGTTTGGATTAATCATGTATTCCATGGTATGTAAAACAACCAGATATGTCCGATACTCCCAAGGTGTTGCGAGTATAGATACCAAAGTGATCAAAAGTACTGATCATGGGACAACAGTGAAAAAGGGTTATTGAGTACTATAGTAGCACTGATGACATGTTTTCTCGGAAGCGGAGACCATGAAGAGTTCGTTGTAAAAGGTTACATCGATACAGTCTTCATCATTTCTCAATCCGATTTTCGATTTAATTTGAGGGTTTTGTGTAACACACAAAATGGTGGCACGGTTAGTTAGAATTGTTCTAAATGAGTTACTGTGGCGAATTATATAACAGAGGCTAAGTATGTTGCCGCTTTTGAAGCGACAAAGAAAATGTTGAATCATATAGTTCATTCCTGAATTTAGTATGGTTCCAAGAAGGCTTTGGTCAATGGGACACTATTGCAGATAATTGCTCCATAGCTCAGTCTAAGAATCAAGGTTCGACCTGTGATTCACATATATACAAAGCCAAGTACACACCAAATATGAATTTTGTGAAAGCGTGAAAACGCGAGGATAGGCAAAGTTACACACGGCGCTGAAGTTGTCAGATACGTTGGACATCAGGCTATACCACATGCGAAGCATATTTTACACCAGTGTGCCATAGGTGTAAAGTGCATTAGCATTAACTAGATTATTGACCCTAGTGCAAGCAGGAGTCTGTAGGAGATATGCCCTAGAGGCAATAATAAATGTTATTGATTATCTCCCTGTTCATAATTATGTTTATGTTCCATGCTATAATTGTTATGGTTCTCGAGTCTACAATAACCACGAGGCTCGGAGAAAGACTCATATGCACGTGTGGAATAATAAACGGAAAATGTATTCCAATCTGGCCTCTAAGACTATCACTACAAGAATCAGCTTCTTTGCCGTCTGCCATGGCAGACGGCAAAGGCATGAATGGCGGTCGGCAAAGCTCTTTGCCGACTGCTAGCTGTCGGCAAACAGTCCGGCTCAATTCCTGCCGGTAAAGGCCTTCTTTGCCGTCTGCTTCAGAGAAGCGGACGACAAAGGTTTATGCCGTCAGCCGTTTGCGGCCAGCAGACGGCAAAGAGCATAGACGGCAGTGAGGTGAGGTGGGAGCCGTTAGGGGTTAACGGCGTGCTTTGCCGTCAGCCGGCAGACGGCAAAGAGGCTAAGGTCTTTGCCGTCTGCTGGCGGACGGCAAAGAGCCCAAATAGGAGTCACTGGGAAGCTGCCACGTGGCCTTATTTGCCGTCTTCCGGACACCTATAGCTAGCTAGTTTCATATAGCTAGCTAGTTTATAGATGTAACCCTTTCGAACGGGAGACGCATAGTGGTTACGCATACTGATGACGGACACCTATAGCTAGCTAGTTTCATTGGCACGAAGACCGGAATAGAGCAAATGTAGGGGGGAGGAGGAGATGTCATTTGTGCTCACCAAGGAAAGCAGGGGCGGAGCTCGTCGAACGCACGGGGAGGTCGTCAAACACCACACCCTTGCAGCGACGAAACAACTGCACATTTTAAATCCACCTGATTAACACAAATATATATGATGTTTTGCATAACAAAATCGAAAAATATACGACCTAACTCATAATTCACAAATATATGACCCCGTCGGGGTCGGGGTCGGGGCAGGGTCGGGGTGTGGTGTCAGGGTGTAGGTGTCGATCGGGATGTCAGGATGTCGTATGTCGGGGTCGATCAGGGTGTCGATCAGGGTGTCGGGGTCAGGGTCAGGGTGAAATTTCATGAGAGAAGACATAAACATCAAGTGAAACAATTAACATTGTACAAAGTTGAAAACTTGCTACTACGACGAGGTAAAGTTCCTTTGCGAAATCTATAGTCTTGAAAGCGGTATATAATAGCATCATCATCAACCTTTGCAAATATTTCTCGCTCAGTAATTATTTGGTCAGTAGCAACAACGATAAGCAGTACTGCAGTAGCAAATACTAACATTATAGCAAGCAGATCAAAAAATGTTCAATCTACAAAATTTTAACAACAACAGCAAGGCAGTAGCAGTCAGTGTAGCACAATGCACATGCACATATTATCCTGTCTGTGAGTGAGTGAGTCTGTCCATTACCAATCCGGCTCTTCAGTGCGGCTACGGCTGCGGCAGACGGTGTGGCGGACAGGCAGAGTCGCGGAGACCAGGGCAAGGGAGGCCGGAGCCCGGAGCAGAGCCGGCGTGCAGAGCAGTAGAGCCGCAGCCCGCAGAGGAGAGCCGGAGAGAGGGAGAGCGGCGGAGCGGGCGGCGTCAGTGGCGGAGGCGCGGAGCCGGCGAGCACCGGAGGGGGCAGCGGCAGTGGAGGAGGGGAGGGGGCGCCGGTGGTGGAGAGGGGAGGGGGCCACGGTTGTAGGAGGTGGGGGGCGGCGAATGGAGGAGGGAGGAAGGGGCGGCGGTGGAGGGAGGAAGGGAGGGGGCTGGCGGTGGAGGGGGAGGAGGGGGGCGGCGTGGAGGATGGAGGAGGAAGCGGCGGTGGAGGGAGGGGGCGCCGGCGGCCTGTGCGGGAGGGGGCGGCGGCGGCGGCCTGCGCGGGAGGGGGCGGCGGCGGCGGCGGCCTGTGCGGGAGGGGGCGGCGGCGGCGGCCTGCGCGGGAGGGGGCGGCGGCGGCGGCGGCGGCCTGCGCGCATGCGGGAGGCAGAGGGTGGGGAGGCGGGAGAAAGAGATGGAGGAGGGCGCGCGCGCGGGGGGCCAAATTAACCCCCCGCATTGCCGTCTATTTTTTTTTCTCTTTGCCGTCTGCTGGCGGACGGCAAAGAATTCTTTGCCGTCCGCCAGCAGACGGCAAAGAGGATGACCGTTAGACGGCCACCGCCGTGAAACTGTGGGCCCCTCTTACCTCTTTGCTGTCTGCTGGCAGACGGCAAGGAAGTGGCCCGTGTGACCTACCCAGTGCAGTACCCCCGTGGGGTCCACTTTGGACTTTGCCGTCTGCTGGCGGATGGCAAAGAACTCTTTGCCGTCTGCTGGCGGACGGCAAAGAGCTCGCAGATGGCAAAGACCCTGTTTGCCATCAGCTGGTTCTTTGCCGTCTGCTTTGAGAAGACAGACGGCAAAGAGCCTCTTTGCCATCAGCTGGCAGACGGCAAAGAGCTGGCAGATGGCAAAGACCCAGATTCCAGTAGTGTATCTCAAGTGTTGCTTGATGGTTCTGTTTTCCTGATCATGGGCATGTCTATGTCAGCAACTTTGAGGGCACAATGTTAGAAGAACATTTGTGTTGAATCGAGCCGAATTGATGTTATGCTGTGAGATACATTCGTCACAAGTTAATGGTTAATAACACAGAGATGGTTAACGTTTGCATGATTCCTTAGAACATGAGAGTATCGGGTTTCTTCATGCTTGCTTCATGAACTTTGGGGTTTGTTAAATGTCATCCGTAACTGGGTGGCAATTACGGCAGCTTACAGGTTCATGGGAAAGTATGTCACGGGACATGATAGCTCAAGATAGGGATTTACTCCTTCGATGATGGAGAGATATTCTCGGGCCCACTCGGTGTTACCGTATCCATCATCGCCTGGCCAGACACAATGTGATTTTATCACGGGGATGCCGGAACGTGGAAACTAGAAAAGAGAACAAAACCGGCAATGAGGTAACTGGCATTGTGGACAAGTGTTGATCCACGGGGATGCCGATAAATCTCACCTCAGGTTTTGTAATATATCGCGAAGTAAAAGGAATAGCACACCGCAACTGGAGGTTCACTCGAATGTTCATTCTTGTGGGTATAGGGGTCAATATCGGTGTCCACAGCTCCGATGTTGATCAGTGATCGGAAGGTGTTTCGGGTCATGTCTATACTTCACCGAACCTATAGGGTCGCACGCTTAAGGGTCATCTATCTGCTGAATTTTAGACAGGGAGTCTGAGAGAAATTCACCGAAAAAGTTTCGGAGACAACGGAAGAGTTCCGGAGAGAGAACACCGGAATAGTTTCGGTAAAACCAAAAAGTTGTTTCAGAGTATACCATCAAGTCAAAATGGTTTCGGCACACGTCTGGAAATTCTTGGAGGGTTCCAGAATGATTCTGGGTACTTCTGGGATTTTTCCGGAGAAAGAAACCGGAAGTGTTCCGGAGCTACCGGAACCGTCGTGGTTGCTTTTCGCTGATGAAATCATTGATCCGAAAATGTTTCGGAACGCGTCCAGAATTGTTTTAGTGGGTCCTGGAATTATTCTAAGACCCATGGAAATATTTTTGGATTTAACGGTCACGGAAAAATGGTTTTGTGAATAGTAAAATCAGTTTATGGTTACTTTTTGGAAAGCCACTTGTTTGGGCTTTGTCCCAAAATATCTAGAGATGACATGGATGGATTGGGTGCCCCTCATGGGGGGGGCCCACAAGGGTGTGGCCGGCCAAATATTGGGCTCCTCCATGGAGCCCCACTTGTCCACATGCTTCCCCTTTTTGCCCTAGAGAAGGACTCCATTCATGTTCATTTTTGGTATTTCAAGTGCCACCCTACCCCTTGGGATTTCCTATAAAAGGAGGTGGAGATGCACCCTCCACACTCGCTCTTTCTCACATACAAGTGCCATGCATGATCTGTCTTTCTCTCTCCCTCCTAGCGAAATAGTTTCGTAGAGCCGAAAGGCTATCTGGGTTCCGGTGGGAACTAGTTCTGGACGGCGAAGCCATGCCGGATAGATGACACCGTACGTGTGCAACCCCGTAGAGAGGTCATAGGTTCGTCCTTTTTGCCTGAGGGGCTGTTCGAGTGTGCCTCCCGAAGGGCTGTCCAAGTGACCGTCCGAGATTCTGAGGTCCTCCCGAAGGGCTGTCCGAGGATCCGTCCGGTGGGACTATCCGAGGGACTGTCCCGAGGCCTCCCAAAGGGCTGCCCGGAGATCCATCCGGGGAGCAGACGAGGGAGTACATACTCACGGTTGGGAGGTTGTAAATCCTAGCTGCGGGGATCTGCACCGATGATATACATCGACTCTACTTCTGCTGCGCTATGAGTCGGTAACGATCATATCAAACCTTGTATGCATCTCCATAGTGATCCTGGGCATGCTCGCTGTACCGATTTTTTCTGTTTTCTGTCGCGTTCCCCTACAGTGGCATCATGAGCCGTGCTATGCGTAGATGCAGGTTACGATCTAGCATACATGAGATGTATGGGTATTGCACAATATAATTTGTAGTAGATGAGTTCTATTACTGGAAATTATTTGTGCGGGTAGTAGATGAAATCTGATACCCGGTGTTCTTGTTGCTTCCCCGTAATTTGCATATTTCTGATCTTGATAACGGTATGGTGGAATTACACAAAGTTCTGGCAATCCGCGATCCTGATTGATCAATGAAGTGCTTCAGTACTTTGGGTTCCGCCATAGTTAAAAGAAAGATGAAATTTCACAGACGAAAGGGCAATGTAGATATGATCTACACGGGGGTCATGCGTATGACGAAGTTCAGTATGGGGCTCAAGATTTTAATATCTCGTGTTTCATATACCCCGCAATGTTAATCTAGTGACTTGGATTATCATGCTTGATGATGGACGTTGGTAGCTGCAGTTTGGTTGAAACCTTAGAAGCCACGTAAAATAAATTTTTGCATAAACCGATTAGAAGCGCCTAACTTGGTTTTGCAGGATGACATGAGATGTGCATATGATGTGGTATTGCAGTGCTCATATTTAATTTGATTACGTATGAGATGACTATATTACGTAAATTAACATGACCTGTGTGTCATGATTCGGCATGATGGCTAGAGCCATATGATTGTCACTTTAATGACCTGCGTGTCAACCTTTTGTAATGCACTTATTTTATTAGCTATAGAGATAGCAATATTATCTGGTGCATCGACAAGTTGGTGGAAATCTTCGCGAAGGTGACCATCGACGCGAATGCCAAAGACGAAGAAATGAAAGACTTCTCCGTTAGAAATGGCTATACCATATCATGCAATTGTGAATTGCCTGAGATGTTTATCCCTTATGATGCACCCTTCTTGATTGCGCGGTAGTCGCTTTTTTTAGGGTGATCTCTCACTTCAAAATATTAAAGTAGTTAGTGTTCACCCAAGTGTAGCATCATCTGAAATTCGTATCTTTTCGGGGTGCGCCATGTCCACATGGGTACGAACGAATTGAGAGGAATGAGGCGGGTGCGGTTAGACCTCGCAGCAAGATCACTTGGTTGTCTTTGACGTTCAGGCAGGATCGTCCTGAGCTCAGAACATGCCCATCGAAAGATGAACAAGAGTCACATAGAGATGTGAGATGTGATCGGCATGTTGGCCTACCGATTGAAATTCTCGTCATTAGTGATATCCACATCAATGGCGTTGAATTGAAATGTGGGTCTTGTATCACTCATAATCAATTTTGAGAGATATTGATTTAAGTGGGAGCGCACTTTAGAATTAACTTGTTTAATTCTCAGTGCAATTAATTATGAATTTTGTCTACATGGCATTTCCATAATAGTTATAGGATAATGGCTCGTGTTTCCACCTTCCCTATTAAAATTGAATAAGCTGTTTTTATCTGGTTAAAACTTTACGAATGGTAAACATAATGTGAGGATTTTCCACATGCTTCCCCTTTATGCCCTTGAGAAGGACTCCATTCATGTGCGTTTTTGGTATTTCAAGTGCCATCCTACCCCTTGGGATTTCCTGTAAAAGGCGGTGGAGATGCACTCTCCACACTCACTCTTTCTCACATACAAGTGCCATGCATGATCTGGCTTTCTCTCTCCCTCCCAGCGAAATAGTTTCATAGAGCCGAAAGGCTATCTGGGTTCCGGTGGGAACTAGTTCTGGACGGTGAAGCCCTGCTGGATAGATGACACCATATGTGTGCAACCCCGTAGAGAGGTCGTACGTTCCTCCTTTTTGCCCGAGGGGCTGTTCGAGTGTGCCTCCCGAAGGGCTGTCCGAGTGACCATCCAAGATTCTGAGGTCCTCCAGAAGGGCTGTCCGAGGATCCGTCCGGTGGGACTATCCGAGGGACTGTCCCGAGGCCTCCAAAGGGCTGCCCGGATATCCATCCTGGGAGCAGACGAGAGAGTACATCCTCGCAGTTGGGAGGTTGTAAATCCTAGCTGCGGGGATCTGCACCGACGATCAACATCGACTCTACTTCCGTTGCGCTATGAGTCAGTAACGATCAGATCAAACCTTGTATGCATCTCCATAGTGATCCTGGGCGTGCTCGCTGTACCGATTTTTTTTGTTTTCTATCGCGTTCCCCTACATCATACAAATGCCATGCATTATCTCTCTTTCTTCTCTCCCTCACACGAAATAGTTTTGTAGTGTCGAAAGGCTGTCTGGGTTTCGGTAGGAACTAGTTCTGGACCGCGAAGCGCTACCGGATAGCTGACACCGTGTGTGTGCAACCCCGTAGAGAGGTTGTAGGTTTGATCTTCTGCCCGAGGGGCTGTTCGAGGGTCCTCCCGAAGGGCTCTCTGAGAGACCGTCCGAGGGGCTGTCCAGCGGCCTCCCGAAGGGCTGTCCGAGAGACCGTCAAAGGGGCTCTCTAGGAGCCTCACGAAGGGCTGTCCGAGGGACTGTCCGAGGAGCTGACGTGGGAGTACATCCTCGTGGTTGGGAGGTTGTAAAATCCTAGCTGCGGGGATCTGCACCGACGATCTTCATCGACTCTATTTTCGCTACGCTACGAGTCGGTAATGATAAGATCAAAACCTTGTATGCATCTTCAGAGTGGTCCAGGGCGTGTTCGTAGTGCGTAATTTTTTTGTTTTGTGTCACACAACCCTACAGTGGCATCAAGAGCCATGCTATGCATAGATGCATGTTTCGATCTAGAATACATGAGATGTATGGGTATTGCATAATATAATTTTCTAGTAGATGAGATATATTGCTGAAAATTATTTATGTGGGTAGTAGATGAAAACTATTACCTGATGTTCTTGTTGCTTCCCATGAATCTGCGTATTTCTGATCTTGATGGCATGATGAAATCTTACAAACTTCTAGGAATCCGCGATCATGATGGATCAATGAAGTGCTTCAGTTGTTTGGGTTCCACCATAGTTAAAGAAAGATGAAATTTCGCAGACTAAAGGGCAATGCAGAAAGGATCTGCACGGGGTTCTTCCGTATGAAGAAGTTCAGTATGGGGCTCGAGATTTTATTATCTCGTGTTTCGTACGCCCCGCAAAGTTAACCTAGTGACTTGAATAATCAGACTTGAATTGAACGTTGGTAGATACAGTTTAAGTCAAAACCTTAGAAGCCACGTAAAATAATTTTTTGCATAAACTGATTAGAGGCGTCTAACTTGGTTTTGTAGGATGGCATATGATGTGGTACAACATTCGTCATATTAATTTGATTATGTATGAGATGACTATATGATATAAATTAATTAACATGACTTGCGTGTCATGATTCGGCATGATGGCTGGAGCCATATGATTGCAACTTTAATTACTTGCGTGTCAACCTTATGTGATGCATTAATTTTATTAGTTATCGAGATAGCAATATTATCTGGTGCATCGACAAGGTGGTGGCAATTTTCGCGAAGGTGGACACCGACGCAAATGCCGAAGACGAAGAAAATAAAGACTTCTTTGTCAGAAAGGGCTATACCATATCATGCTATTATGAATTACCTGAGATGTGTATCCCTTATGATGCATCCTTTTGATTGCGCGGTAGTCACTTTTTATTAGGGTGATCTCCCACTTAAAATATCAAGTAGTTAGTGTTCTCCCAAGTGTAGCACCTTCACGGCACCTATCTCTTCGGGGTATCACATGATCTCCATGGGTATGAATGATTAGAGAAGTGTGAGGCGGGTGAGTTGACACCTCGCAGCAAGATCACTTGGTTGTCTTGACATTCTGGAGGATCATCCTGAGCTCGGAACACGACCATCAAAAGATGAACAAGGGTCACATAGAGATGTGATTGGAAAGTTGGCCTACCGATTGAAGTTCGCGCCATCAATGTTCATCTCGTTCAATGATGTTGAATGAAAATGCGGGTTTTGTATCACTCACAATCAATTATGAGAGATATTGATTTGAGTGGTAGCGCACTTTAGAATTAAATTGTTTAATCACTAGTGCAAATTAATTATGAACAAAGTTTAAGTGAAACTTGTGTTTACCATTGTAGATCACATGGCTCGCAACGCACGTTCAGCTTAGGCCCGATGTTAGAGCAAGAGAAGTTAGCTGCAACTGGAAACAACTATGTAGACTGGGTCTATAGCCTAAGAATTGTCCTCAAGAGTGCTAAGAAAGAGTATGTGCTTGACACGCCTATCCAGCTAAACCGGCGGCAATTGCCCTGGAAGATGATAGAAATGTCTGGGCCACTAAGGATTATGACTGCACTGCAGTGCAGTGCCTCATTCTAGCTTGCATGAGTCCAGAGCTTCAAAACGTTTTGAATTCCACACTGCCCGGGATATGATCCGGGCAATGGATGCTCTGACAAGCTGAATGCACGGTCTGAATGTTACGACGTAACAAAGACCATGATGGAGTGCAAGATGGCTAAGGGAAGTTTAGTTAGCGAACACGTGGTCAAATTGATTGGCTATGCTGATAGGCTTAAAACCCTGGAATTTCCGATTCCACTAGCACTCACGACGGACATGTTGCTTGCTTCACTCCCCCCATCTTACGACGGTTTTATCATGAACTACAACATGAATGGGATGAACAAGACATCGAACAAGTTGCTCGCCATGCTGAAAACTGCTGAAGCACGACTGCAAAAGAATCACAAGCAAGTGTTGCTCATGAAGAAAACCGCAAGTTTCAAAAAGAATGGCAAGTCCAAGAAAGGCAAGGGCGCCGGTATGACCAGCTCCCAAAGTAAGTCTAAGGGCACCGGACACTGGAGGAGCAATTGCAAGAAGTACCTGGCTGATAAGAAGTCAAAAGGCTGGAAAAGGTATAACTGTTATACATGTTAATGTCATTGACATTTCGCTTGCTAGCAAATGTTCTATGTCTTGGGTATTTGATACTTGATCGGTTGCTCACATTTGCAACTCGATACAGCGGCTTCAGAAGGTGCACAAGCTGGCAAAGAATGAAGTCGTGATCATGCCTTTACGTATTTTATAACTAAGTAACTTTTATTTTGTTCCGGCATTGTGTAGAAACTGTATCTCTGGATCATGTCTGATACACGATGGGTATTCCTACAAGTCTGAGAACAATGGTTGTTCACTTTATTGTAAGTATATGTTTTATGAATTTGCACCCATTATTGGGGGTCTTTTTATAATGAATCTTGAATGTGAAAATGGTGTTTTTAACGTAAATGTTAAATGCCTTAAGAAGGCTGATACCATCACCACTTTCTTGTGGCACTGTCGTCTTGGCCACATCGGAAAGAAATGCATGCAAAGACTCCATAAAGATGGAGTTTTACTCTCTTTTAATTTTGAATCATTTCACACATGTGAGGCTTGTTTCATGGGGAAAATGACCAAGACGCAGTTCACGGGTCATCCTAAATAGGCGAGTGAATTATTGAAAATAATACATAGTGATGTATGTGGTCCAATGAGCACAACCGCACGAGGTGGGTATTTCTAATTCGTGACTTTTACTGACGATTTAAGTAGGTATGGATATATTTACATGATGAAGCATTAGTCGGAAACCTTTGAAAAGTTCAAAGAATTTCAGAATGAAGTAGAAAACCATCGTGATAAAAGGATTAAGTTTCTGTGCTAGTCATGACTTTAGCCAACATTTGAGTGATCGTGGAATCATTTCACAGCTTATGCCTCCCGAAACTCAGTGAAACTAAGTGTCCGAGTGACGTAACCGAACCTTGTTAGACATGGTAAGGTCGATGAAGTCTCTTATAGATCTGTCGATATTTTTTTGGGGTCATGCACTACTAACTGCCGCTTATACATTAAATAAAGCACTGTCTAAGTCTGTTGAGGCGAAGCCATTTCAGTTATGGTATGGGTAGAAACCCAATGTGTCGCATCTCAAGGTTTGGAGTTGTGAGGCATACGTAAAGCGTTTACAGCCAATCAAACTTGAACCTAGATCAGACAAATGTTACTTTGTAGGTTATCCCAAAAACACCATTGGGTATTCTTTCTACCACCAGTCCGAAGGCAAAGTGTTTGTCACAAAAGTTGGACACTTTCTTGAGAAAGAGTTTCTCGCTAAATAATTGAGTGGGAGGACAGTACAACTTAATGAGATTAGTGAATCCTCGGCGACCATTGATATGGCTAAGGAACCAGAAGTATTTCCGCAAATTATCCCTACAACCGAGCCGGAAGTTGTCGCATGTCATGCGGAAACTTCAGATAGGGTTGTGACTGAACCACGAAGATCAGGTAGGGCTATCCAGCTACTTGAGTGGTTTCATAACAAAATCTTCATCGTTGAGGATGATGAACCTGCACACTACAAGGAAGCAATGGTGGGCCCAGCTCAAGGGAATGGCACAAAGCCATGAAATCCAAAATGGAATCCATGTACGAAAACCAAGTTTGGAACTTGGTAGTACCTCCAGAGGGTGTAAAGCCCATTGGTTGTAAATGGATCTTCAAAAGAAAGACAAACGCGGATGGTAATATTACTGTTCATAAAGCTAGACTTGTCGCGAAAGGATTCACGCAATTTCAAGGAGTTGACTATGACGAGACTTTCTCACCCGTAGCTATACTTAAGTCTATACGGATATTACTAGCAATTGCTGCTTATTTCGATTATGAAATATGGCAGATGGACATCAAAACGGCTTTCCTAAATGGAAATCTCAATGAAGATGTATACATGATACAGCCCGAAGGTTTTGTCGTTCCTAAGGATGCTGGAAAGTATGCAAGCTTGAGAAGGCCATTTATGGTCTGAAGCAAGCGTCAACGAGCTAGAACATTCATTTTGATGAAGTGGTCAAAGAGTTGGCTTCATCAGAAATGACGAAGAATCTTGTGTTTACAAGAAGTTTAGTGGGAGCGCAAAAGCATTTCTGGTCTTATATGTGGATGACATATTGTTGATTGACAATGACGTGAATTTTCTTAGCGAAATAAAAGACACATTGAAGAAGACTTTTTCAATGAAGGACTTGGGCGAAGTGGCATACATATTGGGATCAAAATCTAAAGAGATAGATAAAGACGCCTGATAGCGCTTAGCCAAGCATGTACATTGACAAGGTATTAAAAAGGTTTAATATGGAGAATGCCAAGAAAGGCCTACTCCCAATGCCACCTGGCACAACGCTCAGCAAGAATCAGTGTCCACGGACTCTCGATGAGCGAGTACAAATGAATGATGTTTCATATGCTTCGACAGTTGGTTCAGTTATGTATGCCATGCTTTCTACAAGACCAGATGTTTCCTATGCGCTAAGTATTAGCAGCAGGTACCAAAGTGATCTAGGATTGGAACATTGGGCCGCAGTCAAAACTGTTCTGAAGTACCTCAGAAGGACCAAGGACTTGCTCCTTGCGTTCAGAGGTGATGAAGAGCTCATTGCAAGTGGTTACACTGATGTAGGCTTCATGACTGACCCAGATGACTTCAAATCTCAATCAGGCTATGTTTTCCCTTTGAACGGTGACGCAGTGTGCTGGAAAAGCTCCAAGCAAAACACTGTGGCGGATTCTACAATGGAGGCGGAATATGTCGCAACTTCAGAAGCCTCCAAGGAGGCGGTCTGGATCAAGAAGTTCCTTGAAGAGATTGGTGTGGTTCCAAGTGCGCTGGACCCGGTGGAGATCTATTGTGATAATAGTGGCGCTGTGGCTCAGGCAAAGGAGCAAAGGTCCCACCATAAGACAAGACATATTGCTCACAAATATCACATCATTCAACATCATATTGAAGAGGGACTTGTGATAGTACGCAAAGTTCACACGGATCTGAACGTGTCAGACCCGATGACAAAGCCTCTACTACGAGCAAAGCATGAGCAGCACTGGATAGCCATTATTGTTAGGGAAGCCATGTAACTAGATTATTGACTCTAGTGCAAGTGGAAGTGTGTAGGAGATATGCCCCAGATGCAATGCTAATACTTTTTTTGTATCTCAAAGTTTGTAATTGATGTTTATGTTCCATGCTATAACTGCAATGATTCTTGAGTCTACAATAACCATGAGGTTTGGAGAAAAACTCATGTGCACATGTGGTATAATAAACGGTGAAATGTATTCCTAGTCGTGCCTCTAAGACTAGCTCAAGTGTTGCATGATGGTCCTGTTTTCTGGATCATGGGCATGACTATGCCGGCAACTTTGAGGGAACAATGTTAGTAGAACGCTTGTGATGAATCGACCTGAATTGATGTTATGCTATGAGATACATTCGTCACAAGTTAATGGTTAATAACACAGAGAAAGTTAACGTTTGTATAATTCCTTAGACCATGAGAGTGTTGAGTTCCTTCATGCTTGCTTCGTGAACTTTGGGGTTTGTTAAATGTCATCTGTAACAGTGGTGCTATTACGGCAGCTTACGGGTTCACGGAAAAGTATGACAAGGAACTTGATAGCTCAAGATTGGGATTTGCTCCTCCGACGATGGAGAGATATTCTTGGGGCCCTCTCGATGTTACGGTATCCATCATCGTCTGGCCAGACACAGTGTGATTTGATCACAGGGATGCCGGAACGCGGGAACGAGAAAAGAGAACAAAGCCGGTAACGAGGTAACTAGCATAGTGGACAAGTTATTGATTCACGGGGATGCCAATACATCTCACCTCGGGTTTTGTAACATATCGCGATGCAACAGCAATGGCAAACGGCAACTACAAGTTCATTCGAATATTCATTCGTGTGGGTATAGGGATCAATATAGATGTCCACGGTTCCGCTATTGATCATTGATCGGAAAGTGTTCCGGTCATGTCTATACTTCACCGAACCTACAGGGTCACACGCTTAAGGCCATCTATCTGCTGAATACTAGACAGGGAGTCTGAGAGAAAGTCACCAGAAAAGTTTCGAAGACACGGAAAAGTTCCGTAGAGAAAACCGGAAATGTTTCAGATTTACCGGAAATATTTCGGAAATAAAAATCATCCTATCGGAAATGTTTCGTAACGTGTCCAGAATTATTTTAGGGGATGCCAGAAATGTTCTGGACCTTCGGATATATTTTCAGATTTAACGGTCGCGGAAAAATATTCTCATGAATAGTGGGATGTATAGTGGCAACACTATTAGGGTACTACCACTATTTGGTTGCTTTTTGAAAAGCCACCTTTTAGGGCTTTACCCAAAACTTCTAGAAGCAAGACAAGGGTAGGTGGGGCCCCCCTCACAAGAGAGCCCACTTGTTGTGGCTGGCCACATGTGGAGCTCCTCCATGGAGCTCCACTTTTCCACCTTTTGTGGCTTTTGGGGGGAAAAGTCCTAAGGCCATTTTGGTATTTTTCCCCCATGGCCTCTACCCCTTGCTTGGCCTATAAATAGAGGTGGAGAGGTGCTCTCCAAACTCACTCAAGCTCTCTCATACACATGTCATGCATTATCTGGCTTTCTTCTCTCCCTCACATGAAATAGTTTCGTAGAGCCGAAAGACTATCTGGGTTCCTAGCTGCGGGGATCTGCACCGACGATCTTCATCGACTCTACTTCCTCTACGCTATGAGTCGGTAATGATCAGCTCAAAACCTTGTATGCATCTTCCTAGTGGTCCTGGGCGTGTTCGTAGTGTGGATTTTTTTTGTTTTCTGGCTCATAACCCTACAGTGATGTGGCGCACAACGTTCGAGGGGCCTTCGAGCGACACCGACATGAAAGCCACACTTGTTGGCCTAGCTGGCTATCTCATCTACATCGACTGCTCCGTGGAACTATCGTATTGGATGTTTGTTTTCGTCGCAGAACTTGTAGAATTAGTTAGAACTGTCGGCCTTGTAAAAATTGTTAGAATGATTCCGTGCCCGAATACTTTTTACAAATTTTCATTTGGGAAAGTCAGAAAAGCATAGACCAAAGGCGAAAAAATAATCGCATTGTTATAGTACAGAATAATAAAAAAAACATTTGATATTCGATGATATTGACTACTGCAACAATATGTATACCATTGTACTTACTCTATATGGTGTGCTCAATGGTTCTGTCATGTTAAATGGTTGATTCCATGAAGGATACGTTCATGTCGGCGTCATGCTCGTGGTGCTGAATATGTTCATGAATGCATTCTGGTGCCACTGTTGTTTCTAGTGGCCATATGGCTGGGCGCCTGGGTCAACATATTGCTTCCGCCAGCCACGTAGAGTAATCAAACCAAGTTTATGTTCGTAAGCATCGTCGGACTCACCTTCATGGCAATGAAAAGTATGTTGGAGCTGGACACACCGGTTGAGAAGTGTGCCCTGGTCTTTGGCATGAAAGCCACACTCATTGGACTGGCTTACTTCATAGACAATTACCGCAACGCGTGCTTGGTGATGAGGTTTCTCATCGTTCTAGGTATCGTCTTGTCCCCGCTAGCGTCAGAGTCGATGATGACATGCGCCAAGTACACAAAGGCGGCTGGTTTTGGGTGTTTTCATCGAGAGTCATCCTATGCACACAAGATGGCTATGGAGAAGCTCATTGAGGAGTCTAAGGCAACAGTTCAGAGCCTCTTCATCCACACGGTTCAGATCCCGATGAATCTCGCAGGCGGCAGCGTGTACTATGTATTCGACCAGTACCATGTATGGATCATAAAGTCAAATTCGGAGTTGAAGAATTTTGTATTGAACCGTCTTCCATTCAGTCGGGAAAAAGCAACCCAAAACAGTACCTTGTGTGCATAGGAATATATCTAAGAAGGCGTTAGCAGTTCGAAGAGAAGACATGGGAGCCTAAGGATACAATGGAAGTCACATATATGGAATTTATTAGTACTGTGCAGTAACTTGGTCTCCTATCTGGTTGACATGAACAAACTCGAAAATAAATTATTCTGGGGTTCATCAGTACCTGAGCCTGGGGATACCTAAAGCTCCCTAGGCATTGCCAAGTTGTGAGCAATGGAAAACAACAGGGATGGAGTTCGTTAGGAGGGATGAAGTACCTGAGCCTGAGGATACCTCAAGTTCCCTAGGCATGGCGAGTGCTAGTGACATCGTATTCAGATATCATCATCGTGCATAGCATTTCATCGAACAGCTCAGCTGCAAAGGCCACAACTGACGGACTCAACTGCACGTAAGTGAAGGAATGTCATGGTCGAAGCTGTAGTAGGGTACCTGATGTGCAGGTCCGCCAGTTGGCACGAGGTCGGTGGCCATTGAAGACTGCGGCGGTGCCGGTGGAGGGTGCTGACGCCGAAGTGCAAATTTGTGAGGACTATGTATGTAATGTAACTAGAGTGCTTTGTAAACAGCCTAATAAATTTGTGTGGACTATGTGAGGGTACTGACGTACTTTAATGGTACTATTCAGGATTTAGTGTGAAGGGATTCAGTGTATTGGTCTAGTATAAATTTATGAAGCACTCTAGTTACTATTCAGGCATCAGTTTAGCCAACGAGTTATCACAAGTTCACATCCTACTGCTAGTTTTTTTGTACTCGTGGTAACAACGAAAACAGAGCCTGAGTGCTTGACATCACAGCAACAAAAGTGTGCTGCTCTGCTTTTCTTTAGAAAGAATCCAAAAGTTGCGCGCGTGTGTGCGTGCAGTGCACCCACTGCCTGTTTGGCCGATGCATGCCCTTCTCCTCAATGCCGTGCCGCCATGTCGCCCCTTGCCGCTCACTGGACCCACGTGGCAGTCACTGCTACCTCCAGGCTCGTGAGCCGGCCGAACTGGAACGAGCCTAAGTCGAGTTGAGCCGAGCCTCCCATAGACAGCTCGTTAGTAGCAGCAAGCCTAGCCGAGTCGGTTCGCCAAAGCGTGGCTCGGACCGAACTCGGCTCGGCTCGGCTTGTGTCCAGCCCTACTTCTCCTAGTACCATGGTGATCCTTCTCCTCCCTCCTGTGCTTCTCTCTCCTCTCCGTGACACCGTCCACATCCATTTCTTCGACCACAGCATGCCTAGCATCATCAGCCACCCCCATGACCAGTATTCACCACTGTTCAAAATTACAGAATGCCGGTTGTCGATCGGAGGCTCAAAGTATGCTAAGCCATACATATACTCCTTGGTACATAATTGATGGATGCTCGGTTCACCCTTATCATGTTTTCATCGACGACAACACATTCACCTGAACCTGGCAGGACGAAATTGCGTAAGTAAATCGAACGAAATAAACCCTGGTTCGCTACATGTGCAGATGGTACGCAGCCAAATCGTAAGCATTGGGCGGATGGACATACACCTTGATATAGATGGGACGGGGTCAACTGAGACCAATCTCAAAGTCAATACATGAACAAAGAGAAGAGCAAAAGCCGGGCAAGGCTCCCTTACTAACAAAAGTGATCGCGTTCGGAACACGCTCTAGTGCAGTAATAGCAGGAGGATGAAGATCGAGAGAACTGAGCTCCTCTGCATTCGGTGGGAGGAGGACCAGGAGCAAGGCCTCAACGCCGATACGCGGATCGCAGGCCGCCGCATCCGAGCACGCACGGTGAAGTGAGTGGGTGGAGGAGGGAATGGCAAAAGGACCGCGAGGGCTTTTCTATCAGAGCGGACTGGCCCGAGAGTGCCTTGGGCCGATGATGTTGGTGATAGCTAGCCCAAGTAGAGTCGGAATCGAGGATAGAGCTACCCCCTCCTTCACCCAAAAAATAAAATCCTTTAACTTTTATCTGAAGTCAAACTTTCAACTACGATTTTACAATTTCTACAACTTTTAACTGACTTCCAACATAATGTCTAGACAGCTTTCAACCAATTTCCAGGTCCTAGATCTAGCAGCGAAATACCAAGGGGGAATGAGGGTGGTGTCCTGGTGAGGAGGGAGTGACTTCAGATATCGGAGAAAGAAGAGGAGGAAGGTGAGCCTGCGGGCAGATGAGCAGTCGCAACGCCAAACCACTAGAAGGCGAGAAGGCAATACCGTCAAGGGAGCGCCACGAGGTCGTGGTGGATTAGTGCGATGACAGTTGTGTGATACAAGGAGATGAGGTATGGGTGGTGTTTACAGAAAGGACAGTGAAGTGAACGGGGGAAGAGGAAGTGTGTGGTGATAAGTGTTAAGTAGTTTCACCAAATATGAATTTCGCTTACAAGTCGGGACTTCACCCATGATATCCATCATCTGCTGCTCGAGTTTCCCGGACTTTGATGTGAGGAAGGTTCCTAGAGGAGATAATAGTGTGGCCAGTTTTGCTAATTCTCAGTTGCCTAAGAATTTCTTATAATTCTCAGTCGACACCAAGGATTGTGAACCTAACATTGAGATCCGTGCAAGTTTCGAATTTTTAAAACTTCGAGAACAAACACTACAATTTTTTGCACTACATGAACAAACTATTTCAACATGGTGAATATTTTTTAGATACGTATGATCATATTTGTAAAATATGCTGAGAATTAGTTAATTCTTAGCCAATTGAGACAATATTACACTTTTTGTACTAGATGAACAATGTTTTATATCATAAATTTGATAAATCGACTAAGAGTTGGCTAATTCTCAATCGACTGAGACATATATGCTCATTCCCACCGACCCCCCCCCCCCTCCCCCCCCATTCCCACCCCCCCCCCCCCCTCGTTCCCATCACCGCCCCCCCCCAAGTGCCCCCCCCCCCCCCTCCCCCCCGCGCGCTGATAAAAAGCAATATATTATTATCAAACTGATATCAAGTACACCCGACCTTTGCATCGACACAATGTCAAGAACTAGTCCAGATATAGACCCTCATATTGTGGCTCGTAGTAGGGAGAGGTTCTGTGATGGTGTTATGCCGTGTCGGACTCGCTCTTGGTGACTGTAATGCAAACAACTATTCCTAAATAATATACACCCCATTGAAAACAATACGTATGTGATATCTTAAATACGGTAAATTGACTGAATTACAACATGCCATTTAACCAATCTACACTGTGTGACTGATGACTGCACTAGAACTGATAAATGCGATAAAATCACACTGCTACAGACAAGAAGGGGAACCAATCGCTCACTAATTAAGCACGTGATGACCGAGTGGACAACACAACTTATACTACACGTACTACATAGTCTGTGAGAACCCACCGAATCAGAACGGGTTCCAAGTCTACGACATGCCGCTCTGCCGCTTGTAGGCGTCGTCGACGCTCCAGTCCGGCTTCGGGTCACCGCCGCTGCCTTCCACCATGTCGCCTAGCAGGTCCCTGAAGCTCTTGAACGGCAATGACGCCGCCGGCCAGTGGTGCGCGGCCGGGAGGAGGCCAGTGGAGTGCTCTTGCTGCCCGTAGTAGCCGTCGGTGATCGCAGCGATCGGCGTGCAGCCAACGGCATCGGTAAGTGCAATGGGCAGCAGCCCCGGCCCTGGCGCCACGCCGAGGTCGCTGCTCAGGGAACCTGATGACTCGTCGGAGGCCGGTCTTGGACTTGGAGCGGAGGTTTTGCTTTTGTAGAACACCCTGCACAGCACCCAGTCCTCCTGCGTTTTGCAATATTTCCATTTTAGCACTTGTGTTCTTTCTAGATAATTAAAATTGATGGACATCTATTGCCTGACGACCTTGAAACAAATGAAAAAGATACTACGTACTAAAATTTTTCTTTCTAGAAATACACCATTCATTTGTGGCCGTAAGGAGTCATAATTTTTTTTTGAGGAGAAAGGCAGGAGCGCTGCCCAATTCATTTAGGTAGGAAAAAGATAAAAAGCCATAATAGCCACATGTTCTTAACAGCCAACAGACTACTTGAATTTCCACTAACAAAAGAAATTGGCAACTTGGGATGCCATTGTGAAAGGCGAGTGCCAAGCGTCGGCACGCTGGCCCAAATTTGGGCCGGTATCAGCGGGCGGCCGTGCGATACGCCTAGCGGCATCCGTTGGATTCTGTCCCTCCCGTTCGTCATCGATCTCACATGGAATAAAAAAGAATCCCCCCGCATCTCACATCTCGCAGCTCTTCAGCACGTCGCCTCGTCGCTCGCGGAGACAATCTCGCAGCACCATTGGTGAGCTGAAGGGCACCACTGGCCGCAGCTCCGGCATTGCCGGCTCCAGCTCCACCGCCGTTTTGAGTGCATCTCCCCAATGACGGTCGTAGCAAGGTCGTGGTCAGTTGCAGCTTCCTGTCGATGGATGTAGCAAATCATGGCCCGGCGCGGCGCTCGTACTAGTCTGTGTTGCCCGGTTGTAGCAGCCGCGGCCAACGATGGCAGCAGTGGATGCCGGTTGTAGCCGCCGCAGACAACGGTTGTAGCACTGCGCGCTGCCAGTTCCAGCAAAAACCAGGCCTCCGTTGTCTACAGCAACAAAAATGGTCGAGGAATGTTGGAACCAGCGAGAAGATTTGCTGGAACTGCACTCGCATTTTGATGGAACCGGCCTTCGTCATCTCAAGCAAAAACACGCCGAGGATGTTGCAACCAGCGAGATGATGTGCTGGAACCGGCACTCGCGTTTGCTCGAAACGGTGGCCATATTTGCTGGAACCGACCGGTGGTGACTGCGGTGACCGCGGTGACCAGCGAGCCATGTTGCTTCGACGACAGGAGGTTGCAGCTTCGCCACACTGAGGTTGCAGCTTTCTCTGTTGCCGGTCGTAGCTTTCTTCAGTAGCGCACCGCGGGATGCAGCTTCCGTCATCTATGGATTGGATAAGGCTACCGTCCCACGGCGTTGTAGCACACCACATCACCGCTTCCAGCAAATGGAGGACGCCGGTTCAAGTATTTTTCGTCGCCGGTTGTGCATGTCGTCGTAGCATATGTTGTCGCCCGTCGTAGCATTTTTTGTCGTCGTTTTCAACAGTGGGAGTCGCCGGTTCCAGCATTTTTTGCCGTCGGTTCCAGCATGCCGCGGAGCCCCGTCGTAGCACACCGTGGAGCCCCCATCGGAGCACGCCGAAGCGACTATGCAGCAACTCTCCTGTTTCGGAGGTAGAAAAAGAAGGAGAGGGAGGCAAGCTTTGGAACTGTAGAAGTGCATGCTCTAGCCAATGCAAACAAAAGACCGATCTGTGGAAGAGGGTCGGACAAGAGTATAATGTAGAAGTGCATGCTCTAGCCAATGCAACCAAAAGACCGATCTGTGGGAGAGGGTCGGACATTATACTCCAACAGGAACGCCCTCATGGCAGCAGGAGGTTGTATGCTAGCAGGAGTAGCCATGGAGATGTGCTCTCGTTGGGAAATAGGAGAGGATGAGGGGATTGCCTTCAGATGCGGAGGAAACGAGCGAAGGAGAGAGACGCTAAGAAGATAAGGTGCAGTGCGTGGGGCCACAAAGCGCGACACAGCTCTAGCCGTTTGATCCAGATCGATCCGACGTCCAGCGCCAGACCGGCGCAAGTTTCGGCGGGCGCACCGACGTAAAACGTTTCCCATTGTGAAAATATTTTTTGTCAACTTGAATTTCACCTCTGACAAAAAAAAAGTCAAATTTGCAATTCACTCAAAATGATAACGAGACAGTCGGATCTTTTCAGAGGATATTAATTAAGAACGCCCAGTGTTGTTTTGTTTAATGCCGCTTATGTATGGCGACGGAGCCAAGCGAGCAACCAACACTGGTGATATGTGTGTAGCATGTTTGCATTTCGACAAGACTAGGTCACCTTGAGTGATTGGCGGGATCGATAGCACGCAGCACGTATAGCCTGAGTATGAAAGAAATGTTTTCTGGTCAATTAGGCAAGAGACGAAGCTTCCTTTCTCTGCGCGAACGAGAGCGAAACAATAAAAATAACTTCGGCTAAACACTAAAGAAATATTTTCTGGTCAAAATTAGCAATGTGCAACTATGCAAGAGACGAAGAAGTTTCCTTTCTCTGCACGAACGAGAGTAAAATAATAGGAAACAATATAAGGCTAATCACTGAATAAATTTATGTACGCCTCCCGAAGGGGAGCCGGATCGGGGATAATCAGCGGGTACTATTACTGTCTGATTCCTCCATCCCAATCACGCAAAAACAAATGGTGCCCGAGATAGAATGGCGGCGCAAACACGCAACTCATCCGAGCCGCACGTTGATCCGCATCAGAACTATAGTTTTAAATAGCGCGCTATGCCTCTTAGCGTCGGACCTCTTCTAAACGCTATAGCGATGCTATAACGCGCTATTTAAAATGTTTCTTTATGTGTTTGGATCAAAGTGCCTTAGCGCGGGACCTGTTCTAAACGCTATGGCGCGCTATTTAAAACCATGATGGCATGCACGCATGAATGAAGTGTAGAAGTGGTATACCTCGAGGAGAGACGGCAGCAAGCCGTGGGGGTGGTCGGCGACAGCGAGCTGACGGTGAACCAGCGTGGGGCGGCCTTCGACGCGGAACTCGTGCATTACCCACTCGGTCTTGGATCCCATGGGGGCTCTCCCCAGGTAGAAGACGAGCGTCTTGCGCATCCCCACGACCGCCGCCGCGCCGTCGCCGGCGCCGGCGCTGGTGATGACGCGGTCCTTGCCCGTGGCCTTCCAGTAGCCGGAGTGCGTGGCGCGGTTGGTGCGCTGCCCCGTCGCGTACTTGCGGTCGTGTAGGCTGAAGAAGTACCACTCCCTGCCGCCTACGCAGGCCGCGTCTGCGTGCGTGATGTAGTCGGGTGCATGCCATATGCAAGGAGGGAGTGGAAGACACTGAGAAGGATGAACCATTGTTCGTTTACTACTTAACAGGTTCTTGTTCCTAGAATTTTGGAGAGCCTATAAATAGGTTCTTGTTCCTAGAATCTTGGAGAAGCTATAAATATGTTGAGTATATGTTCGTAAAGTTGTAAGAGCAAAAGGGTTTCGTGGTGTAGTTGGTTATCACGTCAGTCTAACACTTTTTTTCTTTCCTTTTTGCCCTTCAAGACTGAATGTTTCCCTTCTGCTCGGTGTATAATCTGGGTGCATGATACAAGGGACAGATCGTACCTGGAAGCTCCCATGGCTCGCACTTGTTGAGGTCGACGTCGACCATGTCCACACCGCCGCCACCACTGCCGGAGAGCTTGTGGCAGAGGTAGTCCAGCACGAGCTCGTCGTCCCTTGGGTGGAACCGGAACCCCGGAGGCAGCCTTGCCTCCACCATGCTCATCGAGTTGCTCATTTTGTCCTCGGGAATCAATCAACCAACTCGCCTGGTCGCGCCTGAACTGAGAAACAGTCAAAATAGATAGAATATATAGTTAGAGAAGGACACGATCGAACACGATGGGGCAGGGGCCAGTATTAATAGAGATCTAGCTAGCCATGGACCCCTTGTGATCGAGCATGTCAGTAGATGGCCACTGTGGATGATGCAAATTCTTTTGAACTAGTCATATGTAAAAAAAATATAATTGATACGTGCGATTATTCAGGCTATTCTGGAATCTGGATATACATATTCCCTATCTCTCGAGTCTCGACCAAACAGTAACAAGTGATACAACGAACATCGAATTCAGCCAGATGCATACATATCACATCTATGGGGCCATCTGCTTCCGTCCCAGCTTTCAAAAACTACTGATAAAACCGACGACGACCACCGATATGCCGACGGCAATGTGGCTAATCCAAAACTGCCAAAGTAACACTGTCTTCTGACTCCTGACAAACGCCGAACTACCAACCGACGGGTCAAGCCCATTCGTTCGTTTGTGTGTTGTTGGGCATCGCTCCCATGGCAGACAACCGATTCAAGGAGAAGAGCTTTTGTTACTGTGTTTGCTTGACCATGTCAGAGACTTTACGTCCGGGAACTGCCGACTGCGTAAGGATAGATGGATGGATGGATGGATTGGCAAAGAAAAAGATGCGACACGTTGCTATTCTTTCTTTCTTTTTTGTGGGGAAGGATAATTTTCTCTACTCAGAGAAGGACAAATTGCAATCATCTTCTACCAGCGCACGTAGCCAAAAGTATGAAAGATTCAACGACCTAGCATAGTGAGCAAGCTCATGTCCTACACGATTCTGAGTACGGGAAACTTTACAAATTTTAATTTGTCTTCCTTCCGTAAGCCATTGCTTACACATGGATATGGGCACCTGGTACGCATGTTGGGATCTGTCTGGCTCCTTGCTCTGTACGATGGCAATCGCAGTGACACAGTCTGACTCCAAGACGATCGATCGGTAGCTGACTCCAGTTCAGTGCAAGCCCAAGGCCCTCCATGAGAGCACTGAGCTCTGCCTCCAAAACACTTGTGCACTGATTCAGTATGCGGCAACCTGAGAAAATGTTGTGCATGACGTGGTGCGTATCCTATCCTCCGATTCACGGCCACAAACAGTGCAGATATATTTTTCTCCTCTTCTTGTTTACCCCGGTGGCCAGGGCATTGGATGCCAGCTTCCAAGCACAAATTCGCACCTTCTGTGAGACAGGGCAATTCCATATAAGCTTCCATGCCGATTGAATACCATCCGGCCCTCCACTTGAAGCACCCGTAGCATTATCCAGGTGAGCCCGAACTGCCAGCCGGTGTGCACTCCGGACTGAGAAGACCCCACTTCACTCCCAATGCTAGCTAGGCGATAAAATCTTCATGCTGCACCGATGCTTTGATCTTCAAAATATCCACTACGTCTTCTAGCATAAAATAGTTACGGAGCACATCTTTGCGCCACTGTCCCTGCATGTCAAGGAGCTCAGCGACACGGTTAAGTCTGGATCGTCTCTTGGTGTTATGAGCCGCATTGTGGAGTCCCCGGGTACCCAGCGGTCCCGCTATATCCTAATTTTTGTGCCATCCGCCAAATAACTCCCAGCTTTAGCAACTCAAGACCATAAGTGATTGCCTGCCACGTTGAGGATAGTCTACCAGTGTCCACCAAATTACCATTTGGTTAGTACGTACTTAGCGCGCCGCACCTCTGCACAGAGACTCTCTGGATACTGAAGCAATCGTCACGCCTGACACGCAAGGAGGGCCTGCTTAAACAGGCGCATATCATGGAAGCCAACTCCGGTAGGCGTCGATAGACAAAGATTTCCAGGCGAACTTATGCCCTTTTTATGTCTCTTTTGATAAATTCCCGGTGAAGAGAAAGCATGTGTACTGTTGCATGTCCTTTTCAGTGAAACAATATGTATGCATCTCTTTAGGAGAAGCGTCAGGGTTACCGTACAGTGGTTCCGATCGATATCATTGAAGTCTGAAGTCTGAACACAAGCGCCGGGAAAACAGACTTAAAAAAAAGTCTACTCTCCGAGCCAAATCAGCTGCTGCTTTCTGGACTTGTGATCTGATGATAAGTACTCCCTCCGTTCCTAAATATAAGTCTTTTTAGAGATTTCAATGTGGACTACATACAGATGAATATAACTTTAGAGTGTAGATTCACTCATTTTGCTCCGCATGTAGTCCGTAGTGAAACCTCTAAAAAGACTTATATTTAGGAACCGAGGTATTAGTTCAGTTTGTCCACTCTTCTAAGGAGAGTCATGTCGGTCCTTTTCAGGGAATGAGATCTCTAGTAAGCAATAATGTAGTAGGATCCAATCAGCGTGTAACGTTGACGGAAGCCGTGAGGCAGGGCAAGCGGACACTAGCACCTCATTTTTAGCTCCCAAAAGAAAGAAAGAATTCCTTATTTAACACTGTTTTAAATTTCATTTCCCTATTTAACACTGGAAAAATGTTTCTTCCCTATCTAACACCAACTTTAAATTTTGTTCCCAATATAACACTTTCGTCCATTTTTTGACCTAACGGTCTTAAATGAAACATGAAAAGACAAGTTTACTCCTAGTTCTGGCTGCAAAAACTCCTTGAGGCAGGGTGATGGGGACGGTTGGAAATAACCACGACGTACGTGGTTCGTGTCCCGTTTGTACACGTTCAATCACCAAGTTGTAGTTGTACGTACGTGGTTCGTCTCCTAGCTACTGCTATATATACATACACTTTGTAAAACCGTGGATTGAAGCAATAAAGTAAAACCACCACACACGATACTTACGTGTGGCAATCAGCCGAAGTCCCCTATGTGTGCGTATGTTTGAGTATCCAGCCAAAGGTTGTTGTGTATGTACGTGTTTATTTTTTACTTTTTGCAGGTTGTACGTACGTTGGTACGGTGTTTAGGTTTGGAGATCACTAGATCATCGAGCTGAGGCCACCTTTGCACTGCGGTGCATTGGGCTTGGTAAGGTGCGTCTCGACGTAAAGTATCTCATCGGGTTAAGCCGATTTGGGACAGGAACCAAGACAACCAACGTTGCTTCGCTTAGTCGTCGTTCGTCAACGCCATTGGAAAGTACTCGACGTCGGGTCTGGGCCAACAACGACCAAGGCGCAGTGGACGGAAGTGGATGAGCGTTGCGCGAGCCTGTGGTGGAGTGTTGGTTTTAGAATGCCAGATCAATTCACCCAAGCAGCGCACGAACGTGCAATGCTAGCTCAAAAACACATGCAGCTTGATTAATTTTTCCCTGGAAGCTCATCTCTAGCCGCGTATGTATGGACGTACTTGAGCCTTGAGTCTTGCTTGCGCTAGCTTAGTGAATAGAACAAACATGTCAGAGAGATTTGCTGGTCATGTCGCTCCTGCATTTTTATTATACTTCTCAATCTTTTTTCTATCGTACAAAGCAGTCTTGACGGTGCTTATATACACGTCTATGCACGACGAGAGACTTGATTAGAACTAGGAAACCTAAGTCTAATATAAAGAAAATGATTGAATAAATGTTCAAGGGAAAAATTGTCATTTCACGTGCCATTTAACACTGTTTGCAAAAAAAATGGATGGAAGTGTTATATTGGGAATAAAATTTAAAAGTTGTGTTAGATAGGGAAGAGATATTTTTTCAGTGTTAAATAGGAAATAATTTTTTTGGACAGTGTTAAATAAGGAATTCTCTCCAAAAGAAAAGGCGGGAAAAGTGACACTAGCATCTAGGATCTCAGAGCTAGTTTCGTTAAAGTTGTTTTCTAATAATAGGAGGACCTTCCTGCAAACAAAGCTCAACGGTTAGGCATGCGGTTGTGCAGTCGGACCGCCCGGGTTCAATTCCTAGAATTGACACGTGATGCACAGGGGTTTTCCCCCATTTTATTTCCTCGAGGAGCAAGTTTGGTGGGTGGTGGGACCACCCATCAATATAAAAATCTTGGGACTGTAGGATCAAAAGTATGTCTAGAGGGGGGGGGGGTGGTGATTAGACTAATTGATCAAATAAAAATCTATCATTTTCCCAATTTTAAGTTATGGGTAGATTTTAGCAATTAGCATAAGTCAAGCAATCAACCTATACATGCAATTCTAAGAGTGTAGCAGCGGAAAGTAAAACATTGCATATGAAGGTAAAGAGAAGTATTTTGGAGAAGGCAAACGCAATGGAGACACGAAGATTTTTGGCGTGGTTCCGATAGGTGTTGCTATCGTATGTCCACGTTGATGGAGATTTCAACCCACGAAGGGTAACGGCTGCGCGAGTCCACGGAGGGCCCCGCCCACGAAGGGTCCACGAAGAAGCAACATTGTCTATCCCACCATGGCCATCGTCCACGAAGGACTTGCTTCACTAGGGTAGATCTTCACGAAGTAGGTGATCTCCTTGCCCTTACAAACTCCTTGATTCAACTCCACATCATGTCAGAGGCTCCCAAGCGATACCTAACTAATCTAGGAGACACCACTCTTCAAAAGGTAATAAACGGTGTGTTGATGACGAACTCCTTGCTCAAATGCTTCAAATGATAGTCTCCCCAACACTCAAACAGCTCCTCACAGATTTCGCTATGGTGGAAGAAGGATTTGAGTGGAAAGAAACTTGGGAAAGGCTAGAAAACAAGATTTATATGGTTGGAATGGGTTATCTTGATCTCAGCACATGAGTAGGTGGTTCTCTCTCTGATCTAGGTAGGTATGAGTGTAGGCACGATCTGATGGCTCTCTCTCTCGTGAAAGAGTGGGTGGAGGGGTATATCTAGCCTCCACACAAAATCCAACCGTTACACACAATTGACTTAACTCGGTGAGACCGATTCAAAGAACTCGGTCAGCCTCAGTGGCGCCGATTGGTTTATCTCGATGAGACCGAAGTAAAACAATAAGGCTACAGAGAGTTGGTCAGGCAAACTCGGTGGGACCGATTGCTGTTTCGGTGAGACCGAAATAAATGCAACAGGCAACAGAGAGTTTGCAAGGCCATGTCGGTGAGACCGAAAGCCTTATCGGTGCAACCGATTTGTTAGGGTTTCTGGCTATGGCTAAGTCAAATGAACTCGGTGGCTCCGGATGAAAGTGAATCGGTGGGGCCTACTTGAAGTTTAGGATTTTGACATATTTGGATGGAGAAGATGGTTGAGGATTTTGGAATATCACTAAGCATTTTGAGCAAGCATGCTGTTAAGCAACACCTCATCCCCTTTTAATAGTATTGGCTTTCCTATGAACTCAATGTGATCTTTGATCACTAAAATAAAGATGAAGAGTCTTGAGCTTTTGCCAATGTTTGTCCTTAGCATTTTGAGGGGTTCACATCTCCAATACATGTCATGCCATTCATTGAACTTTCCTAAAATATTAATCTTGAAAGGCTGTTAGTTCAATGAGCTATATGTTGTTATGAATTACCAAAACCACCCAGGGATTAGTTGCACTTTCAATCTCCCCCTTTTTGGTAATTGATGACAACATATAGATCAAAGCTTCGACAAATGATAAAAGAATGAAATATATCGTCGCTTTGAGAGGTATGTGATAAGCAAGAGCTCCCCCTAAATTTGTGAATTATTAAAGATTTACGTTTGAATGCAAATGCACAACCAATTAGGATCATGGGTCACTCTTTCATGTGACATACATCATGGTGGAGCACTCAAAATGATATAAGTGAAATAGGATGCACTCATCACCAAGAACATACATAAATGATCATACAGGGATATTGTAGAAGGATAAGCATTAAGCATCACATGAAGCATAGTATCTCATGGGAATAAACTGATAAGTAGCATAACCAAGCGAGCAAAGAAGTATCAAGCAGAGAAAATAAAACCAAATAAAGCAAAAGACTCTCTCTCGAAGCCTATGATCTAGACATTTTCTCCCCCTTTGGCAATAAGTTACCAAAAAGCTTGAAAACGTATAGTGCTATACAGCACTCTAGGCATCTTCGGGAGCTCCTGAAGGGGTCTTCTGGCTGGTTGCTCCGGTGTGCGTCGACGGCGTAGAGAGAACTCCTTCTGCAAAGGCTTCTGCTGAAGTCGGAGGGGCTGGTGGAGTTGATACTGGAGGTGCATCTTGGGCTGTGGCAGTTGGTGCAGAGTGTGAAGTCCTGACATCTGCAGCTGGCATAGCTGAAGATCTCTGTCCTCTGGGCACACTCTCAAATCTGTCAGTGGTTTGCATATCTTCATCACTGTCCACCCCTGCAGCTTCTCTGGCTCTGTCAACATCCTTCTTAAGCTTCTCAACTGTCGTCTGGATCTCTGTGACTTTGACATCTAGATTATAAAATTTTGCTTCCACTATCCGCTCAAGGACCACTTGATTCTTGGAAAGGTTGGCCAGTCCTTGTTCAATCGTCATGGTGGCCTCTAGCAGATAGGTCATCTGATCTCCTTTAGGCTTCAAACTTGAGATGTTTACCCTTGAAGATGTAGCAGCTTCTGCTTCCTTGGCTACTTTGGCTGCTTTGGCTTCTCTGATCTTCTCTTGTGCTTGAGCTGAAGAAGGGTGTGAAGGATCCATCACCACTTCATTATCTTCAAATTCTGGTCTGAGAGGTAGATGTTCCTTGTCAAGCAGATATGTTCCTGTACCAACCTTGGAGTTGATAAGCATTTGGATATGTGGAGCATATCCACAAGACCTCTTCTGGTCAGCAGCAGTCCTCTTCACAGTTTCAACTATCAAGCTCATCACTTTGAACTTCTGAGGCACGTCAAACAAATGAAGCAAGTTGATGGAATGTCCTCGAATCATTCTATGATCTCCTGACTTGGGCAATAGGGTGTGCCTAAGTATGGTGTTGATTGTGTTCAGTCCAGCAAGCAGATGATATATAGATCCAAGTTTGTGTGTCTCCAAGTCTTTCTGAGGGATGGGCTTGTACATGTTGGACATTGTGTTGTGATAAGCTCTAGGCTTCCCATAGACATCTATGTCATCCTATTCCTCCTTGGGAGCACCAATTAGAGCAGCCCATTCATCAATAGAAGACTGATATCTGGTTCCTTCTGTCATCTAGACTATCTTCCCATCTGGGTAAAAATGAGCAGTGGAATAAAATTGCATGATCATTTCATCATTCCATTTGGTTAGCTTTTGTCCCACAAAAGAATCTGTTTCTATCAGTCTGAAGCTCTCATGAACATAGGGGAAATAATCTTCATTGGCATCAATGTACTTCCAGTCCACCCATTTCATATCACAGACTATGGGCTTCTTGTCAAGCAGCACAGTCTCATAAAAGTCCTGCTATTCTTTGGTGTGAAATCTGTAGTCCACAGCAGTCTTCCTCCTCACTGAGTATGGATCCTGAGTCCTCCATCTCCTTAGTCCTGCATCATTTCTGAGCTTCATATCTTCGGCCACTGGATGTTCATCATTGTGGTCTAGAATCTTGGGCTTCAACTTCATGAGCACTAGTGGCTCGTCATCCTCATCATCCTGAACATTTGGCACTGGGGCCTTGTTCTTCTCTGCAGCAGACACATTTCTTGTGGTTCTTTTGGGTTTGGGAGATGGAGCTTTTGGTTTAGACTTTGAAGGTGCAGCTCCAGTTCTAATGGCATCAGCCATTAGCTTTTGAGACTTTGCTGGAGGTGCAGCTGGCTCCTCCTCCTCTTCTTCCTCTTCTTCCCTCATGGAAGGTCTTCCAATTACAGTTGTAGTGGTCTTCCTTGTTATCTTTTTCTACCTTGCAGCTCCTTCCTCTTCATCAGATTGCTCTAGAGTGAAAGTCATTGTTTCCTTGGGAGCTTGAGTTGCTTTTGCCTTTGACTGAGGCACTTTTCTCACAGCAACTCTTTCCTTGGCTGCAGGCTTTGAGGTTGCAGCTGTGCCATATTCCTTTCTGATGGCAGTTTTCTTGGAAGCAGCCTCTTTAGCAACAAAATCTTCATCCTCACTGTCTAAGGTTCTTTTCTTCCTTCTAGACCTTGTGGCAGCCTTAGGTAAATGAGGAGAACTCCTTTCTCCCTCATAGTAGCTTCCCTCAGCACTAGAGCCTTCACTAAGGTTCAGCTCTTCCTCTGACCTATTTTGACTATCACTGGCACTTGACATGATGCTGAGCAGACCCTGTGAATAGTTGGGTATAGGCAGAGTAGATGAGTATCACCAAAATGCAGCTTATTTTGAAAAACTATTGAGACAAAAGCTTAGTTTTAGCTTTCTACAGAAAGCAATTCGGAGCTACCGATATGAAATTCTCAGTGACACCGAAGCATAAGCAGAGTCTAAACATACGGCATTGGTCAGACCGAGTCACAGTTCGGTGACTCGGAGATGCTAGGGTTTCACTGAGAAAGCGCTTTCGGTCACACCGATTAGTACGCTTCGGTCAGACCGAGTTGTACTTAGTGCAATGGCCGGAGCCAATCGGTGGGACCGAAAACTACATTTCGGTCGGTCCGAGATGAATTCCGCGAAAACCTAACCCTAACATTTTGCATCAAATCTACACTAAAGAAACTTTTGTCTGGATAGGAAGTTCTCATTCGTGGCAAGAATCTAGGCATTGTCTTTGTGCTAAGAATCGGACAGGGAATTAAGCACAAAGGGTTCGAACCATACCCTAACTTGGTGATGGTCCGCTACAGCGACAACGGCGGAGATGATTTCTGTTGACGGCGACGGAGTCCTGCGGTGTAGACACACAGGCGAAACGGAGATGATCCGGAGACCAAGGGGGCGGCAGTGTTGGGGCGCGTGCTCATGCGGTTTGAAGTAATTTTCAACCGTACAGGCGCGCTGGAGTATAAGTACCTAGTCACTGTCGGTGGCACCGAGTGGAACGTTTCGGTGGTACCGAGATGCAGACTGCGAAGTCTCACTGCAACTCGGTGAGACTGAGACAGTCTAATCGGTAGCACCGAGATGATAAATTCAGATCAGTCTATTGCTTTCGGTGTGACCGAGTGTGAGTGGATTGGTCTGACCAAAATGCAAATAGATGGTTTTGGAGTGCAGCCCTTGACGGATTGGTGTCTCCGAGTGCTCCTCACTCGGAGGGTCCGAAAGAGACTTGTTCAAATTTTTGTGATATAGCATGAATAGAGTTTGAGACAAGAAAAGCATAGATAGCTAGAGAAGGTTCTTAGGCATTCTTGTCCATCCATTTGGCCAATAAACACCAAACAATCAAAACTACAAATGGATGTCCTTGAATGAAGAAATTATGCATTTAACATGCTCACACATTAAGATAGCAAATAAAACATGTGTCAAACCATGCACAACCAATATTAGCATCTATCAAGCAATGGCGATGACTAGGTCATCTATATATGAGTATATTGACTTAGGAGTCAAATGAGAACATTTTATCATAGGTCATACTCATCGTTTAAGCACAAGTGGGGTTGCCACTTTTACATAAAGCATTAATGTGTTCACACCATTAGAGTTGCTTTAGCTCAATTCTTGGAGTAAAGCTCCCCCTAGTTGTGATATCCCCCCTAAGAGGGATGAACTAACCTTGGGTTTTGTCGATGATGACTTCATGTAGATAGTGAAGATGTGGATGCTCAATGTTGACGTAGATCATTCGGAGCAATCCATTGGAATGTTGCACTTTCAATACCTACATGGGTTAGTCCCACACAAGGAACATACAAGTATATCCATAGACATAGAGTGAATTACACAATTGATGATGTCCATGAATGCATTTGGTTACCTTGTCTTACCAACAAGAGGGTTTGTGACTCCATGAAATAGTGCAAGATGTGAAAGTTGATTGCACAAGTCCTTGCCAATATGAATGCGAGTGAAATACGTTGGCGGAGTCACCCTCAAGAACACTCTAGTTCTTCTTCTTTGGGATCCACATCAACTTGATGGGAATCTTTGGAGTTGTAGTTAAACTTGATGAAGTAGAGCTTGATGTATTCTTGGGAACCCACTTGACCATGGCCTTAGGAGCTTCTTCAAATGAGTCAACCTCTTCTTGAAGCTTGTCCTTGCCCTTTAGATTGTGGTCTTGTGGTGGAAGAACATCTTGAGCTTGTGTTCCCTTAGGACCTCTTGCCATTAAGCATCCTGCAATTCCCTCATTTGGTGAGTCAAATATGTCGTAGGAGTTGGATGACACTAGAGCAAGTCCGGCAACACCTTCATCTTGAGTGTCTTCGGAGTTGGAGTGATAGCTTCTCTCAGAGTAGTTGTCGGAGTCGGAGCCGGAGACCCATTCACCAACATGAGCTTGATGTCTTCTTCTTGTATAGCTCTTGGATGACTTGTCCTTCCGTTCCGAATCTTTGCTTCTTCGAGAGGATCTTCGTTCATAACGATCTTCTCTACTCCTTCTCTCCTTATGAGGTGATTCGTCTCTTCGATATCTTCCTCTTGGTGATTCTTCTCTTTTCTTGTGAGGTGCGGTACACTCATTGGAATAGTGTCCAGGTCTTCCATAATTATAGCAATTTCGCTCTCGACTTGATGATCTCTTCTCATAGTGTCTTGAGCTAGAGCTTCTTTCTTTAGCTTTGCTCTTGTAGAACTTGTTGAATCTTTTCACCATTAGACTTATCTCCTCATTTGAGACTAGCTTGTCACTTGAACTTGTGGGAGCATCGGTTGAGGCTTTGTAAGCACCACTTGATTTGTTGTGTAGCTCCTCTTTATCCTTGAGAGACATCTCATGGGCGACAATTCTTCCACTAACTTCCGTGGGCTTGAGATCTTTGTAATTTGGCATCATTTGGATCAATGTGCACACGGTATCATATTTTCCATCCAAAGCTCTAAGGATCTTCTTGATGATGAATTTGTCATTCATCTCTCCACTTCCCAAGCCGACAATCTCATTTGTGATGAGAGCTAGCCTAGAGTACGTTTCGGCGACTACTTCACCATCCTTCATCTTGAACTTGTCAAGTTGACTTTGAAGCACATCAAACTTAGATTCCTTGACGGACTCGGTACCCTCATGCATATCAACCAAAGTATCCCAAATTTCCTTTGCATTCTTGAGGCGGCTGATTTTGTTGAACTCCTCGGGACACAAACCGTTGAAGAGAATGTCACAAGCTTGAGCATTGTATTGTAGCATCTTCAACTCTTCCGCGGTTGCTTCACCATCCGGTTCTTTGCCATCCTCAAAGAATTCACCTTGCAAGCCAACATGAACAATAGCCCAAACAGCGGGGTTATGATCAAGAATATGCATTTTCATCTTATGTTTCCAACTAGGAAAATTTGTACCATCAATATATGGACCTCTACGGTGATAGTTACCCTCACTAGATGCCATACTCTCCTAGGTTGTGAAACCAAGGCTATGATCACCAAAGCAATGGAAATCAAGGATACGGAGACCAAAGCTCTAATACCACTTTTAGGATCGAAAGTATGTCTAGAGGGGGGGGGTGATTAGACTACTTGACCAAATAAAAATCTATCCTTTTCCCAATTTTAAATTGTGGGCAGAATTTAGCAATTAGCATAAGTCAATCAATCAACCTACACATGCAATTCTAAGAGTGTAGCAGCGAAGAGTAAAACATTGCATATGAAGGTAAAGGGAAGGGTTTTGGAGAAGGCAAACAAAATAGAGATATGAAGATTTTTGGCGTGGTTCCGATAGGTGGTGCTATCGTACGTCCACGTTGATGGAGACTTCAACCCACGAAGGGTAATGGCTGCGCGAGTCCACGGAGGGCTCCACCCACGAAGGGTCCACGAAGAAGCAACCTTGTCTATCCCACCATGGCCATCGTCCACAAAGGACATGCCTCACTAGGGTAGATCTTCACGAAGTAGGCGATCTCCTTGCCATTACAAACTCCTTGGTTCAACTCCACATCATGTCGGAGGCTCCCAAGCGACACCTAACCAATCTAGGAGACACCACTCTCCAAAAGGTAATAAACGGTGTGTTGATGACGAACTCCTCGCTCAAATGCTTCAAATGATAGTCTCCCCAACACTCAAACAGTTCCTTAGAGATTTGGCTATGGTGGAACAAGGATTGGAGTGGAAAGCAACTTGGGAAAGGCTAGAGAACAAGATTTATGTGGTAGGAATGGGTTATCTTGATCTCAACACATGAGTAGGTGGTTCTCTCAGATCTAGGTAGGTATGAGTGTAGGCACAATCTGATGGCTCTCTCTCTCGTGAAAGAGTGGGTGGAGGGGTATATATAGCCTCCACACAAAATCCAACCGTTACACACAATTGACATAACTCGGTGAGACCGATTCAAAGAACTCGGTCAAACCGACTAGTTCAATAATGTGAACGTCAGGCATCTCGGTGGGACCGAATGGAACAAACTCGGTGGGACTGATGTGCAAGGGCTAGGGTAAACCGTGTCTCGGTGGCGCCGATTGGTTTATCCCGGTGAGACCAAAGTAAAACAATAAGGCTACAGAGAGTTGGTCAGGCAAACTCGGTGGGACCGATTGCTGTTTCGGTGAGACCGAAATAAATGCAACAGGCAACAGGGTTTGCAAGTCCAGGTCGGTGAGACCGAAAGCCGTATCGGTGCAACCGATTTGTTAGGGTTTCTGCCTATGGCTAAGTCAAATGAACTCGGTGGCTCCGGATGAAAGTGAATCGGTGGGGCCGAGTTGGAGTTTAGGATTTTGACATATTTGGATGGAGAAGATGGTTGAGGATTTTGGAGAATATCACTAAGCATTTTGAGCAAGCAAGCTGTTAAGCAACACCTCATCCCCTTTTAATAGTATTGGCTTTCCTATGGACACAATGTGATCTTGGACCTCAAAAATAAAAATGAAGAGTCTTGAGCTTTGCCAATGTTTGTCCTTTGCATTTTGAGGGGTTCACATTTCCAATACATGCCATGCCATTCATTGAACTTTCCTCAAATATTAATCTTGGAAGGCTGTTAGTTCAATGAGCTATATGTTGTTATGAATTACCAAAACCACCCGGGGATTAGTTGCACTTTCAGGTACTCATAGTTGAAAAAATCCTTGTGGACCAGCCTTGATGTGTGTTGGGACTACACATTAAGATAAAAATCATGACACTCATACTAAAAATGGCTGTGTGCATCCCTACTTGGTGCAGAGGCTCGGAGAAGTGAAATTCTCCCAAATTTATAGAATACTGCAGTGGAGAATGAAAAAACCGCTCTATGCGAATTATCCGGACGGGCAATCTCCTCTTCCTCGCCGTTCCTCGCGTAGGACCCCCTTGGCGGCGGCGGTCGGGCTGCTGTCCCTCCCGTCCTCTCTCCTCGTTCCTCTCCTCGCTCCTGCTGCCGACGGCTGCTGCGGTGGCGGCGTGGTCGTCGGCGAAGCACAGGAGCATGCCGGAGATGGTTAACAACCCACTGCAGCGTTGCTTCAGAAATGACAAGCCGAGCGATGTCGCCGATGAGGACAAGGTCCTCCGGCCATACAACTACATCAACAACTCGTCCAGGGCGTCCAAGATTCTTCCCGGGAAGCACACGGGTCGCTCGAAAACCCTACCCGGTTGAGGCCAGTGGCATGTCATTGTCGCGTCGGAGCCTGAGCCCGCTGGCAGCATGGAGGAGCCGCGGATATGGATATGAGCCCAGCTGGCCTTGCAGCTGGGTCGGGTCAGTGGCGAGCATTACGTCGGTAGCTGCAGGCGCTCAGCTGTGGTGGCATGAGTGGTAGTAGTCTCCTATCCAGGCTCTCCTAGGTTGCATGGGTTGCGGCGACGGTGTCGGCCGCCGCGGCGATCTTCGAGGTCCTCGGCTTCAACAAAGGCATGAACGTCGGCTGCGAGCGACAACCCAGATGATGTGGGCTGTTGCGGCGGTGACGCGACGGCTGCGAGTGGCACGGCGGACGGCGTGAGATGATGCGGTGGCATTGGCTGTGGTGGTCTTGTGCGTGGCTGATCTGGCACTAGGCGGCAGTGAGGCCTCATTCGATGGGTGTCGGCGAGCATGCGGCTTCCGGCGCAAGGATGCGGTGCTGATGGGGATGAGGTGCGCTGGCGGTTCGCCATCGGCATCAAGCAAGGCGGGATCTGCATTTGTTCTTACGGAGGATGTCGGGGCAACGACCCTGGGGACATGGTGGATGCTGCAACTCGGGGCATGCCGGTGTGGAGTGGTAAAGGCAAGTTCCGCATTGCGACATCAACCTCCCGATGACCGTGGTGACGGTCTATGGTGGGATTTCATTCCACCCGTCGGCTAGTGCCACTCTGGCCTGGCTTGGAATACTAGCTGGCATGACTTTTGGAAGATCCGCCATCAAGATGGTGATTGGAACATCGCTTCATGTCCGAGGTGAAAACTCATGTCCTGGCCTTTATTAGTCGGGCTCAGCAGCGTCGAAGTTGCGTCATTACCTTGTTGAAGGCGTTTACTCGCTGCTGATGTGCTCGCCTTCAGTGGCCAGTCTCGGCAACTAGGATGAAACGCTTTGTGCTGGCCATCACCGGTGGCACGAGGGCGTTCATCCCTTCTTGAAGGCATTGTTGTGCAAGAAGTAGACTTAGTCGTAGGTGTTAAATTCATATCTTGTAATGGTTCTGATGTACTTGCGTATGCTTTGTACTCCACTTTTGTTGGTGACTATGGTCTTGTTGTCTTGCATCAACTTTAATATACTTGGATGTGTGCATCACAATGATGCAGAGGTCGGAGGTTTCAACCACCTTTCCCCCAAAAAAAGAGGACCTTTCTTCCGGCCTCCGAATCGTGTAATTCTACAAAATGTTCACAAAAGAAAAATTATTCAAATGAATACAAAAGTTAAAAATATACCACGAGGTAGTTAACATAGGGGAATCCAGCCTTGTAGCCCGACAAACTGCAACACTTGCGGTCAAGCACACACAAACATCGGACAGACAAAAAGTAGCCGGGACATCAAGATTACACATTCAGGATGGATACAACACTCAGTACGACATATTATCAGAATTAGCCAATGAAGGCCAAACCACAGGTTTTCACCCCTGGAGTACAATTCTGGAAATACTTGACAACACCTTTGGAAGGAGATGATGTGCTAGCGTTGTCCTTGCCGGATTGATCGATGACGGTGTGCTACACCGGGGGTGGCTCGTCGGGAGGTATGCCGGATAGTGGGCGGACCCCTGGGGCTAGCAGGCCATGCCGTCCCTTCAGGCCTCCGTCTGAAGGAGGGAGCCCACTATCGATGGACTACGGTTTCATGGAGCATAAGCTACAAACTCCTCCAACCGACCTAGTCGAAGTCGGTTGGGATCCTTGTAACCATAGGTCCCATCGTCATTTATAAGGTGAGACCAAGGGATAGCTTAGGGACGAACTCGACACTCATCGTCTCAGTAGCTACAAACACCCCGTATTTGTAAGCCCCTCATGCGCCGCGTTTTTCCACCATCAATTCAATCAAAGTTGGTGTAGGGTATTACCTCCATCATGAGGGCCCGAACCTGCATAAAACCCCCGTGTGTGATCCCCTCTGGTCCATCCGGCCATGTTCTCCACCCTACAGAGGCTTCCGACGGTTTTCTGCACCGTCAGCTGGCGTGCTAGTTAGTGGCTGTGTTGGCCAGAGACCGAGCCCAAATTGGATCTCTAGTCATGCCCGATGACTTCATGTACGGCCTTCGTCTTTGGCTCCTTCAAGTTCGTCGCTGATGGGCGAGGGCTACTCTACGATGACACGCCACCCTCGCCCGTCAAGACCATGATATTTGCAAGCCTTGAGTTGCACTTTGACCAGCACGACGACACCATCACCTTTGGCACACGAGGGAGCGCCTATTTTGGCCAACCTCGGGCGGCCTGATCGCATGGAGTGCATATGATCTTCTGGGCTGCCGACACGCGGCGTGCCCAGAAGCTCACGTGCCGAGCAGTTTACGCAACAGCACCAGCCCGCGCAGAGTAGTTGTAGTGGTCCGACCCCACCATCGCCTTCGACCACACCGATCACCCTTGCATATGTCCCTCATCTAGGGAAATTCACCCTAGTCCTAGATCTGATTGTCGGCGGTTTTAGCCTCCCCTGGGTCCTCATGGATGGGGGCAGCAGGTTCAACGTCATCTTCCCCGACACACTGGCAAAGATGGGAGTTTCTAAATCCCGTCTGAGCCCCTCGCCTACCGGCTTCCATGGTTTCGTATTGGTCAAGAAGGTGCAGCCGCTGGGACAAATCTCCCTTAAAGTCATCTTTGGAGATGAGGAAAACTTCCGCTCGGACACACTATGATTTCAGGTCACACCGTTCCGTATGGGGTACAGTGCTGTCCTCGGGAGACCCGCTTACGTGAAGTTCACTGCGCTACCCTTGTACGCATATCTGCAACTAAAGATGCCTGGCCCAAGCGGCACAATCACCCTACATGGTTGCGCTGAGAGGGCGCTCGAAGCGGAGATCGCCAATGTGGAGCTCACGGGGGCCGCCTTCGCCTCCGTAGAGCTCGAGGAGATCAAAAAGTCAGTCGACCCATCCAAGACACCTCTGCCCTAAAAGCCAAAGCTTGGCACGGCCTTCCAGCTAGCCAAGGAAATCAAGAAATTCCATGTGCATCCCGAGGACCTTGCCAAGACAGCAGTCACAGGAGGAGATCTGAGCCCAGACGAGGAGACTGCGCTCAAACAGTTCCCGAGGGACAACTGGGACATCTTTGCTTGGAGGCCCACCGACATGCCCGGGGTCCCCTCACGCATCGCTGAGCATAGCCTAGACGTCTGAAAGGACGCGAGGCCGGTCAAGCAGGCTCTCCAAGGCTTTGCCATGGAAAAGCACCGCCAATCGGAGAGGAGATCGTCCGGCTCCTAGCTGATGGGTTTATGAGGGAAGTAGCCCACCCTGAATGGTTCACCAACCCTGTCAGATCTAAATCCGGCAGATACCTTGGCACGGTATCCTAGCTAGGCGACTTGGCACGATGGTAATAAGGACAAGGATTTTACCCAGGTTCGACCTCTCACGAAGGAGATAATACCCTACATCCTGCTCTTTGTTTATTGCGTTGGGGTGTATACAGTGTACAGGTAAAGTACCAGGAGATTGTCTCTAATGTCTAAATTGTGTTCTATTGGCTAGCCTGGCCCCGACTTATATAAGATATACCGGGGTCCTAGGATTAAAAGAGTCCTAGTACGCTACGTCGGTGGAGGGGAGTCCTCCTTGGATACAGATTCCTTGTCTTGAATGGCAAGGCACCTCGAATCTGCTTTGTAGACTGCATCATGGGCCACCCAATGTGGCCCAAGACAGAACCGATCTAGGGGTCCTCAGCCTAGCACACCAGGTCAGGAACCGATGTGATGAAAGACCCATGCGCCGGGACACTCTCAGTAGCCCCAGAACCGGTCTTCAGGATGGGTCGCACCTCGGCAATCTCCGAGCTACACGTCGTCTTCGGTAGCCTAGTTTGAAACTGGTTCAACGAAGCTTCACGAACAGCGTCCTCATGCAACCGGCCTCCCTACCGGACTGCCTCCGAAGTGGCATGAACCACCTCGGCCCTGAATTGTTGACGAAGATAGATGACCTCCGCGGATTTATTTTTTCCGCCAAGCCGGCTTCCACGAGCCGATTTTTTGCGGATTTTTTTAATGGTGCAATTTATTCTCTTTTGAGTTATATAGCCAATAGCCCTCAAGGTGCAGATTGACGATAGATCTGCTCTGCGCCATGATCCTTTCTTTGTGTAGTTAGCACTTTTGCGCACTGCAATCCTCGAGGCACATTCCAGCTTGGGGCAAGCCAGTCTGCGGGTCATTTAACATTAGACTTAGCAGAAAAAACACAATGTGCAGTAGCCCCCGAGACTCAAGTCAGGCACGAGTGGCTGACCTGAGGACAAAATCTTCCTCGGGCAGTAGCTTATGGTTAAAATGAAACCGCTAATCCAATAGCCTTCGAGACCCAGGTAGATTTGGAAACACTTGACCTGAGGATCGAATCCATGCTTGAAAACTTTAAGTTGGAAGAAACAGATATGTAGTAGCCCCCGAGACTCAGGTCGGGCACAAGTGGCCGACCCGAGGATCGAAATCCTCCTAGAAAACTCATATTGCACTTAATTTTTTTCATGAGAAACGTCGATGCAGTAGCCCCCGAGATTTAGGTCGGGCAACATGGCCGACCTGAGGATCGAATATCCTCGGGAATTCACTATTGTCTTTGATTAAACACGGCTCTAGTAGCCCCCGAAACTTAGGCCGGGCAGGAAGGCCGACCTGAGGATCAAATCCTTCTTCAGGAGAATTTATCCGTGATACTTTTCTTTTTCAAAAAAATCCTGCCTCCCGGTTCAAAATTAAATAAGAGGTTAGCAATGTTGTGAACTCAAAAATACCGAATAGCTTATGTAAAAAACTATATGCTTGAATTAAGTTAAGTTTTTGGTGCCAATTTACTTGGTCTTAAACTTAATTTGTGCTTTCGTCGTGCCTTATAACTTATCCGCATTAGATTTCATGTATTGTGGCAGTTAGCATTCGGCTTTACCCGCCTGAGGCACCCGACCAGGGAAACTGGAGGTGCAAACAAAGGGGTGCTCCCGTGGCAATCTTAGCTGAACTAGCAGAAATGTTAAGGGCAAACATAGGAGCGAGACAACCCGGCTTGGCCACTTGTGTGTCATCCCAACATCATATCTTCCTACATATTTAACATGATCACTTGGATCCATCCACTTTAATCTAATATGTGTTTCTTCCACCCCAATGATATACAACTCATATCATCATCATAATGATATATATATATATATATAACAACTCATCATCATCATAGTCATACAACTCATCTTGATCGTAGTGATATAACAATCTCACCATTATGATCATCATAAGTTAACCACTACTAGGTAAGTGCTAGTGATATAACAATGTCACCATTATGATCATCATAAGTTAACCACTACTAGGTAAGTGTTATCATCTTACATGACAAGTACTAGCAGGACCTACTACTCTCTCTCTCTCTCTCTCTCGGGTAGCATAGCATAAAACAGGAAAAAAAACCTCCTTCTCCGTTATGGAGCATAGAGATCCAACTGTCTCCATTCTATGGCCTTCGCTCAGTCCCTATTTTTCTCCAAGCCTTGATTTTGAGGCCTCCATCTATTTTAGAATTCGAGTATGCATATTTGACAGCCTCTGACCATGGTCATACACAAACAACTATCATCTGACCTTCGACAAACATAAACGGAGGCACAACCACATTCGGGAGCTTCTGCTGAAGAACATAATAGTAACATATATAGTTAGCAATGTAGTTTACTTCAGAAGAATGTATGAAAAAGATGGACTAACTAGTGACACAATAGTAAAAATCTTACCATGATACTTGCATGAATGTTAGCATCGCACAACTCATGGAGTAGTGGCACATATCTACTATGATTTTTGCCAGCTCCAAAGAGGATCTTAAATTTTAGAACATCATTAACAAAGGAGATAAGATAATTCTTCTCCTCCCATGTTAGCTCTGAGCCATGACTATAGTAGGTGTCATCTATTATCTTTTGTGTTTCTTTGGAAGAAAGGAAATAAGCTATCAATTATAAAAAAACTAGTTTAGCAGGTATGAATAACAACTATTTTTAGACAAGAAATATAGACCATTTAACAAATTTGTTTAACAAACTAACACGGAGGTAGAATCGGAATCATGTTTGGATCCAGCCAAATGTTTTTATCTTGAGGATTGCCAATATCGAATGTTATTTTCATATCCTCCTCAAATCCATAAGCCTTGCATAATCCTTCCTAATTTGAACATCCAAAATGAGTGTGACCTACTTCATTAATGATCTTAACCACAAAATCGAAACCATGTTTCGTTTTAAGGTGGTCTATCTTTGTGTCCACCTTGTACATCTCTTCGAAAGATAGCTTCTCAAGAACATATGGTCTTGCATAGTAGGGTATGCACTAGTCAAATTGTAAAAAATGGAAATTCCATGTTAAAACAAAAATCATAAGCCATGCTTAATTAAGAAGGAACAGTGCCACTAAAGTTACATACCGTAAAAACTCCGAAGCCCTCCTTAAGCATGAGGGAGAAGCATGTACCGTTATCTAGGAGCGGTCTGTCGCACATACCCCTGTCGTCGGTTGATGACCCACAAGTATAGGGGATCAATCGTAGTCCTTTTGATAAGTAAGAGTGTCAAACCCAACGAGGAGCAGAAGGAAATGACAAGTGGTTTTCAGCAAGGTAATGTCTGCAAGCGCTGAAATTGTAAGTAACAGATAGTTTTGTAGCAGGATAATTTGTAACGAGCATGTAACGGTAACGGCAAACAATATGCAGCAAGATAGCCCAATCATTTTTCGGCCAAGGACAGGCCGAAATGGTTTCTTATAATAAGCAACGTGTTCCTGAGGGCACACGGGAATTTCATCTAGTCACTTTCACCATGTTGGCTTGATTTGTGTTCACTACTTTGATAATTTGATATGTGGGTGGATCGGTGCTTAGGTGCTGTTCTTACTTGAACAAACCTCCTACTTATGATTAACCCCCTCGCAAGCATCCACAACTACGAGAAAAGTATTAAGAATAAATCTAACCATAGCATTAAACTTTTGGATCCAAATTAGTCCCTTACGGAATAGCTCATAAACTAGGGTTTAAGCTTCTGTCACTCTCGCAACCCATCATATAATAACTACTCCACAATGCATTCCCTTAGGCCCAAATATGGTGAAGTGTCATGTAGTCGACGTTCACATGACACCACTAAGGGAATCACAACATACATATTATCAAAATATTGAACACATATCAAGTTCACATGATTACTTGCAACATGATTTCTCCTGTGACCTCAAGAACAAAAGTAACTACTCACAAGTGATAAACATGTTCATGATCAGAGGGGTATTAAATAGCATAATGGATTTGAACATATAATATTCCACCAAATAAACCATATAGTGATCAACTACAAGATGTAATCAACACTACTAGTCACCCACAGGTACCAATCTGAGGTTCCGGTACAAAGATTAAACACAAGAGATGAACTAGGGTTCGAGAGGAGATGGTGCTGTTGAAGATGTTGAAGGAGATTGCCCTCCCCAAGATGGGAGAGTTGTTGGTGATGATGATGACTATGATTTCCCCCTCCGGGAGGGAAGTTCCCCCGGTGGAATCGCTCCGCCAGAGAGCAAAAGTGCTCCTGCCCAAGTTCCGCCTCGAAACGGTGGCGCTCCATCCCGAAAGTCCTCTCCTTATATTTTCTAGGTCAAAATGACTTGTATACCAGAAGATGGGCACCGGAGGTGGGCCGGGCTGAGCACAACCCACCAGGGCGCGCCTGGGGGGCCTGGCGCGCCCTGGTGTCTTGTGCTCACCAGGTGGCTCCCCTTGATACGGCTCCGTCGTATCTACTTTTCCTAACATTTTTCCTCTTGTTTTGGACTCTAATTTGCATGATTTGAATGAAACTAACCCGGACTGATGTTGTTTTCAGCAGAACTACCATGGTGTTGTTTTTGTGCAGAAATAAAAGTTCTTGGAATGGAACGAAACTTTGCCAGGATTTTTTATACAATAAAAGAGAATTTCTGTAGCCAAGAACCACCGGAGGGGGGCACCTGGGTGGGCACAACCCACCAGGGCGTGCCACCCTCTCCAGGCGCGCCCAGGTGTGTTGTCCCCACCTGGTGGCCCCGCAGAACCTGAAACCGACGCTATAAAATCACATATTTCTAGAAAAAAATCAGGGAGAAAGAATTATCATGTTCCGCGAGACGGAGCCACCGTCACCTCCTGTTCTTCATCGGGAGGCCAGATCTGGAGTCCGTTGGGGGCTCCGGAGAGGGGGATCTTCGATCTTCGTCATCACCAACCCTTCTCCATCGCCAATTCCATGATGCTCCCCACCGGGAGTGATTAATTCCTTCGTAGGCTCGCTAGTCGGTGAGGAGTTGGATGAGATTCATCATGTAATCGATTTAGTTTTGTTAGGGCTTGATCCCTAGTATCCATTATGTTCTGAGATCGATGTTGCTATGACTTTGCCATGCTTAATGCTTGTCACTTTGGGCCCGGGTGCCATGATTTCAGATCTGAACCGTTTATGTTATCACCATTATATCTATGTTCTAGATCCGATCTTGAGAGTTATAGTCACCTACTACGTGTTATGATCCGGCAACCCCGGAGTGACAATAGTCGGGACACTTCCCGGTGATGACCGTAGTTTGAGGAGTTCATGTATTCACCGTGTGTTAATGCTTTGTTCCGGTTCTCTATTAAAAGGAGGCCTTGATATCCCTTAGTTTCCAATAGGACCCCGCTGCCACGGGAGGGTAGGACAAAATATGTCATGCAAGTTCTTTCCATAAGCATGTATGACTATTTACGGAATACATGCCTACATTCTATTTATGAACTGGAGCTAGTGCCGTATCGCCCTAGGTTATAACTGTCACATGATGAATATCATCCAACAAAGTACCGATCCAATGCATACGATTTTCCTACATATTGTTCTTGCTAAGTTACTACTGCTACTGTTACTGTTGCACTTGCTACAAAATGACTGCTATCACTGTTACCGTTACTATTGCTGTTGCTACTACTATCAAAACTATCATATTACTTTGCTACTGATCACTTTGCTGCAGATAATTAATCTCCATGTGTGGTTGAATTGACAACTCAGCTGCTAATACTTACAAATATTCTTTGGCTCCCCTTTTGTCGAATCTATAAATTTGGGTTGAATACTCTACCCTCGAAAACTGTTGCGATCCCCTATACTTGTGGGTTATCAAGACCTTTTTCTGGCGCTGTGGCCGGGGAGCATAGCTATATTTGTTGAGTCACTTGGGATTATTATCAAATTATCACTATGAAGAATCTGAAGGATGCTAAGACTAAGATTTTTCCCTCTAAGACGAGGGGAGGTAAGGAACTGCCATCCAGCTCCGCTTTAGATTCACCTTCTGTTATAAGTAGACTTGCAACACCACCACATGCTATTAATTCTGACATGTCGCAAGTTATTGATGATGCTACTACTGCTATGAATGCTTATGATGATGCCAGTACCTTGCTTGATGATGATGTGCCACTAGGTGAATTTCTTGATGAACAAATTGCTAGAGTAAGACAACATGATATTGTTGAAACTGATGATGAGCTTGAAACTGAAAATCTTGAAACACCTATTAGAACTAGCCCTCCAAGATATGAATTGCCAAAGGTACCGGAAGGCTATGTTATGGGTGAGGAGGCAACTAGAGATATTCTTGCTTGTAAGGATAGAGATGATCTAGAGAGATTATTATGCAAGTACAAATAAAAATCTCTGAATGCTGGAATGAAATATGATCCTAAGTTTGCTACTTCACCTATCTTTATTGATGATAAGGATTATGAATTCTTTGTCGACCCAGAGTTAATTACTTTGGTTGAATCTGATCCTTCCCATGGTTATGAAACTAAAACTATTGTGGCACATCTTACTAAGTTAAACGACATAGCCACCATTTTTGCTCATGATGAGAAAATTCGCTATTACTTTATTCTCAAATTATTTCCGCTCTCATTAAAGTGTGATGCTAAAGCTTGGTACAATACTCTTGCTCCTGGTTGTGTTCGTAGTCCCTAGGATATGATTTATTACTTCTCTAAAAAATATTTTCCTGCTCATAAGAAACAAGCTGCCTTACAGGAAATATTTAACTTTGCGCAAATTGAAGAAGAGAGTCTCCCACAAGCTTGGGGGAGGCTTCTCCAATTGCTTAATGCTTTGCCTGATCATCCTCTTAAGAAAAAAGAAATACTTGATATCTTCTATAATGGACTAACCGATGCTTCTAGGGACTTCCTAGATAGTTGTGCTGGTTGTGTTTTCATGGAACGAACTATTGGACAAGCCGAAGAACTATTGAATAACATATTGAAAAATTATGATGATTGTACTCCTCCTGAAACACCGCCTAAACCCGCTCCGAAGAAGAGGGGTATCCTATATCTCAGTCCTGAAGATATGCAGGAGGCAAAGAATTCTATGAAGGAAAAGGGTATTAAAGCTGAGGATGTTAAAAATTTACCTCCTATTGAAGAAATACATGGGCTTGATACACCACCACCACCTGTAGTGGTAGAGGTAAATTCTCTAATGAAATTCAATGATAATGATAATCCTCACAATATGCACCCTAGCCAATGCCTTTATGAGTTTGAAAACTATATTAGAAAACAAGATCACTTCAATGCAAATGTTATGAAACAATTGAAATACAATTCTGATATGATTGCTCGCTTAAGTGACTTGTTATTTAGAATCTCAAATGATGTTACAGGTGTGGGGAAGCATGCTTCCATGGTTCAAACTCAGCTACAACAAGTTGCTAAATCTCAAAGAGAACTGCTTGATGAAATGAATAATAATATCAATGATCATGCTGTTAGACTAATGACTAGAGGAGGTAGAATGACTTAGGAACCACTTTATCCTGAGGGACACCCAAACAGAATTGAACAAGACTCTCAAAGAGTTGACACTGATGCACGTAGTCCTCCTTAAAGAAAAAGAAGAAGAAAAACAATAGGACTTTGCATGCCTCTAGTGAACCTGAAGTAGAAAAACCTCCTGATAATGATAATGAAGTCTCTATCTCTGATGCTGAAACTCAATCTGGTAGTGAACACTCACCTTCTGATAATGAAAAAGATAATGATGAGGTTCATGAAGAAACTCAAACAAATAATAAAGAACCAGACAATGATGTTGAGATAGAACCTGCAGTTGATCTTGATAACCCACAACCTAAGAATAAAATATATGATAAAAGAGACTTTGTTGCTAGAAAACACGGTAAAGAAAGAGAACCATGGGTTCAAAAACCTATGCCCTTTCCACCTAAGTCAACTAAAAAGAAAGATGATGAAGAATTTGAACGCTTTGCTGAAATGCTGAGGCTAGTCTTTTTGCGTACTCGCTTGACTGATATCCTTAAAATGCCTCCTTATGCAAAGTACATGAAAGACATCATCACCAATAAGAGAAAAATACCGGAAGCTGAAATCTCCACCATGCTTGCTAATTATACTTTTAAAGATGGAGTACCTAAAAAGCTTGGAGATCCGGGAATACCAACTATACCTTGCTCCATCAAAAGAAATTATGTGAAAACTACTTTATGTGATTTGGGAGCTGGTGTTAGTGTTATGCCTTTCTATTTATATAAAAGAGTTGATTTGAATAAACTCACAACTACTAAAATATCCTTGCAAATGGCTGACAAATCAACAGCCATACCTATCGGTATTTGTGAGGATGTGCCCATTGTTGTTGCTAATGTTACTATTTTGACTGACTTTGTTATACTTGAGATGCCTGAGGACGACAACATGTCGATTATCCTTGGTAGACCCTTCTTGAATACTGCAGGGGCTGTTATTGATTGCAGTAAAAGCAAGGTCACTTTTCATATCAATGGTAATGAGCATACGGTGCACTTTCCAAAGAAACAATTACAAGTGAATGGTATTAAAATTATTGAAAAATCTCCGACAATCACTATTGGAAGTTTTCAACTACCTCTACCTACTGTTAAAAAGAAATATGAAATGCTTATTGTTGGGGATATTCATATCCCCGTTGAGGTAACTTAGTGATTTACGAAAGTTCTTCGGTTTCATGCTAATCGAAAGTGGTTGTTAATAATACTTGATCAACCTTATTAATGGATCATTTTTGAGAGGTATGAAGTTGATGAATTTAGTAAGCACTACCTTCTGTCCCAACCTTTTGTTTTCTGTTTTTATTAGCTAAATAAAATAAAATGCCATGTTTTGTCTATTTTTTGATTTTCCTGTGCAATAAAAAATGAACCAAAAATAAAAGTTCTCAGAATGCTCTCAAAATTTGATACAATTTTTTTCTGAATATTTAAGAATTTTTGGTGCAAATAATATCAGAGGGAGGTGCACCAGGTGGGCACAATCCACCTGGGCGCGCCAGGACCCCCAGGCGCGCCCTGGTGGGTTCTGGTCCCCACGTGGGCCCCCTCACTTATCTCTTCATCCCACGTCATCACCTACCTCCAGAAAAAATCACCATTGCTCTCTCTCTCGTGTTCTTGCTCTCAAACCCGCGGATTTCGATCTCTTTGCTCGAAGTTCCATTTCTGAAACTGTTTCGGGGGATTGTTGCTCGGGGTGGATACATGATTATGCCTGCGGACATCATCGCTTACCAGAACAACCAGGCTAGGGTACAGGAGGAGCCTCAGCAGTGGGACCCTCAGGTGCCTGCACCTCAGTACTTCAACATAGGACCTCATGGCTTCTACGACTGGTGATTAGCAAGTTAGGCCAAAAGCCTAAGCTTGGGGGAGTACGTATTTCCATCGACATTACATTCATGTTTACACATTTCATTTCAGTTGTCGGTGTCCACACTTTTTCATTGTATTATCCATTTTAGAATTATTTTCTTGCTTTCTTCTTGTGTGTTTGAAAAACTTTGAGAAAATCCAAAAATATATTTCTTGCTTCTTTTTGATTTTTCTTCCTAGTTTAAATTGTCGTAGTACTAAAAAGAAAACTCAAAAAGATTTCCTTGTTCTTCTTTTGCTTGTTGGGAGCTTTCCCATGTAAGTAGTTTTCTCATTTTTGTTTTTCCCTTTTGTTTGCTTTTCTTCAGAAACCAAAAACTCCAAAAATATTTCAGTGTCTTTCTCTGAATTTCTTTTTTCTTTTCTTTCAAGTCCTACCGAGGAGAGGACCACGATGAAAATGTTGAGTGGCTCTCATATGCATTATTGTTGATCTGACAAAGTGTCCATATTACCTTGTCTTCTCCTTTTGAATAAAATGTTTGCAGACTCCAGCTTAGTCCACGGCACTCTTGCACTATTATTATTTTTGAATCATTCGGTCATGCAAGTGAAAGGCAATAATGACGATATTCGATGAACTGGCCGTGGCAGAGAGAAACGGGTATGAACTCGACTTGTTCTGTTTTTGTAAATATGTTTAACCTAGCATCCATGACTCAGCCTATTATGATCAAACATGCTTGCAATGACAATTAGAGATTATAGTTTCTCACGCCATGCATAATTAGCTAGGAGTGAATAATGATTTATCTTAGATGTCAACATTGCGTTAAAATGATTGTGATGTAGTATGATGATATGGTATCCTCCTCTGATTGTTCGAGTGGCTTGACTTGGCACATGTTCATGGATGTAGTTGACTCAAAACCAACATAGCCTCTATGATATTTATGTTCATGGTGTTCATATCCTACTCATGCTAGTATCCAATGTTACTTATGCGTAATGCATGTTCATGACCGTTGTTGCTCTCTAGCTGGCCGCTTCTCAACCTAATTGCTAGCCTTCACCTGTACTAAGTGGGAATTCTGCTTGTGCATCAAAAACCTGAAACCCAACTTATTCCAGATGAGTCCACCATACATACCTATATGCGGTATTACCTTGCCGTCCTAAGTAAATTTGCATGTGCCACCTCTAAAAACTTCAAATAAATATCATTTTTGTGTGCCTGGATTGTTCATCGAGCGACAGGAGGTAGTTGGTATCTTCCATGCTAAGCGGGTTATTCTCAGGATGAGTGTTTATTCACTCACCATTGCACGAGAAAGGGGCGGTAATAGGGATTCCCAGTCCCGGATTCAAAAATTGCAAATAATTAAACAAAACTCCCCCAGGACTGATGTAGGTATGGACGGAACCCGTGGATTCGGCTAGCCGTTGAGTGTGTTTGTTGGTGGAGAGGGAGTAAATCTTTACTTTTATCGCTTGGGAACCACCACTAATGTGTTTAGCATGGAAGATACTCATAACTGATCGTCGCGAAGTAAACAAGAAGGGTGCATGCCTCAAAATTTTATTTAACCTCTATTTTAAAAACTTGAGCTCTCGCACCTCTACAAATCAATGCTTCCCTTTGCATAGGGACTATCTATTTACTTTTATGTTGTGTCATCACCTTCTCAAATAAGCGCCAGAACCTGAGAGCACTGCTGTCATGCTTATGCATTGTGTGTAGCTAATGTTGGGTGCATCATGACTGGTTCTTTCCTACAATGAATTACAATGTTTAGTCACTGCTAGAACATTGGAGGTGCTCTACATTTATGTTCTGCGGTCTCAGAAAGGGCTAGCGAGATACCACTATTATCATATTATATCATGGTTGTTTTGACAACGTGTTGCTGTTTGAGATATCTTATTATTGCTCGCTAGTTGATTATGTCATTGATATGAGTTAATATAAATTTTAAGAGTTATTGTCGATAATGTGAGTTATAATATTGGCTGAAAACCTGGGTGCTGTTTAAGCTTATTTATGCAAACTAGAGCAAAAGAGTTCGTAAAAGTTTTTCTTTTTCACTTTCAGTTTATCAACTGAATTGCTTGAGGACAAGCAAAGGTTTAAGCTTGGGGGAGTTGATACGTCTCCATCGTATCTACTTTTCCTAACACTTTTCCTCTTGTTTTGGACTCTAATTTGCATGATTTGAATGAAACTAACCCGGAGTGACGCTGTTTTCAGCAGAACTACCATGGTGTTGTTTTTGTGCAGAAATAAAATTTCTCGGAATGGAACGAAACTTTGCGAGGATTTTTTGTACAATAAAAGAGAATTTCTGGAGCCAAGAACCACCGGAGGGGGGCACCTGGGTGGGCAAAACCCACCAGGGCACGCCACCCCCTCCAGGCGCGCCCAGGTGGGTTGTCCCCACCTGGTGGCCCCACAGACCCTGAAACCGACGCTAAAAAATCACATATTCCCAGAAAAAATCAGGGAGAAAGAATTATCATGTTTCGCGAGACGGAGCCGCCGACACCTCCTGTTCTTCATCGGGAGGCCAGATCTGGAATCGGTTTGGGGCTCCGGAGAGGGGGATCTTCGATCTTCATCATCACCAACCCTTCTCCATCGCCAATTCCATGATGCTCCCCACCGGGAGTGAGTAATTCCTTCGTAGGCTCGCTTGTCGGTGAGGAGTTGGATGAGATTCATCATGTAATTGAGTTAGTTTTGTTAGGGCTTGATCCCTAGTATCCATTATGTTCTGAGATTGATGTTGTTATGACTTTGCCATGCTTAATGCTTGTCACTTTAGGCCCGGGTGCCATGATTTCAGATCTAAACCGTTTATGTTATCACCATTATATCTATGTTCTAGATCCGATCTTGCAAGTTATAGTCACCTACTACGTGTTATGATCCGGCAACCCCGGAGTGACAATAGTCGGGACACTTCCCGGTGATGACTGTAGTTTGAGGAGTTCATTTATTCACCGTGTGTTAATGCTTTGTTCCGGTTCTCTATTAAAAGGAGGCCTTAATATCCCTTAGTTTCAAATAGGACCCCGCTGCAACGGGAGGGTAGGACAAAAGATGTCATGCAAGTTCTTTCCATAAGCACGTATGACTATTTACGGAATACATGCCTACATTATATTTATTAACTGGAGCTAGTGCCGTATCGCCCTAGGTTATAACTGTCACATGATGAATATCATCCAACAAATTACCGATCCAATGCCTACGATTTTCCTACATATTGTTCTTGCTAAGTTACTACTTCTACTGTTATTGTTGCACTTGCAACAAAATCACTGCTATCACTGTTACTGTTACTATTGCTGTTGCTACTACTATCAAAACTATCATATTACTTTGCTACTGATCACTTTGCTACAGATAATTAATCTCCAGGTGTGGTTGAATTGACAACTCAGCTGCTAATACTTACAAATATTCTTTGGCTCCCCTTGTGTCGAATCTATAAATGTGGGTTGAATACTCTACCCTCGAAAACTGTTGCGATCCCCTATACTTGTGGGTTATCACCCCTCCGGTAGTTATTTGCTCCAGTATTTCTTATTTATTCCTTAAAAATTCCTCGTGAAGTTTCAGCTCATTTGGAGTTGTGCAGAATAGGTAGCCTGACGTAGCTTTTCCAGGTCCAGATTTCTAGCTGCCAGAATTCTCCCTCTTTGTGTGAACCTTGCAAATTATGAGAGAAAAGGCATTAGAATTACTCCAAAAAGCATTATTAAGCATAAAAACATCATAAATAACAGTAGGTAAACATGATGCAAAATGGACGTATCAACTCCCCCAAGCTTAGACCTCGCTTGTCCTCAAGCAAAAACCAAAATCAAAAAACATGTCCACATGCTTAGAGAGAGAGGTGTCGATAAAAACAAAATACAGACATAGAAGCATCATGTAAATTATTATAACAGCAACAAATTTAACATAAATTTTTTATCATAGAACTTTTCATGAATAAGTAACAATTCATCACAGCATCGAAGTATAAAGCATAAACTCTATTGGAAACCAACAAACTATGTTCTCAGTCAACTTTGCAACTACAATTCATCATCTTTTCAGGAAGGGTCACGTATCGGAGCCTTTAGGCAAGTCCACATACTCAACATCATATAGTCTTCTGTGATTGCTAACACTCATCGCATACACATGAGCAAAACGTTTCAACCGGACACATAGAAAGATAGGGGCTTATAATTTCACCTCCCAACGTATTCACCTCAAGGGTGATGTCAACAATAATAACTCATGCTACCCATATCCCACTGGATATATGTGCCTAGATCTTTCCTCACCACATGATGCTTGCCAAAAGAGAAAATAAAAAGGAATAGAGAGAAGAACTTTGACTCTTGCATAAAAGTAAGTACATAAAAGTAAAAGATAGGCCCTTCGCAGAGGGAAGCAGAGGTTGCCATGTTCTTTTTGTTTATATGCTCAATCCCTTAGTGCAAAAGAATGTCACGTTATATTGCCCCTTATGATAGCAACCTTTATTATACAGTCTGTCGCTTTTATTATTTGCCATCACAAGTTCGTACAACGCTCAATTTTCTCTTACACTAAATGATCTAACACTTTTAGAAGCAATTTTTATTTCCTTATTGCATCGATGACATCTTACTTGAAGGATCTTACTCAATCCATAGGTAGGTATGGTGGACTCTCAAAACAAGATTTGGGTTTAAGGGTTTTTGGATACACAAGTAGTATCTCTACTTCGTGTGGAATTTTTTGCTAGCAAAGATGGGGGCAAGCACCACATGTTAAAGGATCTATGACAATATAGCTTCTATGTGAATATGAATAAGCATAAATCATTACGTTGTCTTCCTTGTCCAACGTCAACAATTTTGGCATATAATATTTTGATGGGGGCTCACAATCACAAAAGATTTCCAAGATAGTGTATTTGCATGTGAATCTTCTCTTCCCTTATTAATTCTTTCATGAATTGCATCATTGACCAATGCTATGTTTGTAAATCTCCAATAAAATTTTCTACTTATACTCTTCCTTATGTGGTGTCATTACTTACCATAAGATTAGCATATGATCTTTTTCATTTATTTCCTTTATTTTTATTGAAACATGAAAGTAAAGAAAGCAAAACTCAAACTAAACTTTATTATATATCTTGCACACGATTACAAGGATAAATCACTAAGTAAACTCTCAAAAAGAAATGATCGAACTAAACTTTTATTCATCTAAAGCAAAAGATAACTATGGATCAAACTAAGAAAAGTAAAGGCAAAAGATAGTGGAGGTGGTACGATACTGGGGCACCTCCCCCAAGCTTGGTGTAAGCCAAGGGGAGTGCCCATACCCGATACTCAATTTTCTTTTGGTGATGAAGAAGGAGGTGGTGGTGATGAAGTATAAGGTTTTTCAGCCTTTTTCACCAACTTATTTCAAAGGTAAAAATTATCTATCCTTAGCTCCTCATTCTCCATCTCAAGCTTTATTATCCTCTTGCATAACGCCTCCATGCTTTCATGCTTGAAGGGAGGAGGGACTGGTTCATCTTCATCTTCTTCATCGGAGAACCATATATAGGGATAGGTAGCCTTGAAGTTATTTTTCTCTAAAGGCGGATAAGAAACTGGGCACTCCTCCTCGGAATCTTGAGATGGCATACTTTCAGATCTGTCAGGAAAACAGCAAGAAAAAAAGAACAGAAGATTTCTCCGCGTTATGGTGGTCAATAGGTTTGGTGGGTATATAAAGATTTTTTATCTTGGGAAACAAGCAAGCTGAAGAAAAACGGAGTCCGGAAGGTACCCGAGGTGGGCACAAGTCTTGTGCCCACCAGGGGTGCCTTCCTGGTTGTTTCTTGTTTTCCTATTTTTTTTTATATTCCAAAACGGACAGAAAATATTTTTGCAGATTTTTTGGTGTCCGTTTACTTACGGTATCATGTACCTCCTCTTTTTTTCATGATTCTGGAGTGTTCCGGAAGGTTTCTTTTATGTGTTCTTCCGGTGTCATAGTTTGGATAATATTGCTATCAACATTAATGGGCGTACCTGAGATATAATGTTTTATTCATTGCCCATTAACAACCTTCGGGTTAGTACCTTCGGCATTATTTATCTTGATGGCTCCGGATCGATAAACCTCCTCGATAACATAGGGTCCTTTCCATTTGGGGAGGAGTTTTCTTGCAAAGAATCTGAAAAGAGAGTTGTACAAAAGAACATATTCTCCAACTTTGAACTCATGCTTTTGGATTCTTTTGTCATGCCATCTTTTAACTTTTTCTTTAAATAACTTGGCATTTTCATAGGCTTGGGTTCTCCATTCATCTAGTGAGCTAATATCAAATAACCTCTTTTCACCGGAAAGTTTGAAATCATAGTTGAGTTCTTTAATTGCCCAATATGTTTTATGTTCTAACTCAAGAGGTAAATGACAAGCTTTTCCATAAACCATTTTATAAGGAGACATACCCATAGGATTTTTATATGCTGTTCTATAAGCCCAAAGTGCATCATCTAATTTCTTAGACCAATTCTTCCTGGACCTATTGATAGTTTTTTGTAATATTAATTTTATTTCTCTATTGATGAGTTCAACTTGACCACTAGACTGAGGATGATAAGGTGATGCAATTCTATGGTTAACATCATATTTAGCAAGCATTTTACGGAAAGCACCATGAATAAAATGTGAACCACCATTAGTCATTAAATACCTAGGGACTCCAAACCTTGGGAAAATGACTTCCTTAAGCATTTTAATAGAGGTGTTGTGATCAGTACTACTAGTAGGAATAGCTTCTACCCACTTAGTAACATAGTCAACAGCAACCAAAATATGTGTATACCCATTAGAGGAAGGAAAAGGTCCCATGTAATCAAATCCCCAAACATCAAATGGTTCAACAACAAGAGAATAATTCATAGTCATTTCCTGACGCTTACCAATATTACCAATTCTTTGACATTGATCACAAGATAAAACAAACTTACGGGCATCCTTGAAGAGAGTAGGCCAATAAAAACCAGATTGCAATACCTTGTGAGCAGTTCTATCTCCCGCATGATGTCCTCCATAAGCTTCGAAGTGACATTTTCGTAGGATTTGTCCATGTTCATGCTCAGGTACACAACGTCTAATAATACCATCTACTCCGTCTTTATAAAGATTTGGGTCATCCCAAAAGTAATGTATTAAATTACAGAAGAATTTTTTCTTTTGTTAGTATGTGAAGCTAGGTGGTATATATTTAGCAACAATATAATTGGCATAGTCAGCATACCAAGGTGTACTATCAGGAAAGCTACCATTAATAGGTTGTGGGTCATCACGAATATTTTCAAGCCTAGACAAGTTATCAGCCATGGGGTTCTCCGCTCCTTTTCTATCAGTGATATGCAAATCAAATTCTTGTATCAAGAGAACCCATCGAATAAGCCTAGGTTTGGCATCTTTCTTTTCCATAAGATACTTTATTGCAGCATGATCAGTGTGAACAATTACTTTTGAATCTACAATATAGGATCTAAATTTATCACAAGCAAACACAACTGCTAAAAATTCTTTTTCAGTAGTAGAATAATTTTGTTGGGCACTGTCTAGAGTTTTACTAGCATAATGAATAACATTCAGTTTCTTATCCACTCTTTGTCCAAGAACAACACCAACATCATAATCACTAGCATCACACATAATTTCAAAATGCAAGTTCCAATCAGGTGGTTGAAAAATAGGTGCAGAAATTAAGGCTTTCTTGAGTGTTTCGAAGGCTTCTAAACAATCATCATAAAAAACAAAAGGAATATCCTCTTGCAACAGATTTGTAAGAGGCCTAGAATTTTAGAAAAGTCTTTGATAAATCTCCTATAGAAACTAGCATGACCAAGGAAACTACGAATACCTTTGATATCTTTAGGACATGGCATTTTCTCAATTGCATCAACCTTAGCTTTGTCCACCTCAATACCTCTTTCAGAAATTTTATGGCCCAAAACAATATCTTCGTTAACCATAAAGTGGCACTTCTCCCAATTCAAGACAAGATTTGTTTGCTCACATCTCTGCAAAACTCGATCAAGATTGCTCAAACAATCATCAAAAGACTTCCCATAAATAGAAAAGTCATCCATGAAAACCTCAACAATCTTTTCACAAAAGTCAGAGAATATAGCGGCCATACATCTTTTAAAGGTAGCAGGTGCATTGCATAAACCAAAAGGCATACGTCTATAAGCATAAGTTCCAAAAGGACAAGTGAAAGTGGTCTTTTCTTGATCAGGTTGAGAAACAGGTATTTGTGAAAAACCAGAATATCCATCAAGGAAGCAAAAATGTGTGTGCTTAGATAATCTTTCTAACATTTGATCAATAAAAGGCAGAGGGTAATGATCTTTTCTAGTTGCTTTGTTTAATTTTCTAAAATCAATTACCATTCTATAGCCTGTAACAATTCTTTGTGAGATAAGTTCATTCTTATAATTGGGAACAACAGTAATACCTCCTTTCTTAGGAACACAATGGATAGGACTTACCCATCTACTATCAGCTATAGGATAGATTATACCTGCTTCCAGAAGTTTTAATATTTCCGTTCTTACCACTTCTTTCATCTTCGGATTTAACCGACGTTGGTGATTAACAACGGGTTTAGCATCAGGTTCCATATTAATCTTTTGCTGACATAGAGTGGAACTGATGCCCTTAAGATCATCAAGAGTATATCCAATAGCAGCTCGGTGCTTCCTTTGAACTTTCAATAATCTTTCTTCTTCATGTTCTGAAAGGTTAGCACTAATAATAATAGGATAAATCTTTTTCTCATGGAGATAAACATATTTCAAAGTGTTTGGCAATTGTTTTAATTCAAACACAGGATCACCCTTAGGTGGAGGAGGACCTCCTAGAGTTTCAATAGGCAAACTGTGTTTAAGCAGAGGACGTTGTTCAAAGAAAATCTTATCTATTTCATTTCTTTCATGCATATGTAAATCATTTTCATGGTCTAGCAGACATTGTTCTAAAGGATCAGTAGGAGGTACAACAATAGAGGCAAGACCAATAATTTCATCCTTACTAGGCAATTCTTTCTTATGATGCTTTCTACTAAACTTGGAAAAATTAAACTCATGAGACTCATCACCAAAACTAACACCGACAGTTTGTTTCTCACAATCTATTTTAGCATTAACGGTGTTCAAGAAAGTTCTACCAAAGATAATGGGACAAAAGTCATCTTGTGGGGAACCAAGAACGAGAAAATCAGTAGGGTATTTTATTTTCCCACACAAGGCTTCAACATCTCTAACAATCCCAAGTGGTATGATGGTGTCTCTATTAGCAAGTTTGATAGTAACATCTATTTCTTCCATTTCAGCGGGTGCTATATCATTCCTAATTTCTTGATATAAGGTAAAAGGAATAGCACTCACGCTAGCACCTATGTCACATAAACCATGATAACAGTTATCTCCTATCTTAACTGAGATAATAGGCATGCCAACAATAGGTCTATGTTTATCTTTTTCATCGGGTTTGGCAATTCTAGCAGCTTCATCACAGAAGTAAATAACATGCCCATCCATATTATCGACCAGGAGATCCTTAACCATAGCAACACTAGGTTCTACCTTGATTTGTTCAGCTGGTTTAGGTGTTCTAATATAACTTTTATTGACCACAGTTGAAACTTTGGCATGTTCTTTTATCTTAACCGGAAAAGGTGGTTTTTCAATATAAGCAGCAGGAACAACTGGATCAACATTGTAGATGATAGTTTCTTCTTTAGCTATTACCGGTTCTTTAATTTCTTGGGTGATATTTAAACCACTTCTCTTTAGGGAGATCAACATGAGTAGCAAAAGATTCACAAAAGGTGGCTACTTTCTCAGAGTCAAGTCCATATTTAGTGCTAAACTTTTCAAAAGCATCGGTATTCATAAAAGATTTAACACAATCATACTTAAGCTTAATACCTGACTCTTTACCTTCGTCGAGCTCCCAATCTTCAGAGTTGCATTTAATTCTTTCTAAAAGATCCCACCTGAATTCAATAGTCTTCTTCATAAAGGAACTAGTACAAGAAGTATCGAGCATGGATCGATCATTATGAGAAAGCCGAGCATGAAAATTCTGAATAATAATTTCTCTTGAGAGCTCATGGTTGGGGCATGAATATAACATTGACTTAATCCTCCCCCAAGCTAGAGCGATACTTTCTCCTTCATGAGGCCAAAAATTATATATATAATTCTGATTACGATGAACTAGATGCATAGGATAATTTTTTTGATGGAATTCCAATTTCAATCGATTCCAATTCCAAGATCCAATATATCGCATAGCCTATACCATGCCAATGCTTTCCCTTCAAAGATAAAGGGAAACCCTTCTTCTTAGCTTCATCTCCGGGTAAACCTGCAAGCTTAAACAATCCACAAATTTCATCCGCATATATCAAGTGCATATCAGGATGTTCGGTTCCAACTCCTGCAAAAGGATTAGCCAGCAGTTGTTCTATCGTACCCGAAGGAATTTCATATTCAGTATTTTCAGTAGGTGCAGTAGGTTAAGGGGTGAATAATTGTGGTTCCGGTCGAGGTGAAGATACCCCGAACAAACCCCTCAAAGGATTGTTCTCCATAGTAACAAGTGACAATAAATTTCAGCACGTAATAATAATTTTCCCTTACCAAGAGCGCTTCACTCCCCAGAAACGGCGCCAGAAAAGAGCCTTGATGACCCACAAGTATAGGGGATCAATCGTACTCCTTTCGATAAGTAAGAGTGTCGAACCCAACGAGAAGCAGAAGGAAATGACAAGTGGTTTTCAGCAAGGTAAAGTCTGCAAGCGCTGAAATTGTAAGTAACAGATAATTTTGTAGCAGGATAATTTTTAACGAGCACGTAACGGTAACGGCAAATAATATGCAGCAAGATAGCCCAATCCTTTTGTGGCAAAGGACAGGCCAAAACGGTTTCTTATAATAAGCAAAGTGTTCTTGAGGGCACACGGGAATTTCATCTAGTCACTTTCACCATGTTGGCTTGATTTGTGTTCACTACTTTGATAATTTGATATGTGGGTGGATCGGTGCTTAGGTGCTGTTCTTACTTGAACAAACCTCCTACTTATGATTAACCCCCTCGCAAGCATCCACAACTACGAGAAAAGCATTAAGAATAAATCTAACCATAGCATTAAACTTTTGGATCCAAATCAGTCCCTTACGGAATAGCACATAAACTAGGGTTTAAGCTTCTGTTACTCTCGCAACCCATCATCTAATAACTACTCCACAATGCATTCCCTTAGGCCCAAATATGGTGAAGTGTCATGTAGTCGACGTTCACATGACACCACTAAGGGAATCACAACATACATATTATGAAAATATCTAACACATATCAAGTTCACATGATTACTTGCAACATGATTTCTCCCATGACCTCAAGAACAAAAGCAACTACTCATAAGTGATAAAAATGTTCATGATCAGAGGGGTATTAAATAGCATAATGGATCTGAACATATAATCTTCCACCAAATAAACCATATAGTGATCAACTACAAGATGTAATCAACACTACTAGTGACCCACAGGTACCAATCTGAGGTTGCGGTACAAAGATTGAACACAAGAGATGAACTAGGGTTTGAGAGGAGATGGTGCTGTTGAAGATGTTGATGGAGATTGCCCTCCCCAAGATGGGAGAGTTGTTGGTGATGATGATGACGATGATTTCCCCCTCCAGGAGGGAAGTTCCCCCGGCGGAATCACTCTGCCGAAAGGCAAAAGTGCTCCTACCCAAGTTCCGCCTTGAAATAGCGGCGCTCCATCCCAAAAGTCCTCTCCTTATTTTTTCTAGGTCAAAATGACTTATATACCAGAAGATGGGCACCGGAGGTGGGCCGGGCTGAGCACAATCCACCAGGGCGCGCCTGGGGGACCTGGCGGGCCCTGGTGTCTTGTGCTCACCAGTTGGCCCCCCTCCGGTAGTAATTTTTCCAGTATTTCTTATTTATTCCATAAAAATTCCTCGTGAAGTTTCAGCTCATTTGGAGTTGTGCAGAATAGGTAGCCTGACGTAGCTTTTTCAGGTCCAGATTTCCAGCTGCCGAAATTCTCCCGCTTTGTGTGAACCTTGCAAATTATGAGAGAAAAGGCATTATAATTACTCCAAAAAGCATTATTATGCATAAAAACATCATAAATAACAGTAGGTAAACATGATGCAAAATGGACGTATCATCGGTGCAGTCATCGCACTCGGGGATCCTATCATCGTCAGACATTTCCTATGTGCATAATTCGAAGGTTAAAAATCGATCGAAGGCAATTACTAGGAACTCAACACACATATCACTATTCAGCATGGGTTGACTTCCAGTCTGTCGAGACTTCCTTGAGATACTCTCATCTCACATGGTGTATATGGTGGGCACTCCCTCTCTGATATTGCGACCGTCAGTGATGGTCGCTCCTCCCTTCGTTCCAGAGTGCATTACACCAAAATGTCTAGCACATGGGAACGAAGGAGATGCAACCCCCACGACAATAGTCGGGATTTTTCCTCTCATCTTACATGGTGTATATGGTGGGCCCCAACAGACTGAAAGTCAACACTTTACATAAAAAATGGCCTATGTTCTACCGGAATGCCGATTAATTCTCGTTCCGGCAAATCATGGGCACTCGATATTTCCTACTTTCTAGCACAAGTGATGCCAAAATTCACAAAAAATTATGGCATGACCTCTGCTAAAATAGGACATATCGAGCGCCTGAAATTTGCCGGAATGGAAATGAATCAACATTCCGGCAAAACATAGCCCACTCGGATGTGTTCCCTGCAAAATCATACACATGTCCAAAGGGACAACCAATACATGTACAAATATCATCATACACATGTCCGAGGAGAAGACAAGGAGGAGGCGGACTTTTAGCTCACCGACTAGGCTGTAGAGGAAGTAGAGGAAGCTCCAACGATGATCACGACGCGACACTACAAAGCTTGCATATTCAACTGAGTGAAAATTTTAGATCACCAAATGTCATATAGCATTCTATGATGACCAAGTGATAATGACATAAAAATAGTTAAATTGTGAAATACTTTTCTATATTAAAAAATAATTACTAAAAAATTTCTATTTTATTCAAAAGACCATTCTACTTATGACATAAAATACCTATGCAAATCCACACTACTGCCTACTACCATTCTAACTATTTATTCTACTTAAAATACCTATGTTCTACCTATATTTTCTATTCTATTGTATTCAAAATACCAACATTCTTTTAAAAAATTGATTTTCTATTCTATTAAAAATACCTACATTCTAGGGAGAGAGGGAGGTGGATCAGGGAGGGAAGGAGGGAGGGAGGAGCAAGGGAGGGAGGGAGGTGGAGGGAGCTCGGAGGAGGGAGGGAGGTGGAGGGAGGACGGAGGGAGGAGCAAGGGAGGGAGCTCGGAAGAGGGAGGGAAGGAGGGAGGGAGGAGCAAGGGAGGGAGGGTGGTGGAGGGAGCTTGGAGGAGGGAGGGAGGTGGAGGGAGGAGGGAGGGAAGAGCTACCTCGGTGGAGGAGGAGCGGTAGCGTCAGCAGCGGTGGGCGACGACGGCGAGGAGGGGAGAGAGTGCGAGAGAGTGATACGTCTCCAACGTATCTATAATTTTTGATTGTTCCATGCTGTTATATTATCATTCTTGGATGTTTTACAATCATTTTATAGTCATTTTATATCATTTTTTGGTACTAACCTATTGACATAGTGCCAAGTGCCAGTTGCTGTTTTTTGCATGTTTTTTACATCGCAGGAAATCAATATCAAATGGAGTCCAAACGTAGTGAAACTTTTTGTGGATTTTTTTTGGACCAGAAGACATCCAGTGGGCCAGAGAAAGCGCACCCTGGTGGGTTGTGCCCACCTCGGGTACCCCCCGAACCGGCTCTTTGCTCTATAAATACCCCAATATTCCAGAAACCCTAGGGGAGTCGACGAAAATCAATTCCAGCCGCCGCAGAGTCCAGAACCACCAGATCCAATCTAGACACCATCATGGAGGGGTTCAACACTTCCATTGGTGCCTCTCCAATGATGCGTGAGTAGTTCTTTGTAGACCTACGGGTCCGTAGTTAGTAGCTAGATGGCTTTCTCTCTCTATCGTTTGATTCTCAATACAATGGTCTCTTGGAGATCCATATGATGTAACTCTTTTTGCGGTGTGTTTGTTGGGATCCGATGAACTTTGAGTTTATGATCAGATTTATCTTTTTATCCATGAAAGTTATTTGAGTCTTCATTGATCTCTTATATGCATGATTGCTTATAGCCTCGTATTTCATCTCCGATATTTGGGTTTTGTTAGGCCAACTTGATCTATTTATCTTGCAATGGGAAGAGGTGCTTTGTAGTGGGTTCGATCTTACAGTGCTTGATCCCATTGACAGATGGGGAACCGACACGTATGTATCGTTGCTACTAAGGATAAAACGATGGGGTCTATTTCTACATAAATAGATCTTGTCTACATCATGTCATCTTCTTATTGCATTACTCCGTTTCTCCATGAACTTAATACACTAGATGCATGCGGGATAGCGGTCGATGTGTGGACTAATAGTAGTAGATGCAGGCAGGAGTCGGTCTACTAATCTTGGATGTGATGCCTATATAATGATCATTGCCTGGATATCGTCAGGATTATTTGAAGTTTTATCAATTGCCCAACAGTAATTTGTTCACCCACCATTTGCTATTTTTCTCGAGAGAAGCCACTAGTGAAACCTACGGCCCCCGGGTCTCTTTTCCAATATATTTGCTTTCAAGATCTGTTTTGCTATTCACTCTTTTATTTATTTACAACTTTTATTTTCAGATCTATTAAACCAAAAATACAAAAATACCTTGCTGCACTTTATTTTATTTGGCGTTCGATCTATCAATATTTACTACTCTCTCACATCGGTTTGCCAATTTTTGGCGCCGTTGCCCGAAAGGGATTGACAACCCCTTTTAAACGTTGGGTTGCGAGTATTTGTTATTTGTGTGCAGGTGCTGTTTACGTAGTGTTGCTTGGTTCTCCTACTGGTTCGATAACCTTGGTCTCATCACTGAGGGAAATACCTACCAGCGCTGTGCTGCATCATCCCTTCCTCTTTGGGGAAATACCGACGTAGCTTCAAGCCGTATCAAAAGGAATTTCTAGTGCCGTTGCCGGGGAGGATCTACAACATATACCAGGTTCCTAATCACAAATCTCATCTCCTCGCAATTAACATTATTTGCCATTTTCCTCTCGTTTTCCTCTTCCCCCCACTTCACAAAAATTTGCCGTTTTATTCGCCCTCTTTTTCGTTCGCCGTTTTCTCGTGAGATCTGTTTTTGTGTGCACTTTTGTTTGCTTAGTCCTGATGCCTCAAAGAAAATATTATGATGTTCCTTACCCCAATATTTTGCTTGAAATTGAGAAAAGTACTAAGGAATATATGACTACACAATTTGAGCACAACCAATATTTTACTGAAGAACTTAAGGAACACTCTGTTGTGCTGGAAGCTATAACTAAACAACTTGATGATATTAGTAGAGAGGTTTGCAATCCCCAATCTAAGTATGCTTTTGCTGAAAGTTTGCTAGGTAAAATATCCGATGCATAGGCTACCCTAATAAATCAAATGGCCGCTAAACCAATCTCGTTAGAAGATAAACGTCATGAAGATCTTAAAATGATTGGTGCTTCTTCTATTGATTCCTTGTTTAGTAAAATTAAGATTGATGAAAAAGGGACTGGAGAAGAGTCAACTTTAGCTAGAAGGCGTCCCGATAATTTGGAGGGTGAAAATCTTGTTGAAAAATTTGATAAAAGTGGGTTTGAAGAGGTCAAGACTTTAACTAGTGATGTGCCCACTATTTTGTATTACAAAAACTTTAATTATGATAGCTGCTCTTTGATTGATTGTATTTCTTTGTTGCAATCCATGATAAATTCACCCCATGCTTATGAAAAAAATAGAGCCTTTACTAAACATATTGTTGATGCTATGATGAAAGCTTTGGAAGAAAAATTGGAGTTAGAAGTTTAAATTCCTAGAAAATGACATGATGAGTGGGAACCTACTATCAAAGTCAAGATTAAAAATTATGAGTGTTTTGCTTTATGTGACTTGGGTGCTAGTGTTTCTACAATTCCGAAATCTTTATGTGATGTGCTTGGTTTTACCGATATTGAAGAATGCTCTTTAAATTTGCACTTGGCGGATTCTACTATTAAAAAGCCTATGGGAAGGATTAATGATGTTCTTATTCGTGCAAATAGGAATTATGTGCCCATAGATTTTATTGTTCTTGATATTGATTGTAATCCGTCTTGTCCAATTATTCTTGGTAGACCGTTTTTGCGCACTATTGGTGCCGTGATTGATATGAAAGAAGGCAATATTAAATTTAAATTTCCACTAAGGAAGGGTATGGAACACTTCCCTAGAACAAGAATTAGTCCTACATATGAATCAATCATGAGGGCATCTTATGGATCTTGAAACAAAGATGACAAAACATAGATCCTTGCTTTATGCCTAGCTAGGGGCGTAAAACAATAGCGCTTGTTGGGAGGCAACCCAATGAATAAAATTTATTTTTGCTTTTTTCTTTCTGTTCTTGAGTGTTTGCACAATTATGCTACTGTTATAATTGTGTTTTTTGTGTTTTAGTTAGTGTTTGTGCCAAGTAAAACCTTTAGGATTGATTTGGGTGATAGTTGATTTGAACTTGTTGGAAAACAGAAACTTTTGCGTCCAGTAAAATTTTTTTAAAAATACATAGCAGAGACTAAAAATTCTGAATTTTTTACACAAAATTGATATACAAATTTCCTCTGTTTTCCTAATTTTTCAGAATTGTTGGAGTTTTACAAGTATTCGAAATATTCATATTGCTACAGACTGTTCTGTTTTTGACAGATTCTGTTTTCTTTGCGTTGTGTGCTTGTTTTGATGATTCTATGGTTTTCTTTGATGAGTTTTTGCCATAGAAAAGTTGGAATACAGTAGATATAATGCAATAATAAAATATGAATTGGTTTTCTACAGAACTTATAGTAGTGATTTGCTTTCTTATACTAACGGATCTCGCGAAGGTTTTGTTGAGTTTTGTGTGATTGAAGTTTTCAAGTTTTGGGTTATTTTACGATGGATGAAGGAATAAGGAGTAAGAAGAGCCTAAGCTTGGGGATGCCCATGGCATCCCAAGATATTATCCAAAGAGAAGCAAGCAACTAAGCTTGGGGATGCCCCGAGTGGCATCCCCTCTTTGTTCTAACGACCATCGGTATTTTACTCGAAGCTATATTTTTATTCGTCACATACTAGGAGTTTTTCTTGGAGCGTCTTGTATGATATGTGTCTTTGCTTGTTTTGCTTTATGTTCTAAGTTATGAATCCTTTCTGGACACACCTATTTGAGAGAGCCAAAATTATGCCATGACTTGTTAGAATTGCTCTCTATGCTTCACTTAAATTTTTATGAGCTATGGATTTGCTCTAGTGCTTCACTTATATCTTTTTGAGCACGGCGTGCTTTAGTATTTTTGAAGAAATGCTCTCATGCTTCACTTAGATTTATTTGGGAGTTAGTAAATTTTTTAAGAAATTCTCTCTTTCTTCACTTAAATTAATTTGAGAGAAAGAAATATCATGCTCATGATCTTCACTTATATTTGTTTGAGCTTATCAAAAGCAACACATGAAAATTAGTCCCAAAGTGATAGATATCCAAGAAGGATATAATAAAAACTTTCATGAAGATCATTGGACAAAATAAACTTGATTCCTTGTAATAGTTTTGAGATATGATGATGTGATATGTGAGTTATGTTGGTGAGTAATTGTGCTTTAGTAAGAATATTGGTGTTAAGGTTTGTGATTCCCTATGCAAGCACGAAAGTCAATAGTCATGCAATGAAATTATATCCTACTTGTAGTGCATTATTCGGTGTTAATTATGATTAATGCTCGCTTAAGAGATTATTCGTTTTTTGGTTGGTCGCTTCTCAATCTTTCGCTTAAGAGAAAATTTTCCAAAGAGTAGGATGGGTTTGTGCAAAGACGTAAATTATAGGCCTAAGAGGGTCTTCCAAAATTTTCTGGCATTTTTATAAATTTTATTTGAAATAGTTTCAGTTCAACAGAAGTGTTTCAGGGTTTGAGAATATCCTTTAAAGAATTATTTTGGGGGCAAATTTATTATGAAAATATTTCCTACTGATATTTGAGAAGTAGTAAAGGAATTAGAGAAAAATCATTTATGTCATCTTTGTTTTCCCAAAAAAATTAAGGAGAGGGAAAAGTTTGAGAAAAGAAAATAGAAAAATAATTTTAGAATTTTTAAAAGGTGAATTAAATTGACAAAATTAATTTTGTCAAAATTTTATTTTGCAAAAACTTGGGTTAAAATTTTTGGGTGTTACAATGCCTACCCCCCTTAAGAAAATCTCGTCCTCGGGATTTGTTAAGGGTGGTAGAACTAGTTGTAGACCACCATAAACAAAACACTCATATGCAATACGTAATCATGGCAATACATTCATTACATACACGCTGAGAAAAAACACAAACAAGCACTACACACTGCGACAAACGTACTCATGACCGTCTATGAACCAAAGGTGAGATCTACAGGGTCTTGCGGAAGGGTTCCCGGTGGTGGAGCACATTCTTCTTCTTCCGGAGGAAGTGGCGGAAGCAGATGAAGAACATCCCCTTCCTGATTTGGCAAGGGTGGTCCACCAATGGCGATCTGGGGATTCAGGACAACAAGATAATGGAGATAACACATTAGTTGCTGGGTTAGATGCTCCTGGGCCATCACATACTGAATGAGATTGGCTAGTGCTGGATCTCTCTCTATGCGTTCACAGCGGAACGTAGCTTCTGCTCCGAATGCTGTGCAGCTAGGGTAGTAGCAGTACGTTCTTTTGCTGGCACAGGGTACCAAGAATCAAAGGCGGGTAACTACTTCATAAGCAGCAACCTCAATGGCCATGCCTGAAGTTGTCAAGGATCTCCCGATGAAAACGATATACGGAGGGCTTTGGGCCAAATCCTTCCGGCGGAATTTGCATAACAGCCCAATTTTTCGAGGAATCTGGGATGATCCTCAACTTGTACAACTCGTACTGGGGTGGATGGGTGGAACCAAGGTTATTGCGGGCAAGGTCCCACAAAACCTTCACAAAACTACCGGGGTTTGCCTCTGGAGTTCTTGGGTAGGCTCCCGGGTGAGACATGGAGTGGTTGGATTATGCTGGCGGAGAAAATGATCGATGGTTGCTGATGCTGGGTACGAGAATGGCTCTTATATAGCTGGGATGGAAAGCATGATGTGGCGCCGGTACAACTTGGGTCAGACCTCGATCCCAAATGAGAATTGATGTTTCACTGTAGTGGTCGGTTAGGTTTGAGTGGTAATAGCAGCTATGGCGTAGGGGCCTCGAAACCTACCATGCAAACAATCATGATACGCAAACAAATCATGCAACATCAAGTAAAGTACAAGCAAAATAGTAGCACACAAGCACTTCAACAATCATATCGCAGGAGGACTACTACGATTCTCAAGATACAGGATAAAACAACAGGGCCACCAAGGGCTGGGAAACTACTCTGGTGGGCTCAGTCCACTTCGTTGACATCTAGCCGGGTGTGCCCAGCTGATGTTGGGACTTCCCCATGCGCTTCAGCTTCGGAGCTGGCCGGGGTAGGTGCGGGAGTCACAGGGCTGCGGTAACGACGGTGTCTATCATGAGACGTCATAGCCACAATCCCATTGGAGTAGGTCTCCAACAGGCGGCGAAGTTCCTCTGGGTGGACGAATGCGTTGCCTAGCTAGACAACAGGGGTAGACCTGGGAGGCTCGACGGGCCTCCCGAATAGCACTACTGGAGTGCTGATGGCGAGTGCACCTTCACTTCTCACAAGCGTTAGGAGAGCAAGAGTCCTGCGAGTTGCAATCAGATCATTAGTGACTTGATCAAAGAGCGCCTCTTGTGCTCTCCAATAGCGCACCAGATGCACAAATGCAGGATCTGACTCCTGGTCTCCATTGGCGATTGGGCTCGGGCTACCATAGCCGTCAAGGCTAGGATAGTAGAAGAAAGGGCAGATGTTAACCCTCGGCGATAGGTGCCGGAGTTGAATTATAGCCTCTCAGGCTGCAAGCTGGATGGCTTGGGGTTCCTTGGAGGTCATCCTTCCGGTGAACCGATAGGGGCGTTCTGATGTGGTACCCCTCCTGTAGATGTGCACCGTGGCCCAGAATTGATGGATGGCATCACTCATGTGCTCTTGGTACATAACATACTCCGGGGGCTCTTCTATGCCAAACGCACGATGAGTGAGATTGGCGAGGATGGCTACAAAGTCTCCAAGCTCGACTGCGGTGGTCTCGTTGCAAACGATGGTACCAGGCATCTTGGTGGTTTGGGGTGTCAAAGCGAGAATGAAGGCTGTGCTGTGCTGAGTTGAGGCAATGCTTCCTTTGCAGGCAAGCAGAGTCTTTCATCGCATGCTTGTGGATGGAACAACTCAGGTGTCTGCCACAGGCACATGGCCCATTGATGAGTCCAATTTATTTGATAATTTTGTTAGGTATTTTGTGCCTATGTAGTAGGCTTTGTGGAATTTTACCGCGTTCGCGCACTTCTTTTTGTTGATAATCCCTCAGGTAACACTTTTTGGACCATTTATCATATAATGGAAGAAATCCCTAGAAATGGTAGTCGAATCACGTATTTAAAGTGATAATCACCTACCATTAAAGAATCAAGGAAGAAGGCCAAAGGAGAAATCGCCCACTTGTATGGGCGGTCGTATGGAGTGCCATCGCCGCCGTTGGATCAACTATTTCCACACCGTGAAATTGGATTGTGGATCAGACACCCAAAGAGACCAGAATCTCATCCAGAAGGCAGAACCCTAGCCACCGGAGTTCATCCGGAGGAGGGTTGGCAAGGAGAAGAAGGGGATCATCCTCCTCGTGAACAAGGGGACTACAAGATCATCACCACTGTCATCGTCATCGTCATCCACATCCTTATCATCATCATCATCCACATCCTTGTAACATCAAGAACCCTAGTGGATCGTCTTGTGTGTTATTCGAATGACTCATCCATGTATGCCATTTCCCTTGTCATGATGTTCGTTATCTTCATGTGTGAGTAGAACCCTAGGTCTCGGGGATATGGATGAACCTTGGTATGTGTAGGATCTGAAACGTTATTGTGGATATGAGATTCCCTGTTGAATGCTTAGTTTAATAACTTCATGAATGTTGTGAAGGGGCCCCACTCAGCATTTGTGCCTTATGTCCACAAAGTATATCACTGTCATTGTAAAGGGATATGATGTGAAGGTAATTCGAGGTGACAGTAAAATCCTATCGTTCCTAACCTTTGCAATTGACTGGGGAATTGCGAAGAACCCTTAGAGAGGCCGCGTTCATGGGGTAACCCTTAATTATCATTAGTTGTAACCCTCTGGGGAGACTTGCATAGTGGCGTGTGTGGCACGAAGTCTACTACGAGTAGAATGTGTATTGTACCCGACTCCGCCCAGCATAATCGTCAATAGTGACTCAAGTATCCATCCCATACTATGCCTATGCATAGGTGCGCTAGAAACATACCAATGGGGATTCCGGACTCCCTGAGAACGCCTTACTTCTCTGTTGTTTCGTCAGTCACTTTAGTCATCGCTCTTTATTTACTTTTATCTTATTTACTTTAAAGCTTGCTCCATTACTCTATCACAGTTCATTACTGCCCTCACTTTGCTTTAAGTCTAAAATTATCTGTAGGCATAAAATACATAATTCACTTCAAGAGGCAAAAGTCTTATTCCTGTGCTTCATGTGGGATCGATACTCTTACTTCGAAAAGGCTACAACTAAACCCTGTGCACTAGCAGGCCATCAGGCTTTTTCTGGCGCCGTTGCCGGGGAGCTGAGCGCTTTTGGGCTTTGCCTTATGTTTTGAATTATTTTGTGTTCTAACGGTTTTTGTAGATTGCGAGCAGCCATGGTTCTTTGAGAACAAATTTGTCAGGTAGGAGTGGAGTTAGTAGCAGGACCGACTCGAGGAGAGAATTTAAATCTATTGGTCCTGACCTACCTGGTAAAGTTTATGAGATAAATCCTCAGTTAATTGATATGTTGAAAAAGGATACATTCCGAGGTGATGCAATTGAAGGTCCTTATAAACATATTGAAAGCTTTAACACTGCATGTGGAACTTTTCAGCTGCAGGATTTAACCAATGAGGAGATAAAAGCTAAAATATTTCCTTATTCACTTGAAAGAGGAGCTCCTGAATGGCTATCACATTAGCCCGTAAGTACCTTGAGTAATTAGCCAAAGTTATTAGCTGCATTCTATGCTCGTTATTACCCTCAAGGAAAATTATATACAATAAGAAGGAAGATTAGCAGCTTTGTATAGCGACTAGGTGAGAAACTGGTAGATGCGTATATAAGGTACCGAGGTATACTCTCTGCATGTCCTGAACACCGTTATCCCGACTGCTTAGTTGTGAATTTCTTTTATGGTGGACTTGATTCCCGAAGTAAACAAGCTTTAGATCTTGCTTTCAAAGGTTCTTTTATGGGAACCGAGATCTCACAGGCTTGGGATTTACTTGATAGAATTCGGCATAATGGTGAGAATTGGTACCTATGCTCAAAGGAAAAGACTAAGGTTGATCCTGTTTATGGTAGTATCAAGTCTTTCCTTAAAACAAAAGAGATGAAAGACCTTCATCATGAGCTAAATATTGGAACTGACCCCATCTTACATATTTTGAAAGAATTTTCTGAGTTTTTGCTGCTACTAGACAAGAAGTTTGTGAAACACACCTGGGAAGCTAAAGCGATCTGAATGGTACACTACAGGAATCAGCTGCTTTGCTGTCTGCCATAGCAGACGGCAAAGGCATGCCTGGCGGACGGCAAAGCCTTTGCCGTCTGCCAGCAGACGGCCAACAGTCCGGCTGAACAGATAACGGCAAAGGCCACTTTGCCGTCTGCTGGCAGACGGCAAAGAGGTGGGTGTCTTTGCCGTCTGCCGAGCAACCTACGGACGGCGAAGCGAGCATCTTTGCTGTCAGCCGAGGTACAACAGACGGCAAAGAATGGGATTAAAATTAAAAAATAAAAATAATGCGGTACAGAAGCCACGCCGCCGTTCGTCATTCGTGTCTGTCCGTTTCGTGTTTGTGTCCAGTTCATGTCCGTTCGTTCATCATTAGTTTCATGTTTGTTGGTCGTGTCCACAGCAGCAATCGGAGCCGAACGGAGGACACTGGCCGCCCTGTCCGCGCCGGCCATGCCCTGCTCGCGCCGCCCGCCCGCGCCCTGCTACCGCCGCCCGCCTGCGCGTCGCTCGTAGCGGCCTCCCGCGCCGGCCGCCCTGCCCGCACAGGCCCGTAGCGGCCGTGCCCTGCTCGCGCCGTCCGCCCCGCTGGTTCCTGGAGAGAGAGGATTCAGAGAGGGGGTAGAGCAGAGGAAGGGGAGGCTGGGGGCCTGCCAGTGCCGGCAGAGGGTTCGCTGGCCGGAGGACCAAGGCTGGTGACCGACGAGTGGATCGGATCTTGTGGCGCGTTGTAGCAGGTGAAGAAGGGAGCCGAAGGAGGTAGAGCAGAGGAAGGGGAGGCCGGAGGTCTGCCGGCTGTGGTGGAGGGTTCGCCGGCCGGAGGACCCGCGGCTGGTGGCTCCGGCATGAGGACCGGTACGCGGGGGAGCTTGTTGAGCCGATGAGAGGGAGAATGGTGCGAGAGATAGAGACACAGAGATCGTGGGGTGGGGTGGATAAGGGACGAGGGAGAGGGCCCTGTGCACGATGTGACGATGGCTTGTCTGTTCGTGCGATGCGTGCGAGCGATGCTGAGGGCCCCACGCACGATGGGTGCGTGCGATGCGTGGTTGGGTTGGATGCCCCTGCCATGTCATCGATCCAGGGGAAAAAGTTTCCAACCAATAGGAAATCAGCATAAGATTTGTGTTTGTTCATCCTATTTCTTTTGATAAAACAGACATGCAAAAATTTAGTAAATTTTCTTAAACTTTTTCCACGTCTTCTAGGACTTATAAACCAATACCGTGCCAAATTTCATATTCTTTTGACCTTGTTTAGATTTTCAAAAAAATCAAAAGGTTGATACATCTGTGTGTTTTGCCTTTTCTTTGCGGTGCGGGAGAGAGAGGGAAGAGAGAGAGAGAGCGGGGTGGGGCCGGGCGGAGAGAGAGGGGAGAGAGAGAGGAGGTGGAGGCAACGCCTTTTTTTTACCCGCAAAAAAAAAGATAGACCACCTCTTTGCCGTCTGCCAGCAGATGGCAAAGAATCTTTGCCGTCTGCTAGCAGACGGCAAAGGAGGGACATTGACCTAGCCACGCCGTGCCCCGTGGGGCCCACCAGGCTCTTTGCCGTCTGCCTTTTCCTCTTTGCCGTCAGCTGGCAGACGGCAAAGAGCCAGCTGATGGCAAAGACTCGCTTTGCCATCAGCTTGTTCTTTGCCGTCTGCTTTACCAAAGCAGACGGCAAAGAGCCTCTTTGCCATCAGCTGGCAGACGGCAAAGAGCTGGCAGATGGCAAAATGCCAGATTCCAGTAGTGGTAGAAGCAATTAAGAAGAAAGCTACTCCGCCCCAAGATCGGACAGAGGCTTATTTTGAACAGAAGAGCAAAAAGAAGGGAGAATCACTCCGCCCCAAGCATAAGAAGAGTATTAAGGTAGAAAAATATGAGACTCCACCGCATGTGCATATCATGAAAGAATTTGCTACACCTATAGCAGTGGTTAATAAAGAAGTTTTTTTAGACCAATATACCACCTCTTATCTCAAAGGGTGTACCAAAGGTAAGGATGCGGGTAAAAAAAATTTATCGTGTTCCTTCGGATGCAATCCTTACTTTGGACTGTGTGACCCTGGGTCCCCAGTCAGTATTATTCCTTACTCTCTTTATGCAAAAATATATGATGAGATTTATTCCCGCATTCTTGAGCCAACTGATGTTATAAAGCTTGTAGATAAGACCGATAGGATACCTCGTGGCATCCTTAAGGATATCAACATTATAATAGGCTCACTCATTTATCCCATTGATATTTATGTACAAATGATTTCAGAGGATTAGGATTGCCCTATTGTTTTTGGAAATTCCTTTTTGAAAGTTGCACGAGCCTATATGAAAAAGAATACTATCTCTATGAAATGGGGAGAAGAGATGATTAAATTTCCATTTTCTTCCATCTTGAGTAAACCATATCAAGAAGAAGACCGGGATGAGGAAGAGCAAAAATTAAACCAAATAGCTGAGATTCTTCTCCAAACTCTAGAAGATGAAGTAGAAAGGGTATTGGTAAGACCAGAATCCTTATTTGAAGAAGAAGAAAGGAGGAAATAGAAATGATAATGGATGGTACTCCCGTAGTCTGCCCACATTTAAACAAAGTGTATGAGGTACTTGAAAGGAAAGGAGATGAAGAATTTTGTATTATTTTTAATGCTGGCCTTTCAGGAAAAGAAAGAGAGAAGCTATTGGCGGTGTTAACTAAACACCATAAGGCTTTGGGCTACTCAATGAAAGACGTGAAAGGGATAGATTCATCTATTGATTCTCATGCTATTCCCATTGAAGAAGGAGCTAAACCGGTAATTGAAAGATAATGAAGGCTACATCCTGCCTCCAAGAATGTGGTAAGAAAAAAGGTAATACATCTTCTTGACGCTGGGGTAATATACCCTATCTCTGATAGTAAGTGGGTTAGTCTAGTTCATTAAATTCCTAAGAAAGGAGGAGTTTCTTTAGTAACTAATGAAAATAATGACCTAGTCCCTACTAGGACTATTGTTGGATATGGAATGTGTGTTGATTTTAGGAAATTAAATAAATGGACTCGAAAGGATCACTACCCACTATCATTCATAAATGAGATATTGGAAAGGCTGGCCAATAATTCTTACTTTTGTTATCTCGTTGGGTATTCTGGATTTTTGTAGATACCAATCCGACCTGAAGACCAAGAGAAGACCACCTTCACTTGTCCCTATGGTACATATGCATATCGTAGAATGCCATTTGGCTTGTGTAATGGGCCACCCTCTTTTCAGAAGTGCATTTCCAGAATTTCCCTGACTTTGTGGAGAAAATTGTCAAAGTGTTTATGGATAATTTTTCTGTCCAAGGCACTTCTTTTGATAACTCTCTCTATAATCTCACAAAAGTTTTGCAGAGATGCGACGAAACAGGTTTCGTACTGAAATGGGAGAAGAGCCACTTCATGGTAACCGAAGGAGTAGTACTGGGACATAGAGTTTCAGGAAGGAGTATCGAAATAGACCAAGAGAGAATTGAGGTAATAGAGAATTTACATTACCATCAAGACATAAAAGGTATGCAAAGGTTCCTGGGTCATGCCAATTTCTATAGAAGATTCATTAAAGATTTTTCTAAATTACTGAAACATTTGACTGGCCTTTTACAAAAAGATGTGCCCTATTCTTTTGATAAGAGCTGTGTGCAGGCCTATGAAAAATTGAGAGATGCCTTGATTACAGCTCCAATCATCCAACCTCCAAAGTGGGATGAACCCTTTGAAATCATGTGTGATGCTAGCAACTATGCCATTGGAGTAGTCTTGGGACAGCGCGACGATAAGAAGCTTAATGTTGTTTTTTATGCTAGCCGGAGTTTGGAAAAAGATAAAAGGCATTTAGCTACCACAGAGAAAGAATTACTTGCTATTGTCTTTGCTTGTGATAAATTTAGACCGTATATTATTAATTCGAAAGTGATAGTCCACATGGATCATTGTGCCTTATGTTATCTTCTTGCTAGGAAGAACGCTAAGCCCCAATTGATTTGATGGATATTACAACTTCAAGACTTTGACTTGCAGATAGTAAACCGTAAGGTTGAGGACAATCCATGGAAAGGATACCGTATGACCCAGTTCCTATAAATGAATCTTTTCTAAGTGAGCGTTTAGCTATGATAAAAGAGATAGAGCCTTGGTTTATAGATTACGTTAACTTTCTTGTAGTGAAGTACATGCCACCGGATATGAATTATAATCAAAGGAACAAGTTCTTCAGTGGCCTGAAGTATTATTTCTGGGATGACCCTTTTCTTTATCGGTATGGACCGGATGACATGATTAGGCGTTGTGTCCCGGAGCATGAGATGAATGCCATACTTGAAGGACACCATGCTGGTGACAGAACCATGCCAAGGTGCTTCAATCAGGATTCTACTAGTCTACGCTCTTTAGAGATGCGCACATGTTTGTTAAAAATTGTGAAGCTTGTCAACGAACATGTAATATAGGTCAGAGGCAAGAAATGCCTATGAATTATAGTCTAGTTTGTGAACCTTTTGATGTTTGGGGTTTGGACTATCTGGGACCATTCCCTGTTTCAAATGGGCATACTCATATTCTTGTGGCTGTAGACTATGTTACCAAGTGGGTTGAAGCTATCCCAACTCATCATGCAGACGCAGCTACCTCATTGAAGATGATAAAGGACATCATCTTACCCAGGTTTGGAGTCCCTAAAGTTCTTATTACTGATGGTGGATATCATTTTATACAGGGAATCTTCAGTAGAGTACTCTATAAGTATGGGGTAACTCACCGAATAGCTTCACCGTACCATCCTCAAACTAGTGGTCAAGTGGAACTTTCGAACCAAGAGATAAAGACAATATTACAGAAGATGGTGCAGAAGTCCAGAAAAGACTGGGCAGGGAAGTTAAATGAAACATTATGGGCCTACCGTACCGCTTAGCAGAATCCCATGGGTATGTCACCATACAAGATGGTTTATGGTAAGGCATGTCATTAACCTCGGGAACTAGAACATAAAGCTTATTGGGCAATCAAAAATATCAATTTTAATCTTAAAGAGGTAGGTGAAAAAAGACTGCTGGACATACATGCCTTAGGAGAGCTTCGTAATAGTGCTTACAAGCGTGCCTGTTTGTTTAAAGAAAAAGTTAAGATGTGGCATGATCATAAGATACTGAAATAAACCTTTACTGTGGGGGACAAAGTCTTCCTATTTAACTCTCGTCCCAAGTTGTTCCCAGGGAAGCTCAGGTCTCGATGGAAAGGACCTTATGAGATTGAAGAAGTTTATAACTCCAGAGCTATTCGGTTAAAAGGAGGAAAAGAAGGACCCTAGATCATGAATGGACAACGCTTAAAGCTATGCCTCGCAGATGAACAAAAGGAAGAATGGGAAGTGGAGGAGGTAACTTTTATCACAATCGAGGAAGCTGAGTCCCTTCAAAGGAAAAGAAAGGTATGAAAAAGGAGTTATTGTAAAAGTGTGAATATTATTATACGAGTAATTTTGATTGAGTTCCACCTATTTAAGCTTGTGTCTGAGTCATTGGAGTTTTAGTCTATGGTTGGAGGCTTTCGTCATTGACCTTTCAGGGAGATAAAAATTTCTAAGAAACTGACAAAGTGGCCAACAGAACAAAAGACGGCATCTCATGCGACCGCTACTGGTCATATGGGCGGTCGTATGGATGGAGGCTTGTAATGACGAAGATCACAGAGAAGTTGACGGCGTTCCATGCGGGCGCTCGCGCTCGTCTCAGCTGTCGTATGACTACTCGCCAATGAAGAGCTTGGCAACAGAGCAGACGACGGTGTATCATGCTACTGTCTGGGCTCGCATGGCCGATCGTATGGAAATATCATCATAACAGGTTAGTAAAAAATGGGAGAAAGGTTATGGTAGCAGGCCATACGACAAGCCATGCAAGCGCCTCCACTCGTATGGAAGGCCGTCGATCGGTCTATCTCCGAGTTTCTTTTCCGGTTTTGTTTTGATTTCTTTCTAACTAACTTTTTATCCTTGATCTCATGATTATCTGCGGACCTAACCTTTATAAGATGGGAAGGGGCACGTCTTTTAGCCCTAAACCACTAATCTCACATCTTCTTTGCTTGTCATATTCTCCCAAGAGCTTTAGGTACAGAAGACAGGTACGGGCGCCGCCATGAACAACAAGGTCTCATCCACTTGTGCTTGCGTCATCCCCTTTCCCAACTTGGATGATGTAGTGCCCTCGGGATGGGAAGGCTTGAGGAGGCTAAGCCACAAGGAAGAACTGCGTCCAGAGAAAAAGGATCTCTACAAGAAAGTTGAGGTGGTGGACATCAAGGAGGAGGAACCGGAGAAGGAAGGGGATGATGACACAACTCCAGATGATTATCCTCCTAATCCCTACAAATTAAATATCAGAGGATCTATTCCATTATTTCCTTTGGGACGTCCTCAGAACCAGTGGGGAAAGGAACCACCTACCCCAGAAGAGATGAAGGAAAAAGTCATGGAATTGGAGAAGGTTTTGAAAGCTTGCGTGAATGTGATTGGGGAACAGATTGACTCCTATTGGCTCGTGAGCAAAGAGCTAGAAGCAAAGGTCAATGGTCTCTTCCACAAGATCGGGCTCATGATCGATACTCTTAATAACAATACTGCACAACTTGAGTTTTTGACTCAAGTTGTAGATGATCAGCAAGCCGTGATTGAGGAGATGAGGAAGTGTTATAGGAGCATCTTCGCCGCATTCAAGCATACCCAGGAGTGAGCATGAAATGCTTAGTGCCTGGATCTCCCCGGCTTGATTTTAAGCTTGGGGGAGATTAACGTGCACTTTGTATGTTTACCTTTCTGCATTTCCTTCCCGCAAGTTGAGATTAGGTTATAAATTTTGTTTTTCAATAAGGTTGAACTCTAAATTTCCTTTATGAATAAGGGATGATCCTTTCCGATGAGTATACTGATATTTTGATGTGTGGGATTATTATTGCTTACTTGAGAACGTACCGGATGATAGTTTTGATCTAAATAGTATCACATAGTTGCTTGCATGATGATTATAAGTACTCCACACTGCAGTTGTGAAGTTTTTGAAAGGAGATGAAATAGCTATATATGCTAGTTCATTGAAGGTTCAACTTACAGTAGGGCGAGCAGAAAAAATAAATTAATCCTCTTAAGTAAAGAAGTGCTTTAATAAAATAAGCTCTCCCGAGATTCATATTTAGCTTGCATATCACATTAAATGTGAAATGAGCTTTTAACATGTCCCAATGACAGGAGACAAAATTACTTAAAGAATATTGCTAAAAGAAAAGAGGAGAAAGAATCTTCATCTGCTTGCCCGGTTGAAAAAATGATGAACTAGGGTATGAAGTTGTTACCTATCCACAATAAAATTGAGTGATGAAGTGTGGATGCCTGCATGATCATTAACGTAGTAAGGATGTGCTATCATTTATCATGAACTCCTTTATTCCTAATCGTTCCCTTAAACAGTGATGGACTCATACTTCTTTCATATCTGTATCTCATAAACACAAGGTTGACCCAGTTTTTACAAGCTACGGTACTTGCTCGGGGACGAGCAAGACTTAAGCTTGGGGGAGTTGATGAGTCCAATTGATGTGATAATTTTATTAGGTATTTTTTGCCTACGTAGTAGGCTTTGTGGAATTTTATCGCGTTCACACACCTCTTTTTGTTGATAATCCCTCAGGTAATGCATTTTGGACCATTTATCATATAATGGAAGAAATCCCCAAAATGCTAGTGGAATCACGTATTTAAAGTGATAATCACCTACCATAAAAGAATCAAGGAAGAAGGCCAAAGGAGAAATCACCACCGCGCCTCTAGAGCAAAAGACGGCGTTCCATACGACCGCCCATATGAGTGGGCACGGTCGTATGGAGTGCCATCGCCGCTGCCGGATCAACTATTTCCGCCCCGTGAAATCGAATCGTGGATCAGATGCCTGGAGAGACTAGAAACTCGTCCAGAAGGCAGAACCCTAGCCTCCAGAGTTCATCCGGAGGAGGGATTGGCAAGGAGAAGAAGGGAAACATCCTCCTCGTGCACAAGGGGACTACAACATCATCACCATTTTCATCGTCATCCACATCCTTATCATCATCATCATCGACATCCTTGTAACATCAAGAGCCCTACTGGACCGTCTTGTGTGTTATTTGAATCACTTATCCATGTATGCCATTACCCTTGTCATGATGTTCGTTATCTTCATGTGTGAGTAGAACCCTAGTTCTCAGGGATATGGATGAACCTTGGTATGTGTAGGATCTGAAATGTAATCGTGGATATGAGATTCCCTGTTGAATGCTTAGTTTAATAACTTCGTGAATGTTGTGAAGGGGCCCCACTCACCATTTCTTCCTTATGGACATGAAGTATATCACTGTAAAAGGGATATGATGTGAAGGTAATTCGAGGTGACAGTAAAAGCCAATCGCTCCTAACCTTTGCAACTGACCAGGGAATTACGGAGAACCCTTAGAGAGGCCGCGTCCATGGGGTAACCCTTAATTATCATGAGTTGTAACCCTCTAGGGGAGACTATGATAGTGGCGTGCGTGGCACGATGTCTACTTCCAGTAGAACATGTACTGTACCCAGCTCTGCCCAGCATAATCATCAATAGTGGTTCAAGTACCCATCCCATACTATGCATATGCATAGGTGTGCTAGAAACATACCAATGGGGATTCCGGTCTCCCTGAGAACGCCTTACTTCTCAACTGTTTCGTCATTCACTTTAGTCATCACTCTTTAATTACTTTTATGTTATTTACATTAAAGCTTGCTCCATTACTCTATCACAATTCATTACCGCCCTCACTTTGCTTTAAGTCTACAATTATCTGCAGGCATAAAAATACATAATTTACTTCAAGAGGCAAAATTCTGATTCCTGTGTTCCTAGTGGGATCAATACTCTTACTTCGAAAAGGCTACAACTAAACCATGTGCACTTGCAGGCCATCACCCATGGGCTAGGTTGGGCACCGACTATCAAAAGATGTTGGCTGGCCACTGATCGTGCCATTGAATGGCATGGGCTTGGCGTTGGACAGGAAAAGACTTGGATGGTGTGGAAACCTAGGTATAGTGGCCAGGCTAAGATAGGATTAGCCAACGGTCAGCCTGGCTCTGATACCAAGGCTGTCGGGCCGTCTCCCAGAAAACAAATTCCAAAATTAAACCCTCCTGTCATCACCAACCCCAAGATCATTGTTCACTGGTGGACACGTCCTTGTTACAGATTACCAAGCAATTACAAGAATTGAGTACAAGACGATAAAGGTCTATTGATTACAATAGTGGATGGCGGAAGCGATTCGCGGATCTCCAACTCCGATGGGGCTCCATTCTGACAGGAACGGCTGACCGGGATAACTCCTAGCTCACGTGGCCGCTATCGTAGGCTCCTAGAGTGTCATCATGGTACTCGCCTTCGAAATCATGATCTTCCATGCCTGACCAAATTAATAGCCAGGGACAAGCCAGTGAGTACGTTTGAATGTACTCGCAAACATCATGGACGAAAGATATAATAAAAGCATGCAGAATGCATGCAATTAAACTTTCAATCAGGTTCAAAAATTATTAAGACATGGCATGAAGTCAACCAAAACATGTCGTTAACTTAATGAAGATGCATGATTAAAAGTAAGTTACTACTCCGTGCTTAACCTTATGCTAGGAGAATTCTAATTGCAAAGAAAATAAAGGTTAGCCAAATGTTATCAACAGGATATAAGTAACCATATTGTTACACAAAAATATAAAATCGAGCCTCAGGAGGCTGAACCGTCCCGAAAGAACCCAAGAGAAAAATATAAGAGAATGCCACAGTTGGGTGTCTTCGCGATGCCTAGCAAAGGGCTTCAATCCAAATAAACCAAAGGCAAAGTGGGTTCTAGAAGGTAGGACTGTCCTGAGAATCCCAAAAGAAAATAATATATGAGCCAGTCGGGTGTCTGTTGCGACGCCTCGAAAGGCCTTGAAAAAAAATGCCAATCGGGTGTCCGAAGCGATGCCACGAATGGTCTTGAAAATAAATGACACAGTGGGGTGTCTGAAGCGATGCCTCATAAAGGGCTTTTAAGGAAAATAAAATCACACAATAACAACAGAGTGTAACGAGTATCCAGGAGGTAGAACATTCCCAGGAGCCACCCAACAATTCATATAAGAGGAAATGTTAGTCCATAACAGCATCAAAAATATTTATAATAATATCAAAAGCAATGATAAATTCTTTATTTAATTATTTCCTCTAAAGACCGATACCGAGACCAACACTTGAGCCTTCCAAACTACCGTCCTTAACCGCGGACATGGCTATTCAAATAGTTTAAACTCTGCAGAGGTTGTACTCTTTACCCACATGTAAAGGATTTCTTTAGCCAGCATCGAAATGTTGACGAGTTTCGATGATGGTCTTTGGGAAGCAAACACATCTGACCAGCACACACCAATTTTAATTTTCTTAATGCCTGCAATCACCCAAAGCATCCGTCAAGAAAAACCCTAAGTCGGGGAGGTCACAACCTCTAATAGCATGGGCAGACGACCATATTTATAAATCGCACGCAACTAGGGGTGCCCCCCTCTTCGGTCCCAACCGGAAACATCCATGCCCCTTACCCGATGACTAGCATTACCCAGGGCCATGGAACCGTCATCGTGACCCCTCTATGTGATGTGTGCAGGAAAGGGGTTTAACAACATACTGAACCGTACCCTCCTTACAAAGGGACATGTGGCAGCATGAAATTAGTTAGGAATTAATGGAACAAGACTCGATCTAGGTCTAGTTTGGAGGTTTTATGTTCCCTGTAGTGGTTAGCATGATACATTTGTTCCTCAGCAAAACCAACAGGGCCACGGTCCTAGCATGTCCCAACATGCAGAAGGATCAAGGCGTAACCACGTCCCAACGTGATTGCCCCTTTTTCCGATCATTTCATAACATGGCTTATGTTGTACCTGTTCCTACAAGTTAGTCGTGACAAGCATAACATTGAATAGTGCAAGGAAACATGCTGACATTGCATCACATGCTTTCCTACAACCAAGACTACTAGCTATGCAAACATGCACAAAAATCTTGCCCCGAAATTAACTTCCGGGAATAACCATTTTCATGCAAAATTGTTACTAGCAAACAAACAACCATGCAATTATCATATCTACAGTTCAAGGTGCTTTCCTTGGGTATGTAGATGGGTTGGTTCACTTCACAAGCTTTGAAAAAAAATCATTTTCCCTCCATTTCCTATTTTTAAAATGACCAAAGTTTCCCATAAAACCATAACAGTACAAAAAAGTTGTTTGGAATTTTTTGAAATAAATACTAAAATAAACTAGATGAAAACTAAGGAATGACAGAAAAAGAATCATTTCATTTTGAGTTAGGAATAAAAAGTTGTGAGGGTTTTTGTTTTAGGGAACTATCTATAATTAAAAATAACTGCATCTGGGTCCCTGGTAGTTAAAACAGAAAACGGTTCGGATGAAATACGCCTTCCAGAATTGAACACGTACTTTGAAGAATTTGCCTCCACTTAAAACCCTTTGGGTGGTCATGGGGTCACTGACAGTGGGTCCCAAAGGGCCCACTGGTGAGGTTTGACCGGTCCACCACGCGCCTTCTCTTCCGGCCGAACTAGGAGCAGCCTTCGGTGACCTGCGCCGGTGAACGGTTGCGCCACTCGAGGAACTGAGCAGATGGGCGTGCTTCCCTCACCGAGGCGAACCCGAAGAGCTGCACCTCGATCACTGGAGGTCACCGAGTCACCAACGGTAATGACTGCCGAAGAACTCCAGCGGAAGCAAAAGAGGGCCTTCGTCTATGGTGCTTCCAAGGATAAATGGATGAGCAACTCGAGCTTGCGGAGGTCGTAGGAGCCTTCTGTTGTGGATAATTTAGAGAGAGGAGGCACGAAGGCGACCAATTTGAGCAGAGAGTGGTGGTGGCTTCCATTGCCGGAGATGAAGAACATGGCATCCTCTGGATCAATTGGGTGCTCCTGTTGCTTTCTAGAGTAGAGAGGAAAGGTGCTGATGATCGAGAGCGGCTCGGAAGGGATATTATAGCGCGGGGAAGGTCGGTCCGCGGGTTCCAGAAGATGGCCGAGGTGGCGGCTGCCATTGTTGGCGAGCGCGGACGGTGGCGAGGCCGGTGGGGTTGCAGATGGGTCAGGTGGTTGGAATTTAGAGCAGGGCGTGCTGGCTAGCTCAGAGATGAGCCACCCCCATTGATGGTGAGCCGAGACAGAAGCGGCGGGCGGCGGTGACAGACGGCGCTTGGTCGGTGCCAGGGTCAAGTAGGGGGTATGGGCGAGGCTGCAGCAGGTGCAGGTGATCAGCAAGGGGGTGGAGTGAGCCAGGGGAGGTAGCAGCTGCGGCGTTGGCAATGCACAGGAGCGGCGGCGACCTAGGCATGCAATAGGCGCACTCTGGGCACGCAGTGCGCGCTCTGGTTGCACACGCAAAGCATTCGACGAAATGCCTCGGTGGTCTGGAAATGTTTGCTGCAAGTGAGGCTTGGAAGGGTGGATATACTTGGTCAAGTAGGGTTGCTGGACGAGTTTGTTTTGCAAAAGAACCAAGTGTCAAATGGATTTCCGAAGTTTGCAAAATTCTGTCATGTCCACAAGCTGTTCGACAGAATGCTAGGGCTATCTATATAATTTTGTTGACTATGAAAATTGGCAGGATGATACTTCATTGCATGATAGAGATGATGGTGGAGTTTGATGGACAAAGTGAATAACTTGCAATTGCAAGTTTTGGTGAATTTCAGTTCTGGACCAAAACTTTGGGGAATTATTTGATGAACTTTTAGGAAGCAAATGGAGTTGATCTTCTGGACTTAAGAGTTTCTTTGGAAGGAATACAAGATGAATTTTTTTTAAAAATTATAGAGCTAAAGAAAAGAGGGTTGTAGTTCAATGCTCTAGATAGGGCAAAATTGAAAAATGTAAGTTGTGCTCAAAATTTTAATGTAAGTTGTGCTCAAAATTTTCAAAAGAGTAGGATGGGTTTGTGCACAAATGTGAATTATAGGCCTAAGAGGGTCTCCCAAAATTTTGTGGCATTTATATAAAATTTATTTGAAATAGACTCAGTTCATCATAAGGGTTTCAGGGTTTTAGAATATCCTTAGAATTATTTTCGGGTCAAATTTATTATCAAAACATTTCCTACTGATATTTGAGAAGTAGTAAAGGAATTAGAGAAAAATCATATATGGCATCTTTGTTTTCCCAAAAAATTCTATCAGGAGAGGGAAAATTTTGAGAAAAGAAAATTGTAAAATGATTTTAGAATTGTTAAAAGGTTAATTAAATTGACAAAATTATTTTCGTCAAAATTTTATTTTACAAAAACATGTGTTAAAATTTTGGTGTGTTACAAATCTGCTATAACATCTCGAGCGAGGAAGCGGCGGTGTGCTCTAATTCATCGGGTCTGACAACCCGACGGTGAGTTGGATTTTCGATCCAGCCTAGTCGGCTGGTCGAATCGGTGAGATGTTGTTCCGGTGCCAAGGTTGCGCCAGTGTTACTCCGGTCGCCGGTCACAAGCGCCATTGTACCACTATGACTCTGTAGAGGGACCTGTATGGGCCACCAATGATGGAGTCAAATCCAGCAGCTCTCAGGTAGGGGTCCCGAACAGGTAGCCTTGGTGCGATTGTAATAGAAGACAGGGATTTACCCAGGTTCGGGCCCTCTCAAAGGGATAATACCCTATGTCCTGCTTAGAATGTATTGATTTTGAGGGAGTACAGATTATAGGTTGATCTACCGGGAGATCATTGTGTGTCGTCTACAAGCCCTCCCCCTCGGTTTATGTAGATACTGGGGGGTCCTGACTATACACATAGGTCGGTTATGTTTAAGGTAATCATGGTGTAGATGACTTCTTAATCTTGGAGTAGGCGCTAAGTTTTTGGAAACATCCCATCTTGGCGCCATGGGCTTGGCAAACGCGACTCACCAGTAAACCATCACGGGGGTCCTTGGGCCGGCCCTCCTGGTAGGGAGATGATGTGGTAGTACCCCCTAGTCCAGGACACCATCAATTACAGCGTTAAATCCAACATTTCATAATTGGCCTTCGCAGATTCCTTTGGTTCTTCCTCTACACTTGCAACGTTGTAGTTATCTACCATGTCTGCGACCCCGGTGCCATAGTCATCGGTGATTTGACTCACCACCTCCTCTCTTGTACATTCAGAGTCACCACGTAAGGTCTACCAGGTATAGTCTGGCTTAAACCCATACTTTTGTAGGTGTTCACCCATTATCTTCTTTGACTGATCTTTACGGTTCTTGCACTTATAGCAGGGGCACCAAGTTCACGTCTGGCCACTAGCAAATGCAGCAACCAAGAATTCAGAGGTCATAATCAACCAGTCATTGGTCATGCCAGCCTGACTAGGGTGGCCAGTGTACATCCACGCACAATCACCCATCCTTTGATATACTAGGAGACACAAGACATAATTCATATTCATCAAGTAATATAAAATTTAATTGCAACTAGATTGACAATTAATTAAATTTGTCAAATTAATTACATCCAACTTTTATTTTGTACCATAAAAGGGAAAGGACATTCATGCATTGAATTGTATCTCTAATAGGTAAAGAGGGTCCTAATCCCACCCGGGTATGTGTAGATTGGGTTCGCTTTCCACGCTCCGAGACGTGTATTTGGAGAACAGCAGGGAGGTGCTTCCGAAATTTTGCCTCGGATCAGAGTAGAGCATGGAAAGCGAACCCAATCTACACATACTCGGGTTGTCCATGGAAAATGTGGACAATTTGAAAGAATCACGGTTATAAATATGCAAATTCTTGCATATTTACAAATGTAACCCTTTCGAATGGGAGACTCATAGGTTACGTGACTTGACACGAAAATAAAAACTAGTGTCATCGGCATGACAGCCGGAACAGAGCAAATAGGCGGAGGAGGAGATGCTATTTGAGCTCAGCCTCGACGTAGACCATAGAGGAAGTAGTCGAACAACGGCGGCAACGGGACCAACGGTGGTGCTGGAGGTGAAGGAAAGCATATACGTAGTGTTTATAAGTTCCCCGGAAAAATATACTGAAAAGAGGATACCTCTATGTGCATAATCGAATTTTCATTAGATAACATATTATTCAAATTTCCAGCGCTATTTCTTTGTATTTTCAGCCTAGCTAGTAGTAGTGTTTTAGCTAAAACTAAAACTAAAAATCCTAGACAGGGAGGAGTTTTTTCTTACCCATATCTCTCTCATTCACTTGAACTACATAGTTCATAGATACAAAATCCACTGCCATAGTCATGATTCATTCACATAGTCATGATTCATTCACTAGAAACACATAGTTCATAGGTACAAAATCCACTGCCCTAGTTCACACAATACATAGGCCTATCAAAACTAAAACTAAAACTGAAACTAAAAAGTTTTATACATATGAACAAGGGAGGAGGAGGGCTACCTTGCTGCTGGGCCCGGCGGAGGGGGCAGCGGAGGTGGGGGCAGCGAAGATGGGGATCGGGAAGAAGGGCCGGCGGAGGTGCGGGCAGTGGAGGAGGGGGGTGCGGTGGAGGAGGAGGGGGCATGGTGGAGGAGAGGGAGGATGCGGCGGAGGTGGTGGCCACCAGCAGCACTGGAGCACGGGAAGAGGGGCCACCGGAGGTGGGGGCAGTGGAGGAAGGGGACGTGGTGGAGGAGCGTGGGGGCGCGGGGGAGGAGGGGCAGGGCGCGGCAGAGCTGGTGGCCGGTTGTATCGCTGGAGGTTCAGAGGAGTGGATCGAGAGAGGAGTGGATAGGGCTGTGTGGATAAGGGACGGGCCGGTATGTTTTTTTTTGTTAACACTTCGCCGTCAGTCGGCGTTTGGCATACGGCAAATAAGGAGGAGGGCTAAGTGGATAAGGGACGCGGGCCGGTAGATTTATTTTTCTTTATCTCTTTCCCGTCAGTCGGAGAGCGGCAGACGGCAAATGACACTCTTTGCCGACAGTCAAATATAAACCGAGGACAAAGGACCATCTTTGCCGATAGTCATGTAAAAACTGACGGCAAAGAGAGTAGGCCCTTTTATCTCCGTTAACGGTGACAAGTGGCCCATCCTTTGCCGTCCGTTTCTCTTTGTGGTCAGTTTTTTTCGTTCTTTGCCAACAGCTATTCTTTGCCGTCAGTTGTCCCGCTAGTTTGCTGACAACTTTTCCTTCGCCGCCAATTTTCTATACGCTGTCAGCTTATCCCTGCCTTTGCCGTCAGCCCTGATGAAAATTTGTCGGCAAAGGAAAAAACTGACGGCAAACACCCTTTTTCCTGTAGTCGCATAGTTTCTTCATTTTGTGGATCGATCCCTTCATATCCACAATATTCTAATCAAATTCTTATAAAAGTAAAACCCATCTAATATGCCTAGGCTTAGCATCTTTCTTATCCATAATAGCAGCATGATCAGTATGGACAGTGACCTTAGAATAAACTGTAGGGTAACGCAGCAGAAAACAAAAAATTTCCGACCTACGCACTAGCCCAGGACCACTATCAAGACTGCATACAAGGTTTGATCTTTTTCGCTACTAACTCGTAGCGCAGCGAAAGTAGAGTCGATGATGATCGGTGGTACAGACCCCCGCAGCTAAGATTTACAACCTCCGAACTGCGAGGATGTATACCCTCATCTGCCCCTCGGACACCATTCCGGGAGGCAGTCGTATAGTCCTCCTGACGGTGTCGCGGACAGCCCTTCGGGAGGACCTTCGAAACTCGGACAACCCTTGGGGAGGACCCTCGAAACACAGACAGCCACTCGGACAGCCCTTCAGGAGGCACTGTCGAACTAAGACCGAAACTACGATTTCTCTACAGAGTTGCAGACATACGGTGTCATCTATCCGTCTTGTCTTCGCCGTCTAGAACTAGTTCCCACCGGAACCTAGTCAGCCTTTCGGCTCTATGAAACTATTTCGCGGGGAGGGAGAGAGAAGCCAGACAAGTCAAATGGCATGTGTATGTGAGAAGGGATGAAGGTTTGGGAAGCCCCCTCACCTTCTATTTATAGGAAAACCAAGGGGTAGGATGGGTATTCAAAATACCAAAAGTGCCCCCACTTTATGTCATACACAAAGGGTATAAAAGCTAAAGAGGGTGCCATGTGGAGCTCCACCCTTGGCCGGCCACTCCTTGGGGGCCCCCCATGTGGGGCTTCCTTGGCCCCCAAGCACTTCTAGAAGACTTTTGGAAAATATCCCAAAAGGTGGTTTTCAAAAAATATCCAAAAATCACTTTCACTATTCACGACGACATTTTTCAGCGTCTGTTCGAACTGAAAATATTTATGTGGGCTTAGAACATTTCTAGTACCCACTAAAATAATTTTCAACGCGTTCCAGAACAATTCCGGATTAGTGATTTTCATCTGCGAAAAGCATCAGAAGCGGTTCCGGCAGCACCGGAACATTTCCGGTTTTCATCTCGAAAAATTCCAGAAAGTTTCCAGAATGATTCTGGTACCCTCCAAGAATTATCAGGCATGTGCCGAAACCAATTTGACTTAATGGTATCCCCTGAAACAACTTTTCAGTTTCACCGAAACTCATCCGGTGACCTCTCTCTTCGGAAGTTTTCCGCTGTCTGTGAAAACTTTTTCCGTAGACTTTCTCTCAGACTCCCTGTCTAGTATTCAGAAGATAGATGACCCTTAAGCGTGTGACCCTATAGGTTCACTGAAGTATAGACATGACCCGGAACTCCTACCGATCAATGATCAACATCGGAGCCGTGGACACCCATATTGACCCCTATACCCACATGAATGAATATTCGAGTGAACCTCCAGTTGCCGTGTGCTATTCCTGTTGCTTCGCGATATGATACAAATACCCGAGGTGAGACATATTGGCATCCCCATGGACCAACAACTTGTCCACTATGCCAGTTACCTCGTTTCCGGTATTGTTCTCTTTTCTCGTTCCCGTGTTCCGGTATCCTCGTGATCAAATCACAAAGTGTCTTGCAAGAGGATGATGGATACCGTAGCACCGAGAGGGCCCAGAGATATCTCTCCATCGTCGGAGGAGAAAATCTCAATCTTGAGCTATCAAGTTACTTGACATACTTTCCCTTGAACCCGTAAGCCGCCGTAATAGCCATCCAGTTACGGATGACGTTTAACAAACCCCAAAGTTCATGAATCAAGCATGAAGAAACTCTATACTCTCATGGTCTGAGGAATCAAGCAAACATTAACCATCTCTGTGTTATTAACCATAACTTGTGACGAATGAATCTCATAGCATAACATCAATTCAGGTCGATTGAACACAAATGTTCTTCTAACATTGTGCCCTCAAAGTTGCTGGCATAGACTGTAGGGTAACGCAGCAGAAAACAAAAAATTTCCGACCTACGCACCAGCCCAGGACCACAATGGAGACTGCATACATGGTTTGATCATTTTCGTTACCGACTCGTAGCGCAGCGGAAGTAGAGTCGATGACGATCGGCGATGCAGATCCCCGCAGCTAGGATTTACAACCTCCCAACCGCGAGGATGTATACCCTCGTCTTCCCTTCGGACAGCCCTCCGGGAGGTGGTCGAACAGTCCCCCAGACGGTGTCGCGGATAGCCCTTCGGGAGGACCTTCGAAACTCGAACGGTCACTCGGACAGCCCTTCGGGAGGACTCACAGAACTCGGACCGTCACTTGGATAGCCCTTCGGGAGGCACTCTCGAACAGCCCCTCGGGGACTAAGATCGAAACTACGACCTCTCTACAGAGTTGCACACATACGGTGTCATCTATCCGGCAGGGCTTCGCCGTCCAGAACTAGTTCCCACCGGAACCCAGACAGCCTTTCGGCTCTACGAACCTCTTTTCGTGGGAGGGAGAGAGAAGCCAGATCATTGCATGGCACTTGTATGTGAGAAGGGATGAGCTTATGGGCAGCCCAGTCACCTCGTATTTATAGGAGGAGCAAGGTGTAGAGGAAAGACCAAAAGGACCTTCCTAGGATCTTTCCACCACATGCCACATAAGGGTGTGTAGAACATATCCACCATGAGGTGGAAGGACACCTCAAGGAGGGCCCCCCCATGCCATGGACGAAATTGTGCAGCCCCTTTGGGGGGCTCCACCTCCCTTTCACACACCAAAAGTGGTTTTCTTCTAGAAGAAAAACCCCATTTGCAAATCAGCCCAAAAAGTGCTTTTCACTATTCACGACGACATTTTTCAGCGTCCGTTCGAACTGAAAATATTTATGTGGGCTTAGAACATTTCCAGTACCCACTAAAATAATTTTCAACGCATTCTGGAACAATTCCAGTTTAGTGATTTCATCTGCGAAAAGCATCTGAAGTGGTTCTGGCAGCACCGGAACATTTCCGGTTTTCATCTCGGAAAATTCCCAGAAGTTTCCAGAATGATTCTGGCACCCTCCAAGAATTATTGGGCATGTGCCGAAACCAATTTGACTTTATGGTATCCTCTGAAACAACTTTTTAGTTTCACCGGAACTCATCCGGTGACCTCTCTCGTCGGAAGTTTTCCGCTGTCTCCGAAAAAAAAATTCCGGAAATTTTCTCCCAGACTCCCTGTCCAGTATTCAACAGATAGATGACCCTTAAGCGTGTGACCCTATAGGTTCGGCGAAGTAAAGACATGACACGGAACCCCTTCCGATCAATGATCAACATCGGAGCCGTGGACACCCGTATTGACCCCTATACCCACACGAATGAATATTCGAGTGAACCTCCAGTTGCCGTGTGCTATTCCTGTTGCTTCGCGATATGTTACAAATACCCGAGGTGAGACATGTTGGCATCCCTGTGGATTAACAACTTGTCCAATATGCCAGTTACCTCGTTACTGGTATTGTTCTCTCTTCTCGGTACCGTGTTCCGGCATCCCCGTGATCAAATCACAAAGTGTGTGGCCAGACGATGATGGATACCGTAACACCGAGAGGGCCCAGAGATATCTCTCCATCGTCGGAGGAGCAAATCCCAATCTCGAGCTATCAAGATAGTTGACATACTTTTCCATGAACCCGTAAGCCGCCGTAATAGCCACCCATTTACGGATGACGTTTAACAAACCCCAAAGTTCATGAAGCAAGCATGAAGAAACTCGATACTCTCATAGTCTAAGGAATCATGCAAACATTAACCATCTCTGTGTTATTAACCATTAACTCATGACGAATGAATCTCATAGCATAACATCAATTCGTGTCGATTCAACACAAATGTTCTTCTAATATTATGCCCTCAAAGTTGCTGGCATAGACATGCCCATCATCAGGAAAACAGAACCATCATGCAACACTTGAGCCAGTCATAGAGGCTTGACTAGGAATACATTTTACCGTTTATTATTCCACACGTGCATATGAGTCTTCCTCCGAGCCTCGTGGTTATTGTAGACTCGAGAACCATAGCAGTTATAGCATGGAACATAAACCTAATTATGAACAGGGAGATAATCAATAACATTTATTATTGCCTCTAGGGCATATCTCCTACAGACTCCCACTTGCACTAGAGTTAATAATCTAGTTAATGCTAATGCACTTTTCACCTGTGGCACACCGGTGTAAATATGCTTCGCATGTGGTTTAGCCTGATGTCCAACGGATCTGTCGACTTCAGCTCCGTGTGTATCTTTGCGTCTCCTCGCGTTTTTACGCTTTCACAAAATTCATATTTTGTGTGGACTTGGCTTTGTATGTATGTGAATCACAGGTCGAACCTGGATTCCTCAGACTGAGTTATGGAACAACTACCTGTAGTAGTGTCCCATTGACAAAAGCCATCTTGGAACCATACTAAGTTCATGAATGAACTATATGATTCAACATCTTCTTTGTCGCTTTTAAAAGCGGCAACATACTTTGCCTCTGTTATAGAATTTGCCACAGTAACTTGTTTGGAACAATTTCCAACTACCGTGCCACCATATTGTGTATTGCACCAAACCCTCAATTTAAATCAAAAATCGCATGGAGAAATGATGAAGACTGTATCAATGTAACCTTTTACAACGAACTCTTCATGATCTTCACTTGCGAGAAAACATGTCATCAGTGCTACTATAGTACTCAATGACCCTTTTTCACTGTTGTCCCATGATCAGTACTTTGATCACTTTGGTATCTATACTCGTAACAACTTTGGAGTATTGGACATATCTGGTTGTTTTACATACCATGGAATACATGATTAATCCAAACACGAAGGTGTGTGGAATCTCCATCATGTATTTTGCTCATCAGTGTTTTTGGGACACCGAGTCTTGCAAAAACTCTTTCCATGTGACTTCGGCAAGAATCACTCCTTGGCGTTTTAAATGCTAAAAAGTTTTAGCATCTTGTCAATATGTATTTATTGCTTAGCCCCATTAGGTAAATCTATCTTCATAGATCATCATGCCTAATATTAAGGCTATTTAGCCCAAGCACTTCATCGAAAAACTATTTTCAAATGAAGTCCTAATTCGTGTCAAGAATTTTATTTCCAATTAACAATGTGTCAAGCACACAAGGTTTTTAGAAATGTTATTAGGCTCCCACTTACTTTCTAGAATTACAAGCATCTTCGTTATCCATTGATGAAGTCAAAACTCCTTTGACCATTTCATCAAAACACGAAGATTCCAACTCCACTTTGCTCTCTTCTGTCCATCGCTGGAACACTGAAGTTTGCACCCTTACTAGCATCCTCTGGATTGACAAAATACCTTGGACTGTAACACATGCAAGTCCTTGGTTTTATTTCCATCAGATGGAAATCCTTTCATCATCCTTGTTTCATATCTCATGATTGAAATATGTATTAATTGCTAGTTCAACCCAAACCAACTTTAAGCATCGCTACGATGAAACAACCTCATCGTAGTCAACTCCTTGAACTTGTTATTGCAACAAGTCGAGCTTTATGGATAAAACATTTTTATCCATATCAGTTTTAAGTTCCATAAATATTCGTTAGACTCTAAGTCTTCCGAAAGGTGTATCAAGGTTTTAATCTTGAATCACTTATATGGAAACTAACTCGGGTTGTATTGGCATTTAGCCAATTCCGGAGTCAGGGCCCATCAACGCTTCCTTGTGTATCATAGGTATATTGTTGTCTAACAACAATATCTCGTTTGCGCACCTGAGAGGTTTGCACGAGCTTTTGCCTACGTGGTTCAGCTGCAAGTTCGACCGAAGTCCATATATCTTATTGTAGAGACTTCCGTATCAGCCGCAGTAGGAAACTCTGGAATTACTTCCAAGCTCTCTTTCTGTAACACCCCCAGTGGTTAACTACAGTAATCACCCTTTTGACAATGCCAAGTCAGCATGATTAACAGTGCATGATCATCATTTGCACCATAATGCATTTCAACTTCTAACTCAAATTCAAATTAAATTAAAGTGGAAAATAAAAGTTGTTCAAACTGAAAAACTAAAATGTGCATCATGTTGCAAATATTCCCCTAGCATTTATAAAAATGATTGCAACATTAGTTGGAATTGTAAAAGGACTCGAACAACAAGAAACAGCAGCAACATAGCACTATTCAACCCCTTTTCAATTAAATAAAATCCAAACCAAAAAGATATGGACGCCAAACCAGTTTCTAGCAGTGACTAATAATGCACCATATTTATTTGGGCTAGTTTCATATTTTACAAAAGTATTTTGAAATCAAAACAAAAGTCAAAACAGAAACTAAAAAGAGAAAACAGAAAAGAAAAGAAGAAAAAGAAAAAGGCCCACTGTGCTGGGCCTAAGTCAGCACAGTGGCCGGCCCAGCCCAACTCGCTCGTCCTCTTCGTACTGCTCACGCCCGGGGCTCGCTGTCGAGCACCTGGCGCACGCACGCGCGCACGCCCAGGCCCCTCCCTCCCTCGCGGTCGACAGCGCGTCGCCGCGACTGCCGCGTATATGAGCAGCACCCCGGACCCCCTGGCTCTCCCTCGCCTCACTCTCCCCTGGACACCACCTCTCCTCTCTCTCCAGTGCGCAGCCATGGCACCGCCGCCGTAGCACGCGCGGCCACCGCCTCTGCCTCGTCGCGTGACCGTGCCCGCATGGTTCGCCTCCGTCGACTACGCCTCTCCCCCGAGCCCCACGAGCTAGAACGCGTCGCTGCGTCGCCGGCGCCTTCATCTTCCACCTTCGGCCGCCGCACGCCATCGCCGACTCCGGCCACTCCGAGCCCTCCCCGCGCACGCTAAGCTCACCTACAGACTCGCTGTGAGCACCTCGTCCCCCTCCCCCTCTCCCCGCGCGCTCTTCGTGCCCGTACGCGTCGCCCCTCTTTCGCCCGAACGCACCGCCGCCTAGCTCGTCGCCGGTGCCGTTCCGGTGACCAAACGGCCTCGGGCCCGTGCGCATCGTGCTCCCCGCATCGCGCAGGCCACACCCAGCTTCTCCTTTCGCTCGCTAGCGCGCCGTAGCGCCGACCCCGTGCACCACCCGAACGCCATCGCCGCTGCGGTCATCGCCGGCGCCGTTCCCGGCGGCCCCCAACCACGCCAACACCACCACGTGACGCGGCGCTCGCCGCCCGTTCGAACGGGCCAAGCCACGGCCCCGGAGACGCCCTGAGGGCGAAACCCGAGCTCGCCGGAGCTCGCCACCGCGTCTGGGCACTCCGGCTCGACTCCGGCGGCCGGTCCGACGTGGCGCCGCGGGCCCCACGGCCCAGCCACTGACTCTGGGCCCCACTGGGTCCCGTTGACCTAGTCCACGCTGACTGGGCGGGCCCTGTGTCTATGACATGTGGGTCCCGCTCGGTAAAACATTTTATTAAATAAATAATCCGTTAATAAAATTAACTAGTGATTTAAAACACTAATTACCCACTGACTGCTGGGCCCCGCCTGCTAATTAGTTTAAATAGATTAAGCTAACTCTGTTTAGTTAACTGAGTCACTGACATGTGGGCCCCACATATCAGGTTTGACCTGGCCGGCCCCCTGTTGACTGCTGACGTCATCCATGCGTCATGCTGACGTCACCCTGCTACTGTTCTGGATAATTCGAATTAATAATAAATCTGTAATTTCAGAATATTGTTTAAACTTTAGAAAATCATATCTTTTAAACCGTAACTCCGATGAAAATACTTTCTACATGAAAGTTGCTCAGAACGACGAGACGAATCCGAGTACGCGATCCGTTCGTCCGTCACACGTCCCTAACTATCCGAACATGCAACATTCCCCCTCCGGTTCGTCTATCCGATAAATCCAAAGACCCGGGAAATATCGCCAGATATTCTCCCGCAACGCCTGATACGTATAGTACTGCGTTAGACTACCCCTAGCACTGCGTACTGCCATGTCATACTTTGTGTTGCTCATATTTACTGTGTATTTATACTGTTTCCTCCCCCTCTTCTCTCTCGTTAGACCCTGACACCGACGTCGTCCCCGAGACCGACGCAGCTCCGGATCCCGAAGACACCATAGACGACCTTGCCCTTGCCGCCGAGCAACCAGGCAAGCCCCCCCTTTGATCATCCCGATATCGCCCATTCTAATTTCCCATGCTTGCATTAGAATTGCTGCTACTACTGCTTTACCTATTCTAATGCATAGCCTGTTCATTGTAACCTGCTGTTGATAATTACCTACATATCCTAAACTGTTTAGTCTAGGCTGGGTAGAGACCTATCAGTGACCCCACTTATCCCGACTGCCGCGCTGGATCGTCAGAAGACCCGATCAACGGGATTGAAGACCAGGCCCCGACACCGCACATCACCCCCCCTTAGTTGTAACGACACTGCAGCGTTACTATCAAGTGCCGAGGGTGAAACCTCATGTAGCACTTCTGATGTTAACTCTGTAGAGTAGCTATTCGATCGTGGTCATCGAGGGTGATTCCTCCTTCTCCACTTCCGATACGACGCTGTCGTACAACACATCAAGTGTGAACTCATCGAGGGTGATTCCTCCTAAGTTCGACTTGACGGTTACATCGAGTGGGCATCCGTCGAGGGTGATACCTCGGATTTCCTTGATGTTATGGACACACGGTTACTGTGACTTTACTGCTGAACCTTGATAGAGACGGGTCGGCCCCGAAGGGGGACCCGAGGAAGCTACTTTTACTACAGGACTGAAGGGACAGGCGGTACCACCCAGTAAAGGTGGACCTGAGTTCCCGACAGTCTTTTACGAGACGGGTTGACCTGGATGGTGCCCGAGTGTTGAATACGAGGCGTGGCCGGGCATTCATGGCCCTTGCCGCAAGTCCTCGAGACGGGGCGACGGGGTCACATCTTTCGTGAGTCTCTGCTCGTTACCGCAAGCCCCTAGTCCTAGCGATTTGGATATTTGATCCGAGCAGGCCTCTGGTCTGATAGCACTAACCATCACGTGGGCATAGTATGGGCGTTCTGCATCGTAGCATCAGCCGAAAGCTCTGTCAGACGTCCAGTTCAGCATGGCGGCACGGACGGACCGGCGCCCTCCTGGTGCCAGGCTTCTCCCTGCGTGCAACGACTTGGAGTGCACAGGGCGATGGCCCAAGACCTCTGAGCGCTTAGGATGTAGACCGACGGGGACCTCTCTGCTGAGCTGTAGGTCGGGTTGCGGTGTGTTGTTTGGCCGAGGCCGGGCATGACCCAGGAAAGTGTGTCCGGCCGGAGTTAAGCGAGCGTGATGGGTAAGTTGGTGCACCCCTGCAGGGAAGAACACTTCTATCGATAGCCGGTCCTACGGTAAAGGACACTCGGAGTTGTATCCCGATCGATACAACTAGAACTGGACCCTTGAGACGTTAACAGGTTGATGACTGTATTGGCTCTGGGATCGCTTTCTCACAGGGAGTCGAGAAAGGATCTCAGGACGAGGTTTGATGACTTTATGGCTCTGGGATTGCTTTCTCGCAGGGAGTCGAGAAAGGATCTCTGGCTGAGGTTGATATTATTACTGCTACATTATATGGTATTGTTCTACTCTCTTCTACTGCTGCAAGACCGCTGAAGATGCTAGTCTTCGATAGGACTAGGCCTTCTCTCTATTCTGGCATTTCTGCAGCCCAGTCCACATATACAGCCTCCCTTTGATAATGTTGCATATGTAGTGTAGATCCTTGCTTGCTGAGTACTTCTGAGTACTCACGGTTGCTTTGTTTTCCTTTTTCTCCCCATATCAGTTTGACGTGACCAGAGGACGGAGCCCCCTGGGACAGATGCCCCGACGATCGCTACTACTACTACCCAGAGGATGGATACTGCTACGAGTTGACTGACGACCAGGAGTAGGATCGGAGGGTCCCAGGCAGGAGGCCTTCGCCTTTCGATCGTAGTGTTTTATTTTGCCCCGCCTTTCTAAAGGCCTTTCTGTTTCTATTTCATATCTGTACTCAGATATCTGATGCTTCCGCTGACGCTTGTTCGCAAGCTTATGTATTCGAGCCCTCGAGGCCCTGGCTTGTAATATAAAGCTTGTATGACTTTATTTATGTTTTAGAGTTGTGTTGTGATATCTTCCCGTGAGTCCTTAGGCTTGATCGTGTGCATTTGCGTGTATGATTAGTGCGCGATCGGGCCGGGGGCGTCACAAGTTGGTATCAGAGCCGACTGCCTGTAGGAATCCCCTTTCCAACTCCTTGGCCGAAGTTGAGTCTAGAAACCGGAAAACTATTTTACTAACTTGGCTGTGTGGCTTACGGGCCCACGTTGCCAATTGGGTGGTATTAGTATCTTTTATTCCTCATCTTTACTCTGGGACTCTGACCTCTCTTCCTTTCGGGTTAACTAAAGTTTACTAACGCCGACACTTAGGATCTCGTAATTCTCGTCCACCCGGAGAGCTGGATATATGTGCGATTTCCCTGACATTGATCTGATTAGTCTGATAATCATTTTCCTTTCCATTGTTTTGTTTAACCTTTCTCTCCGAGATCGGTTATACTTCTCCTTGTCTTTTGACAATCATGAGTTTCCTCTGTTTCAGATGGATCGTTTGTTTCCACCACACCCTGCGACGCAGCTACCAGTTGTTCGAGCAGGGATACATCAGAGTGGCGCAGCGGAAGCGTGGTGGGCCCATAACCCACAGGTCCCAGAGATATATGTTATGAATGCTTTGAACGCCTCACCTCTGGAAGGAATCGAGAACGTTCCTGTCATTCGAGATTTTCCAGACGTCTTTCCAGAAGAACTTCCAGGAATACCCCCGGCTAGAGCTGTCGAGTTCGTCATCGACTTGAAGCCTGGCACCGTCCCTATTGCCAAGCGACCTTATAAGATGCCTCCGCATCATCTACTCGAGCTTAAGGAAGAAATCGACAAGTCACTTAAGAGTGGTTTCATCCGCCCCAGTTCCTCTGCTTGGGGAGCACCTTCACTCTTCGTTAAGAAGAAGGATGGAACTAACCGATTGGTTCAGGATTACCGGCCCATTAACCAAGCCACAATCCAGAATAAATACCCACTGCCCCGTATCAATGATCTTTATGATCAACTTGCCGGATCATCGGTGTTCTCTAAACTCGACTTGAGGTTGGGTTATCACCAGATCCGTGTCCGTGAAGAGGACATTCCCAAGACTGCATTTGTTACTCGCTATGGCTCTTATGAGTACACTGTCATGTCATTTGGCTTAACCAATGCTCCAGCCACATTCTCCCGTCTGATGAATTATATCTTCATGGATTACCTCGACAAGTTTGTCGTGGTATATCTGGATGACATTCTGGTTTATTCAAAGAATAAAGAAGAACATGCTGAACACCTCCGTCTTGTACTGGAAAGGCTTCGAGAACACCAGTTGTATGCCAAATACTCCAAATGTGAATTCTGGCTTTCTGAAGTAACTTACCTTGGTCATGTGATTTCCAAGGATGGCATTGCTGTTAACCCAGAACGAGTTCAGGCTATTCTTGACTGGACTCCTCCGAAGAACGTCAAGCAAGTGAGAAGTTTTCTCGGCCTTGCAAGTTATTGCCGTCGTTTTGTCGAGAATTTTTCGAAGATTGCTAAGCCTTTGACTGATCTGCTTCACAAAGGCGTTAAGTTTGAATGGACCGACAAATGTCAGGAAAGTTTTCAAACACTTAAGGACAAGCTAACATCTGCCCCAGTACTAGCTCCTCCAGATTCCCACAAAGATTTCGTCATTTATTGTGACGCATCCCGTGAAGGATTAGGCTGTGTCCTAATGCAAGAGCGTAAAGTGATTGCTTATGGCTCTCGTCAGTTGCGCCCACATGAAGAGAATTATCCGGTACATGATCTAGAACTAGCTGCTGTCATCTATGCACTGCAGTTGTGGCGACATTATCTCCTCGGTAATCGTTGCGAGATATACACGGATCATAAAAGTCTGAAGTACTTGTTCACTCAACCTTCTCTAAACCTCCGTCAGCAAAGATGGATGGAGGCCATTGCGGACTATGATTTGGGTATTTCCTATACCCCTGGCAAGGCTAACGTGATGGCTGATGCCTTAAGCCGCAAGTCCTATTGCGACAACCTCATGGTTAAGCGAGCTCAACCTCGTCTTTTTGAAGAACTATGCAAGATAAATCTGCGTATTGTTCCACAGGGCTCTCTGAATAACCTTGTGATACAACCAGATCTTGAGAAAGCTGTTAAGAATGCGCAAGCTAAAGATGCTGAAATTGATCTGATGAAGAAAGACCTTCACCTTGTAAAGTACAGGGATTTCTCGCTGTCTGAAGATGGAACCTTGTATTTCAGAAACCGCATTGTCGTACCTCGCTTCGAACTCATGACTGACAAGGTCATGAAGGAGGCACATGATACCCCGCTGTCTATTCATCCGGGTAGCACCAAGATGTATCGTGATCTCCGTCAAAGGTACTGGTGGTCTAGAATGAAGCAAGACATTGCTCGATATGTTGCTGAATGTGATGTGTGTCGTCGCGTTAAAGCAGAACATCAGAAACCAGCTGGAATTCTGCAACCACTTCCTATTCCTCTATGGAAATGGGATAAGGTTCAGATGGATTTCGTTACAGGTCTTCCCAGGTCACAGAAGGGTCACGATGCTATTCTTGTCGTTGTCGACCAACTCTCTAAAGTTGCACACTTTCTGCCTGTCAAGGAGACGATCACTGCTAGTCAGTTAGCAGAGTTGTATATCTTCAGAATCGTATCACTCCACGGTATTCCGAAGGAGATCAGTTCGGACCGTGGCGGTCTTTTCACTTCCAAATTCTGGGAAAGTTTTCAAACAGCTATGGGAACTCATATTACCTGGAGTTCAGCTTATCATCCCCAATCCCAAGGCCAAGTTGAACGAGTTAATCAAGTGCTTGAAGACATGTTGCCAGCTTGTGTTATATCGTTTGGCAAGAAGTGGGAAGAATCTCTTCCGTATGCCAAGTTCTCCTATAACAACAGCTATCAAGCCAGCTTGAAAATGGCCCCCTTCGAAGTACTCTATGGACGTAAGTGTCGAACCCCTCTGAATTGGTCAGAAACTGGGGAACGACCGCTCGTGGGTCCGGATATTATTCAACACGCCGAAGAACAAGTTCGTATTGTCCGGGAAAATCTCAAGGCGGCTCAGGACCGCCAGAAGAGCAACTATGATCGCAAACGATGGAGTTTGACTTATCAACCTGGTGATCAAGCTTATCTGCGAGTCACTCCTATGAAGGGCACTCACCGTTTTGGAATCAAGGGCAAGCTAGCTCCACGCTACATTGGTCCTTTCAGCATTGTTGCAAGACGTGGTCAAGTGGCGTATAAATTGGATTTGCCGCCGCAATTCTCTCATATCCACGACGTCTTCCATGTGTCGCAACTTCGTAAATGCTTCAAGGAATCTCCGCACCGAGCAGTGGATCACGAGATGCTCGAATTGCATGATGATCTATCTTATAAGGAGCATCCGATCCGCATCCTCGATGAAGCTGAACGTCGAACCCGTCAGAAGGTTACCAAGTTCCTCAAAGTGTAGTGGTCAAACCATACTGAAGATGAAGCCACATGGGAACGCGAGGATAATCTTCGTGCGGAATACCCCGAACTTTTTCCTTCTACTTCTTAATTCTCGGGACGAGAATTCTTGTTAGTAGAGGAGATTTGTAACACCCCCAGTGGTTAACTACAGTAATCACCCTTTTGACAATGCCAAGTCAGCATGATTAACAGTGCATGATCATCATTTGCACCATAATGCATTTCAACTTCTAACTCAAATTCAAATTAAATTAAAGTGGAAAATAAAAGTTGTTCAAACTGGAAAACTAAAATGTGCATCATGTTGCAAATATTCCCCTAGCATTTATAAAAATGATTGCAACATTAGTTGGAATTGTAAAAGGACTCGAACAACAAGAAACAGCAGCAACATAGCACTATTCAACCCCTTTTCAATTAAATAAAATCCAAACCAAAAAGATATGGACGCCAAACCAGTTTCTAGCAGTGACTAATAATGCACCATATTTATTTGGGCTAGTTTCATATTTTACAAAAGAATTTTGAAATCAAAACAAAAGTCAAAACAGAAACTAAAAAGAGAAAACAGAAAAGAAAAGAAGAAAAAGAAAAAGGCCCACTATGCTGGGCCTAAGTCAGCACAGTGGCCGGCCCAGCCCAACTCGCTCGTCCTCTTCGTACTGCTCACGCCCGGGGCTCGCTGTCGAGCACCTGGCGCACGCACGCGCGCACGCCCAGGCCCCCCCTCCCTCGCGGTCGACAGCGCGTCGCCGCGACTGCCGCGTATATGAGCAGCACCCCGTACCCCCTGGCTCTCCCTCGCCTCACTCTCCCCTGGACACCACCTCTCCTCTCTCTCCAGTGCGCAGCCATGGCACCGCCGCCGTAGCACGCGCGGCCACCGCCTCTGCCTCGTCGCGTGACCGTGCCCGCATGGTTCGCCTCCGTCGACTACGCCTCTCCCCCGAGCCCCACGAGCTAGAACGCGTCGCTGCGTCGCCGGCGCCGTCATCTTCCACCTTCGGCCGCCGCACGCCATCGCCGACTCCGGCCACTCCGAGCCCTCCCCGCGCACGCTAAGCTCACCTACAGACTCGCTGTGAGCACCTCGTCCCCCTCCCCCTCTCCCCGCGCGCTCTTCATGCCCGTACGCGTCGCCCCTCTTTCGCCCGAACGCACCGCCGCCTAGCTCGTCGCCGGTGCCGTTCCGGTGACCAAACGGCCTCGGGCCCGTGCGCATCGTGCTCCCCGCATCGCGCAGGCCACACCCAGCTTCTCCTTTCGCTCGCTAGCGCGCCGTAGCGCCGACCCCGTGCACCACCCGAACGCCATCGCCGCTGCGGTCATCGCCGGCGCCGTTCCCGGCGGCCCCCAACCACGCCAACACCACCACGTGACGCGGCGCTCGCCGCCCGTTCGAACGGGCCAAGCCACGGCCCCGGAGACGCCCTGAGTGCGAAACCCGAGCTCGCCGGAGCTCGCCACCGCGTCTGGGCACTCCGGCGCGACTCCGGTGGCCGGTCCGACGTGGTGCCACGGGCCCCACGGCCCAGCCACTGACTCTGGGCCCCACTGGGTCCCGTTGACCTAGTCCACGCTGACTGGGCGGGCCCTGTGTCTATGACATGTGGGTCCCGCTCGGTAAAACGTTTTATTAAATAAATAATCCGTTAATAAAATTAACTAGTGATTTAAAACACTAATTACCCACTGACTGCTGGGCCCCGCCTGCTAATTAGTTTAAATAGATTAAGCTAACTCTGTTTAGTTAACTGAGTCACTGACATGTGGGCCCCACATATCAGGTTTGACCTGGCCGGCCCCCTGTTGACTGCTGACGTCATCCATGCGTCATGCTGACGTCACCCTGCTACTGTTCTGGATAATTCGAATTAATAATAAATCTGTAATTTCAGAATATTGTTTAAACTTTAGAAAATCATATCTTTTAAACCGTAACTCCGATGAAAATACTTTCTACAGGAAAGTTGCTCAGAACGACGAGACGAATCCGAGTACGCGATCCGTTCGTCCGTCACACGTCCCTAACTATCCGAACATGCAACATTCCCCCTCCGGTTCGTCTATCCGATAAATCCAAAGACCCGGGAAATATCGCCAGATATTCTCCCGCAACGCCTGATACGTATAGTACTGCGTTAGACTACCCCTAGCACTGCGTACTGCCATGTCATACTTTGTGTTGCTCATATTTACTGTGTACTTATACTGTTTCCTCCCCCTCTTCTCTCTCGTTAGACCCTGACACCGACGTCGTCCCCGAGACCGACGCAGCTCCGGATCCCGAAGACACCATAGACGACCTTGCCCTTGCCGCCGAGCAACCAGGCAAGCCCCCCTTTGATCATCCCGATATCGCCCATTCTAATTTCCCATGCTTGCATTAGAATTGCTGCTACTACTGCTTTACCTATTCTGATGCATAGCCTGTTCATTGTAACCTGCTGTTGATAATTACCTACATATCCTAAACTGTTTAGTCTAGGCTGGGTAGAGACCTATCAGTGACCCCACTTATCCCGACTGCCGCGCTGGATCGTCAGAAGACCCGATCAACGGGATTGAAGACCAGGCCCCGACACCGCACATCACCCCCCCTTAGTTGTAACGACACTGCAGCGTTACTATCAAGTGCCGAGGGTGAAACCTCATGTAGCACTTCTGATGTTAACTCTGTAGAGTAGCTATTCGATCGTGGTCATCAAGGGTGATTCCTCCTTCTCCACTTCCGATACGACGCTGTCGTACAACACATCAAGTGTGAACTCATCGAGGGTGATTCCTCCTAAGTTCGACTTGACGGTTACATCGAGTGGGCATCCGTCGAGGGTGATACCTCGGATTTCCTTGATGTTATGGACACACGGTTACTGTGACTTTACTGCTGAACCTTGATAGAGACGGGTCGGCCCCGAAGGGGGACCCGAGGAAGCTACTTTTACTACAGGACTGAAGGGACAGGCGGTACCACCCAGTAGAGGTGGACCTGAGTTCCCGACAGTCTTTTACGAGACGGGTTGACCTGGATGGTGCCCGAGTGTTGAATACGAGGCGTGGCCGGGCATTCATGGCCCTTGCCGCAAGTCCTCGAGACGGGGCGACGGGGTCACATCTTTCGTTAGTCTCTGCTCGCTACCGCAAGCCCCTAGTCCTAGCGATTTGGATATTTGCTCCGAGCAGGCCTCTGGTCTGATAGCACTAACCATCACGTGGGCACAGTATGGGCGTTCTGCATCGTAGCATCAGCCGAAAGCTCTGTCAGACGTCCAGTTCAGCATGGCGGCACGGACGGACCGGCGCCCTCCTGGTGCCAGGCTTCTCCCTGCGCGCAACGACTCGGAGTGCACAGGGCGATGGCCCAAGACCTCTGAGCGCTTAGGATGTAGACCGACGGGGACCTCTCTGCTGAGCTGTAGGTCGGGTTGCGGTGTGTTGTTTGGCCGAGGTCGGGCATGACCCAGGAAAGTGTGTCCGGCCGGAGTTAAGCGAGCGTGATGGGTAATTGGTGCACCCCTGCAGGGAAGAACACTTCTCTCGATAGCCGGTCCTACGGTAAAGGACACTCGGAGTTGTATCCCGATCGATACAACTAGAACTGGACCCTTGAGACGTTAACAGGTTGATGACTGTATTGGCTCTGGGATCGCTTTCTCACAGGGAGTCGAGAAAGGATCTCAGGACGAGGTTTGATGACTTTATGGCTCTGGGATTGCTTTCTCGCAGGGAGTCGAGAAAGGATCTTTGGCTGAGGTTGATATTATTACTGCTACATTATATGGTATTGTTCTACTCTCTTCTACTGCTGCAAGACCGCTGAAGATGCTAGTCTTCGATAGGACTAGGCCTTCTCTCTATTCTGGCATTTCTGCAGCCCAGTCCACATATACAGCCTCCCTTTGATAATGTTGCATATGTAGTGTAGATCCTTGCTTGCTGAGTACTTCTGAGTACTCACGGTTGCTTTGTTTTCCTTTTTCTCCCCATATCAGTTTGACGTGACCAGAGGACGGAGCCCCCTGGGACAGATGCCCCGACGATCGCTACTACTACTACCCAGAGGATGGATACTGCTACGAGTTGACTGACGACCAGGAGTAGGATCGGAGGGTCCCAGGCAGGAGGCCTTCGCCTTTCGATCGTAGTGTTTTATTTTGCCCCGCCTTTCTAAAGGCCTTTCTGTTTCTATTTCATATCTGTACTCAGATATCTGATGCTTCCGCTGACGCTTGTTCGCAAGCTTATGTATTCGAGCCCTCGAGGCCCTGGCTTGTAATATAAAGCTTGTATGACTTTATTTATGTTTTAGAGTTGTGTTGTGATATCTTCCCGTGAGTCCTTAGGCTTGATCGTGTGCATTTGCGTGTATGATTAGTGCGCGATCGGGCCGGGGGCGTCACACTTTCCTTCGATCTGATGACGAAGATACTGTTTATCTCGTCGAGTTGCACTATTCTCCCACTCACCTTTTTGAAAGAACCATTCTCTTTAAAAGCATACCGTTTCGTGGCAAAACTATTTGCCTTGGTATAGTGAGGGAGGAATACCCAATAACTTGGGATAACCTACAAAGTAGCACTTGTCTCATTTGGAACAGGTTTGTAACCTTTTACACAAGCCCCATATTCCAAAAGTTAACAAAGGATGTAACCTGGTTGGGCGTACCATACCATGGCATCATTTCAACAGACCTGATGGACCTCTTTTCAGTGTAAAAGCCATAGTCTCTAAAGCATCACTCTATAAAAGGGATAATGGCAAATTTATTTATGATATCTTTGATCTTACCATGTCATAAATGGTTCGATTACATCTTCACGGACTTTTCACTCACAGTGGTGTTCCGGGAGGTGTAAGTTATGAAACTCTTTTCACAACTCATCAGACATTCGCTAAACTTGTAACTCAAATATTCCTTTCTGCAATCAAATTGGAGAAACATAATTTTCTTGTTACAATAACTTCTACTTCATTTTTGAAAACCTTTCGAATGATTTCAAAAGATCCAGCCTTACATCTCATCAAGTAAATATCCATATATCTACTTAAGTCATTTCTGAAGATAGATAAATCCACTACTTGCAACAACATTTATTGAACTACACACATCAGAATGTATGGTCACCAATAAGTTTGTTGCTCATTCCTTATGGCCTGTGAATGGTATTTCAGTCACTTCACTTTTCGGAGGAAAATTGCAAGTGTCAGATGATTCAAAATCAAACGACTTCAAAATCCATCATAATGGAGTTTTCCATGCGGGTTTCTCCAATGTGACCAAATGCAGTGCCACACTTGTGTGGTATTCTTTTAGTCTTGCGACATTTAGCGTCAGTGTTATAGATGCATCATATTACCATCAATATTCATAACATACGTCCAATCTCGGATGGAAGCATGGCCCTTTATGTTATTCATAATACTGAACAACAATTGTTCTTTTATGAACAACTCTTTTGCAACAAACATTGTGCAATGGGCTAGAGTGTGTAAAACTCTAAAATGAATTATGAATGTAAATCCAGAGGTAATATATTATTATCATTATTCATAACATATATCTCATTCTCAATGAAAGTATGGCCCCTATGTTATTCATAACATCGAACATAAAAAGTTCTCTTATGAACAACCTTCTTGCAAGATACCTTACGCAAAGGGCTAGAGTGTGAAACTCTAAAATGAGTTATGAAAGTAAATACATAGGTAATACACTGATGGAAGTATAGTAACATTTACTATGTTCCATGTGTGTATCTCAACCTCATTCCTGGCTAGTCTTTCAGGCCATAGTAGTTCTTACATCGAGTTGTAACAGAATGCAATCGAGCAGGTATCTTTGTGATTAACTCACAATACCCAAGAATTAGTGATTAACATGTTTAACCATAATTCCCAAGAACTATATCTTTGACCATCCTTCTATACATCAAAAACTTGTATGACATTCATACATGAGCTGGATATTCCAGTCTTTTATCTTCCTTTATACTTCTAATAGTTTAACTTTTAGTATTTCTCCTACTCTCAGAAGAAGCACCCAACTTAAGAGTGGCGTTAGCCCCGGACTTCCTAGGCGTGAAAGTTTCACTAACACCCTTCAGACACTTCCTTTCTCTTTAAGTTGTTGTTTTATTCACCTTTCATCATATGACAGGCGTTCTTCTGGATCCCTCTCTTATCAGTCTAATGCATAGTAAACTCCTTTACTAATAGTTTGCAAACAAACATTGCTTTGGATATCTCATATCTTTTAGCCTTTGTCTGTTTCTGAAAATGATTTTTAGATTCCATGAATATCACATAACTATCCAAACTTTCGAAGTTCGGGTCTCATGGAAGCAAATGTATTGCACTTGACTGAAAACGGAATTCTAGCTTTTGGATCGAAGGACGAGAGTCACATGATCCATAGCATAAGCGAGAGAATACCGAAAGTATGCGATAGGACAAAGTCCTTCTCGGCACTCTTGAGGACAATCCTCACATTACGTTACCAACCGTAAAGTTTTAACCAGATATTTAACAGCTATTCAATTTTTAATAGGGAAGGTGGAAACGCGAGCCATTATTCTACAACTATTATATAAACCACACTTAGACAGTGTTCATAATTAATTGCACTGAGAATTAAACAAGTTAATTCAATAGTGCGCTCCCACTCAAATCAATATCTCTCATAATTGATTTTGAGTGATACAAGATCCAGACTTCAATTCATCGCCATAGAATCATTATCTCATGATGGGAATTTTAATCGGTAGGCCATTTTGCCGATCACATCTCTATGTGACTCTTGTTCATCTTTCGATGCGTGTGTTCCAAGCTCAGGACGATCCTGCCATGAACGTCAAGACAACCAAGTGATCTTGCTGCGAGGTCTGACCTCACCCACCTCACACATCCCTAATCGTTCGTACCCATGCAACCATGGCGCACCCCGAAAAGTTAGGTGCCGTGACGGTGCTACACTTGGGAGAACACTAACTACTTGATATTTTTTGTGAGAGATCACCCTAATAAAAGCGACTACCGCGCAATCAAGAAGGGTGCAACATAAGGGGTAAACATCTCAGGCAATTCATAATAGCATGATATGGTATAGCCCTTTCTGACGGAGAAGTCTTGTATTTCTTCGTCTTCGGCATTCGCGTCGGTGTTCACCTTTGCGAAGATTGCCACCACCTTGTTGATGCACCAGATAATATTGCTATCTCTATAGCTAATAAAATAAGTGCATTTACACAAGTTTGACACGCAGGTCATCTAAAGTGCAATCATATGGCTCCAGCCATCATGCCGAATCATGCCACGCAGGTCATGTTAATTAATTTACATCATATAGTCATCTCATACATAATCAAATTATTATGAGCACTGCTATACCACATCAAATGCGCATGCAAACCCTCCTGCAAAACCAAGTTAGACGCCTCTAATCGGTTCATGCAAAAACTTGTTTTTCGTGGCTTCTAAGGTTTCGAAACAAACCGAAGCTACCAACGTCCATCATCAAGTATGATAATTCAAGTCGCTAGATTAAGTTTCCTGGGTGTATGAAAACCGAGATAATAAAATCTCGAGCCCCATACTAAACTTCGTCATATGCATGACCCCCGTGCAGATCATATCTGCATTGCCCTTTCGTTTGTGAAATTTCATCTTTCTTTTTAACTACGGTGGAATTCAATGGACTGTTAGCACTTCGTTGATCAATCAGGATCGCGGATTGCCAGAACATTGAAACTCCACCATGCTGTTATCAAGATCAGAAATATGCAAGTTCCAGGGAAGCAACAAGAACATCGGGTAATAGATTTCATGTGCTACCCGCACAAATAATTTTCAGTAATAGAACTCATCTACTACCTAATTATATTGTGCAACACCCATACATCTCCATGTATTCTAGATCGCAACCTGCATCTACGCATAGCACGGCTCATGATGCCACTGTAGGGTAACGCAGCAGAAAACAAAAAATTTCTGACCTACGCACCAGCCCAGGACCACTATGGAGACTGCATACAAGGTTTGATCATTTTCGTTACCGACTCGTAGCGCAGCGGAAGTAGAGTCGATCACGATCGGCGATGCAGATCCCCGCAGCTAGGATTTACAACCTCCCAACCGCGAGGATGTATACCCTCGTCTTCCCTTCGGACAGCCCTCCGGGAGGCGGTCGAACAGTCCCCCGGACGGTGTCGCGGACAGCCCTTCGGGAGGACCTTCGAAACTCGAACGGTCACTCGGACAGCCCTTCAGGAGGAGTCACAGAACTCGGACCATCACTTGGACAGCCCTTCGGGAGGCACTCTCGAACAGCCCCTCGGGCACTAAGATCGAAACTACGACCTCTCTACAGAGTTGCACACATACGGTGTCATCTATCCGGCAGGGCTTCGCCGTCCAGAACTAGTTCCCACCGGAACCCAGACGGCCTTTCGACTCTACGAAACTCTTTTCATGGGATGGAGAGAGAAGCCAGATCATTGCATGGCACTTGTATGTGAGAAGGGATGAGCTTATGGGCAGCCCACTCACCTCCTATTTATAGGAGGAGCAAGGGGTAGAGGAAAGACCAAAAGGACCTTCCTAGGATCTTTCCACCACATGCCACATAAGGATGTGTAGAACATATCCACCATGAGGTGGAAGGACACCTCAAGGAGGGCCCCCCCATGCCATGGCCGAAATTGTGCAGCCCCTTTGGGGGGCTCCACCTCCCTTTCACACACCAAAAGTGGTTTTCTTCTAGAAGAAAAACCCCATTTGCAAATCAGCCCAAAAAGTGTTTTTCACTATTCACGACGACATTTTTGAGCGTCCGTTCGAACTGAAAATATTTATGTGGGCTTAGAACATTTCCAGTACCCACTAAAATAATTTTCAACGCATTCTGGAACAATTCCAGTTTAGCGATTTCATCTACGAAAAGCATCTGAAGTGGTTCCGGCAGCACCGGAACATTTCCGGTTTTCATCTCGGAAAATTTCCAGAAGTTTCCAGAATGATTCTGGCACCCTCCAAGAATTATCGGGCATGTGCCAAAACCAATTTGACTTTATGGTATCCTCTGAAACAACTTTTCAGTATCACCGGAACTCATCCGGTGACCTCTCTCATCGGAACTTTTCCGCTATCTCCGAAAAACTTTTTCCGGAAATTTTCTCTCAGACTCCCTGTCCAGTATTCAGCGGATAGATGACCCTTAAGCATGTGAACCTATAGGTTCAGCGAAGTATAGACATGACACGGAAACCCTTCCGATCAATGATCAACATCGGAGCCGTGGACACCCATATTGACCCCTATACCCACACGAATGAATATTCGAGTGAACCTCCAGTTGCCGTGTGCTATTCCTGTTGCTTCGCGATATGTTACAAATACCCGAGGTGAGACATGTTGGCATCCCAGTGGATTAACAACTTGTCCACTATGCCAGTTACCTCGTTACCGGTATTGTTCTCTTTTCTCGTTACCGTGTTCCGGCATCCCCGTGATCAAATCACAAAGTGTCTGGCCAGACGATGATGGATACCATAACACCGAGAGGCCCCAAAGATATCTCTCCATCGTCGGAGGAGCAAATCCCAATCTCGAGCTATCAAGTTACTTGACATACTTTTCCATGAACCCGTAAGCCGCCGTAATAGCCACCCATTTACGGATGACGTTTAACAAACCCCAAAGTTCACGAAGCAAGCATGAAGAAACTCGATACTCTCATGGTCTAAGGAATCATGCAAACATTAACCATCTCTGTGTTATTAACCATTAACTCGTGACGAATCAATCTCATAGCATAACATCAATTCGGGTCGATTCAACACAAATGTTCTTCTAACATTGTGCCCTCAAAGTTGCTGGCATAGACATGCCCATGATCAGGAAAACAGAACCATCATGCAACACTTGAGCTAGTCATAGAGGCTTGACTAGGAATACATTTTACCGTTTATTATTCCACACGTGCATATGAGTCTTCCTCCGAGCCTCGTGGTTATTGTAGACTCGAGAACCATAGCAGTTATAGCATGGAACATAAACCTAATTATGAACAGGGAGATAATCAATAACATTTATTATTGCCTCTAGGGCATATCTCCTACATAGAGATGCCCATGATCAGGAAAACAGAACCATCATGCAAAACTTGAGCTAGTCTGGGAGGCCAGACTAGGAATACATTTTACCATTTATTATTCCACACGTGCATATGAGTCTTCCACCGAGCCTCGTGGTTATTGCAGACTCGAGAACCATAGCTGTTATAGCATGGAACATAAACCTAATTATGAATAGGGAGATAATCAATAACATTTATTATTGCCTCTAGGTCATATCTCCTACAGACTCCCACTTGCACTAGAATCAATAATCTTGTTAATGCTAATGCACTTTACACCTATGGCACAGCGGTGTAAATATGATTCGCTTGTGGTATAGCCTGATGTCCAACGGATCTGACGACTTCAGCTCCGTGTGTATCTTTGCATATCCTCGCGTTTTCACACTTTCACAAAATTCATATTTTGTGTGGACTTGGCTTTGTATGTATGTGAATCATAGGTCGAAGATGGATTCCTTAGACTGAGTTATGGAGCAACTACCTACAGTAGTGTCCTATTGACAAAAGCCATCTTGGAACCATACTAAGTTCATGAATGAACAATATGATTCGACATCTTCTTTGTTGCTTCGAAAACGTCAACATACTAAGCATTTGTTATAGAATTCGCCACCATATCTCGTTTGGAACAATTTCCAACTAGCTGTGCCACCATATTGTGTATAACGCAAACCCTCAATTTAAATCGAAAATCGCATGGAGCATTGATGAGGACTGTATCGATGTAATTACTTGCAACGAGCACTTCATAATCTCTGCTTGCGAGAAAACATGTCATCAGTACTACTCTAGTACTAAATGACATCTTTCACTGTTGTCCCATGATCAGTACTTTGATCACTTTGGTATCCATACTCGCAACAACTTTGGAGTATCGGACATATCTGGTTGTTTTTAAATACCCTGGCATACATGATTAATCCAAACACAAGAGTGTGTGGAATCTCCATCATGTATTTTACTCATCATTGTTTTGGGACACCGAGTCTTGCAAAAACTCTTTCCATCTGACTTCGGCAAGAATCACTCCTTGGCGTTTTAAATGCTAAAAAGTTTTAGCATCTTGTCAATATGTATTCATGCTTAGCCCCATTAGGTAAATCTATCTCCATAGATCATCATGCCTAATATTGAGGCTATTTAGCCTAAGCACTTCATCAAAAAACTATTTTCAAATAAAGTCCTAATTCGTGTCAAGAAATTTATTTCCAATTAACAATGTGTCAAGCACACAACATTTTTAGAAATATTATTATGCTCCCACTTACTTTCTTGAATCACAAGCATCTTCGTTACCCATTGATGAAATCAAACCCCTTTGACCATTTCATCAAAACACGAAGATTCCAACTCCATTTTGCTCTCTTCTGTCCATCGCTGGAATTCTGAAGTTTGCACACTCACTAGCTGTGACGCCCCCGGCCCGATCGTGCACTAATCATACACGCAAATGCACACGATCGAGCCTAAGGACTCACGGGAAGATATCACAACACAACTCTAAAACATAAATAAAGCCATAAAAGCTTTATATTACAAGCCAGGGGCCTCGAGGGCTCGAATACATAAGCTTGCGAACAAGCGTCAGCGGAAGCATCAGATATCTGAGTACAGATATAAAAGAAAGCACAGAAAGGCCTTTAGAAAGGCGGGGCAAAAAAAAACACTATGATCGAAAGGCGTAGGCCTCCTGCCTGGGACCCTTCGATCCCACTCCTGGTCGTCAGTCAACTCGTAGCAGTATCCATCCTCTGGGTAGTAGTAGTAGCGATCGTCGGCAGGGCAGCTGTCTCAGGGGCTCCGTCATCTTGGTCACGACAAACTGATATGGGGAGAAAAAGGAAAACAAAGCAACCGTGAGTACTCAGAAGTACTCAGCAAGCAAGGATCTACACTACATATGCAACATTTTCAAAGGGAGGCTGTATATGTGGACTGGGCTGCAGAAATGCCAGAATAGAGAGAAGGCCTAGTCCTATCGAAGACTAGCATCTTCAGAGGTCTTGCAGCAATAGAAGAGAGTAGAACAGTACAATATAATGTACCAGTATCATTAAGTCTCAACCTCACCCAGAGATCCTTTCTCGACTCCCTGCGAGAAAGCAATCCCAGAGCCATACAGTCATCAACCTCGTCCTGAGATCCCTTCTCGACTCCCTGCGAGAAGCAATCCCAGAGCCATAGTATCGAAGTATCCAGTTCTAAAATTGTATCAATCAGGATACAACTCCGACTGTCCGTTACCGTAGGACAGGCTATCGATAGAAGTTTTCTTCCCTGCAGGGGTGCACCAACTTACCCAACACGCTCGATTAACTCTGGTCGGACACACTTTCCTGGGTCATGCCCGGCCTCGGTCAAACGACACATCGCAACCCTACCTACAGCTCAGCAGAGAGGTCCTCGCCGGTCTACATCCGAAGCGCAAGGGGGTCTTGGCCATCGCCCCTCACCCTCCGGGTCGTTGTGCACATGGCTCAGATCCAAGCACCACCGCAATGGCGCCAATCACTCCATGCCGCACTGCTGAACTGGACGTCTGACAGAGCTTTCGGCTGATGCATACGATGCAGAACGCCCATACTATGCCCACGTGATGTTTAGTGCTATCAGACCAGAGGCCTGCTCGGATCAAATATCCAAATCGTAGTGGACTAGGGGCTTGCGGTAACGAGCAGAGACTCACGAAAGATGTGACCCCGTCGCCCCGTCTCGAGGACTTGCTGCAAGGGTTAAGAATGCCCGGCCGCGCCTCGTATTCACCACTCGGGCACCACACTGGCACCCGTCTTCACAACACTCGCCTCTCAGTCGCACGCGGGTACCCCTCAGGGTCGACCCGCCTTTCCAAGTAACAATAGTACAGTCCAAGTATCCGTGTGTCCATAACATCAGGGGAATCCGAGGTATCACCCTCGTTGAATTCCTACTCGATGTATCCGTCAAGGTGAACTTGGAGGAATCACCCTCGCTGGGTTCACACTTGATGTGTTGCACGACAGCGTCGTTACCGGAAGTGGTGAAGGAGGAATCACCCTCGATGACCACGACCGAATAGCTACTCTACAGAGTTAACATCAGAAGTGCTACACGAGGTATCACCCTCGGCACTTGATAGTAACGCTGCAGTGTCGTTACAACTAAGGGGGGGTGATGTGCGGTGTCGGGGCCTGGTCTTCAATTCCCATTGATCGGGTCTTCTGATAATCCAGCGGGGCAGTCGGGATAAGTGGGGTCACTGATAGGTCTCTACCCAGCCTATACTAAGCAGTTTAGGATATGCAGGTAATTATCAACAGCAGGTTACAATAAACAGGCTATGCATCAGAATAGGTAAAGCAGCAGCAGCAGCAATTCTAATGCAAGCATGAGAAATTAGAATGGGCGATATCGGGATGATCAAAGGGGGGTCTTGCCTGGTTGCTCGGCGGCAAGGGCAAGGTTGTCCATAGTGTCTTCGGCCTCCGGAGCTGCGTCGGCCTCGGGGACGACGTCGGTGTCGGGGGGCTACCGAGAGAGAAGAGGGGGAGGAAACAGTATAAATACTCAGCGAACAAGTGCAGCACAAAGCATAACATGGCAATACGCGGTGACGGAGGTGATCTAACGCAGTGCCGGGTGATACTGGCGAAGGTGGGATTCATCCGTGAATGTTTTCCCAGTTCCGGACATTTGTCAAACAGATGACCGGAGAGGAACGGTTGCATGTTCGGGTAGTTAGGGACGTGTGACGGATGAACGGACCGCGTATTCGGATTCGTCTCGTCGTTCTGAGCGACTTTCATGTACAAAGTTTTTCGATCGGAGTTACGGATTAAAAGATATGATTTTCTTAAGCTTTTATTAATTTCTGGAATTTATTTAATTAATTAAATTAAACTTTATCCGAAATAGTGAATGCTGACGTCAGCATGACATCAGCATGAGGTCAGCGGACTGTTAGGGTTAATTAGGCTTAACTAATATTTAATTAAACTAATTAACTAGTTAGATTAATTTAAACAGGGTTAATTAACTTAATTAATTTACTAATTAATTAATTAACTAATTATTTTTTTTATTTATTTTATTTTTATTTTTATTATTATTTATTTTAATAGTTTTTCTTTTAATTCTTTTTTTTTACTGGGGCGTGAGCCCCACGGTCAGTGGCCAGGGGCCAACCGGGCGCTGGGCAGCGCCAAACGGCGCGGACGAGCGGGCGCCCGACCCGGGCGATGGCCGAGCGGGCGCGGCTGGGTGCCGGCGCGCGCGAGGGAGGCCGCGGGGGAGCAGGGACCGGCGCAGGAGGGGGCCGGCAGCTGCGTAGTGGGCAGCGGCGGTTGCGGCGCGAGGCACCAGCAGCGAGCGGGGCGATGCGGGCGCTCATGCAGGGCAGCTGCGGCGAGCGGCAGCAGTAGGTGGAGCAGCAGCAGCACGCGCAAGTGGCATAGGCGGCGAGCACGACCGGCAGCGGCGAGGCCGCGTGCGGGCGAGGCGCGGCTCGGGCACGGCGGGCACGGGGCCGGGCGTGGGGCGCGCGGTGGTGGGCTACGGGAGTGCGGGGGGGAGAGGGGTCCGGCCGTGGCCGGAGGTGAGCTCACAGGGGGGGCTGGGTCGAGGCTGGCCGACGGGGCAGCGGTGGCCGGCGGTGGAGGCGACGGGCGGTGGCGTCGGGCGGCGGGGTTGGCTGGGGCGGTAGCGGAGGGGTGGTGGCCGGCGTGGTGGCCGAGGCGGTGGAGGCCGCGTGAGGCCCCGTCGCCGCGACGGGCGACGGGAGCGCCGGGGCCGCGCCCGTACCCCTCCTGGATCGGGGGGGGGAGTGGGGAACGAGGGTTGAGCGAGCGGAGAGTGCGGGGTCGGGGGTTAGGGTTTGGTCTCCAGGGGGAGGGCATATAGGGGAGGAGTTGGGCCGGCCGGCTGGGCCTTGGCCCAGTTGGGCCGAGGGAATTTTTCCTTTCTTTTTTTTTCTTTTCTCTTTTCTGTTTTGTTTTTCTTTTGTTTTTCTTTTCTTTTCTGTTTTGCAAAATGTCTGGCCCCCATTAGAGTTTTGTAAAATATGAGAGCTGGCCCACAAATCACAGCACAATATATCCTACCACCAAAAACTATTTTGGGGTTAATATCTTTTCATATTTATTTTAGATTAAATAAAAGGTAATTAAATATTGTCTTTAGTCACTGTTTGGGGATGTTTGAGTCACTTACTCAACTCCAATGATGTTGGTTTCAATTGTAGAATTGTCTCTGATTTATTTGCTATTTAATGAACAATTTAGTTTCTATGTTGGACAACTTCTATTTTCCACTTTCATTTAAATTTGGATTTTGACTTAGGAGTTGAAATGCAATATAATGCTAATGATGATCATGCACTGTTAAACATGATGACATGGCATAATCAAAAGGGTGGTTACTGTACTTAACCACTGGGGGTGTTACAAATCTCCTCTACTAACAAGAATTCTCGTCCCGAGAATTAAGAAGTAGAAGGAAAAAGTTCGAGGTATTCCGCACGAAGATTATTCTTGCGTTCCCAAGTGGCTTCATCTTCAGTATGATTTGACCACTGCACTTTGATGAACTTGGTAACCTTCTGACGGGTTCGACGTTCAGCTTCATCGAGAATGCGGATCGGATGCTCCTTATAAGATAGATCATCATGTAGTTCGAGCATCTCGTGATCCACTACTCGGTGTGGAGATTCCTTGAAGCATTGACGAAGTTGCGACACATGGAAGACGTCGTGGATATGGGAGAATTGTGGCGGCAATTCCAATTTATACGCCACATGTCCACGCCTTGCAACAATGCGGAAAGGACCAATATAGCGTGGAGCTAGCTTGCCCTTGATTCCAAAATGGTGAGTGCCCTTCATCGGGGTGACTCGCAGATAAGCCTGATCACCAGGTTGATAAGTCAAACCCCATCGTTTGTGATCATAGTTGCTCTTCTGGCGGTCCTGAGCCGCCTTGAGGTTTTCTCGGACAATACGAACTTGTTCTTCGGCGTGTTGAATAATATCCGGACCCACGAGCGGTCGTTCCCCAGTTTCTGACCAATTCAGAGGGGTTCGACACTTACGTCCATAGAGTACTTCGAAGGGAGCCATTTTCAAGCTGGCTTGATAGCTGTTGTTATAAGAGAACTCAGCATACGGAAGAGATTCTTCCCACTTCTTGCCGAAAGAAATGACACAAGCTCGAAGCATGTCTTCAAGCACTTGATTGACTCATTCGACTTGGCCTTGGGATTGGGGGTGATAAGCTGAACTCCAGGTAATATGAGTTCCCATAGCTGTTTGGAAACTTTCCCAGAATTTGGAAGTGAAAAGGCTGCCACGGTCCGAACTGATCTCCTTTGGAATACCGTGGAGTGAAACAATTCTGGAGATATACAATTCTGCTAACTGACTAGCAGTGATAGTCTCTTTGACAGGCAGAAAGTGTGCAACTTTAGAAAGTTGGTCGACGACGACAAGAATAGCATCGTGACCCTTCTGTGACCTGGGAAGTCCTGTAACGAAATCCATCTGAACCTTATCCCATTTCCATAGAGGAATAGGAAGTGGTTGCAGAATTCCAGCAGGCTTCTGATGTTCTGCTTTAACGCGTCGACACACATCACATTCAGCAACATATGGAGCAATATCCTGCTTCATTCTAGACCACCAGTACCTTTGACGGAGGTCACGATACATCTTGGTGCTACCCGGATGAATAGACAGCGGGGTATCATGTGCCTCCTTCATGACCTTGTCGGTCATAAGTTCGAAGCGAGGTATGACAATGCGGTTTCTGAAATACAAGGTTCCATCTTCAGACAGCGAGAAATCCCTGTACTTTACAAGGTGAAGGTCTTTCTTCATCAGATCAATTTCAGCATCTTTAGCTTGCGCATTCTTAACGGCTTTCTAAAGATCTGGTTGTATCACAAGGTTATTAAGAGAACCCTGTGGAACAATACACAGATTCAGCTTGTGCAGTTCTTCAAAAAGACGAGGTTGAGCTCGCCTAACCATGAGGTTGTCGCAATAGGACTTGCGGCTTAAGGCATCAGCCATCACGTTAGCCTTGCTAGGGGTATAGGATATACCCAAATCATAGTCCGCAATGGCCTCCATCCATCTTTGCTGACGGAGGTTTAGAGAAGGTTGAGTAAACAAGTACTTCAGACTTTTATGATCCGTGTAGATCTCGCAACGATTACCGAGAAGGTAATGTCGCCACAACTGCAATGCATAGATCACAGCAGCTAGTTCTAGATCATGTACCGGATAATTCTCTTCATGTGGGCGCAACTGAAGAGAGCCATAAGCAATCACCTTACGCTCTTGCATTACGACACAGCCGAATCCTTCACGGGATGCGTCACAATAAATCACAAAGTCTTTGCGGGTATCTGGAGGAGACATTACTGGGGCAGATGTTAGCTTGTCTTTGAGTGCTTGAAAACTTTCCTGACATTTGTCTGTCCATTCAAATTTAACGCCCTTGTGAAGCAGATCAGTCAAGGGCTTAGCAATCTTGGAAAAATTCTCGACAAATCGACGGCAATAGCTTGCAAGGCCGAGAAAACTTCTCACTTGCTTGACGTTCTTCGGAGGAGTCCAGTCCAGAATAGCCTGAACTCGTTCTGGGTTAACGGCAATGCCATCTTTGGAAATCACATGACCAAGATATGTCACTTCAGATAACCAGAACTCGCATTTGGAGTATTTGGCATACAACTGGTGCTCTCGGAGCCTTTCCAGTACTAGACGGAGGTGTTCGGCATGTTCTTCCTTATTCTTTGAATAGACCAGAATATCATCTAGATAAACCACGACAAATTTGTCGAGGTAATCCATGAAGATGTAATTTATCAGACAGGAGAATGTGGCTGGAGCATTTGTTAAGCCGAAGGACATGACCATGTACTCATAGGAGCCATAGCGAGTAACAAATACAGTCTTGGGAATATCCTCTTCACGAACACGGATCTGATGATAACCCAACCTCAAATCAAGTTTAGAGAATACCGATGATCAATCAACTTGCTGGATCCTACTCTCTGTGTGCACTCTGATGCAGAATCCGGTCTTATCGAACGACAACTCGGAGTATAATTCAACTCGGAGAGAAAGGTTAAACAAAACAATGGAAAGGAAAATGATTATCAGACTAATCAGATCAATATCAGGGAAATCGCACAGATATCCAGCTCTCCGGGTGGACGAGAATTACGAGATCCTAAGTGTCGGCGTTAGTAAACTTTATTTAACCCGAATAGAAGAGAGATCAGAGTCCCAGAGTAAAGGTTGAGGAGTAAAAGATCCTAATACCACCCAATTGGCGACGTGGGCCCGTAAGCCACACAGCCAAGTTAGTAAAACAATTTTCGGTTACTAGACTCAACTTCGGCCAAGGAGTGGAAAGGGGGATTCCTACAGGCAGTCGGCTCTGATACCAACTTGTGACGCCCCCGGCCCGATCGTGCACTAATCATACACGCAAATGCACATGATCAAACCTAAGGACTCACGGGAAGATATCACAACACAACTCTGAAACATAAATAAAGTCATACAAGCTTTATATTACAAGCCAGGGGCCTCGAGGGCTCGAATACATAAGCTTGCGAACAAGCGTCAGCGGAAGCATCAGATATCTGAGTACAGATATAAAAGAAAGCACAGAAAGGCCTTTAGAAAGGTGGGGCAAAATAAAACACTACGATCGAAAGGCGTAGGCCTCCTGCCTGGGACCCTCCAATCCTACTCCTGGTCGTCAGTCAACTCGTAGCAGTATCCATCCTCTGGATAGTAGTAGTAGTAGCGATCGTCGGCAGGGCAGCTGTCTCAGGGGCTCCGTCATCTTGGTCACGACAAACTGATATGGGGAGAAAAAGGAAAACAAAGCAACCGTGAGTACTCAGAAGTACTCAGCAAGCAAGGATCTACACTACATATGCAACATTTTCAAAGGGAGGCTGTATATGTGGACTGGGCTGCAGAAATGCTAGAATAGAGAGAAGGCCTAGTCCTATCGAAGACTAGCATCTTCAGAGGTCTTGCAGGAATAGAAGAGAGTAGAACAGTACAATATAATGTACCAGTATCATTAAGTCTCAACCTCACCCAGAGATCCTTTCTCGACTCCCTGCGAGAAAGCAATCCCAGAGCCATACAGTCATCAACCTCGTCCTGAGATCCCTTCTCGACTCCCTGCGAGAAGCAATCCTAGAGCCATAGTATCCAAGTATCCAGTTCTAAAATTGTATCAATCAGGATACAACTCCGAGTGTCCGTTACCGTAGGACAGACTATCGATAGAAGTTTTCTTCCCTGCAGGGGTGCACCAACTTACCCAACACGCTCGATTAACTCCGGCCGGACACACTTTCCTGGGTCATGCCCGGCCTCGGTCAAACGACACATCGCAACCCTACCTACAGCTCAGCAGAGAGGTCCCCGCCGGTCTACATCCTAAGCGCAAGGGGGTCTTGGCCATCGCCCCTCACACTCCGGGTCGTTGCGCACATGGCTCAGATCCAAGCACCACCGCAATGGCGCCAATTACTCCATGCCGCACTGCTGAACTGGACGTCTGACAGAGCTTTCGGCTGATGCATACGATGCAGAACGCCCATACTATGCCCACGTGATGGTTAGTGCTGTCAGACCAGAGGCCTGCTCGGATCAAATATCCAAATCGTAGTGGAATAGGGGCTTGCGGTAACGAGCAGAGACTCACGAAAGATGTGACCCCGTCGCCCCGTCTCGAGGACTTGCTACAAGGGTTAAGAATGCCCGGCCGCGCCTCGTATTCACCACTCGGGCACCACACTGGCACCCGTCTTCACAACACTCGCCTCTCAGGCGCACGCGGGTACCTCTCAGGGTCGACCCGCCTTTCCAAGTAACAATAGTACAGTCCAAGTATCCGTGTGTCCATAACATCAGGGGAATCCGAGGTATCACCCTCGTTGGATTCCTACTCGATGTATCCGTCAAGGTGAACTTGGAGGAATCACCCTCGCTGGGTTCACACTTGATGTGTTGCACGACAACGTCGTTACCGGAAGTGGTGAAGGAGGAATCACCCTCGATGACCACGACCGAATAGCTACTCTACAGAGTTAACATCAGAAGTGCTACACGAGGTATCACCCTCGTCACTTGATAGTAACGCTGCAGTGTCGTTACAACTAAGGGGGGGTGATGTGCGGTGTTGAGGCCTGGTCTTCAATTCCCATTGATCGGGTCTTCTGATAATCCAGCGGGGCAGTCGGGATAAGTGGGGTCACTGATAGGTCTCTACCCAGCCTATACTAAGCAGTTTAGGATATGCAGGTAATTATCAACAGCAGGTTACAATAAATAGGCTATGCATCAGAATAGGTAAAGCAGCAGCAGCAATTCTAATGCAAGCATGAGAAATTAGAATGGGCGATATCGGGATGATCAAAGGGGGGGCTTGCCTGGTTGCTCGGCGGCAAGGGCAAAGTTGTCAATAGTGTCTTCAGGCTCCAGAGCTGCGTCGGCCTCGGGGACGACGTCGGTGTCGGGGGGCTACCGAGAGAGATGAGGGGGAGGAAATAGTATAAATACTCAGTGAACAAGTGCAGCACAAAGCATAACATGGCAATACGCGGTGACGGAGGTGATCTAACGCAGTGCCGGGTGATACTGGCGAAGGTGGGATTCATCCGGGAATGTTTTCCCAGTTCCGGACATTTGTCAGACAGATGACCGGAGAGGAACGGTTGCATGTTCGGGTAGTTAGGGACGTGTGACGGATGAACGGACCACACATTCGGATTCGTCTCGTTGTTCTGAGCGACTTTCATGTACAAAGTTTTTCGATCGGAGTTACGGATTTAAAGATATGTTTTTCTAAAGCTTTTATTAATTTCTGGAATTTATTTAATTAATTAAATTAAACATTATCCGAAATAGTGAATGCTGACGTCAGCATGACGTCAGCATGAGGTCAGCGGACTGTTAGCACTACTGGAATTTGCTACTTTGCCATCTGCCAGCTCTTTGCCGTCTGCCAGCTGATGGCAAAGAGGCTCTTTGCCGTCTGCCTTGGGATAGCAGACGGCAAAGAGCTGGCAGATGGCAAAGAGACTGTTTGCCATCAGCTGGCTATTTGCCGTCTGCCAGCTGACGACAAAGAGGGAAAAGGCAGACGGCAAAGAGCCTAGTGGGCCTCACGGGGCACGGCGTGGCTAGGTCAACTTCTTTGCCGTCTGCTGGCAGACGGCAAAGAGGTTAACTTCTTTGCCGTCTGCTAGCAGACGGCAATGTCCAACCTTTGCCGTCTGCCAGCAGACGGCAAAGAAGTGACGTGGGGCCGCTTAACAGGCAAAGAACAAATAGCAGCCGGCAAAGCCGGGGCGGACGGCAAAGAAGAAGCACAACACCCGGATCGATCATGCGGATCGATGACTAGGCATCCCCACCCACACACCATCGGACGCACACCCACGCACGCACCCATGATGCACACGCCCCGAGGGCAGCATCACCCCACCACGTCTCTCTCTCTGTCCCTTATCCCCACCACATCTCTCTCTCTCTCTCTCCTTTCTCTCCCTCTCGATCCAAATCGGCACACCGGCCGGCCGGCGCCCGCCACCGCCTTGACCCCCGGCCTTGCCGGCCAACACCTCGCCCGCCGGATCCAGCCTCCCCGGCCACCACCTCTTCCGCCGGCCGCGTCCACTTCCCCCTTCACCGTCGGCCCCGGCCACTTCGCCCGTCGCCCCCGCCGGCCTCCATCAGCCCGCCGGCGCCCGCCACCACCTCGTTGGCCGCCATCTCGCCTGCCGTCCCCGGCCCCATCGCCCGTCGCCCCCGCCTGCCTCCGCGTCTCGTCGCTCGTCGACCGCGGCGGCCTCCGCGCCCCGTCTCCCCTGCAGGCCTCCATCAGCCCCGGCTCCATCGGCCCCGCCAGCCTCCGCCGGCCTCGAACCCCGGCCTCGGCCTCAAGGAGAAGTGAGAGGGCGCGGCTGCTAGTTGCTCCGGCGACTATGGGCAAAGAGGAGTCCATTCGTTCTTGGAACAAAGTGTGGATGGATAATGTCGTGTTCGTATTGTGAAATTTGTCCATTCGTGGATGATGTATTCTTGGAACAAAGTGTGGATGATGTATTTTGTGTAAATATTGTAATTTTGTATTGTGAAATTTGTCCGTTCGTCTTTGATTCTTGGAACAAAGTGTGGATGGATAATGTCGTGTTTAGTTATAGCCTCTGCACTTGGACTGCTTATTTATTTTAATAAACAAACAAACTTCTTTGCCGTCTGTGATTGTAGGTGGCTGACGGCAAAGCCTCCCGTTAGCGGCTAACGGAGCTAACCCTATCCAGTGGCTTTGCCGTCCGCTAGCAGACGGCAAAGAAGCAAGTTCTTTGCTGTCCGCTAGCAGACGGCAAAGTAGCCTTTGCCATCATCTGTTCAGCCGGACTGTTGGCCGTCTGCTGGCAGACGGCAAAGGCTTTGCCGTCCGCCAGGCATGCCTTTGCCGTCTGCTATGGCAAACGGCAAAGCAGCTGATTCCAGTAGTGTAGGGTTAATTAGGGTTAACTAATATTTAATTAAACTAATTAACTAGTTAGATTAATCTAAACAGGGTTAATTAACTTAATTAATTTACTAATTAATTAATTAATTAACTAATTTTTTATTTTTTATTTATTTTTTTATTTATTATTATTTATTTTATTACATTTTCTTTTAATTCTTTTTTTTACGGGGGCGTGGGCCCCATGGTCAGTGGCCAGGGGCCAACCGGGCGCTGGGCAGCGCCAAACGGCGCGGACGAGCGGGCGCCCGACCCGAGCGATGGCCGAGTGGGCGCGGCTGGGTGCCGGCGCGTGCGAGGGCGGCCGCGGGGGAGTAGGGACCGGCGCAGGAGGGGGCCGGCAGCTGCGTAGTGGGCAGCGGCGGTGGCGGCGCGAGGCACCAGCAGCTGCAGGCGGCGGCGAGGCGAGCAGCGAGCGGGGCGATGCGGGCGCGCGGGCGGGGCAGCTGCGGCGAGCGGCAGCAGTAGGTGGAGCAGGAGCAGCACGCGCAAGCGGCATAGGCGGCGAGCAGGACCGGCAGCGGCGAGGCCACGTGCGGGCGAGGCGCGGCTCGGGCACGGCGGGCACGGGGCCGGGCGTGGTGCGCGCGGTGGTGGGCTACGGGGGTGCGGGGGGGGAGAGGGGTCCGGCCATGGCCGGAGGTGAGCTCACAGGGGGGGGGCTGGGTCGAGCCTGGCCGACGGGGAAGCGGTGGCCGGCGGTGGAGGCGACGGGCGGTGGCGTCGGGCGGCGGGGTTGGCCGGGGCGGCGAGCAGGGGTGTCGGCCGGCGTGGTGGCCGAGGCGGTGGAGGCCGGCGGTGAGGCCCGCGTCGCCGGTGACGGGTCGCGACGGGAGTGCCGGGGCCGCGCCCGATCCCTCCTGGATCGGGGTGGGGGGGGGGAGTGGGGAACGAGGGGTGAGCGAGGGGAGAGTGCGGGGTCGGGGGTTAGGGTTTCGTCTCCAGGGGGAGGCCATATAGGGGAGGAGCTGGGCCGGCCGGCTGGGCCGTGGCCCAGTTGGGCCGGGGGAATTTTTCCTTTCTTTTTTTTTCTTTTCTCTTTTCTGTTTTGTTTTTCTTTTGTTTTTCTTTTCTTTTCTGTTTTGCAAAATGTGTGGCCCCGATTAGAGTTTTGTAAAATATAAGAGCTGGCCCACAAATCACAGCACAATATATCCTACCACCAAAAACTATTTTGGGGTTAATATCTTTTCATATTTATTTTAGATTAAATAAAAGGTAATTAAATATTTTCTTTAGTCACTGTTTGGGGATGTTTGAGTCACTTACTCAACTCCAATGATGTTGGTTTCAATTTTAGAATTGTCTCTGATTTATTTTCTATTTAATGAACAATTTAGTTTCTATGTTGGACAACTTCTATTTTCCACTTTCATTTAAATTTGGATTTTGACTTAGGAGTTGAAATGCAATATAATGCTAATGATGATCATGCACTGTTAAACATGATGACATGGCATAATCAAAAGGGTGGTTACTGTAGTTAACCACTGGGGGTGTTACACTAGCATCCTATGGATTTACAAAATACCATGGACTGTAACACATGCAAGTCCTTGGTTTCATTTCCATCAGATGGAAATCCTTTCGTCATCCATGTTTCATATCTCATGATTGAAAGAGGTATTAATTGCTAGTTCAACCCGAACTGACTTTAAGCATCGCTACGGTGAAACAACCTCATCGTAGTCAACTCCTTGAACTTGTTATTGCAACAAGTCGAGCTTTATGGATAAAACATTTTTATCCGTATTAGTTTTCTGTTCCATAAATATTCGTTAGACTCTAAGTCTTCCGAAAGGTGTATCAAGATTTAAATCTTGAATCACTCATATGGAAACTATCTTGGATTGTATTGGCATTTAGCCAATTCTGGAGTCAGGGCCCATCAACGCTTCCTTGTGTATCGTAGGTATACTGTTGTCTAACAACAATATCTCGTATGCGCACCTGAGAGGTTTGCACGAGTTTTTCCTACGTGGTTCAGCTGCAAGTTCGACCGAAGTCCATACATCTCATGTAGAGGCTTCCGTATCAGTCGCAGTAGGAAACTCTGGAATTACTTCCAAGGTCTCTTTCCTTTGATCTGATGACGAAGATACTGTTTATCTCGTCAAGTTGCACTATTCTCCCACTCACCTTTTTGAAAGAACCATTTTCTTCAAAAACCATACCGTTCTTTGTGGCAAAAAACCTTTGCCTCGGTATAGTAGTGGGGGAATACACAATAACTTGGGATAACCTACAAGGTAGCACTTGTCTAATTTGGAATAGGTTTGTAACCTTTTACACAAGCCCCATATTCCAAATGTTAAGAAAAGATATAACAGGGTTGGGCGTACCATACCATGGCGCAGTCCCGATGGAGCTCTTTTCAGTGTAAAAGCCGCAGTCTCTAATGCATCACTTTAAAAGGGATAATGGCAAAATTTATTTATGTCAACTTTGATCTTACCATGTCATGAACGGTTTGATTACATCTTCACAGACTTTCCACCTGCAGTGGTGTTCCGGGAGGTGCAAGTTATGAAATCCCTTTCACAACTCATCAGACATTCGCTAAACTTGTAACTCAAATATTCCTTTCTGCAATCGAATTGTAGAAACATAATTTTCTTGTTACAATAACTTCTACTACATTTTTGAAAACCTTTAGAATGATTTCAAAAGATCCAGACTTACATCTCATCAAGTAAATATCCATATATCTACTTGAGTCATTTCTGATGAGAGATAAATCCACTACTAACAACATTTATCGGGCTACACACATCAAATGTATGATCACCAATAAGTTTGTTGTTCGTTCCTTATGGCCTGTGAACGGTATTTCAGTCACTTCACTTTTCGGAGGAAAGTTGCAAGTGTCAGATGATTCAAAATCAAACGACTTCGTAATCCATCATAATGGAATTTTCCATGCGGGTTTCTCCAATGTGACCAAATGCAGTGCCACACATATGTGGAATTCTTTTAGTCTTGCGACATTTAGCGTCAGTGTTATGGATGTATCATATTTCCCTCAATATTCATAACATACATCCCATCTTGGATGGAAGCATTGCCCTTCATGTTATTCATAATACTGAACAACAATTGTTATTTTTATGAACAACGCTTTTGCAACAAACATTTTGCAATGGGCTAGAGTGTATGAAACTCTAAAATGAATTATGATGGTAAACACAGAGGTAATATATTATTATCATTATTCATAACATACATCTCATTCATCATGAAAGTATGGCCCTTATGTTATTCATAACACTGAACATAAAAAGTTCTCTTATGAACAACCTTCTTGCAAGATACCTTATGCAAAGGGCTAGAGTGTATGAAACTCTAAAACGAATTATGAAAGTAAATACATAGGTAATACACCGATGGAAGGTATAGCAACATTTACTATGTTCCCTGTATATACCGAAACCTCATAACTGGCAAGTCTTTTAGGCCATAGTAGTTTCTTGCATCGAGCTGCAACAGAAGGCAACTGAGCGGGTATCTTTGTGATCAACTCACAATACCCAAAAATTAGTGATTAACATGTTTAACCATAATTCCCAAGAACTATATCTTTGACCAGCCTTCTATACATCAAAAACTTGTATGACATTCATACATGAGCTGGATATTCCAGTCTTCTTTCTTTCTGCCATTATACTTGTAACAGTTTAACTTTTAGTTTTTCTCCTACTCTCAGAAGAAGCACCCAACTTAAGAGTGGCGTTAGCCCCGGACTTCCTAGGTGTGAAAGTTTCACTAACACCCTTCGGATACTTCCTTTCTCTTTAAGTTGTTGTTTCATTCACCTTTCATCATATGACAGGCGTTCTTCTGGATCCCTCTCTTATCAGTCTAATGCATAGTAAACACCTTTCCTAATAGTTTGCAAACAAACATTGCTTTGGATATTTCATATCTTTCAGCCTTTGTTTGTATCTGAAAACTAATTTTCAGTTCCATGAATATCATATAACTATCCCAAAACTTTTGAAGTTTGGGTTTCATGGAAGCAAAAGTATTGCACTTGACTGAAACAGAATTCTAGCTTTTGGATTGAAGGACGAGAGTCACATGGTCCATAGCATTAGCGGGAGAATACCGAAAGTATGCGATAGGACAAAGTCCTTCTCGGCACTCTTGAGGACAATCATCACATTACGTTACCAACCGTAAAGTTTTAACCAGATATTTAGCAGCTATTTAATTTTAACAGGGAAGGTGGAAACGCGAGCCATTATTCTACAACTATTATGCAAATCACAGTTAGACAATGTTCAAAAATTAATTGCACTAAGAATTAAAAGAATTAATTCTAAAGTGCGCTCCCAATCAAATCAATATCTCTCATAATTAATTGTGAGAGATTCAAGACCCGCATTTCAATTCAACGCCATTGAAGGGTTCATCAATGATGACGTGAATTTTAATCGGTAGGACAACTTGCCAATCACATCTCTATGTGACTCTTGTTCATCTTTCGATGCGTGAGTTCCGAGCTCAGGACTGTCCTGCCTAAACATCAAGACAACCAAGTGATCTGCTGCGAGGTCTGACCTCACCCGCCTCACACTTCTCTAATCATTCGTACTCATGTGTACATGTCGTACCCCGAAAAGATAGGTGCCGTTACGGTGCTACACTTCGGAGAACACTAACTACTTGATATTTTTGTGAGAGATCACCCTAATAATAGTGACTACCGCGCAATCAAGAAGGGTGCATCATAAGCGATAAACATCTCAGGCAATTCATAATAGCATGATATGGTAGAGCCCTTTCTGACGGAGAAGTCTTGTATTTCTGCATCTTCAGCATTCGCGTCTGTGTTCACCTTCGCGAAGATTGCCACCACCTTGTCGATGCACTACATAATATTGCTATCTCTATAGCTAATAAAATAAGTACATTACAAAAGGTTGACATGCAGGTCTTTTAAAGTGACAATCATATGGCTCCAACCATCTTGCCGAATCATGACACGCAGGTCATGTAAATCAATTTACATTATATAGTCATCTCATACATAATCAAATTATTATGAGCACTGCTATACCACATCACATGCACATGCAAACCCTCCTGGAAAACCAAGTTAGATGACTCTAATCGGTTCATGCAAAAACTTGTTTCACGTGGCTTCTAAGGTTTCGAAACAAACCAAAGCTATCAACGTCCATCATCAAGTATGATAATTCAAGTCGCTAGATTAACTTTTTGGGTGTATGAAACACGAGACAATAAAATCTCGAGCCCCATACTGAACTTCATCATTCGCATGACCCCCGTGCAGATCATATCTGCATTGCCCTTTCGTCTACGAAATTTCATCTTTCTTTTCAACTACGGTGGAATTCAATGAACTGTTAGCACTTCGTTGATCAATCAGGATTGCGGATTGCCAGAACATTGAAACTCCACCATGCTGTTATCAAGATCAGAAATATACAAATTCCAGGGAAGCAACAAGAACATCAGGTAACAGATTTCATCTCCAACCCGCACAAATAATTTTCAGTAATAGAACTCATCTACTACCTAATTATATTGTGCAACACCCATACATCTCTATGTATTCTAGATCGCAACCTGCATCTACGCATAGAACGGCTCATGATGCCGCTGTAGGGTAATGCAGCAGAATACAAAAAAAAATCGACCTACGCACCAGCCCAGGACCACTATGGAGACTGCATAAAAGGTTTGATCTTTTTCGTTACCGACTCGTAGCGCAGCGGAAGTAGAGTCGATGACGATCGGTGGTGCAGACCCCCGCAGCTAGGATTTACAACCTCCCAACCACGAGGATGTATACCCTCATCTGCCCCTCGGACAGCCCTCAGAGAGGCGGTAGTACCGCCCCTCGGACGGTGTCGCAGACAGCCCTTTGGGAGGACCTTCGAAACTCGGACGGTCACTCAGAAAGCCCTTCGGGAGGACCCTCGAAACACGGACAGCCACTTGGACAGCCCTTCAGGAGGCACTCTCGAACTAAGATTGTAACTATGATCTCTCTACAGAGTTGCACACATACAGTGTCATCTATTCGGCAGGGCTTCGCCGTCCAGAACTAGTTCCCACCGGAACCCAGACTGCCTTTCGGCTCTACGAAACAATTTCACGGAGAGGGAGAGAGAAACCAGACAAGTCAAATGGCATGTGTATGTGAGGAGAGATTAAGGTTTGGGCAGCCCCCTCACCTCCTATTTATAGGAAAACCAAGGGGTAGGATGGGTATTCAAAATACTAAAAGTGCCCCCACTTTATGTCATACACAAAGGGTATAAAAGGGAAAGAGGGTGCCATGTGGAGCTCCATGGAGGATCTCCACCCTTGGCCAGCCACTCCTTGGGGGCCCCCATGTGGGGCTTCCTTGGCCCCCAAGCCCTTCTAGAAGCCTTTTGGAAAATATCCCAAAAGGTGGTTTTCCAAAAATATCCAAAAAGCACTTTCACTATATATAATTTTCAACGCGTTACAGAACAATTCCGGATTAGTGATTTTCATCTGCAATAAGCATATGAAGCGGATCCGGCAGCTCCAGAACATTTCCGGTTTTCATCTCGGAAAATTCCAGAAAGTTTCCAGAATGATTCTGGTACCCTCCAAGAATTATCAGGCATGTGCCGAAACCAATTTGACTTAATGGTATCCCCTGAAACAACTTTTCAGTTTCACCGAAACTCATCCGGTGACCTCTCTCTTCGGAACTTTTTTGCTGTCTACGAAAACTTTTTCCGGAGACTTTTTCTCAGACTCCCTGTTTAGTATTCAGCAGATAGATGACCCTTAAGCATGTGGCCCTATAGGTTCGGTGAAGTATAGACATGACCTGGAACTCCTTCTGATCAATGATCAACATCGGAGCTGTGGACACCTATTGACCGCTATACCCACATGAAGGAATATTCGAGTGAACCTCCAGTTGCCATGTGCTATTCCTGTTGCTTTGCGATATGTTACAAATACCCGAGGTGAGACATGTTGGCATCCCCGTGGATCAACAACTTCTCCACTATGGCAGTTACCTCATTTCCGGTATTGTTCTCTTTTCTCATTCCCGTGTTCCGTTATCCCTGTGATCAAATCACAAAGTGTCTGGCCAGATGATGATGGATACCGTAACACCGAGAGGGCCCAGAGATATCTCTCCATCATCAGAGGAGCAAATCCCAATCTTGAGCAATCAAGTTACTTGACATACTTTCCCATTATCCCATAAGCCGCCGTAATAGCCATCCAGTTACGGATGACGTTTAACATACCCCAAAGTTCACGAATCAAGCATGAAGAAACTCGATACTCTCATGGTCTGAGGAATCATGCAAACGTTAACCATCTCTGTGTTATTAACCATAACTTTTGATGAATGAATCTCATAACATAACATCAATTTGGGTCGATTCAACACAAATGTTCTTCTAACATTGTGCCCTCAAAGTTGCTGGCATAGACATGCCCATGATCAGGAAAACAGAACCATCATGCAACACTTGAGCTAGTCTTAGAGGCCAGACTAGGAATACATTTTACCGTTTTATTCCACACGTGCATATGAGTCTTCCTCCGAGTCTCGTGGTTATTGCAGACTCGAGAACCATAGCAGTTATAGCATGGAACATAAACCTAATTATGAACAGGGAGATAATCAATAACATTTATTATTGCCTCTAGGGCATATCTCGTACATCAACAATATAAGATCTGAATTTATCACAAGCAAAGACAACAGCTAAAAATTATTTTTCAGTAGTGGCATAGTTTCTTTGAGCAGTGTCTAAAGTCTTACTAGGATAATAAATAACATTCAATTTTTTATCTACTCTTTGTCCTAATAAAACGCAAACAACATTGTCACTTGCATCACACATAATTTCAAAAGGCAAATTCCAATCAGGTGGTTGAACTATAGAGCAAAAATTAAAGCTTTCTTAAGAATTCCAAAAGCTTCCTTACAATTATTGTCAAAAAGAAACGGAATGTCTTTTTCCAGAAGTTTAGTAAGAGGTTGAGAAATTTTTGAGAAATCTTTAATAAACCTTCTATAAAAAATTAGCATGACCAAGAAAACTTCGTATGCCTTTAATATCTGGCGGGCAAGGGCCGGACAGTTCGGCACCTATCCGGCACAAACTGAGCAGGCTCGAACAATCGCCCGGATAGTCCGGCCCGGGCATCACCATAGAGCCAGGCCAGTGACACAAACCCAGACTATCTGGACAAATTTGACCTGGATAGTCCGGCCGCTTGATTTCATCCAGTTGACTGCCTTTTGACTTAGGTTTTCTTGTGGCTTTTGGCATTCGACTTCAAGGTGTGTACGATAGGAATGGTGAGATAGATGATTTGCGCAAATCCGTCGAGACCCTTGATCCCCTCTTAATAGTGTAGGACCCCTATGACTCATGAACGAAAAAGAAAAGCCAAGCTTTATCTCCATCAAAGCACATGTCTTGAGCCTAGTAATTTTGGGGGATCCATGATCCTCGCACCTCTTTGCATAAGGGACTAAGACCTCAGTATTCACTTCGCAAACATATTAGTCCCTATAATTGTGCGTCATCAATACCAAAACATCATTAGGGGCCTAGATGCACTTTCATTCGCTCCTAGCGTGTTGATATGGGTAGGCGTAGGCTTTAGGGTGCTACCATTTGGATGTTGGTGGCGGCGGCGCATCCAATAACTAGTCTAGGATTCCAACCCCATCTCAGCGACGACCTTCGAGGTGGTGCTGAGGAGCCCGTGGAGTTGTGTCTCTTGGGTGCTGCCAGCGTGGCGCTGGCAGATACGTCTCCGACATATCTATAATTTTTTATTGTTTAATGCTATTATATTATCAATCTTAGATACTTTATATGCAATTTTATATCATTTTTGGGAACTAACCTATTAACTCAGTGCCCAGTGTAAGTTCCTATTTTCTGCATGTTTTTTGTTTTTAAGAAAATCAATACCAACCGAAGTCCAAACACGATGAAACTTTACGGTGATTTTTTCTGGACCAGAAGGGACCCTACACTAGTAGAAAACAGGGCTTTCGTTCTAGCCGGATCGGAGAAATAGTCCTGGTCACGTTACGAACCGGGACTAATGTGAGCATTAGTCCCGGTTCGAGCGGCTGGGATGCCGGACGGGGCTCGGTAGGCATCAGTCCTGATTAGTATGGGACCTTTAGTCCTGATTGCAGACACCAACCGGGACTAAAGGGGTTGCGGCAGGCGCGATACCATTTCGTCCCAGTTGGTGTCTCCAACCGGGACTAAAGATCTGTCTTCAGTCCCGGTTTTAGACCCCAACCGGGACTAAATTTTTTCCTATATATATCCTTGCCCCTGCCCTCCCTCTCCTCTATTTTTTCCTCATAGAAGGTGGGAGGTGTGTGGTAGTTCATTTTCCCTTCCTATGCACAAGAGGTGTTCGATGAAATGCCTGAGAGCATGATGCCACTTGAGTTCACACAAAACAAACATGATATGAGGTGCCCGAGCCACACTTAACCTTTCTCCTCTTTCTTGCCCGAGCCACACAATCCATTATTCTCCTCTGTTCTTCCTCCAAGATCCATTTTCCCTAAGATTTTTCTAGATTTGGCGGTGCACCAACTATCCAAGTGTTCTAAAAGTGTAGCAACTTCATCCTTTCATCTCTCATTGCTAGTTTAGCTCATTTCATGCTCTAGAAGTAGAGTGATTTGTGGGTTTTGGTGGAGGAGTGTATGTGGGAGTTTATTTCGTTTAGATGAAATTTGAGCATGGGGGAGGATATGTAGGGTGCCGCCCCATCCCCGTCCCTGTCCTCAGCGCCGTCGATCAACCGCGCCGATCTCGTCGCCGGCACCACCGTGGTGAGCCTCTTGTTCTTATCTTTTTTTTAAACAAATTCTTACTTGTATGATTTAGATAGTTACTTGTATAATTTTCCTACTTGTATTATTGTTTGTTATTATATAGTGCCATGGTTTTGATATCCGCCTCCGTCGGCTCTTGTCCGGTCTATGATTCGGATGTGGTATATTATCTTTTATAACTATTTGTTTCATTTAGTGTTTATGACAATTATGCTGACCAACTTGACATAGATATTTTTATCTAGGAGGTATGTGAACCGGAAATTCCAACCAACCCTCTTGTCGAGAGGTTAAATTTAGTTGAAAAAGAAAACAATTATTTGAAAGAAAAAATGAAAAGAATTGAAGAAGAGAAGATGAAATTGGAGTTGCATGTTGCCGATGTCGTCGATCTACACAAGATCCAGATGGATGCAATGCGCTTGAAGATTAGAAAGATTAGAAAATATGCCATTGATAAAGAGCCTTGGTATCATTATGCTGTTGGATCAATTGTTACCTTAGTTGCGATTTTGATTGCATTTGTTGTTGCATTTAAATGTTTTACATAGTTGTATGTTAGTTTCAATGTATGTTTTAGATGCTCTAGATAGTTGTATGTTGTTTTATGAGAACTATGTATGAAATTTATGTATTTATTTTTGCGGTAATAACATTTGATCACTACTGTACTTTGGTTTTAATGTGATGAACTTGTATTAATTTGGTCATTTCTCTATTCATGATGTTCTGTAATGGTTTTTGATATACTTAATTATATAATGTAGATGAACCGGCAATGGATATACGGTAACCGATGCACTGCCGAGTACATGACGCGCCTGCATAATTTTATCGGTGTGGCTCAGGCAAACAGTCTGAATGGTTTTATGTGTTGTCCTTGTGTTGACTGTCGAAATGACAAGGATTACTCTTCCTCAAAAATCCTTTGCACCCACCTGCTTAAGTCCGGTTTCATGCCCAGCTATAATTGTTGGACCAAGCACGCAGAAAGAGGGGTTATGATGGAAGACAATGAAGAAGAAGAGGATGATGACAACTATCATATGTTCCCTGAATACGGTGATACTGTAACGGGGGAAGCTAAAGATCAAGAGGCACCTGATGTGCCCGCTGATGATCTTTGCCGGGCCATTGTTGATGCACAGAGAGAATGCAAAAGTGAAAAGGAGAAGTTGAAGTTGGAGCGCATGTTAGAGGATCACAAAAAATTGTTGTACTCAAATTGCGAAGATGGCAACTGGATTATTCGATATATATTAGTTATATTATGTGAATTTGTTTTAATAATGTTATTTTTTTTAATCGAGATGCAAATAGACATGGAAATATGAATTTGTTTTAATAAATTTTTTATAGCACTGAAATAACTTGCAAGTCTTTGCAGAAACTATGGAACACGATACAGACGAAGAACAAGAAGACATGTTGGGGGAAATAATCCGCGACGGAGATGATATCACCTCACAGTTTCTGAACGGCTCCGGTGAGGGAATGTAGGGAGAAGATGACAGCTCCAGTGAGGGAATGGAGGGAGAAGATGACGGCTCCGGTGTTGGAACCTTAATTATTACAAAGTCTGGCGAGGTATATTAATTAAGCCTCTGCTGACTAGATGCATTAATTGATTTGTATATACATATATTAACAATTCTTTCTTCTTTTAGCCCTCTGGATCGAGCCAATCTTCTATAAAGAAATGAGGCCCAAAAAAACGGTTGGGCGATAATGAAAGGTTCAAGATCGAAGAAGTCACTAAAGATGGCGAACCGATTGGTCCCACGCAGAACGCAAAAGCATTTGTACGTCAGTGCGGAGTTATTGTTAGGGACATCATCCCAATCACCATTCAAGAATGGAATAAGCCAAAGGCGGATGGAGTTACTTATGTCGACGATACATCCAAAGAAATGCTTTGGAATACGCTCATGACAAATTTCACACTACCGCCAGAGGTGGATCCAAATAACAAAGTTATAGAGCGAAAAGTCAAGGCATGGACTCTTAAGAAGATGGCCACACAATTCTGCAACTGGAAGAAAAGATTGCACCAAGACTATGTCCTCAAAAATGAGACTCCAACATTCACCAGAGCATATGAGAAGATAAAAGATCACTGGGACGCATTTGTGGAGTACAAGACATCGGATGAAGCTAAGAAAAGGTCAAAAATAAATAAGCAAAATGTTGCAAAGAAGGAATATCACCATGTTATGGGGTCAGGTGGCTACAAGGTTGCCAGGCCTAAGTGGGAGAAAACTGAGAATGACCTGATTGATAAAGGGTTCGATCAAGAGACATTGGAGTGGGCCGAACGGGCAAAGGCTTGGTTCTACGGGAATGGGGGAAAGTTGGACCCAGAAACAGGGAAGTTCAATCACGACAGAGACAATGACGAGCTGACACCAGCCCTCGGGAATGCTGAACACAGTGGACGAACACAAGGCACATCAGGCTCCGTTCCATGGAAGATTGGGTTTCCCGACTGCAGTGACACTTATAGAAGCCGAGGGAGAAAAAAGAAACATCATGCAGACCGGATGCAGCAGATAGAAGAAAAATTAGTGTGGCAGCAGAAGCAAATAGATGCACTTACCAGCCAGCAAGCTACCGGCCGATCTCAGCGGCACGAAGATCCTGCATTCGATACTGTCGTCCCACCATCTCAGTGGAAAAGCAGCGTGGCTTGCACGGAGCTCGTTCGGCCCATAGATGATATCACGGCTCCTCGCTACCCCGTGGATGATATCATACAAAGGGAAAATTGTGAGCTACATGTGAAATGCATGAACATATCCGTGAAGGTGGCGGTCGGCTTTGCCTTACCTCTTGTACGTAATGGAACTTACCATTGCTCTCCGATTCCAGATGGCTATGCTGTTGTCGGGGTGGATGAAGTTATCAAGGGATTTGAGCAGCTGGAGCTTGACTTCCCTACAGGTGAATGGGAGACTGAACTGGGAGATGCCAGAAAAAGGACCATTCTATGGAAAAAGGAACACATCGTGCTTCCACATTGGACGCCAAGGCTATCGACTCCTCAGAGTAGCAATCTAGCTCTATCTCCGCCGCCTCAGTAGACTCCGCTGCCTCCGCCGCATCAGCCGTCTCCGCCGCATCAGCAGAATCTGCCGCCTCCGCCGCCTCAGCCCCGGGTGGATATACGGAAGAGAATCGCCGCTCCGGCGGCTAGTACTACAACTGCGAAGAAATCCAGAGCAGGTACAAGGAACAGCGTCAAGGAGGCTCCTGCCAAGTTACCATACGAACTGACTGATGAGGAAACCAAGAAGGTCGTGGATGCTGATGTGAAACGCCAACTTGCACCGAAACGGCCCGAGCCAAAGGAGAAAATAGATCCGACAAAAGCGAAGCAGTTTCTGGAAAACCTTACGCGACCACCGCCTTCGCTGCCATCAAACTATGACCATCGGCAGCGGTCGGGAAGTAGTAGTGCAAGGGGGAAAACAATTTCCCAGCTCAGAGAACAGAAAAACCAATCGTGCCCCCCGCTCAAAGTGTTTTTCGATATTGATTATGTTTCGGAGGTAGCGGCCCGTGATCTTGGTTTCACTCTTGCTCAATACTTAGGCGATGTAGAGTTCCCCACGACTGATTTAGCATACAAATACCAGCACGGGAAGCCTCTCGTCAGACCTGAGGAGGTCCGGCTTCTACCAACACAAATGCGAAGATTGCATGAGTGGTACATGAAAACCTCAAAGGAAGGGAGCAACTGGCTCATGGTGTGAATTAGAGATGAGCATTACTTCCGTGGAAACGAGGAGATAAACATTGAATTTGAAGAATTATTTCAGTTATACATTCAAGATGCCATCGACAATCTATCGTCAGTTGCTATTGTCTGTAAGTATTATTTCTGTAATTAATACTCTAGCTCAGCTCGTTCATTGCATGTATAATTATCCTCACTATATTATGCAGACTGAAGATTCTCGAATGCAAAAGAGGACAAATCTATGACATTGGGTTTATTAACCCAAATACATACATGAATATACGGTAAAAAACATCGCCAAGGAAACAAAGGATAACTTGCTAACGGCGTTAATTAAACAACAAACCAGAAGGGAAATACTATTTCCTTACAACTTCAGGTGAGTGTTACTGTCTTGTACACATTTTGTTTCGCTTACTCGATGTTAAGTGTAATTGATGAGTTATGCGTGCGCAGGTTCCCCTTTATTCTGCTACTCATTCAGGTTGACGCAGGAGTAGAACTTGTCATGGACTCGAAACATAAAGACCTTAAGATGTGGGCGGACCAGAGTGAAATGCTCCAGAGGTAATTTCAATCTTTATCGCACTATATCGGCAACTTCCGTTCATTTCCTGATATCAAGTAATTAATAACTCCTTTATTCATTTTCTTTGCTGGGCAGGGATTGGAAACGGTTCACCAAGAATGTTAGGGGTGAATGGAAAAAGGAGCTGCAATTTCGACAACTCAATGTAAGTAGTACTAGCTAGGTCCGCGCATCTCTTTGATTCTAGTTTCAATACAATTATCATGCTTGATTATTATTTTGATTGAACTCTATTCTCATAAAATGCTTGAGGCAGGGAGACGGGAATAATTTATGTGGATACTACGTTTGCGAGTTCATTCGCCAGACGACCTGTGAGAAGGGCCGAATTTTAGAGAAACTTGAAGTACGTAAACAATATTCACAATTTTATTTTATTACCATCAATTGTGTTGAGCTTCATTCATATATATTGACCCCCTTCTTTAAATTAGATCGAACAGATGCGGGACGATCTCCTACCAAAGGATCGCGTAAAGGCAATTTAAGAGGAATTGGCGGGATTCTTACTTGAAGAGGTCATATCTAAAACCGGAGAATACCATTGGGAATTGGTAGGGAATTTTGGTAATTAGATATTAGGGATCGTAAGAGATATTATATTATATATATGCATGAACGTGTACTATATATAGTAGCGTCGAATATATATACGAAAACTTGTTGTTCGACCAAGCACGAAGAAAGAGGTCACTTCTCTATATTCATGACGATGTTGTGTAATGGTTCCTTCATTGCTATATGTAGTAGCGTCGAGTTGAATGGAAAACATAAAATAAAAATGAAAACCCTAAATTAAAAAGAATTGAATGGTAAACACAAAAAGAAAAGGGAAATACAAAATGAAACCCCTAAACCCTCCAAAACCCTAAACCCCAGCGCTTGGCAGCGCCTGACGCGTGGAGGCCTTTAATCCCGGTTGGTGTTACCAACCAGGACTAAAGATCCTCCTGCCAGAGCGCTCTACAGCAGCCACGTGGAGCCCTTTTAGTCCCAGTTCGTAACACAACCGGGACTAAAAACAGGGGCCTTTAGTCCCGATTCCTTAGTCCCGGTTGCCCAACCGGGACTAATGTCCGTTTTTCTACTAGTGCTAGATGATCTACAGGAGTGTCACAAGGCCAGGTGGTGGCAGCGCCCCCTGAGCTTGTGGATCCCTCGCAGCTTCGTTTGACCTAATTCCACTTCTATAAAATCCCATAAATCCCAAAACCACCAGAAGGAGCCCCGAAACAATTTTTCCGCCGCCGCAAGTCTCTGTTCTTCCAAGATCCCATCTGGAGGCCTTTTTCGGTAATCTGCCAGAGGGGGAATCAATCACGGAGGGCCTCTACATCAACCTTGCTGCCCTTCCGATGATGTGTGAGTAGTTTACTACAGACCTACGGGTCCATAGTTATAAGCTAGGTGGCTTCTTCTCTCTCTCCGATCATCAATACAATGTTCTTCTCAGAGATCAATCTGATTGTTCCGATGTAATCTTCTTTTGCGGTGTGTTTGTTGGGATCTGATGAATTGTGAGTTTATGATCAGATTATTCATTGAAAGTAATTGAGTCACTTCTGAACTTTATTATGCATGATTGTTATAGCCTTATATTTCTCTCCGATCTATTGGTTTAGTTTGGCCGACTAGATTGATTTATCTTCAGCGGGAGGCTTCCTTTGTAGTGGGTTCAATTTTGCGGTGTTCTCACCTCGTGACAGAAGGGGTAGCGAGACACGTATTGGATTGCTGCCACTAAGGATAAAACGATGGGGTTTAATCATATTGCTTGGTTTTATTCTGTCTACATTATGTCATATTGTTTAAATCATTACTCCGTTTGTCATTGACTTAATACCCTAGATGCATGCTGGATAGCGGTCGATGCGTGGAGTAATAGTAGTAGATGCAAGCAGGAGTCGGTCTACTTGTCACAGACGTAATGCCTAAATACATGATCATTGCCATGAATAACATCATAACTATGCGCTATTCTATCAATTCCCCAACAGTAATTTGTCTACTCACCGTATGCTATTCTTACGAGAGAGAAGCCTCTAGTGAAAACTATGGCCCCCGAGTCTACTTTTATCATATTACTAAATCCCTAATTACCTTGCTGCAATTTTACTTCTTTTATTTTACTTTGCAATTTATCTATCTACCATTATCAGATTTAATCCTTGCAAGTAACGACTTCAAGGGGATTGACAACCCTCTTGCCCGCGTTGGGTGCAAGTATTTGCTCTTGTGTGTAGGTACTGTTGACAGGTGTTTGCGTGGTTCTCCTACTGGTTCGATAACCTTGGTTCTTACTGAGGGAAATACTTATCCGTTACTATATTGCATCTCCCTTCCTCTCCGGGGAAAATCCCAACGTAGCTCACAAGTAGCAGTGTCAGCGGCAATGCTCTGGAGTTTTGGTCCTCGCACTTCGGCTACGCTACGTTGGTGTGTGCTCCGTCACCAATGGGAAGTGACTGAGGCTTGTTTTCGGGAGCACGATGGTGCGGCCCTTGTCTTCTGGGAGTGGTGAAGTCGGCTTGGTCAGAGGAGATGCGGTTCCGGCACAAGGAAGAAGGTCAGCGGTAGGCAGACCCGGATTGGCATCCCCGTTTCGGCAACAGATTTCGGCGGATCTGGGGTCGGAGGGGTTCCGGGAATCTTCCAGGGCATCGAGCTAGAACGTCATCGGCGTCGCCGTGCAACAGCGACCTGTTCCAATGGTCTACAAAGCGCATATGGCGCGAAGAATCTTCTCTTGATCCAGGTTTGTGCGGCTTTCGTCTTCGTCCTTTCTCGGCGCTTCGGTGGCATAAGGGATCGACAGCGAGTAGTGCGGTGGTCCAGCACAGAAGATACCAGAGGCTTGGATGTAATTTTCTTATCTTTGGGGGTTTGTGTGCTATTCTGCCGGATCCTTCCCGTATGTTCCTGCGTATGGTTCTATATTTGTATGTTTTCCTTACATTGAATAGACGCAGCTTATTCTAAAAAAAACGCTAGGAGGCAGCACGACTAATCCCAATTATTCCCCTCCACTCCCCCAAAAGCCTTCGAGGAGCACACCTACCGACTCCCTCCGTTCCGATTTACTCATCGTGGTTTTAATTTCAACATCCTAGCGTCGTACTACTTGTTTAATCGACCAATCCCGTAAAAGAGGGCAGGAGGAGAGGACCCATACAGTTTGTGAGTACAATACTACCAGCTTAGTTCATGTCTGTCGAGTTTTCATTTGATCCTGTCCACTCGGTACGCTTTTGATTGATTAGTAAATTATAATAATCCACCGTACGTACGTGCACCAGTTAGAAGTCCCTAATTGGCCGGCGCCCGGCCCCTCTCTGCCGGCCTGCCAGCCTAAATGAGGAGAGGGATTTTGGCATCTGGGAGTAAGTCAGAGCAGAGGGAACTCCCATAGTCTGAGCACCAATTGTAAATTTCTTTTCTTGGGGGTCCTTTTCGTTTAAGTGTCGTACCAATTTAAGCAATCATTTGTACACGCCAAAAAAAATCAAATGTTATAAATGACGAAGATACAGCAGATGCAATTTTCGCCAAAAGCCAAACTATATTCAACACACGTGTGGCACAATGGACACACGACCACACGACTCGTCCGGTCGTACGCAGGAGCCAACCAACACGACCCTATGTGGACGAACATTAAAACTGCACACACATTTGGACGCAGCTACGATTGGCCACACGACCCTGTGTGACAACTGCTCACCCCCACCCCGTGAGCGCAAACGCGTTTGTAATCAACTTTAGTTGCCATGTGTAATTAACTATAGTTGCCATGTCTGTCATGTATCATTAAATATAGTTGACATGTGTAACTAATTGGAGTTGCCACGTGTGGTCAAACCATAGTTGCCATGTATGATCAACCATACTTGTCGTGTGTGATTAACTAGTTGCCACATATGCACAATGTGTAACTAATTGGAGTTGCCACCTGTGGTTAAACCATAGTTGTCATGTATGGTCAACCATAGTTGCCGTGTGTGATTAACTAGTTGCCACATATACACACCTGTAGTTGCCATCTATCACCATGTCAGCGTCGTGTGGGTGAAGAGCAGTTTTGCCCACACGTTCGGGCGAGCGTCCTGTGTCCGTTCCGGCGAGGAGCGCCCACACGTGTGGCACTAAATGATAACGCCCACACGACGCTAAGTGCTTACGTGGCTCTCGACCCAGATGGCAATTGCTTCAATATTCGTGCAAATGAATCGAACGGTATCGACTGCGTTTGGACCATGTTAAATTGTGTCATATGTGTGGGCGTTAACATTTAAGACGAAGAAAGTCACAACAAGAGCAAAGCACTAAAAATGCTATAAGGCCATCAGGACAAGTTATTTAACTAGCACCATTCAGCAGGGATACCGTACAGTGGTTCCGATGTCGCTGAAGTCTGAACACAAGCGCCTGGAAAATAGACTTAAAAAAAAGTCTACTCTCCGAGCCAAATCAGCTGTTGTTTTCTGGACTTGTGATCTCATGATATAGTTCAGTTCGTGCACTCTTCTCATGAGAGTCATGTCGGTCCTTTTCAGGGAAGGAGATCTCTAGTAAGCAATAATGTAGGATCCAATCAGCGTGTAACGTTAACGGAAGCAGCGAGGCAAAGCAAGCGAACACTAACACGGCAACACCTCATTTTTAGCCCCCAAAAGAAAAGTGGAAAAACGACACTAGCGTCTATTATCTCAGAGCTAGTTTTGTTGAAGTTTTTTCTAATAAAAGGAGGACCTTCCTTCCGGCCTCTGCATCTCGTAATTCTACAAGACGTTCACCATAAAAAAAAATTATTCAAATGAATACAAAAGTTAAAAATATACCACGAGGTATCTAACATAGGGGAATCCAGCCGTGTAGTCTGACAAACTACAATACTTGAGGTCAAGCACACACAAACACCGAACAGAAAAATGTAGTCGGGGCATCAAAATAACGCTTTCAAGAAGGATACGACACTCAGTATTTTTTAAATAATGGGCTTGGCCCATGTATTTTTCTAAAATTTCTAACGCAAATCTCAAAAGCACATGTATAAAATGGCAAGTGGGGTTTTTAAAGTTTCGACCCATCCCGAAAGTGGAGGAGGTGTGAGACCTTTTTATATTGTGGGTTCTCCCCACTCCACTAAGTGATGATTGAGAAGAGAAAGAGAACATCACACGCGCGCTCGCCTGGCCTGGCCTGGCCGGGCTCAGGCCGGGGCGACATGCGCGTGAATGATCCGCCGAAATCCGGTCCGTGATCTTGCAGCAGCACGGCTTCGTTTTGCTGTTTTATTTTTTGATGTCTTGGCAGACAAGTTGATCATTCTCTTATACATACGACTTACCGGCCACGGCCAAAGACACGCCGAAACAAGCTAGGTTTTGCCTCATCTCGCAAATTGCGCCGCCATCATAGTCTATTCCATCCTGAACACCGGCGTGCACCGGCGAGCGGGGGAGCAGGTCTCCGGAATCTCTCACCCTTGTGATCCTGCACCTGGAGAGGGCAAAATAGGTTTGAAATTTTTTCTAATAAAAGGAGGACCTTCCTTCCGGCCTCTGCATCTCCTAATTCTACAAGACGTTCACCATAAAAAATATATTCAAATGAATACAAAAGTTAAAAATATACCACGAGGTACCTAACATAGGGGAATCCAGCCGTGTAGTCCGACAAACTGCAATACTTGCGGTCAGGCACACACAAACATCAAACAGAAAAGTGTAGTCGGGGCATCAAAATAACGCTTTCAAGGATTCGACACTCAGTATTGTTAGAATAATGGGATTGGCCCTTGTATTTTTCTAAAATTTCTAAAGCAAATCTTAAAAGCCCATGTATAAAATGGCAAGCGGGGGTTCTAAAGTTTCGTCCCACCTCGAAAGTGGAGGAGGTGTGAGACCTTTTTGTATAGTGGGTTCTCCCCACTCCACTAGGTGATGGGTTGAGAAGAGAAAGAGAACATCACACACGCGCTCGCCTGGCCGGGCCTGGCCGGGCTCAGGCCGGGGCGAAGGGTGTGGGCGTGCGACATGCGCGTGAATGATCGGCCGAAATCCGGTCCGTGATCTTGCAGCAGCACGGCTTCCTTTTGCCGGTCAGAGACACACCGAAACAAGCTAGGGTTTTGCCTCATCTCGCAACTTGCGCCGCCACCATAGTCTATTCCATCCTGAATACCGGCGTGCACCGTCGAGCGGGAGAGCAGGTCTCCGGAATCTCTCGCTCTTGTGATCCTACACCGGGATAGGGCAAAATAGGTTTTTGTGAAGCGCTCCACGTGACTACTCAATTTCGTCACCACGGGTCATCTTCCATCCAAGTCGGGCGCGACGAATACCGGCGTCTTCAATGTCGTCTGCTTCGTCCAGTCTTCAACAACATCGCTCCTGCAACAGCCACAGCTGCTTCTTCTGCAACTGATCAGTACGTGCGTTGTGATCTGATCATGTCTCTACTATGCTTGCTGTTCCATGTGCGATGCTGCTGTTTTGTTCATTTAGTATGCTAGAGCTATGCTTGCTAATTACTGTTCTAGTCATGAATTATTTACCGGAATTAATCATGAGTTTGCCTAATTCTCCAACAATCCAAAAACCTACTTGTAGGCAATTTCCCGAGTTAACTATGGTTGTATTTGCTTATGCACCGAAGCCGGATAAGTTTACCGGTGTGCACTTCAAGAGGTGGTAGGTGAAGTCCACGCCCTGTCTTACTGCTCTGAAAGTTTCCACGTTAGTACTGACATGCCAAAGGGAATCTCTGATGAAGATCACAGGAAATTACAGGAAGCCAGTACTATCTTTGTGGCATTCGTTCTGAGTGTTCTTGCTGACCGTCTGTGTGATGTGTACATGCACATACAAGATGGGAAGACTATGTGGGATGCACTGAATGCTAAATTCCGTGCAACAGATGCAAGCAGTGAACTGTACATCAGGGAGAGTTTTCATGACTACAAGATGATGAATAACCGTTCTATAGTTGAACAAGCTCATGAGATACAGTGCATTGTAAAGGAACTCGGACTCCTTAAGTGTGAGTTACCCGAAAAATTCAAGCCTGGGTGCATGATTGCAAAGTTGCCTCCTCCATAGAGGAATTTCGCCACTAATCTGAAATATAAGAGACATGAGATATCCGTTGAAAATCTGATACCATCTCTTGATGTTGAGGAGAAAGCTCGGGCTAAAGACACTACTGAGAAAGGAGGCGAGGTTCCGCCTAGCGCCAATATGGTGGAGAGATACCCACAGAACAAGAAAAAGGGAAGAACAAGCCTATTCTCAACAAGTCTATCAAGACTACTAAATTCAAGAAGAAGAAGATGAACAAGGCTGAGCTAGAGTGCCACGCCTCTGGAAAGCTCGGACACTTTTCCAGGGAATCCTGGAACGTGCAGACCGCAGAGGGAAAACGGGCTCCAAGAATGTCAACATGGTGACCGCTAGCAATACTGATGGGTATGGTAATTTAGCTATTGTTGTTTCAGTATTCCAATCATCTTCTTGGTTTATTGATTTGGGGGCTAATGTTCACGTGTGTCCTGGCGTCATTTTGTTCACTTCTTATCTCGTCACATGGGATTCTTTCGTTCTAATGGGGAATGGCTCACTTGCTTTTGTTCGTGGCATTGGCACAGTGGATCTGAAGTTCACTTCGGGGAAGATCATGCAGCTAAGGAACATGCAACATGTCCCTACTATGAACAAGAACCCAGTTAGCGGCTTCCTTCTATGTGGAGATGAGTTTAAGGTAGCTTTAGGGTCAAATAAACTAATTGTGTCGAGATATGGACAAATTATAGGCAATGGCGATGAGTGCGGAGGCTTGTTCCACTTTTCTCTTTTGAATTTTTGCAATAAGTCAGTAAACCAAATTTATACTAATGTAATGATGATGCAAGTGTTTGGCACTTCCATTTATGTCACATTAATTTTGGGTTAATGTCACGGTTATCTAGTATGGGTTTAATTCTGAATTTCACTATTGCCAAAGGTTCTAAGTGCCATAGCTGTGTGCAATCGAAGCAACCTCGGAAACTCACACGGCAGCCAAGGAGAGAAACTTGGCACCTCTAGAACTCATACATTCTGATCAATGTGAGATGAATGCTGTGTTGGCAAAAGGTGGAAAGTTATATTTCCTGACATTGATTGATGATGCGACTAGATTTTCCTATGTTTATTTGTTGCAAACTAAAGATGAGGCTTTAGATTACTTTAAAATCTATAAGGCTGAAGTTGAAAATCAACTAGAGAGAAAGATCAAGCGTCTTAGGTCGGATCATGGTGGCGAATATTTTCCCAAAGTATTTGAAGAATTCTATGAGGAACATGCTACTATTCATGAGAGGACCTCTCCCTATTTGCCCCAATCAAACGGGGCTTACAGAGAGAAAAAACCGTATGTTGACTGACTTGGTAAATGCCATGTTAGACACTACTAGTTTATCTAAGGCATGGGGAGGGGAGGCTTTGTTCACTTCATGTCATGTCCTGAATAGAGTTCCTAACAAGAATAAAGGGAAAACCCCTTATGACGAGTGGGTTGGGAGAAAGCCATCACTTTCTTATTTGCGCACGTGGGGATGCTTGGCGAAAGTCAATGTTTCAATCCCTAAGAAACGCAAACTCGGACCAAAGATAGTGGATTGTGTTTATCTAGGTTATGCTCAGTGGAGCATTGCCTATAGATTTTAGTGGTTAAATCCGAGGTACCTGATATGCATTTTGATACTATAATAGAATCTGGCGATGCAACATTTTTTGAGAATATGTTTCCTATGAAAGATATGCATAACATTGCTAGAATTTCTACTGAGATAATTCCTGAATCTAGTACAACTGATGAGTATTACGAGCAACCACATGAGGAAGTCCTAGAGAAGGACAACAATGAAGCTCCTGCGAGCAGCAAGAGACAGAGGATTGCAAAATCCTTTGGTAAGAAATTCATTGAATACCTTGTGAATGACACTCCCAAGTCTATTGCAGAGGCATATGCATCTCCGGAAGTAGATGGTTGGAAAGAAGTTGTCCATAATGAGATGGACTCAATTATTTCTAACGGAACTTGGGAGCTAACTGAATGACCCCATGGTTGTAAACCTGTGGGCTGTAAGTGGGTGTTCAAAAAGTAGGTAAGGCTTGATGGTACTATTGAGAAGTACAAGGCATGATTTGTGGCCAAGGGCTATACTCAGAAAGAAGGTGAAGATTACGTTGACACCTATTCACCTGTCGCTAGACTGACCACCATTCGATTTCTACTTTCCCTGGCCGCCTCTTATGGTCTTATCGTTCATCACATGGACGTAAAGACAACTTTCCTAAATGGACAGTTGGAAGAGGAAATCTGTATGGATTAGCCTGATTGGTTTGTAGTAAAGGATGAAGAGAGAAAGGTGTGCAAGTTGTTGAAATCTTTGTATAGCTTGAACAAGCACCTAAGCAGTTGTAACACCCCCTGTAATTAAGCCACAGTAATCACTCTCTAATTATGCTAAGTCACTTTGTTTTGCAATGATTGATCAACTTGGAATCATATCTCATTTCAAATTCCACTTTAAATCAAAATTTGATTTGCAAGTCAAAATAAAAGTTGTACAAACTTGCAAGCAAAATAGTTCATAATTTTGCAAATAATCCATGTGTAATTATGGTTAAGGAAAACAACATCACATATTTACTCAATTTGAACCTAGCATCCAAAAACAGTACCTAAACAACCTCATTGAAATTGTTTCTAACTAAACTAAATTCAAATGGGTTCAATTAAACCCTAAACTTTCTATGGCAGTACAGAATATTGCAGAGTATTTATTGAGACAAGTTCCACATTTTACAAAACTCATTCGGATCAAAAACTAATACAAAACAGTGACAGAAAATAAAAGAAACAAACGAAAAGAAAAGAAAAGCCAATGGGCAGGGAGGCCCAGCCCACCTCCCTTGTCTTCCACCTCCCGCTACAGTGGGAGGCAGGGGGAGCTGTGGCATGCATCCCATGACCGTGGCCGCGCCTGGCCATGTACCGGCCATCGGGCACCTCCCTGACGCCCTTAAGACGTCGTCCGCGACCCCCTCGGCCGAACCCTAGCTTTTCCTCCCTCTCCCTCGTGCCTCTGCTCTCTACCCGCATGCGCCCGAGCGTGCTTGTCGCCACCGCCTCCTCGCTACCATGCTCCGGGGCATCCCCGAGCTACACCTGGTTGTCTAGGAGCTTCGCTGCGCTCCTCCACGCCGTCTCCGCCCTCCAGCTCGAGCCGAGGAGCTACCCTCCGCCGGATCAACCTCGTCAAGCCTGTCGGCCACAGCCACTCCCTCGCTGCCATGCCTCTGCTCCAACGCCACCCCGACCGCCCCAAGCTCGCAACCAACCTCCTCCCTGTGAGCCGCGTCCATTCCCCCTCTTTTTCCCTTCCTCCCCTCGCCGTAGCCGCCGGCACCGCCGTCGCCCGAGCTCGCGCTCACCACCTCTAGCCGCGCCCGCGCCGCACGCTTCGGGCCGCGCTCAACGCACCCCCGTAGCCACGCCCCGTGCGCGCCGCCCCTGCATCCTCCGTGCGTCAATGTTGCCTGCTGCAGCTCCTCCTGCCGCGCGCGCCGCACCACAGCCTCCCGTGCCTGCCCACTGCCGCGCTCGCTCAGCCGTTGCTGCTCCTGGCTCGGCCGCCGCGCACACGCGCGCGTGCGTGCCCAGCCTGGGAGGCTGGCTGTGCCCCCTGACAAGTGGGGCCGGTAGTTTAAGTTAATTGCTTAATTAGCTAAATGCCCCACAGACATGTGGCCCCCACCTTAATTAATTGAGCAAATAAAACCATTTAGCTAATATGTGTCACCGACACGCATGCCCCACTGGACCCGCTGACCAGTCAATGGTTGACCAGTCAACTGCTGAGTAAGCAGTTGACTGGGCCCACCAGTCAGCCCCTGTGTGCACTGGCTGGGTACACTTTGCTGTGTTCCCGTAGCAATTTCTGTTTAGCATTTTTCAAAATAAAAATAATCCAGAAAATTCAGAAAATGTTTAAAACTTTAAAAATTCATAGAAAATAAACCGTAGCTCGGATGAAAATAATTTATATATGAAAAATAATCAGGAAAATGTTACAAATTCAGATATGCCACCCACATACCTGCCACACCCCTCCAACATATCAAACATGGAACCTTTCCATACAGATGAATACCCAAGAAAATACCTAGAGCTGGGAAAATATTCCAGGATATTTTCCCACTTCGTCTAAAATACATAGTAACGCATTAGAGCACCCCATAGCATAATATTTTTCCATGCCATGCCATGCATTGTGTTGCATTTGTATGCTTTGTATTTATTGTTTCTTCCCCTCCTTTCCCTCCGGTAGACCCCGAGACCATTGATGATCCGGTGATCAGCTACTTCCGGAGATTCCTTTTCGTCTGCAGAGCAACCAGGCAAGCAAACCCCCTTGATCATTCCGATATCGCCCATTCCTTCTCTCTTATGCTTGCATTAGATTTTGCTACTGTTGTTATTCCGGTAGTTCCTATTCTGATGCATAGCCTATTTTCGTAACCTGTTGTTGTTAATTACCTGTATCCTAAATGCTTAGTATAGGAATGCTTGTCCCTTCAATGGCCCTACACCCTTGTCCATGTTGCCATGCTTGTTATCTGGTTTTTCCAAACCAGTGATCGAGGTACCGAGACCTGACCACACCCCTTTGGCCCATGCAATTGGACGACTCTGCAGAGCCGCTACAAGCATGATACTACCAAGGGTGATTCCTCGTATATCACTCTCGATGATGACTCTGTAGTGTAGCACATCCAGTGTGACCTTTTTGAGGGTGATTCCTCATAGTTCCCTCTCGATGATGTCTCCGTCGTGCAATGTATCAAGTGTGGATTCATCGAGGGTGATTCCTCAATTTTCATCTTGATGGTATGGACTTGCATCATGACAACCCCCTTTGCTAAAGACGGGTCGGCCCCAAGGGCACCCGCGATTGATTCATACAAAAGTCGGGTTGGCCTGGAGAGCATCCATGAGAGATAGTATGGCGGCTGGCTGTTTAGCGGTACCACCCAGGATGTGGTGGTAGCTCGGGACCTGTCCCGACAGCCGACACGAACCTGCACTTTGGTGGAGCGACAGGGCAGGCGGAGACCACCTAGGAGAGATGTGGGCCTGGTCCCTGGTCGTGGTCCGTGAGTGACCAAATCGGAGCGACAGGAGCCCTGTTCGTGTCCGCGAGCTACTAATAACACACTAACGGATTTGGGTATTTGATCTGAGTTGGCCACTGGCCTATACGCACTAACCACCACGCGGGAAAATGGTTTATGGGGCCCTCGGAGTCATACATTCTCCCGAAAGCTCTATCAGATGCCCTGTTCAGCATTGCGGCATGGCCAGGCCGGTGCCATCAAGGAGAGAGCTGGCACCCGTACCCAACCGTCCTCGCAACGACCCGGAGTGCTTAGGGCAATAGGCCCATGACCCCTTCACGCTTAGGATGTAGACCGGCGGGCACCTCTCTGGAGAGCCTAGGTAGGACTATGGCGTGTCGATCATCCGAGGCCGGGCATTACCCAGAAAAGTGTGCCCGGTCAGAGGTAATCGAGCGTGCTGGGTAATGTGGTGCTCCCCTGCAGGGAAGTTATTCTATTTGAATAGCCGTGTCCACGGTAACAAGACGCTCGGACTGGTATCCTTATCTACTACAACTAGAACCGGATACTATAATAATGCTAATCTGATATACTGCTCTAGGATTGCTTTCTCACAGGGTAGTCGAGGAAGGATCTCATGGTTTGACTGCCATATACTTGTTACTACATAATATTATATATATATATATATATATATATATATATATATATATATATATATATACACTACTCTCTTCTGATGCTGCAAGATGGTAGTCTTCGTTAGGCTAGGCCTTTTCCCCATCTACTCTAGCATTTCTACAGTATAGTCCATAGACATACCCTTCCCTTGATACTGATGCATACTTAGCAAAGTTCTAATGTAAGTCTTGTGGGTACTTTGGATGAGTACTCACGGTTGCTTTGCTACATTTTCCCCCCTCTACCCGGTTGCTGCGATCAGAGGACGGAGGCCAGGAGCTGGATCACCCCGACGGCGCCTTCTACTACGAGGAGACCGCCGACCAAGAGTAGTTCGGAGGACCCAGGCAGGAGGCCTACGCCTTTTCGATCTAGTTGTCGTTGTTATGCTTAGCCTTCTTAAGGCAAACTTGTCTAACTATGTGTGTACTCAGATAATATTTGCTTTGCTGACTTTTGTATTCGGGTCCTTGTGACCCCTGGCTTGTAACATAAAGATTTATGTTTAAATTTGTGTCTAGAGTTGTGTTGTGATATCTTCCCGTGAGTCTCTGGTCTTGATCGTGCATGTTTGCATGTATGATTAGTACACAATTGAGCCGGGGGCGTCACAAGTTGGTATCAGAGCCGACTGCCTATAGGAAGCCTCTTTCCAACTCCTTGGTCGAAGTCGAGTCTAGTCTTTGAAAAACTATTTTACTAATAGTGTTGTGTGGCTTACGGGCCCACATTGCAAAAGGATGGGATTAGAATCTTTTATGCCGCTCCTTTACTCTGGAATTCTGATCTCTCTTCTTTTCGGGTTAAATTTTTTACTAACTCTAACTCTAGGTTCTCATGATCATATCCACCCGGAGCTATGATTATCTGCAGCTATTCCTTTGAATGCATGATGCATCATTCAATCAGTCGCATTTGACATCCTTGAAGGCTCCTTTGTTTCTTCATGGACCGCAGGATCCTTTTATCGAGGATTTTCTGGATCGTCATCTCTAGATGCCAGGCTTCAGTGGTTTTCTCCGATGTTGATGTAGCCTTTGCTATGTCCCGTTGTTGTATCCTTCCACCGCGTGCCTACATGCCACCTAGTATGTCTAGCTATGTGTTTCCGAATTCGTATCATCGGTTTGTAATCGACTCTATGTATGGTTATGTACATCACAAATGACTTCTACTATGTACGTATTGCGTCTCTTGTCCGTTGTTCATATTACTTCATGCATGACTCCTTACACTTGCAATTGCTTTTACTAAACTACCCCATGTTCTGTTTAGCAGGATGGTTAGATCTAATGCCCGTGGTCGTGGCCGTGGTGCCAATGATCCACCACCGCCAAACTACATGGCAGCTATGATGCAGCAGTTTGATCTGAACCGTCAGTTTATGACTGGAATAATGGCTCAGATTCCGAACCAGAATGATCATCAACAGCCTACCCCAATAACGCTGCAAGAATTTGTGCGCCTCAACCCGTCCACTTTCCGTAACTTAGCTGATCTTATGGATGCTGATGATTGGCTTTATGACATCGTCTTTCAGATGGAGTCGGCGGAGGTTGCCCCTACCTGCTTTGTCACCTTTGCGATGTATCACCTAAGGGGTTCAGCTTCTCAATGGTGGGAAAGCCACAGGCGTATGCTGCCTGCGGGAACCATAACCACTTTGCTGGAATTTCAGATAGCTTTCTGTGCATGCCACATTCCTCAAGGTCTCATAACCAGAAGAAGAAGGAATTCCACAAACTCACCCAGGGAAAAATTACTGTGGGTGAATATCAGACGAAATTTCTCGATTTATCCCGCTATGCTGAAGATGATGTCTGCACTGATGCACGCAAGAAGGAGAAATTCCGTGAAGGACTGCATCCTGATCTGAAGCTCGCACTTATTCTCCATGAATTTGCAGACTTTGCAACACTTGTCAGCCAAGCTCTCCGAGCTGAAACTGGTCAGAGTGAGTACCAGGAGTCGCTCAAGCGTACTCAATATGTTGGCTCATCCTCGGGTCAACCTGCTCAGAAACATCGAGTCTGGATTTCTCACAATGTCTATCACCGACCTGATCCAAAACCAAGGCCGTCTTATGTTGCACCTCGTCTGCCTCTGCCGCCAAGACAGCTAACGATTCATGGTGGACAGCCCAATGTTATGGCTCCTCCCCATAATTATGGTTTATGCCACGAGTGTGGACAGCCAGGGCACCTTGCTATTAATTGCCGCCAGGGTCAGCCTCAGAATGCACCACGTCCTCCTGTTGGTCATAGGAAGGGCTGTCGAAACCACCATTCCAGAAACTGTAATGTCAGGCCGCCTGCTATGGGCTGTTGTCAAGTCACTCATGTCAAGATTGAAAAATCCCAGGTGGAACCAACACTCGTGATGGGTACCCTTCCTGTTATTTCAGTTGCAGCTACTCTTCTATTTGATTCAGGACCATTGCATTCTTCGTGTCCCAACCGTTTGCTCAGTTGCATGGCTTAGCTATGGAACCTTTGGCCACTCCTGTAGCGATTCACGCCGTAAGATCCCAGAGCCATGCCACCATGGTGAGCCATGATACCCCCATTGTAATTGGAGATCTAATTCTCCTTGCCCTCTCATTGCCCTCAAGTCATCCAACATTGATGTCATTCTCGGTATGGATTGGCTAAAAGCCCATAACGCTTTCATTGACTATGCCACCAAGACAGTCCAGCTCACAAACCCTTCTAGCCAGGCAGTCGGCTACTCAGCCCGAACAATGCGGAATGTCGAGAGCCAGATATATGCTTTGAATGCATTGAATGCTTCACCTCTTGAGGGAATAGAGAACATTCTAGTTCTTTCTGACTTTCAGGATGTCTTTCTGGAAGAACCCCCAGGTGTACCCCCTGCTAGGGCTGTCGAATTCATCATCGACTTGAAACCAGACACTACTCCTATTGCCAAGAGCCCATAAAGCCATTGACTGATATTCTCACAAGGGCCAGAAGTTTGAGTGGACAGCAAAATGCCAGGAAAGCTTCCAAACACTCAAAGACAAGTTGACGTCTGCCCCAGTGCTTGCTCCTCCAGATTCTCGCAAGGACTTCGTGATTTATTACGACGCATCCCGTCAAGGATTAGGCTGTGTGCTAATGCAAGAGTGCAAGGTGATTGCCTATGGCTCCCGACAGTTGCGTCCTCATGAAGAGAACTATCCAACGCATGATCTTGAACTTGCAGCGGTTATATATGCTCTAATGCTTTGGCGACATTACCTTCTCGGTAATTGTTCTGAGATATACACGGATCATCAAAGTTAGAAATATCTACTTATTCGGCCAGATTTGAACCTTCATCAGCCGAAATGGATGGAGGCAATTACAGACTATGATTGTAGTATATCTTATACCCCTGGTAAGGCTAATGTCATGGCTGATGCTTTGAGTTGCAAGTCTTATTGCAACAACCTCATGGTTCAGCAAGCTCAGCCCCTCCTTTATGAAGAACTTTGCAAGTTGAACCTTCATATTATTCCACAGAGTTCTCTTAATACCCTGGTTGTTGAACCAGATCTTGAGCACCGCGTCAAGGCTAATCAGAAGCTTAACCCTGAAGTCGACAAGATTATGCTCGATCTCTCAACTGGGAAGCCCTCAGACTTCTCTCTTGATAATGATGGTACCTTGTTCTACAAGGGTAGATTCGTCGTCTCTTCAAAAGGCAACATGGATACAACCACGGATATTATGAAAGAAGCTCATGACACACCTCCGTCTATTCATCCGGGTAGTACTAAATGTACCAAGACATCCGACAGAGATTCTGGTGGCCTAATATGAAGTGAGACATTCCTTGATATGTTGCTGAATGTGCTTTTTGCCGTCGCATCAATGCAGAACATCAAAAGCCTGCTGGAACTCTGCAACCACTTACTATTCTTGGATGGATATGGGACAAGGTTGAAATGGATCTCATCACTGGTTTTCCCAGATCGCAAAAGGGTCATGATGCTATTCTTGTCATCACCGACCGATTCTCCAAGGTTGCTCATTTCCTGCCAGTCAAGGAGACGATCACTGCTAGTCAGTTAGCAGACTTATATATTTCCAGAATTATGTCGCTCCACAGTATTCTGCTGGAGATCAGTTCAGATCATGGCAGCCTCTTTACCTCAAAGTTCTGGGAATGTTTTCAAGAAGCTATGGGAAGTCATCTCTCCTGGAGCACAGCTTATCACCCCCAGTCCCAGGGTCAAGTGGAACGAGTCAACCAAATACTTGAAATATGCTTTTAGCCTGTGTCATCTGATTTGGCTAGAAATGGGAGGATTCTCTCCCGTATGCTGAATTCTCTTACAACAATAGCTATCAATCTAGCTTGAAGATGGCACCCTTTGAAGTTCTTTGTGGACGTAAGTGCCGAAGCCATCTGAATTGGTCAGAAACTGGGGAACGGCTACTCTTTGGTCCGAATATTATGCAACATGTTGAAGAACAAGTTTGTATTGTTTGCGAAAATTAGAAGACCGCACAGTCTCGTCAGAAGAGCAATTATGACCGTAAACACAAGGAAATGGTCAATCAACCTGGCGAACAAGCACTAGTAGAAAAAGGGCCTAATGTGAAGCACATTAGTCCCGGTTTGTAACTAAACCGACACTAATGGTACCGGTTCCAACGGCTAGGCGGGCGACGCTCATTAGTACCGGTTCATGGCGAACCTTTAGTTTCGGTTCGTGCCACAAACCGGTACTAAAGAGGTGGTGGCAGGCTGTTGTCAAGCTGGGGCCCCACCAGCACCTTTAGTACCGGTTCATGCCACGAACAGGGACTAGAGATGCACCTTTAGTACCGGTTGGTTAGACGAACCGGTACTAAAGGCCATCCTATATAAACCCCTTCGTCGAGCCCGAGCGCTCTGTTCTTCCCCTTTCCTCTCCTCTATTTTCTTCCTCTTCCTCTCGAGCTCACATTCTATTTTTGCCAAAATTTGTGAAGATTTGAAAGCACCCCTTCCATCCAAGTGATCACAAAGGTTGGCAACTTTGTCCTTTCATCTCTCATTGCTAGATTAGCTCTTGCAATGCTATATAAGTATAGTGATTTGTGGGTTTTATTTTGGGAGGAATTATATGTGGTAGTATTTGATTTATATGCAATTTGAGGTCAAAATAACTCTTAGTTTGCATATGTAGGTGTGGTTTACTTAGTGCCTTCCTGTCTCCGTCCTAACCACCGTCGATCGCCCACACCGTCCCGTCGTCGGAACGACCTTGTGGTGAGCCTCTTGTTCTTATCTTTTTTATAAAAAAAAATATGTTTGTGTGATTTAGATATATAGTTACTTGTATAATTATCTTACCTGTATGTTGTTTGTTATACATAGTGCCATGGTTTTGATATCCGTCCCCGTCGGCCCTCGTTCGGTTATGATTCGGATGTTGTATATTCTCTTTTATAACTATTTGTTGCATTTTGTGTTTATGACAAATTATGCCCATCAAGTTGACATAGATATTTTTATCTAGGAGGTATGTGAAACGGAAATTCCAACCGACCCTATTGTCGAGAGTTTAAATTTAGTTGAAAGTGAAAACGAGTATTTGAAAGAAAAATTGAAAAGAATTGAGGGGGAGAAGATGGAATTGGAGTTGCATGTTGCCGATGTCGTCGATGATCACAAGATCAAGATGGAGAAAATGCGCTTGAAGATTAGAAAGATTAGAAAATATGCCATTGATAGTGAGGCTTGGTATCATTATGCTGTTGGATCAATTGTTACCTTAGTTGCGATCTTGATCGCATTTGTTGTTGCATTTAAATGCTTTAGCTAGAGAGTTATTTGTATGTTTGTTTTATGAGAATAAGTGTTGTATGAACATTATGTATGAACTTGTATTAATTTGGTCTATTCGGTGCTGTGTAATGAAGATGAGCCGGCAATGGATGTACGATGACCGATGCTCTCCCCAGTTCGTTAATGGCGTGCAAACTTTTCTGCTTGCGGCTAAGGCAAACAAGCGAGCGGATGGTTTTATGTCTTGTCCATGTGCTGGCTGTAAGAATGATCGGAGTTACTCTAAGTTAAAAACCATTCACATTCAACAGTTTGAGGCCGGTTTCATGCCCCACTATAATGTTTGGACCAAGCACGGAGAAAGAGGGGTTATGATGAAAGACAATGAAGAAGAAGAGGACGACGACAGCTATCCGGGCCATGGGTTCCCTGAATACGATGGTACAACAATGGGGGAAGAAGCTCAGCCGGCAATGCGGGAAGAAGCTGAAGAAGAGGCATCAGATGAGCCCGCTGATGATCTAGGTCGGGCCATTGCCATTGCAAAGAGAAACTGCGCAAGTGAAAAGGAGAAGAGGAAGTTGCAGCGCATGTTAGAGGATCACAAGAAATTGTTGTACCCGAATTGCGAAGCTGACAAGAAAAAGCTGGGCACCACACTGGAATTGCTGCAATGGAAGGCAGAGAATGGTGTATCTGACAAGGGATTTGGAAACTTGCTGATAATGTTAAAGAAGATGCTTGCAAAGGACAATGAATTGCTCGAGAGTACGTATGAAGCAAAAGAAGGCTGTCTGCCCTCTAGGATTAGAGGTGCAGAAGATACATGCATGCCCTAATGACTGCATCCTCTACTGCAGTGAGTATGAGGATTTGAACGCGTGCCCGGTATGTGGTGCATTGCGCTATAAGATCAGCCGCGATGACGCTGGTGATGTCGAGGGCGAGCGCCCTAGGAAGAAGATTCCTGCCAATGTGATGTGGTATGCTCCTATAATACCACCGTTGAAACGTTTGTTCCAAAACAAAGAGCATGCCAAGTTGATGCGATGGCACAGAGAAGACCGTAAGAAAGACGGGAAGTTGAGAGTACCCGCTGACGGGTCGCAGTGGAGAAAAATCGAGAGAAAGTACTAGGAGGACTTTGCAGGTGACGCAAGGAACGTATGGTTTGTTCTAAGCGCGGAAGGCATTAATCCTTTTGGGGAGCAGAGCAGCAATCATAGTACCTGGCCTGTGACTATGTATGTATAACCTTCCTCCTTGGGTGTGCATGAAGCGGAAGTTCATTATGATGCCACTGCTCATCCAAGGCCCTAAGCAACCCGGCAACGACATTGATGTGTACCTAAGGCCATTAGTTGAAGAACTTGTACGGTTGTGGAATGGAAAAGGTGTACGTGCGTGGGATGAGCAAAAACAGGAAGAATTTGACCTACATGCGTTGCTGTTTGTGACCATCAATGATTGTCCTGCTCTTAGTAACCTTTCAGGACAGACAAACAAGGGATACCACGCATGCACGCACTGTTTGGATGATACCGATAGTATATATTTGGATAATTGTAAGAAGAATGTGTACCTGGGACATCGTCGATTTCTTCCGAGCAGGCATCCCGCAAGCTTTTCAAATGTGAGGCGGATCACCGGACGAAGCCTCGCCACCGTACTGGTGATGATGTACATGATATGGTCAAGGATTTGAAGGTAATCTTTGGACAGGGTCCTGGCGGACAATCTGTTCCGAATGACGCTGACGGACGCGCACCCATGTGGAAGAAGAAATCTATATTTTGGGACTTGCCCTATTGGAAAGACCTAGAGGTCCGCTCTGCAATCGACGTGATGCACGTGACGAAGAATCTTTGCGTGACCCTGCTTGGCTTCTTGGCGTGTATGGGAAGACGAAAGATACACCGGAGGCACGGGAGGACCAACAACGTATGCACGGAAAAGACGGCATACATCAGGGTCATGCCAGCTACGCTCTTACCAAAGAAGAGAAGGAAATCTTCTTTGAATGCCTGCTCACTATGAAGGTACCGTCTGGCTTCTCATCGAATATAAAGGGAATAATAAATATGGCAGAGAAAAAGTTCCAGAACCTAAAGTCTCATGACTGCCACGTGATTATGATGCAACTGCTTCCGGTTGCATTGAGGGGGCTTCTACTGGAAAAAGTTCGATTAGCCAGTGTGAAGCTATGTGCATTCCTCAATGCAATCTCTCAGAAGGTAATCGATCCAAAAATCATACCAAGGTTAGAGAATGATTTGGTGCAATGTCTTGTCAGTTTCGAGTTGGTGTTCCCACCATCGTTCTTCAACATCATGATGCACGTCCTAGTTCACCTATGCGAAGAGATTAACGTTCTGGGTCCTGTATTTCTACACAATGTGTTCCCCCTTGAGAGGTTCATGGGAGTCTTAAAGAAATATGTTCATAACCGTGCTAGGCCAGAAGGAAGCATCTCCAAGGGCCATGAAAATGAGGAGGTCATTGAGTTTTGTATTGACTTTATTTCTGGCCTTAAGCCGATTGGTGTTCCTGAATCGCGGCATAAAGGCAGACTGGGTGGAAATGGCACGCTAGGACCGGAACAAATAGTATGTATGGACGGGCATTCTCTCACTCAAGCACACACTACTAGGAAAAGGCCTGTTAGTGGCGCACCTATTTTTGCCATTAATGGCGCACTATTGGTGTGCCACTATCACCACGCCACTAGTCACAAACACTAATGGCGCACCTCTGGTGCGCCATTAGTATTGCAGGTAACAGTGGCCCACCTTGTAGTGCGCCATTACTATTGCTACAGGTGCGCCAATTGTAACTTTTTTTTTTGAAATTTTTTTATTTTTTTCTGAATTTTGAAGGCGGGAAAATAGTAGTGGGGCACCGTCTAACCCCCACCGTGCGCCATTGCTATTTTTGAATTTTGAATTTTGATCTGGATTGCGATTTGTTTGCCCTTTTTTTTGCTCGTTGTTTTTGCTCATTTTTTTTGCACGATATTTTTTCAAATTTTGTTCTCGTTTTTGGATCTTGTACGTTCTTTTGCCGGAGAGGAGTTCGCCGGAGAGGAGGGCCGAGGAGAGACCGTGAGGAGGAGAGGAGGGAGGAGGAGGAGGTCACCGGAGAGGAGCTCGCCTACATCGTCGAAGAGGAGGAGGAGGAGGTCACAGGAGAGGAGCTCGCCTACATCACCGGAGACGAGGAGGAGGTCGCCGGAGACGAGTTCACCGGAGAGGAGGGAGGAGAAACCGTGAGGGGAGGGGAGGAGAGGAGGGAGGAGGAGCTGACCGGAGAGGAGGGAGGAGAAACCGTGAGGGGAGGGGAGGAGAGGAGGGAGGAGGAGGTCGCCGGAGAGGAGGTGGAGGAGGAGGTCGCCGGAGAGGAGGAGGGGAGTATGGTTGAGGAGAGGAGGGGAGATCGAGTGGAGGAGAGGAGGAGATGGAGTGGAGGAGAGGTGGAGTGGAGGAGAAAAATGAAGAGGTAAGGAGGAGAGGACCCCAGCCATATATACGGGATAGTAATGGCGCACCGTGGGCAGGTGCGCCATTACTAACTTTTTTTTATTTTTTTGATTTATTTTGAATTTTGAAGGCGGGAAGATAGTAATGGCGCACCGTGGGAACGTGCGCCATTACTAACTTTTTTATTTATTTATTTTGAATTTTGAAGGCGGGAAGATAGTAATGGCGCACCGTAGGCAGGTGCGCCATTACTAACTTTTTTTTTATTTTTTTTATTTATTTTGAATTTTGAAGGCGGGAAGATAGTAATGGCGCACCATGGGCAGGTGCGCCATTACTGAGTTTGATTTTTTTTGAATTTTTTTGCCTCTCCAGATCTTGAAAGCCTCGTAACTTTTTTTCTGTTAGGTTTTTGAGGATTCTAAAAATCTTCAACGGGGATACCCCCGGTTGAATTCGGATATAACTTTTCGAGAAGATGATTTTTCATATAAAAAACTTTTTCATCGGAGTTCGTATGCAAAAGTTATGCCCATTTTACAAATTCTCGAGAGATTTTGCAAAAAAGCCGAAAATTCATGTTTGTAAATTTTGCTAACAACTAGACCACATATCACATGGGAATCTTATTTTCCTTTATTTTTTTTGACATTTCTATCATTTTCTTTTATTTTTTTTAAACTGAAAAGGCGGTCCACTGGGGGGGTGGATTTGGTGAATTTTTTGGCCACCTCAGAAAGTTAGTAGTGGTGCACCGTGGGTGTGGTGCACCATTACTAGTTAAAACTAGTAATGGCGCACTTTCCCCTGGTGTGCCATTACTAGTTTTGAAAAAATAAAAATAAAAAAAATTGTTAGTAGTGGCGCACAGAGGGTGTGGTGCGCCATTACTAGTTAAAACTAGTAATGGCGCACTTTCCCCTGGTGCGCCATTACTAGTTTTGAAAAAAAAAATTGTTAGTAGTGGCGCACCGTGGGTGTGGTGCGCCATTAGTAATATGGCCATTAATGGCGTACCTATATCTGGTGCACCACTGCTATATAGCAGTGGCGCACCACATACATGGTGCGCCATTAATGTCCATATTAGCTATAGCCGTTTTTCTAGTAGTGACATTACACAGTTCTACGAAATTCTGCCTTGGTGGCTCCGTATATGGAGGAACACAAGAATATTCTACGCTCCAAACACCCGGAGCAGTCCAACGACTGGATTACACGTGAACAATCGGGGACTTTCGCCGGTTGGTTGCAGACACATGCCATGCATGACGCCACAGTTGAAGATGACCTGTACTTGCTCTCCCAGTTACCATCTTCAAATATAATGTCTTTCAAAGGGTACGAGATAAATGGGAATACATTTTACATGATCGCCCAAGATAAGAAGAGCACCAACTAAAACAGTGGTGTCCGCTTTGATGCAGCAACCAGGAGGGGAAAGGACACATATTATGGTTACATAGGGGAGATATGGGAACTTGACTATGGACGTGGTTTGAAGGTCCCTTTGTTTCGGTGCAAATGGGTCAATATGACACGAGGCGGGGTAATGGAAGACCCGCAGTACGGAATGACAACAGTGGATCTCAAGAATCTTGCGTACGCAGACGAACCATTCGTCCTAGCCAATGATTTGGCGCAGGTTTTCTATGTGAAGGACATGTCTACCAGGCCGAGAAAAATAAAAGATAAGGAAGCGAATACATCATACGATGAGCCAAAGCGCCACGTAGTTCTTTCAGGGAAAAGAAACATCGTGGGAGTGGATGACAAGACCGACAAGTCAGAAGATTGTGAAAAGTTTGATGAAATTGCTCCCTTCACAGTGAATATTGACACGAGCATCCAGTTAAATGATGAAGATTGTCCATGGTTACGGCACAAAGGGACACACGCGAAGAAAAAGTTTCACACCCAAAGATCGCACTCTGGGATGTGACCGGCTTCACTATCATCACTTTCTTTTCTAGTGAGTTTCCGAACTTATATATCTGGAAAGTCCCACCTTGGACAAACCGTAGGGAATCTTTGTAATAGTTAGGGTGCTTATGTGTTTTGGCATTTGAAACATGTACTTTTGTACTTCAGACAAACGTGTACCTTTCTAACTTCATTTGCTATTTTTCAGCTCATTTACTGATTTTTTTTAGCTAAATGACCCTGAAATTGAAAAGCACTACAAATGAACACTAAAAAGGTTGAAAGTTGGCATGGTATCATCGTTTCACCCACATAACATGTGCGAAAAAGTAGAGAGGGTTACGGCAAAAATTGGATGCACTTCATGTACAAAATGGACAATCTCTTTCGAAGTATCAGGGTTTCGAACGAAACCTCATCTGTTTCAATGGCATTTCATTTTTTTTTACTTATTACAACTCCAGAATTTTTGTGCGTTCAGTATGCACCATTCAAAGCCACGTCATCAACTTTCAACCCTTTCTGACATCATTTGCTATTTTTCTTGCATTTACTGATTTTTTTGAGCTAAATGACCCTGAAATTGAAAAGCACTACAAATGAACTCTGAAAAGGTTGAAAGTTGGCATGGTATCATCATTTCACCCACATAGCATGTGCAAAAAAGTAGAGAGGGTTACGGCAAAAACTAGATGCACTTCATGTACAAAATGGATAATCTCTTTTGAAATGTCAGGGTTTTGAACGAAAACTCATCTGTAACAAAGGCATGTCATTTTTTTAAACTTATTACAACTCCAGACTTTTTGTGTGTTCAGTATGCACCTTCAAATCCACGTCATCAACTTTCAACCCTTTCCTGACAATCATTTGCTATTTTTCATGCATTTACTGTACCTGATTTTTAGAGTTAAATGACCCTGAAATTGAAAGCACTACAAATGAACTCTGAAAAGGTTGAAAGGTGGGATGGTTAATCATTTCACCCACATAGCATGTGCAAAAAAGTAGAGAGGGTTACGGCAAAACCTAGATGCATCTTTAAGCCAAATGGATAATCTCTGTCGAAGTGTCAGGGTTCGAGACGAAACTCATCTGTAACAAAGGCATTTCAGTTTTTTTAACTTATTACAACTCTTAGACTTTTTGTGCATTCAGTATGCAGCCACCTTCAAAAGCCCAGATCTCACTTTCAGACTTTCTCTTTCAATCATCAGTTACTGACTCATTATTTGCTATTTTTCATCATGCATTTACTGTTTTTTTAGCTAAATGACCTCAAATTGAAAGCACCTACAAATGAACTCGAACTCTCAAAAGGTTGAAAGTTGTCCTGGTATCATCATTTTCACCCCACATAGTAGCATGTGCAAAAAAGTAGAGAGGGTTAACGGCAAAAACTGGATTCCTTCATGTTACAAAATGGATAATCCTCTTTCAAGTATCAGGGTTTCGAACTCGAAAACTCATCTGTAACAAAGGCATTTCTTTTTTTAAACTTATTTACAAACTCCATACTTTTGTGCATTCAGTAGCCCCATTCAAAGCCAAATCATCACTCAACTTTTTCAACCCTTTCTGACATCATTTTCTATTTTTCATCGCATTTACTACTGATTTTTTTTAGCTAAATGACCACCAGAACTGTAAAGCACTACAAATGAACTCTGAAAGGGTTGAAGTTGGCCTCAGGTATCATCATTTCCACCCACATAGCATGTGCAAAAAAGTAGAGAGGGTTACGGGCAAAAACTGGATGCACTTCTCTAGTACACAAATGGACATCTCTTCTCTTTCGAAGTATCAGGGTTTCAATAACAAATCATCTGTTTACCAAAGACCATTCATTTTTTTTAACTTTATTACAACTCCAGACTTTTTGTGCATTCAGTATGCCACCATTCAAAGCCACAACAGTATCATCAACTTTCACCACCCTTTCTGACTCAATGCTATCTTTTCATCTGATCTATTCATCCCTTTTTTATTTTTGATTTTTTGAGCTAAATGAACTACCCTGAATATTGAAAGCACTAAATGCAACTGAACTCTGAAAGGTTGAAAGTTGGCATGGTATATGCATCTTAACACAATCACGCACACAGCATGTGCAAAAAGTACGAGAGGGTGGGGGGGCATAAAACTGGCATGGCACTTCACTGTAGCAAATAATGGATCATCTCTTGTCTGAAGTGTCACGGGTTTCGAACGTAAAACTCATCTGTACAACAAGGCTTTCATTTGTTTTAAACTTTTACGCAACTCGGCAGACTTTTTGTGCATTCAGTAATGCACCCATTCAGCAAGCCAAGCGTCATCAACCTATGTTCACTACGCTTTCTTTCTTTGCCATCATTTGGCTATTTTTTCATGCATTACCTCACGAGAAGAGTAAACCGAGGCAAAGTTATAATTGGGGCAGGGAGTGGGGGGGGAGTAGGGTGTGTGGTGTGTTTAGAGGGGGGGGTGGGTGGGCTGTTGGGTATGGGGGTGGTGGTGTGTTTGAGAGGTATGTGGGGGTGGGAGGAGGTGGGTGGCCAAGTGGTGAGTGAAGTTTAGTGGGTGGAAGGGGGGGGGTGGAGAGGAGGGGGTTGGGTATGTAGGGTGGGGAGTGTATGTAAGCGGGTGGATTTGAAGTGATTTTTGTTTGGGGTGTTTGGTTGTGGGTGGGGGTAGGTAAATGTATAGGGAGGGAGAGTGATCTTAGTTGTGGATGCGGGTGGGTGGAAGGTGAGTGGTAAGGTTGCATGGTAGGGTGTAGACGGGACCGGATGATAGGAGTTACGTGGTGGTAGAAAAGGAGGGGGGGTGGAGAGGGAAATTTGGTGGCGGGAGGACGGGGGTAGGGAGTATTGTGGTTGGTAGGGTAGCATCACTACTTTGTTTACTGATCTTTTTTAGCTAATGACCCTAAAAATTGAAAAGCACTACAAATGAACTCATTGAAGGTTGAAAGTTGGCACATTGTAGCACTCATTTCAAACCCATTTCACATCATTCTTCAAATCACCCACATAGCATGTGCAAAAAAGTAGAGGGGTTATGGAAAAACTAGATGCACTTCAATGTACAAAATGGATAATCTCTTTCGAAGTGTCAGGGTTTCGAACGAAAACTCAACTGTAACAAAGGCATTTCATTTTTTTAAATTTATTACAACTCCAGACTTTTTGTGCATTCAGTATGCACCATTCAAAGCCACATCATCATCTTTCAACCCTTTCTGACATCATTTGCTATTTTTCATGCATTTACATATTTTTTTAGCTAAATCAACCTGAAATTGAAAAGCACTACAAATGAAACTCTGAAAAGGTTGAAAGTTGTCATGGTATCATCATTTCACCCACATAGCATGTGCAAAAAAGTAGAGAGGGTTACGGCGAAAACAGGATGCACTTCATATACAAAATGGATAATCTCTTTCGAAGTATCAGGGTTTCGAAATAAAACTCATCTCTAACAAAGGCATTTCATTTTTTTAAACTTATTACAACTCCAGACTTTTTGTGCATTCAGTATGCACCATTCAAAGCCAAATCATCAACTTTCAACCCTTTCTGACATCATTTGCTATTTTTCATGCATTTACTAATTTTTTTGAGCTAAATGACACTGAAATTGAAAAGCACTACAAATGAACTCTGAAAAGGTTGAAAGTTGGCATGGTATCATCATTTCACCCACATAGCATGTGCAAAAAAGTAGAGAGGGTTACGAAAAAAACTGGATGCACTTCGTGTACAAAATGGACAATCTCTTTTGAAGTATTAGGGTTTCGGACGAAAATCATCTGTTACAAAGGCAATTCATTTTTTTAACTTATTTCAACTCCAGACTTTTTGTGCGTTCAGTATGCACCATTCAAAGCTACATCATCAACTTTTAACCCTTTCTGACGTCATTTGCTATTTTTCTTGCATTTTTTGATATTTTTGAGCTAAATGACCCTGAAATTGAAAAGCACTACAAATGAACTCTGAAAAGGTTGAAACTTGGCAGGGTATCATCATTTCACCCACATAGCATGTGCAAAAAAGTAGAGAGGGTTAGGGGCAAAAACTGGATGCACTTCGTGTACAAAATGGATAATCTCTGTCGAAGTGTCAGGGTTTCGAACGAAAACTCGAATCTAATACAACTGATTATTAACAGCAACCCCTGAGGAACGTCCTAGATGAAGGACAACAAGAAGCTCCTGCGAGCACGATGAGACCGAGGATTTGCCACAATCCTTTGTGGTAAGAACTTCATTGAGATACCCTTGAATGACAACCCTCCCAAGTCTAATTTTTTTTTTTGCAGAGGCATAATGCATCTCCGGAAGTAGATGGTTTTGGAAAGAAGTTGTCCATAATAGTATGGACTCAATTATTTCTAAAAGCGGAACTGTGGGAGCTAACCTGAATGACCCGCATGGTTTAACCTGTTGGGCTGTAAGTGGGTGTTCAAAAAGTGAGGTAAGGCCTTGATTGGTACTATGAGAAGTCATCAAGGCATGTATTTGTGGCCAAGGGCTATACCTCGAAAGAAGGTGAAGATTACGTTGACAACCTATTCACCTGTCGCTAGACTGACCACCAGTCGATTCTACTTCCCCTGGCCGCCTCTTATGGTCTTAATCTCAGCTTCATGCACATGGACTTAAAGACAACCCTTTCCTAAATGGACATAGTTGGCAGAGGAATCTGTATGGATTAGCCTGATTTGGTTTGTAGTAAAGGTGAAAGAGAGAAATAGGTGTGCAAGTTTTGAACATCTTTGTAATCAGTCTTGACCAAGCACCTAAGCAGTTGTAACACTCCCCCTTGTCAAATTAACCACAGTACTCTACCTCTAATTTGCTAAGTCCATTTGTTTTGCAAGAATTGAGCATACTTGGATCATATCTCTTTCAAATAATTCCACTTTAAATCAAATTTTGATTTGCAAGTCAAATAAAAGTTGTACAAACTTGCAAGCAAATATTCATACTTTGCAAATAATCATGTAATTATGGTTAAGGAAAACAACATCAATTTTACTCAATTTGAACCTTCATCCAAAAACACCGTAACAACTCTCAGTGAATGTTTCTATTACTAAACTAAATGCAAATGGGTGTTTCAATTAAACCCTAAACTTCTATGGCAGTACAAATTTCAGGTATTTTGAGACAAGTTCCAACATTTTTACAAACTCATTTCGATCAAAACTAAACAAAACATGACCGAAAATAAAAGACCAACGAACAATAAAAGAAAAGCCATGGGCAGGGAGGCCCCAGCCCACCTCCCTTGTCTTCCACCTCCCTGCTACAGTGGGAGCGAGGGGAGCTGTGGCATGCAAAACATCCCATGACCGTGGCCGCGCCTGGCCATTACCCCTGGCCGCCTGGCCCTCCCTGACGACCCTTAAGTACTACTCGTCCGCGACCCCCCTATCGGCCGAACCCTAGCTTTTCCTCCCTCTCCCTCAGTGCCTCTGCTCTCTACCATACCGCATCGCGCCCGAAGCGTGCCTTGTCAACTCCGACCCCTCCTCTGCTACCCATGCTCCGGGGCATCCCCGCGCTACACCATGGTTGTCCTAGAGCTCTCGCTGCGCTCCCCTCCAACGCCGTCCTCCTCCGCCCCTCCGACTCGAGCCGAGGAGCACCCTCCCTCCGATCAACCTCGTCAAAGCCTGTCGCCACACCCACTCCCTGCGCTGCCATGCCTCTAGTCTCCAACGCCACCCACCCAAGCCCTACCCTACCGATCCGTCCCCAATCTCGGCACCAACCTCCTCCCCTGTAGAGCCGCCTTCCATTCCCCCTCCTTTTTCCCTTCCTCCCCTCGTCCTGCCGCCGGCACCTGCCGTCTCCCGATCTCGCTCTCACCACCTCTATCCGCGCCCGCGCCGCAACACGTCGGGCCGCGCTCAAACGACCCGCACCCCCTGCCCGCCCTTGCGCGCCGCCCTTCTAGCATACCTCCGTGCGTCAATGTTGCCGCTCATCTCCTCCTGCCTCGTTCAGCCGCACCACAGCCTCGCCTGCGTGCCCTGCCCACGCCGGGCTCGATCGCCGTTCTGCTCTCCGGCTTCGTGCCATCCTCTGCCACGACGCGCGTGGTCGTGCTGCCCCGCCGGGGAGTGCTGGCTGTGCCCCATGACAAGTGTGGGCCCGGTAGTTTAAGTTAATTGCTTAATTGACTACCAATATCCCCACGAACATGTGGCCCCCACCTTCTTACTTGCGGCAACACTATAAACCATTTAGCTAATATGTGTCCACCGACCACGTCATGGCCCCACTGGACCCGTCTTGACCAGTCAATGGGTTGACCAGTCAACTGCTGAGTTAAGCATTTGATGGGCCACCAGTCAGCCCCTGTGTCAACTGGGCTGGGTACACTTGCTGTGTTCCCGTAGCACTTTCTGTTAGCATTTTTCAAAATAAAAATTAATCCATGAAAATTCCAAATGTGTGTAAACTTTAAAAATTCCTAGAAAATAAACGTAGGCTCGGATGAAAATAATTTATATATAGAAAATTCAGCGAAAATGTTACAAATTCATGATTGCCACCCACATCCTGCCAGCACCCCTCCAACATATCCAAACATGGAACCTTCTCATACATATAATACCCACGAAATCTCCTAGAGCTGGTGAAAATATTCCAGGATATTTCCCACTTCGATCTAAAATCATCAGTACGTGCATTAGCACCCCAAGCATAATATTTTTTCCATGCCATTCCATGCATTGTGTTGCATTTGTATGCTTTGGTATTTATTGTTTCTCTTCCCCTCCTTTCCCTCCGGTAGAACCCCAGAACCAGTGATAATCCGGTGATCACTCTTCCCGGAGATTCCCTTTTCGCTGTCCTAGTCAGTGGTCCACAGGCAAGCAGACCCCCTTTATCATTTCCGAATATCCGCCCATTCCTTCCTCTCTTATGCTTGCATTAGATTGTTGCTACTGTTGTTATTCCGGTATTCCTAGTTCTCGATGCATCACAGCCTATTTCCTTGTACCTGTTGTGTTAATTACCTGTATCCTAAATGCTTAGTAACCATAGGAATGCTGTCCCTTCAAATGGCCCTAACAAACACCTTGTCATGTTGCCAGGCTTGTTTCTGTTGTCTTCCCACCATGATCGAGGTTACCGAGACCTGACCACACCCCCTTTGGGCCCATCAATTGGACGACTCTGGCGAGCCGACTACAAGCAGAATACTACGAAGGGTGCTTCCTCTCTATATATCACTCTCGTGATGACTTCTGTAGGTTAGCACATCCAGTGTGACCTTTTTGGAGGGTGGATTTCCTCCATAGTTCCCTCTCGATGTATGTCTCCGTCGTGCAATGTTTCAAGTGTGATTCATCGAGGTGATTCCTCAATTTTCATCTTGATCGGTCATGGACTTGCATCATGACACACCCCTTTGTTGCTAAAGAACGGTCGGCCCCAAGGGCACAGCCGCGATTGTATCATACCAAAAGTCGTGTTGGCCTGAGAGCATCCATGAGAGATAGTGGCGGCTGGGCTGTGTTTGAGCGGACCCCTAACCAATCCACTCAGGATGGTGGTTAGCTCGGTACCTGTCCCACATCCGACAGAACCGCACTTTGGTGGATCACATGCAGGCTGAGAACCACCTAGATGATGTCCTTGTCCACCTGTTCGTGGTCCGTGAGTACCAATCGGCGCGACAGAGCAGCCCTGTTCGGTGTCCGCGAGCTACTAATAACACACATAACGGATTTGGGTCTTTGATCTGAGTTGGCCACTGGCTAACACTAACCCCCCGCGGGAAATGGTTTATGGTGCGCCCTCGGAGTCATACATTCTCGCCGAAAGCTACTATCAGATGCCCCTGTTCAGCATTGCGGCATGCCCAGCGGTCCATCAAGGAGAGAGCTGGCAGACCGTACCCCACCGGTTCCCGGCCACGACCCGGTAGTTGCTTAGGGCAATAGGCCATGACCCCCCTTCACGCTTTAGATTGTAGACCTGGCGGGCACCTCTCCTCTGGAGCGCCTAGTAGGACTATGGCGTGCGACATCCGAGGGCCGGGCATTACCCCAGAAAATGTGCCCGGTCAAGGTAATCGGCGTGCTTGGGTATGTGGTGGCTCCCTGCGGTAAGTTATTTCTATTTGAATAGCCGTAGTCCCGGTAACAAGATCGCTCGGCACTGGTCACCTTTATCTCTACACAACTCGAACCGGATACTATAACTAAATGCTAATCTGATTATACTACTGCGTCTAGGATTGCCTTTCTTCACAAGGGTAGTCGAGGAAGATCTCAGGTTTTGACTGCCATATACTTGTTACTGACATAATAATTATATTATATATATATATATATATATAGTATATAATATATATATTGATATACACTACTCTCTTCTGAGCTAGCAAGATGGTAGTCTTCGTTAGGCTAGGCCTTTCCCTCCATCTACTCTAGCAGTTCTCTTTTCTACATTATAGTCCCAAAGACCATACCCCTTCCCAACTTGCTGGATACTGGCTACTTAGCAAGTTCTAATTAAGTCTTTGGGTACTTTGGGATGGTACTCACGTTGCTTTGCTATTTTCCCCCCTCTACCCCCTGCTTGCTGCTATCCTAGGACGGCAGGCCAGGAGCTGGATCACCACCCCTGCGTGCGCCTTCTCCTAACAGGGACCGCCGACCAAGATAGTTTCGGAGGAACCCGCGAGGGCCTACGCCTTTCGATCTAGTTGTCGTTGTTATGCTTACGCCTGGTAGGCAACTTGGTCTAACTATGTGTGTCTCAGATATATATTTGGCGTTTGCTCGACTTTTGTATTCGGGGGTTCCTTGTGACCCCGTGGCTGTAACATAAGGATTTATGTTTAAATTTGTGTCAGATTGTGTTGTGATAATCTTCCCGTGGTCTCTGGTCCTTGATCAGTGCATGTTTGCATGGTTGATTAGTACACAATTGAGCCGGTGGCGTCACAGTTGGTATCAGAGCCGACTGCCTATAGGAAGCCTCTTTCCACTCCTTGGTCGAAGTCGGTCTATTCTTTGAAAAACTATTTTACTAATAGTGTTGTGTGGCTACGGCCACATTGCAAAAAGGCTGGGATTAGAATCTTTGTTGCCGCTCCTTTACTCTGGAACTTCTGATCTCTCTCTTTCCTTTTCGGGTTAAATTTTTACTACTACTATACGCTGGTTCCTCATGGCATCAATCCACCCGTGACTATGATTATCTGCATCTATCCTTTGAATGCAGATGCATCATTCAAGTCATTTCGCATTTACATCCTTGAAGGCTCCTTTGTTTCTTCATGACCGAGGATCCTTTTAATCGAGGATTCTCCTGGATCGTCATCTCTAGATGCCAGGCTTCTGGTTTCTCTCGCCGATGTTATGATGTATCCTTGCTATGCCCGTTGTTGTTCCCTTCCACCGCGTGCCTACATGCCACCTAGTTGTCTATCTCATTGTTTCCGAATTCGTATCATCAGGTTTGAATCGACTCATCATGTATGGTTATGCTTACATCACAAAGACTTCTACTATGTACGTATTGCGTCTCTTGTCCGTTTGTTCATATTACTCATGCATTGACTCCTTACACTTGCAATTGCTTTACTAAACTACCCCATGTTCTGTTTAGCGGATGTTAGTCTAATGCCCGTGTCGTGCGTGGTGCCAATTGATTCCACACCGCCAAACTACATGCAGCTATGAATGCAGCAGTTTGATCTGAACCGTACGTTTTGACTGGATCATTGGCTCAATTCCGAACCAGAATATCATCACACCAGCCTACCCCAATAACGCTGCAAGATTGGTGCGCCTCAACCCTTCCACTTTCCGTAACTTAGCTGGATCTTATTGGATGCTGATGATTGGCTTTATACCATCGTCTTTCAGTGGAGTGGCGGAGGTTGCCCCACTGTCTTGTCACACCTTTTGCGATGTATCACCTTAGGGGGTTCAGTCTTCCATGGTGGGAAAGCCACAGGCGGCTGCGCTGCGCCTGAAACCCTATTAACATCGCGGAATATTCAAGATCAGCTTCCTGTTTGTGCATGCCCCATTCCTCACAGGTCTCATACCAGACCGAAGAAGGCAATTCCAACAACTCACCCCAGGAAAAATTACTTGGTGGAATATCAACGACATTTCCTCTCGATTTATCCCGCTATGCTAGAATGTGTCTGCACTGATGCAACGCCAAGAAGGAGAAATTCCGGTAAGGACCGCATCCTGATCTGAAGCTCGCACTTATCTCTCTGAATTTGCGACTTTGGCAACATTGTCAGCCAAGCTCTCCGACTGACTGGTCAGAGTGAGTACCAGGAGTCGCTCAAGCGTACTCAATATGTTGGCTCATCCCTGGTCAACCTGCTCAAGAACATCGAGTCTGATTTCTTCTTTAACAATGTCTCACACATCCCGACCTGTCCAAAACCAAGGCCGGTCTTATTTGCCACCTCGTCTGCCTCTCCTCTGCCCGCCATACGCTAACGATCATGGTGGACAGGCCCAAATGTATGGCTCCTCCCTCCCATAATTGGTTTTAATTGCCACGAGTGTGGACAGCCAGGTCACCTGCTATTATTGCCTCGCAGGGTCGCCTAAGAATGCAACCACGTCCTCCTGTGGTCATAGGAAAGGGCTGTCGAAAACCACCATTCCAGAAACTGTTAATGGTTCCAGCCTGCCTCTCTATGGGTCTGTTTGTCAAGTCACTCATGTCAAGATTGAAAAATCCCAGGTGTGAACCAACACTCGTGATGGGTACCCTTCCTGTTATTTTCAGTATGCAGCTACCTCTATTTGATTCAGGAGTCAACTGCTTCTTCGTGTCCCAACGTTTGCGTCAGTTGCTATGCTTAGCTATGGACTTTGGCCCCTCCTGTAGCGTTCACGCCGTAAGATCCCAGAGTCCATCCACCATGGTGACACTGATACCCCCATTTGTCAATTGGAGATCTAATTTCTCCTTGCCCTCTCATGCCCTCATAAGTCGTCCCAATCACCTCCCATTGTGATGTCCTCCGGTAATGGATTTGGCTAAAGGCCCCTACGTTTCATTACCTATGCCACCAAGACACGTCCACTCCAAACCCGTCTAGCCAGGCAGTCGGCTTACTCAGTCCCGAACATGCGGAATGTCGAGAGCCGATAATATGCTTGAATGCATTGAAATGCCTTCACCCTCTTTAGAGGGAATAGAGAACATTGCTGTTCTTCCTGACTTTCAGGATGTCTTCCTGGTAAGACCCCCCACCAGGTGTACCCCTGCGAGGCTGGTCGAATCATCATCGACTTGAAACCAGACCCTACTCCCTATTGCAAGAGCCCATAAGCCATTGAACTGATATTCTGCCAAGGGCCAGAAGTTTGAGTGGACACACATGGCCAGGAAGTTCGCAACACTCAAAGACAAGTTGAACAGTCTGCCCCAGGCTTGCTCCTCCAGATTCCTCGCAGGACTTTTGCGTGATTTATTACACGCATCCCTCAAGGATTAGGCTGTGTGTAATCCAGATGGCAAGGTTGCTTGCCTATGTCGCCACGAACTTTGCGTCCTCCATGACAGAGAACTCCAACTGCATGATCCTTGAACTTATGCAGCGGTTATATATGCTCTAATGCTTTGGCACATTAACCTTTCTCGGTAATCCTGTTCTGAGATAACACGATCATCAAGTTAGAATATCTCACTTATTCGGCCGATTTGAACCTTCATCAGCGAAATGGCTGGAGGCAATACAGACTATGATTGTATATATCTTATACCCCTGGTAAGGCTAATGTCCTATGGCTTAGCTGCTTTAGTTGCAAGCTTATTGAACAACCTCATGGTTCAGCAAGCTCAGCCCCTCCTTTATGAAGAACCTTTGCAGTTGAACCTTCATATTTATTCGCACAGAAAGTTCTCTTCTAATACCCTGGTTGTTGAACCAGATCTTTGAGCACCGCGTCAAGGCGTCAAATCAGATAACTTACCCTGAAACGTCGCACGATTATGCATCGATCTCTCAACTGGGAAGTCCCTCATACTATTCCTCTTGCATCAGATGGTACCATTTTTCTCAAGGGATTCGTCGTCTCTCAAAAGGCACATGGATACAACACGCTATATTGAAAGAAGCTCATGACACACCTCCTCTTTCATTGCCGGGTAGTACTAAATGTACGCCAAGACAAGCCGACAGAGATTCTGTGCGCTTAATATGAAAGTGGAGACAATTCCTTATATGTTTTCTGATGCTTCTTTTTGCCGTCGCATCAATGCATAACATCAACCAGCCCTGCTGGAAACTCCTGCCAACCACTTACTATTCTTGGATGGTATGGGGACGGTTGAATGGATCCATCACTGTGTTTTTCCCAGATCGCAAAGGGTCATGATGCTATTTTGCATCACAGGACCGCTATCTCCAAGGTTGCTCATTTCTTCCCTGCCAGTCGGAGCACGATCACTGCTAAGTCATTAGCAGACTTTATATTTTCCAGAATTAATGTCGCTCCACAGTAATTCTCGCTGAGAATCGTTCAGATCATTGGCAGCCTCTTTACCCTCAAGTTCGGGAATGTTTTCTCAAGAAGCTATGTGGGAAGTCATCCTCTCCTGGACCAACAGCTTATCACACCCCACCCGTACCACGGGGGGGGGAGGTAGTGTACGACTCGTCAACCAATACTTGAAATATGCTTTTAGCCTTTGCAACTGTTTGGGCTAGAATGGGAGGATTCTCTCCACAGGTTATCTGATTCTCTTACAACAATAGCTATCAATCTATGCTTGAAGTGGCACCCTTTTGAGTGTCTTTGGTGGACGTAAGTGCCGCAAGCCATCTGAATTGGGGTCAAACTGGGACGGCTTCTCTTTGGTGGTCATCGAAATTAATGCACATGTGTGAAGAACAAGTTTGGATTGTTTTTGCGAAATTAGAAGACCGCACAGGCTTCGTGCATAAGAGCATTATGACCTAAACACAAGAGGAACTGGTCCATCAACCTGCTAACCAGCACTAGTAAAAAAGGGCCTAATGGACATTCATTACCCCGTTTGTTTAACTACCGCCACTAATGGTCCCAGGTTCCAACGGCCTTAGGCGGGCGACGCTGCATTAGTACCGGTTCATGGCGAACCGTTTAGTTTTCGTTCGTGCGCACAACCACGGTACTTGACAGAGGGTGTGGCATGCTGTTGCTCAAGCTTGGGTCCCCACCAGCACCTTTAGTAACCGGTTCATCCACGAAACAGGGACTCAGAGTGCACCTTTAGTACCGGTTTGTAACAAGACGAACCGTACTAACGGCCATCCTATATAAACCCCTTCTCGACAGCCGAGCGCTCTGTTCTCCCCTTTGCCTCTCCCTCTATTTTCTCCCTCTTCCTCTCGAGTCTCACATTCTATTTTTTGCCAACAATTTTGTGAAGATTTGAAAGCCCAACCCCCTCCATCCAAGTGAATCACAAAGGTTGTGGCTAACTTTTGTCTTTCATCCTCTCATTGCTAATTAGCTCTGCAATTCGCTATAACGTAGATGATTGTGGGTTTTATTTTTGGGAGGAATTATATGGGTAGTATTTGATTTATATGCCATTTGAGGTCACAAAATAACCTTAGTTTGCATATGTAGGAGTGTGGTTTACTTAGTGCCTTCCTGTCTCGTCCTAAACCACCGTCGCTCGCCACACCGATCCGTCGTCGTCGGAACGACCTTGTGGTGAAGCCTCTTGTCTTATCTTTTTTAAAAAAGAAATATGCGTTTTTGTGATTTAGATATATAGTTACTTGTAGAAGTATCTTACCTGTATGTTGTTTGTTTATACATCGTGCATGTTTTGATATCCGTCTCCCCGTCGGCCCTCGTTCGGTTATGATTTCGTATGTGGTATATTCTTTTATACAACTGATTTGTTGCATTTGTTTTATGACAAATTTTATGCCCAGCAGTTTTACATAAGTGTTTTTATCTGTAGGTATGCTGAACGGAATTCCACCGTCCCCTATGGTCGAGAGTTTAATTTAGTTTGAAAGAGTGAAAACGAGTATTCTGAAAGAAACATTGAAAAGAATTGAGGGGGAGAAGTATGGAATTGGGTGAGTTGCATTTGTTGCAATTCGATGTCGTCGATGATCAATCTCGTACAAGATGGAGAAAATCGCTTGGAAGATGTAGAAAGATAGAAAATTGCCATTGCTAGTCGAGGCCTTGGTATCATTATGCTGTTGGAATCAACTTGTGTACCTTATTGCATCTTGATCGCATTGTTGTGTTGCATTTAAATCTTTAGCTAGAGAGTTATTTGTATGTTTGTTTTATGGAATCAGTGTTGTATGAACTTATTATGACTTTTTAATTTGGCTATTCGGTGCTGGTGTAATGAAGATGGACCGGCAATGAGACTAGGCGTGAACCGATGCTCTCCCCAGTTCGTTAATGGCGTGCAAATTTTCCTGCTTGCGGCTACGTGCAAACAAGCGAGCGGATGGTTTTGAATAAGTCCTGTCCATGGTGCTGGCTGTAAGGAATGATCGGAGTTACTCTAAGTTATAAAAAACCATTCACTTCAACAGTTTGAGGCCGTTTTCATGCCCCCTATAATGTTTGGACCACACGGAGAACGAGGGTTTGAATAAGCAAATGGAAAAGAGTAACGACGACAGCTATCCCGGCCATGGGTTCCCTAGATAATACATGGTACAACAATGGGGTGAAGGTAACGCGTCAGCCGGCAATGCGCATGAAAGGCTGAAAAGAGAGCTCAGATGAGCCCGCTGATGATCTGGTCGGGGCCATTGCATTGACAAGGAAAACTGCGCAGTGCAAAGGAGAAGAGTTGCATCGCAAGGTAGAGCACAAGAAATTGTTTGTAACCCGTCAATTGCGAAGCTGACAAGAAACATGGGTCACCACACTGGAATGTGCTGCATGGCAGGCGAGAATGGGTATCTTGACAAGGATTTTGAAACTTGCTGTAACTTTAGAAGAGCTTGCAAAGACATGACAATTGCTCGAGAGTACGTATGAGCAAAGACAGGCTAGTCTGCCTCTAGGATTAGAGGTGCAGAAATCACATGATGCCCTATGATTGCGTCCTCTACTGCGTGAGTCTATGAGATTTGAACGCTGCCCCGGTATGTGTTGCATTGCGCTATAAAGATCGCCCGTATGACCGTCTGGTTGATGTCGAGGGCGCCGCTAGGAAGAGATTCCTGCCAATGTGATGTGGTATGCTCCTATATCCACCGTTGAAACGTTTTTCAAAAAGAGCAGTCCAATTGATGCATGATGGCACAGAGAAGACCGTAAGAAAACGACGGACAGTTCTAGAGTACCCGCTGCGGTCGTCGCAGTGAGAAAAATCGAGAAGAAGTACTAGGAGACTTGCAGGTCGACGCAGGAACGTATGGTTTTTTTCTAAGCGCGGAAGGCATTAATCCTTTTGGGAGCAGAGCCAGCATCAATGTACTGGCCCTTGTGACTATGTATGTATAACCTCTCCCTTGGGTGTGCATGACGCGGAGAGTCATTATGAATGCCACTGCTCGCTCAAGGTCCCTAAGCAACCCGGCAAACGACATTGTTGTGTACCTAATGCCATTGTTGAGAACTGTACGTTTGTGCAGTGGAAAGGTTACGTGCGTGGGATTAGCAATAACCAGGAAGAATTTGACCTCATGCGTTGCTGTTTTGACCATCAATGATTGTCCTGCATCTTGTAACCTTTCAGGAAGACAACAAGGGATCTCCACGCTGCAGCACTGTTTGGATGATACCGAAGTATAATTTTTGGATAAATTGTAAGAAAATGTGTACCTTGGGACAATCGTCGATTTCTTCTCCGAGCAGGCATCTCCGCAGCTTTCAAATGGAGGCGATCACCGACGAAGCCCTCGCCACCCGTCTTGTTGATGATTACATGTATAGGTCAAGGATTTTGAGGTAATCTTGGACGAGGTCCTGGCGGACAATACTTTTCCGAATGAACGCGCGACGCGCGCACCCATGTGGAAGAAGAAATCTATATTTTGGGACTTCTTGCCCTTTGGAAAGACCTGAGGTCCGCTCTGCAATCGACGTGATTGCACGTGACCCCGAAATCTGTGCGGGACCCTGCTGGCTTTCTTGGCGTGTATGGAGACGAAGACACCCCGGAGGGTGGCACGGAGGACGCACAACTATGCACGGAAAGAACGCATACTCAAGGGTCTAGCCAGCTACGCTCTTACCAAAGAAAGAAGGAAATCTTCTTTGAATGCTGCTCACTATGAAGGTACCGTCTGGCTCTCATTCGAATATAAAGGGAATACATATATGGCAGGAAAACATTCCAGAAACTAAAGTCCATGACTGCCACGTGATTATGAATGCAACTGCTTCCGTTTGCATTAGGGGCTTCTATCTCTGGAACAAGTTCGATGTAGCCAGTGGGTAAGCATGTGCGCTTTCCTCAACTGCCAATCTCTCAGAAGGTAATTCGATCCACAATCCATACCAAGTTAGAGATGATTTGTGCAATGTCTTTGTCTCAGTTTCGAGTTGGGTTCCCACCATCGTTCTCTCAACATCATGATGTACGTCCTAGTTCACCTATGCGAATATATTAACGTCTGGGATCCTGTATTTTACACAAATGTGTTCCCCCCCTTGAAGTTGTCATGGAGTCTTTAAAGAATTGTTCTACCGTGCTAGGCCAGAAAGCCATCTCCAAGGGCCATAAATGAGGAGGTCAGTGGTTTTTGTATTGACTTTCAATTTCTGGCCTAAGCCGTTGGTGTTCCTGAACGCGGCATAAAGCAGACTGGGTGGAAATGCAACGCTCGGACCGGACAAATAGTATTAATGGACTGGCATTCTCATCCCTCAAGCACCACACTACTAGGAAAAGCCTGTAGTGGCGCACCTATTTTTGCCATTAATGTCGCACTATTGGTGTGCCACTATCACACACCCAGCCACAGCACTAGTCACAAACACTAATGGTCGCCCTCTGGTGCGCCATTAGTATTGCAGGAACAGTTGCCCCTTGTACGTGCGCTTACTATTTGCTACAGGGCGCAATTGTACCTTTTTTTTTTGAATTTTTTTTTTTTTTCTCTGAATTTTGAGGCGGGAAATAGTATGGGCAACCTGTCAAACACCCCACCGTGCGCCATTGCTATTTTTGAATTTTGAATTTTGTATCTGTATTGCGTTTGTTTGCCTTTTTTTTTGCTCGTTGTTTTGCTCATTTTTTTGCACATATTTTTCAATTTTGTTCTCGTTTTTTGGATCTTGTACGTTCTTTTGTCCGCCGAGAGGAGTTTCGGCCGGAGAGGAGGGCCAGGAGATACCGGTGATGAGGAGAGGAGGTGAGGAGGAGGCGAGTGCACCGGAGAGGCTCCGCCTACATCGTCGACAGTGAGGAGGATGTCCCCGGAGAGGAGCATCGCCTACCAAAAATCAACCGGAGACTAGGAGGAGGTCGCCGTGAGACGAGTTCACCGGAAGGAGGAGGGGAGAACCGTGAAGGGGAGGGAGAGGGAGGGCGGATGTGAGGATCACGTAGGAGGAGGAGAGGAGAGTCCGGAGAGAGGTAGCGATGCGAGAGAGGAGGTAGAGAGAGGAATCCGTGGGAAGAGTCGTCGGTCAAAAGCCGACATGTGGAGTGGGCATCTTAAATGAAGTCGGGACCCTCTTAGCATTTCGGTATCATTGGCACCTGTGGGCATGCTCCATGCGACTTTTCTCTCTTATTTTTTTTATTTCTTTTGTATTTGTAGGGGTAGTATTTATCGACCGTGGGAATCGTGCATTACTACTTTTTATTATAGTGATATATTATTTTTGGAATTTTGAAGGGGGGGGAAAAAGAGGTAAGGGAGGTAACGGACCGCTATTTCACGAATTCTGCGTAGCCGAGGCGTGCCCATTACTCAACTTTTTTTTTATTTTTTGTTATTTGATTTTGAAGGAAGGCGGAGATAGTTGGAGCGCACCTGGGCCACGTGCGCCATTACTGCCTTTCATTTTATTGTAATTTTGAATGTTTTTGCCGGGAACTCCAGAATGCTGCACAGGCATCGCCTCTTAACTTTTTCTTTTTTTCTTTTGGATTTAGGGTGTATATGGCCCTGGCAGGCCCATTCTAGAGTTTATTTTTTATTTTCTTCAACTGAAGCTCGATTTGTTAAGTTTTGAGGATCTACTCACGGGATACCGTTGTAACTTCGGATATAACTTTCTCGAGAAGATGATTTTCATATAAAAAACTTTTTCATCGTATTCGTAGTGGGGGCAAAATGTTATGCCCATTTAACAATTCTCGAAGATTTTTGGCAAAAAGCCGAAAATTCATGTTTTGTAATTTTGCTAAACACTAGATCCAATCATATCACATGGGAATCTTATTTTTCCTGTTTTTTTTTGACCTTTCTATCATTTTCTTTATATTTTTTTTTAACTGAACAGGGGTGGGGGACTTGGGGGGGGGATGGGTGGAATTTTTTGGCCACCTCAAAAGTTAGTAGTGGTGCAGCCCCGTGGGTGTTGGTCACCATTACTAGTTCAAACTAGTAATATGGCTCACTTTCACCCTGGTGGGTTCCATTACTATTTTGAAAAATAAAAATAAAAAAATTGTTAGTACGTGGCGCACAGAGGTTGGTGGGCCATTACTATGTTAAAACTAGTAAATGGCGCACTTTCCCCCTGGTGCGCCATTACTAGTTTTGAAAAAAAAAAATTGTTAGTAGTGGCGCAACCGTGGTGTGGTGCGCCATTAGTATACTGGCCATTAAATGCGTACCTATCCATATCTGTGCCCACCTGCTATATAGCATTGGCGCACCACATACATGGTGCGCCATTATGTCCATATTAGCTATAGCCCTTTTTGCCCCCTAGTAGTGACTTACAGTTAACTAAGTTCTAACGAAATTCTGCTTGGTGAGGCTCCGTATATGGAGGACACAAGTAATATTCACGTCCATCCAAACACCGGAGCAGTCCAACGACTGGATTACACGTGCAATCTCGGGGACTTTTTCCGTCGCGTTGGTTGGACACATGCCATAGCATGAACGCCCACCGTTGCAGAGACCTGTACTTGTTTGCTCTCCCAGTTTACCATCTTCAACTATAATGGTCTTTTCAAAGGGTAACGACGAAAATGGGAATCATTTTACATGATCGCCCAAGATAAAAGTAGCACCAACTAAACAGTGGTGTCCGCTTGGACAGCACAGGAGGGGAAGGACACATTTATGGTTACATAGGGGAGATTATGAGGAGACTTGACTTGGAACGGGGTTTGAAGGTCCCTTTGTTTCGGATGCAAATGGTGTCATAGAGCCGAGGCGGGTACTGGAGAACCCGCAGTAACGGAATTGAACAAACAGTGTGATCTCAAGAATCTTGCCGTACGCCGACTAAACCGCATTCGTACCTAGCCAATGATTTGGCGCAGTTTTCTTCTATGTGAAGGACCATGTCTACGCATGCCGAAAAATAAAAGATAAGGAAGCGAATACATCATAAAAACATGAACATGAGCCAAAAGCGCACTTAGTTCTTTCAGGGACAAACGAAACATCGGGGAGTTGATGACAAGACCGAAGCATCAGAAGATTGTTGAAATTTGTGAATTGCTCCCTGATCACACGTGAATATTGACACGACTGCAATACTCCGTTAAATGTGAAGATTTGTCCATGTTTACGGCACACAGGTACACACGCAAGAAAAATGTTTCACACCCAAAGTCGCCTCCTTGGATTGAACCGGCTTCCTATCAATCACTTTCTTTCAACTCTTTTGAGTGAGTTTCCCTCTCCCCGAACTATAGTATTCTGGAAAGTCCCCCCCTGGACAAACCTAGGGAATCTTTGTAATAGTTAGTGGTGCTTATAGTGTTTTGCAATGTTGAAACATTGTACTTTTGTAGCTGTCAGACAAACGTGTACCTTTCTAACCTTCATTGCTATTTTTTCAGCATCCCTTACTTACTGATGTTTTTTTACCTAAATGGACCCTGTAAATTGAAAAGCACTACAAATTGAACACTAAAACGGTTGAAAGTTGGCATGTGTAATCATCGTTTCACCACCACATAACACCAAATATGTGCGAAAAGTAGAGAGGGTTACGTGTCACAAATTGGATGACTTCATGTACAAAATGTGCCCATCTCTTTTCGAAGTATCTCAGGGTTCGAACGAAACCGTCATCTGTTTCAATGGCAATTTCTCATTTTTTTTTTACTTATTACAAATACCCAAATTTTTGTGCGTTCAGTATGCACCATTCAAGCCGAGCCGTCATCAACTTTCAACCCTTTCTGACATCATTGCTATTTTTTCTTCTTTGGCATTTACTTATGATTTTTTTGAGCTAAATAAAATGAACCCTGAAATTGAACGCCTTAACTTACATATGAACTCTGAAAGGGAAAGGGTAAAGTTGGCAGGTATCATCATTTCTACCCACATTCATGTGCAAAACGTAGAGAGGGTTACGGAAAAACTAGATGCAACTTCATGTACAAAATGATAATCTCTTTTGAAAATGGCAGGGTTTCTGAACGAAAACTCATCTGTAACAAAGGCACTGATCAGTTTTTAATAACCTTATTACAACTCCAGACTTTTTGTGTGATTCAGTATGCACCTCTCAAACCACGTCATCAACTTTCATCACCCTTTCCTGACACTCATTTGCTATTTTTCATGCATTTACTGTACACTTTTTTAGAGTTAAAATGACCCTGAAATTTAAAGCACTACAAATAACTCTGAAAAGGTTGAAAGGTGGGATGGTTAATCATTTCACCCACATAGCTATGTGCTAAAAGTAGAGAGGGTTACGGTGCAAAACCTAATGCAGGTCTTCATATGCCAAATTGATAATCTCTGTCGAAGTGTCAGGGTTCGAGCGACCAACTCATCTGTAAGCAAAGGCAATTTCAGTTTTAGTTAATATTACAACTTCTAGACTTTTTGTGCATCAGTATGCAGCCACCATTCAAAAGCCAATCACCTTCACGGGATGCTTCTCATTTCACCATTCAGTCCTCATCACGTTCAACCCTTCATCTCATTTGCTATTTTTGCATTTCTTTATGGCTATTTACTGTATTTTGTTAGCTAAATGACCGTCAATTGAAAGCACCTTACAAATGAACTCGAACTCTCAAAGGTTGAAAGTTGTCATGTTCATCATTTTTCACCCCAAGCATAGCTACATGTGCAAAAAGTAAGAGGGTTACGGCAAAGAACTGGATTGCCTTCATGTTACAAAATGGATAATCCAGCTTTCTAAGTATCAGGGTTTCGAACTAAAACTCTATCGTAACAAAGCGTCATTTCTTTTTTTAAACTTAGTATTACAACTCGTCAGACTTTTGTGCATTCAGTAGCTGCCCCATTCCATAGCCACACATCATCACTAAAACTTTTCAACCCTTTTTTCGGAATGCACTTTCTATTTTTCATCGGGGTTACTACGAGTTTTTTTAGCTAATGACCACAGAAACTGAAAGCACTACAAATGACTCTGAAAGGTTGAAGTGGCGCCTCCATTTGCGTATCATCCACTTACATCACCCACATAGCATGTGCAAAAAAGTAGAGAGAGGTTACGGCAATAAACTGGATGGGCACTTCGGTCTAGTAGCACAAATGTGACCATCTCTGTCCCTCTTTCGTAAGTATCCAATGTTTCAATGCGAATCTCTGTCTTACAAAAGACAATTCATTTTTTTAACTTTATTTCAACTCCTACCGTAGCTTTTTGTCATTCAGTAATGCGGGGTCACCATTCACAGTCACAACATCATCACTTTCACACCTTTCTGATCCAATTTCATTTTTCGCATCTCTCATCAATCCCTTTTTCATTTTTGTTTTTTGAGCTAAATGAACTCCCTGAAATTGAAAGCAGCTACTAACTGAACTCTGAAAGTTGAAAGTTGGCATGGTACAGCATCTTAACAAACAAACTCGCACTACAGCATGTGCAAAAAAGTACAGAGGGTTGGGGGGCATAAAACTGGATGGCACTTCCTGTAGGCAAAATTGGGATATCTCTGTCTGAAGTGTCCGGGTTTCGAACGTAAAACTCATCTGTACAAAGGCCTTTCATTTTGTTTTAAACTTATACCCAACTCGGCAGACTTTTTGTGGCATTCAGTAATGCCCCATTCAAAAGCCACGTCATTCAACTTTGTCACAGCCTTTCTTTCTTGCCATTCATTTGGCTATTTTTTCCATGCATTACCTCACGAGAAGAGTAAACCGAGGCAAAGTTATAATTGGGGCAGGGAGTGGGGGGGGAGTAGGGTGTGTGGTGTGTTTAGAGGGGGGGGTGGGTGGGCTGTTGGGTATGGGGGTGGTGGTGTGTTTGAGAGGTATGTGGGGGTGGGAGGAGGTGGGTGGCCAAGTGGTGAGTGAAGTTTAGTGGGTGGAAGGGGGGGGGTGGAGAGGAGGGGGTTGGGTATGTAGGGTGGGGAGTGTATGTAAGCGGGTGGATTTGAAGTGATTTTTGTTTGGGGTGTTTGGTTGTGGGTGGGGGTAGGTAAATGTATAGGGAGGGAGAGTGATCTTAGTTGTGGATGCGGGTGGGTGGAAGGTGAGTGGTAAGGTTGCATGGTAGGGTGTAGACGGGACCGGATGATAGGAGTTACGTGGTGGTAGAAAAGGAGGGGGGGTGGAGAGGGAAATTTGGTGGCGGGAGGACGGGGGTAGGGAGTATTGTGGTTGGTAGGGTAGCATCACTACTTTGTTTACTGATCTTTTTTAGCTAATGACCCTAAAAATTGAAAAGCACTACAAATGAACTCATTGAAGGTTGAAAGTTGGCACATTGTAGCACTCATTTCAAACCCATTTCACATCATTCTTCAAATCACCCACATAGCATGTGCAAAAAAGTAGAGGGGTTATGGAAAAACTAG